>CP106720.1:2505000-3105000 GCA_025503065.1 Gossypium bickii | reverse complement strand
ACTTTCCACCTGGATTTGAAGAAAGAAAGGGCCAAGTGTGTAAGTTGAAGAAGTCTTTGTACGGGCTGAAACAATCTCCAAGGGCGTGGTTTAGTCGATTTGCAAAAGCCATGATGAGCAGGGAGTATACTCAAGGACAGGCAGACATACTCAAGGACAGGCAGACCACACCATGTTCTACAAGTATTCGGAACAAGGAAAATGTTGCATTCTAATTGTCTATGTGGACGTTATAATAGTGACAGGAGATGATACAAGTGAAATTGGGAGGTTAAAAGAATTTCTTGAAACAGAATTTGAACTTAAAGATTTGGGAAATCTTAAATATTTTCTTGGCATGGAAATAGCAAGGTCTCAAAAAGGTGTTTCTATCTCCCAAAGGAAATATGTCCTCGATTTGCTATCAGAAGTTGGGTTGATGGGTTGTAAACCAGCTGAAACTCCTATGGAGTTTAATCTCAATTTGGGTACTAATGAGGATGGAGAAGAAGTCGACAGGGGGAGATATCAACGCCTAGTAGGGAGACTTATCTACTTAGCTCACACTCGTCCTGACATTGCTTTTAATGTTAGCGTCATAAGTCAATATATGCATGCCCCAAGGGAGAAACACCTAGAAGCTGCATATCGGATACTAAGGTACCTAAAGGGAACTCCTGGTAAGGGCCTATACTTCCAGAAAAATGACAGCAGAAAGGTGGAAGTGTATATTGATGCTGACTGGGCAGGTTCTATTAATGACAGACGATCAACCAGTGGTTATTGCAGCTATGTTTGGGGTAATCTAGTGACATGGAAGAGTAAAAAACAGTCTGTGGTAGCACGTAGCAGTGCAGAAGCTGAGTATCGAGCACTAGTGCATGGTATTTGCAAAGGAATTTGGATACAAAGGCTGAGAGAACTAAAGGTTCCTTATAATAGACCTATGCAGTTGCATTGTGACAACCAAGCTGCTGTCAGTATAGCTCACAATCCTATACATCATGATCGTACCAAACATGTTGAGATAGACCGACACTTCATAAAAGAGAAAATACACTCAGGTGAAGTGAGTGTTACCTATCTACCTACTAGACAATAGGTTGCAGATATGTTGACAAAAAGCTTAAACAAAAACATGTTTGAAGAACATGTTGGCAAGTTGGGTTTGATAAACATCTACACTCCCAACTTGAGGGGGAGTGTTGGAATTCCTAGAATTAAGGATAGATTACTAAGGAAATCTTCTGTAAATAGAAACTAATCATAGTTACTGATTCTTAGGATAATTACAGTTTTTAGGGATTGTTTCCTTCCTTAGGATAGTTTCTCTCTTTTTATACTTGTAAGCTAATTAGCAGAAGTAAGAATCTGATTTCTAAAGTTTCTACACAAACTTTGTTTGATAATAGAGGATCAATTTTTGCATTAATTGATACTTGAATGCCTTGTTATTGCTATTGAAGTTCAAATCTATTTGCACATTGGAATATTCAATAGATAACCTTACATGCTAATTTGCAGGGATGTTGCCACCTTTTGCTATACAGTCAGAAGAAACCAGAGCAATGGCAAGGCATTGTACTGTAGGTATTGAACCAAGGATTTCTGCTGAACGGCTTATACTACTTGATACCCAGGTTCCAAGTTTGCTACTCTCTTTTGTTTACCATCTTCTTTTTCCTTTTCTATAGACTGTAATCATCAAATGATATATGTATTTTCTTTTGAAGCATGTTTAGAACTTCACAAGTCCAACTAAGGCTATACAAAGAGAAATTATGAGCTGCTTTGATGTTATTATAAAGTTCTCTTAATTAGAGAAGATTATGTCAGATTACAGTTTCCTAATAAGGAATATTCAGTGTATCAAATAGAATTCTGTAGATATTTTATTGATTGCTATCCCTAACTTTAAGGCTGTGTTTTAAGAGGCAGCATCCCTAGAATCGGTTTGCTTCCTAGTTTAGAGTTTCCTAAAGTTAGGCTCACTATGTATATAAATATTAGTGTAATTTCTTGTGAAATAATATAATAAAAAGCCTATTTCTAACATGGTATCAGATTAGACCGATTTGGGAATTATTTTTACAGTAATTTTTACTCCCACTCAACCTCAAGCTGTTTCTTTTGTTCAAAAGAAATATGTCCCAAATTATCCAAACCAATACCAATGGGGATAGTTCGGAAGTCTCTATGAAAAACTCCAACCAAACAAGTGAGTTGCAGAACATTCAAGTGGCCTACTGAGTTAAATGGGAAGAATTACTCAAGTGGTCTTCCACAGTACACTGTAGTTTGGCGCTTTCGGTATATCCTATTCTCAAAATTCTAATGTCTCGGACACGATCACCAGAGTCTTGGGTCATTGACTGGAGAGCTACTGAGACCATATGACCCACTCCTCACACAAATTTGTTTCATATACACCTTGTCCTAGTAATAAAAATTACGATGGTGATGGTTCTGTGATAATAAAGTATTGGTCAAGTCAAGGTGATATTGTTATAAACAAGACCCTTACTCTTAAAAATGTCCTTCATGTTCCTAAACTATTTACCAATCTTCTCTCCATCAAAGAAATTACCAAGGACTCTAATTGTAGTGTGGTTTTTTATCCCAAACGATGTTTTTTTCAGGAACAGAATACGAAAAAGATGATTGGACATGCTAAGGAAGCAAATGGCCTATACTATCTTGAAGAATCTAGTGGAGAAATTAGTGCTCTGAATTCCTCACCATTATCTTTCCTATCCAAGTCTGTTCAAGCTAATAAAGACCAAATTTGGCTCCATCACCTCCGCCTTGGTCATCCTTCGTTTCAAGTCTTTAAATTTATGTTTCCTTCATTGTTCAAAGGAATACCTGTTGAAAATTTCCATTGTGATGTTTGTGAACTTGCCAAACATAAACGTACCTTCTTTCCGATAAGCAATAAAAGAACATCCGCTCCTTTAACTCTTATTCATAGTGATATTTGGGGACCATCAAACATTTCAAACATCTCTGGGGCTCGGTGGTTTGTATCCTTTATTGATGATTGTACCCGTTTGTCTTGGATATTTCTTTTAAAACAAAAATCTGATGTAAGGTCTGTTTTTACAACCTTTTACAACATGATCAAAACACAATTTGGGGCTGAAATAAAATGGTTTAGGTCAGACAATGCTAAAGACTATTTCAATCAGTTTCTCTCCCCATATTTTCAAGAAAAAGGCATTCTCCATGAGTCCTCTTGTGTTAACACACCCCAACAAAATGGCGTCGCCGAATGAAAGAATGGTCACATTTTAGCTATTACTAGAGCTCTATTGTTTCAAAAAATTGTCCCTAAACAATACTGGGGGGCGGCTGTTTTAACTGCTACTCATCTGATAATTGCCTACAAATGTCCTTGACTCTCAAAGTCCTATGCTATCAAAATTTTTTCTTGATTTCAATACCTCAAACCTTACTCCTAAAATCTTTGGATGTGTTGCCTTTGTACATGTACATTCTCAAAATAGGGGAAAACTCGATCCACGAGCTGTCAAATGTGTCTTTCTCGGTTATTCCTCTACACAAAAATGTGTACAAATGCTATAATCCAGCCACCAAAAAATTTTATGTTTCAGCGGATGTCACTTTTGCATAAGAAGAAAAATTCTTTACTTGTCCTTATCTTCAGGGGGAGAACTTATTCACAGAAGATAAGGGCAGAGAATTTTTTTCTTCTTGATTTTCCAACTTCTGTCTAGCCTACCAACCAGCCTGCCCAACTTAATTTTCTAGCTCCTATTCAGCAGCCAAACACTCAGTCCTTACCTACCAACCAGCCTGGCCACCTTGAACCTATGCAACCCAAAATAGAGCCTACTGCACCTAAGTCGCCCAAAGGGATTCAGGACACTACTCGCCCTTTACTAGTTTACTCAAGGAAGAAGGCACCCGTGCAAGTTCAATCATCTTCTTCGGATAAACAACCTCATCGCTACTACAACACGAGGTAACTCATCGAACCTACTTTGAATACTAATGAAAATTCGGATCATGATTTTCCTATTGCTATTAGAAAAGAACTAGGGCACTGTACAAAACATCCCTTGTACTCATTCATGTCTTACAAAAATTTGTCCCATAACCACAAAAGCTTTCTTACTAGCCTAAATTCTATCTCCATTCCCAAAACTGCATCCGAGGCATTAAATGATGAGAATTGGAAGAATGCCATGAAGGTTGAAATGGAAGCACTTGAAAAAAATAAGACATGGATTTGGTAAAATTACACAGAAAGGAAAGAAAAGCAGTTGGATGTCGTTGGGTGTACACAGTGAAATACAATTCAGATGGCTCTTTGGAGAGGTACAAAGCAAGATTAGTTGCTAAAGGGTACACTCAAAAGTATGGAATAGACTACCTTGAGACGTTTGCCCCAGTTGCAAAAATGAACACTGTGAGAGTGTTGTTGTCACTTGCTGCCAACAGAGGCTGGAAACTACAACAGTTTGATATCAAAAATGCTTTCTTACATGGTGATCTTGAGGAGGAAGTCTATATGGATGTTTCACCAGGGTTTGGTTCAAATACAGGACAGGTAGTTTGCAAACTAAAAAAGGCTCTGTACGGACGAAAACAATCCCCGAGAGCTTGGTTTGGAAGATTTACCAAAGTGATGCTCAAGTTGGGGTATAAACAGAGTCAAGGAGATCACACTCTGTTTGTAAAGCACTCATCTTCAGGGGGAATGACTGCGTTGTTAGTCTGTGTAGATGACATTATAGTGACAGGTGATGATTTGGAAGGAATGGAAAATTTAAAGAACTGCCTAGTAAAAGAATTTGAGGTCAAAGAGCTTGGTAAATTAAAATATTTCCTTGGTATTGAAGTAGCACACTCTCGTGAAGGAATCTTCATATCTCAAAGCAAAAATACATAATTGATTTGTTGTGAGAGAGCAGGCAAGTTGGGATGTAAACCAACAGAGACACATGTAGAGGTGAACCACAAACTTGGAGATGCACTAGAAGATGCGATAGTTGATAAGGGTTCATATCAAAGACTCGTAGGGAAGCTCATTTACTTGTCACATACTAGATCGGATATTGCCTATGCAGTTGGTGTTGTAAGTCAGTTCATGCACAATCCTAAAGAGTCACATCTTCGAGTGTATATCGATTCTCTGAGACTTAAAAGGCACTCCAGAGCAAAGGAATCCTATTTAAGAAAGGAGAATTTAACCTCGAAAGCCTATATCTTGATGCAGATTATGCAAGATCTATGGTTGATAGAAGATCAACCTCGGGCTATTGCATTTTTCTGGGAGGCAACCTTGTAACTTGGAGGAGTAAAAAATAGAATGTTGTGGCTAGATCTAGTGCAAAAGCTGAATTTAGAGCAATGGCAATGAAGCTGTATTGTGATAATAAGTCTGTTATCAATATTGCACATAATCCAGTGCAACATGATCGTACGAAGCACATTGAGGTTGACAGACATTTCATCAAGGAGAAACTTGACAGTGGCCTAATTTGCACTCCATATGTGTCCACTGATGGTCAACTGGCAGATATCCTTACCAAAGGATTATCTGGGAAGACCTTTCATAAACTAGTAAGCAAGCTGAGAATGGATGATATCCACTTCCCAGCTTGAGGGGGAGTGTAAGATTACAGTTTCCTAATAAGGAATATTCAGTGTATCAAATAGAATTCTGTAGATATTTTATTGATTGCTATCCCTAACTTTAAGGCTGTGTTTTAAGGAACAGCATCCCTAGAATCAGTTTGCTTCCTAGTTTAGAGTTTCCTAAAGTTAGGCTCACTATGTATATAAATATTAGTGTAATTTCTTGTGAAATAATATAATAAAAAAGCCTATTTCTAACAGATTATAAGAAAGCCTTCCCATCAATATACTCTTAAGGGAACAAAAATGAACCAGAAGAAAATTTAATACCTTTGATGCTTTTTTATTGACTATTGATAATTTTTTTCCCAATTATGTTTGGGAAGTAACAAGCATTGAAAGATTAATTTTAGAGGCCATTCCCATTATTGGGTAGGAAGTTTCCAAGATAAACTGTGCTTACTGGGAAGCTTTAAGGAAATTAAAATACCTCTGTCCTAAATAGGCATGAATGAGACTCGTTACAAGTTAGGAATAAGCTATACACAGTCTTCTGTGTTCTGAGAATTTTCTTCCCTATCATCATTTCTCAATTTTGTCACCTTGTCAAATGAGGCCTAGAGTTTAATTTGAAACCTTCCAGTTGCCCTTGATATACTTTATCTGTGTGTTTTCCTGAAAAAGAAATGCCACGCATGAGTGCATGTATATACCCATGTGCATATTGTGATTGGATTGTTATGTCCTTTAGGTTTGATACCATTACTTTAACATTTGTCTTTCTGCTTACATATCATTCTACTTGTTGCATAGTCGATTGCCTTGAATATGTGCACTCTCTAAATTCTTCTACCTTGTCTCGCATCCATGTTTTTGGTTTTTCATACTGTGATTATTAGCGGGGGTAGGGATTTTTAGTTCTGGTTTGTGACATCCTGGTCATCACTGTACATTCTTGACTTGCAGTCTGTTTTCAGTCCTTCGATTTTATCTGAGATTATGAGACCTGACGGCTCATCCACGGTTTCAGTACTAAGTGGTGAGTCACTGTCTGCTGAGTTGGCGCATGAAATTATGAATATCCAGGTAATTGAGTTGCGAGCATTTTGCTTTTGTTTTTATATATTAGTGCTCTATATTTAATTTACACGATATTTTCCTTCTTGAAGTAAGATGTTTGATAATATGACTCTCTTTTTTGGGATGCCGCAAGAAATCTTTTTAGCTTGGTGTTCTTCTAGCATCTATTTGTCACATTTTGCTGGTGGTGTCTGAGGGAGTCCATGATAACAGCATGTGGCACATGATGTTGACGGTAATATTCTTTACCACTTTCCATGTACATAATATGCTGCTAGTCTGTTACATTGGTTATTCATATCAAATAATTTATTTATGTACTTCAGATTTGTAGTTGTAAGCTGATAGTGATCATTATCTGAAGCAAGAAATCCTCTAATGCTGCTCTTATATTTATTTTGGGTAGATAGATGATGATTTAGATCCTTCAGTGAGTAAAATGAGTTTTGTTGGTATTTGGCCATATGAAAGAAATGTCTTGGTTATGACCAAAAATTTTAAAAAAAATGTTGATTTATGTTTCTTCAATTCTTTTAAACTCTTGCAACAAATTATTGTTTACACTATTAATTAAGATCTCTCTCTATAGGTTGACTTATTGAAACATGGCATTCCTGATCCATCTTGCATAACCCCGCTCCATTCACAGAGCTCTACATTGGGTCTTCACAAAGAGGGCAAAGATAAAGTTCATGAGGTTGAGGAGTATATTGGTACCCCTGTTTTTGTGCACACAAAGTGAGTTATATTTTCCTCCATGATACTATTAGAATCATGTTGCAAATTTAATAAATAAAAAGTAATACACCTTATTTATATTTCATCTCTAGCAAACACAACACAACTATGTTGCGATACAATGTCTCATGGATCAAGTTTTAAGCTCACTTGATTGCTATCCTGTATGACACTTGGATGTATGCTTCCACACAAGTTAGAAAAACAATCTATTACTGCTAATTCTTTAAATAACAAAATGCCTCCAAAATGAGCTTTATATGGAACAGAACCTTGACTCACATCCAACAAGTATAAGCCATCATGCACTCTATTACTGCTAATTCTTTTCCCTATTTGTAGGTTTTGAAAAACAAAATAATCAAGAAAACTCAATTTTACAATTTAAGTCTTCGGTGATAGTACTCACAGATGAGAGGTTGATAGGAAACTTAGGGACATGAAGTACAAAAGATAGTGTAATATTGGAAGCATCGTAACAGAACCTGTTCTGAATTCAGAGGTAAAAGAGCCATCAGTTATTTGGACACTATCTTTTGTTTGAATGGAAAATAATTTGTTTGGATGGAAAATAATTTAAGTTAATCTTTAAAAGATCCTGAATAATTCATGATTCAATATTAATGTGGGCGTTAAAGGCACTACCTAATTTCATCAATCTGGGATAAAAAAATGCCTGAGAAGTAGAATTCCATTAGAAGAAAAAACCTCAGAGGAAGTTGTCTCCTTAGAGTTTGTGGTTTTCGATAAATTTGCCTGGGATCTTGTTGACTTAATGCATTTCCCTTCGCAACCTCTAGTGGGTCAACCATACAACTTCCAATAGGTTTCCATGGTATGTTGTGGTTTTCTATGATAGTCACAATATATGTACTTTTTTAAGGATTATCATCTTTTTGTTACTCTTTAAGAGCCACTTGTAATCAACCCAACTTTCTCAACTGGAGCTGTACAGAACATAGCACCTCTTTTACTTTCTTCCTTGCTGTACATAGGAGTATGCTTGCTTAAAAGAAGGAAACAGAGTTTTTCGTAGGATTTAAACCTTGATCTAGTCATACTCATTATGTAACCCTGCCAGAAAATTATAATCTCAATTCTTTTTCTACTGGCTTCTAAACCTTCAATGCATCTCCGGTACAATCTGCTTGGAAGTCTTAATAATAATCTAGCTCCTGTCCTAAGTTGCTCAGTTCAGAAAAATACTGAGAAATTGTCTTCTTACCTTGTTTAGTAATGTGAACCTTATTTCGAATTTAAAAAATCTGAGCGATGTTCCTAACATGCCAGTAGGTGAGAGAAGTTGAATTCCATATTTTTGCTGTAGTGTTGAATAACAGGTATGTTCTATAAATCTAGGGTTGCATAGAATTGATGAGCCATGCCATAACGAGAGGTTTTGGAATCCCATTGGTTGAATGTGGGATTATTTGGCACTGGTTTCTCGTATCACCAGTGATGTAACCTTGTAATCCTCTAGCTTTGATGAACAATAAGCAAAATTGAGCCCATGTAAGATAGTTGTTCCCATCAAGCTTTACAGGACTAATTTGTAATGAAGGGTTGTTGGAGCTAGTAGCAACAAGTATTTTATCCTCTACCATTTTATGAATGCAAGAGGAAGAGAAAAAGAGAAAAAACAGACAAAAGGGAAAATCTTATATAGATAAAAATTGTGGTTGGTGATAGCCAAAACGGTCCCAGAACAGTAGCTTACATTACCCAACCAGCAACTCAATAGTAAGATATCTAACCAACCCCAAATGATGTCATGGGCAGAGGAGGTGGCCTTAAAATATGCATCGAGATCAATGACGACGGAAAGAAGGAATTACGACAGAATGGAGGTTACAATCTGGTGCTGAGGAAAGTACCCAGAAATTGACACAGGCGCGTGAGGCTCAAGTCCAGGTCAATTGGTCACTGGATCAAGGGTTTCATGGGTGATGGGATTTAGACTCCTTTGGTGGGGGTGATGAGAAAAAAATGGTAGGCCTAAGGGGTAAGTACCAAAATATTTAAGCGTAAACTACATAAATGGTCACCTGACTATTAGAAACTTTCTTGTTAGGTCACCCGACTTACATTTTTATTTTTTTAAGTCCAAAACCGTTAAATACTTAACTGTTGGCTGATGTGGCTGTTAAATTGATGACTTGTTTTTTTAACATTTATTTTTAATGCACATCATTTCCTTGTCATATAATAATTTAAAGGAAACTATTAACCCAAATCACCCCACCCCATCCCTCTCCCTCCCGGCTCCTTCCCCACCACTGCTCCCCCCTCCCTCTCCCCCACCGTCCCCTCCCCCCATCTTGCCACCATTCATAATCATTGAAAGCCTTGATTTCACACTGTTGGCCAACACCCTATGCTTTACTCTTTTAAACCTTCCATTTGCCCTCACTTGCAAC
This sequence comes from Gossypium bickii, assembly GCA_025503065.1. Taxonomy (NCBI): domain Eukaryota; kingdom Viridiplantae; phylum Streptophyta; class Magnoliopsida; order Malvales; family Malvaceae; genus Gossypium; species Gossypium bickii. The sequence continues at coordinate 3,095,182 of CP106720.1, read as the reverse complement.
ACCACCAATCCGCCAATAAAATAACAAGTTAACAACTACATATTACAAGCACTTAACTGTATTTAAATTGATAAATATAATCTGAGTGGCTGCTAATATAGATTGAATCACAAACTCAACAAGTTCTTCTCCATTAAGCAGTCAACAATATCCTTTAAGCTCACCTCCAATGGAGTAAAGTTAATGCCTAGAATTTTCACTCTCTCCTGGGACACCTTAAATGCTATAAATACACGCAGGGATTCCTTCTCATCTGAGCATCTGCCATCACCAAAACTTTCATCTAGTTACTCACACACACACTGATTACAAATTATGTTTCGAGTTAATAAAACTTGCAAAACCACCTCTTAAATGGTAGAACATTCAAGAACTGCAACATGATTATTACTAGAGGAATAAGCATATTGAAGGGCTGCAAGTTGTGCAGTGTAGTATGCATAGGTGATATATAAATGAAAATTGTTGATTCTGCTAACAATTATTCATATCCCAGAGGCTTTTACCTTTGGGGAAGAATCAGATGAGGGTAAAGCTCCTGTAATATCTTCACTAGCTCAGAAGGGTACACAGATTTCCCGGCTATGCAGTACCTTTGGGGAGGGGACGGTGGGGGAGAGGGAAAGGGAGGGGAGAGTGGTGGGAGGAGGGATCCGGGAGGGGGTAGGGAGAGGGACAGGTGGGGTTTGGTGATCTGGGTTAATAATTTTTTTTAATTATTATATGACATGGAAATGAGGTGTATTAAAAATAAATGTTAAAAAAACAAGTTATTAACTTAACAGCCTCATCTACCAATTGTTGAGTATTTAACGGTTTTGGACTTAAAAAAAATAAAAAGATAAGTTGGGTGATCATTTTGTAACTTTTTAAAGTCGGGTGACCTAACAAGAAAGTTTATAATAGTTGGGTGACCATTTATGTAGTTTAACCAAAATTTAACTCTTTAAGGTTTTGGGATATCTACAATTTTGAGAAATTCATCTCAAGTCTGGAATTGTCTCTGTACTGTGTTAAATCAGAAAAACGGTATATACAAAGAAAAAAAGAAGGAAGAGAATGAAATTAGTAAGGACAAAATCCCTAAACATTTACTCAACAAAACACCCCCTAAACATAATCTAATTGAATCAGTTAAATCCTTAGTAACCAGCAATCTGTACAAATCAGCTATACTTGCCATCAACGATACTCTTAGCTGTTAATTATTGAACGTTTACCTTTCTCCTATTCATTTCTTTGTTTGGAGGTGCTTAAGATTGCAGTTGATTTCTAGTTAGCAGCTTCTTTTATGTCTATAACCAATTTGTTCTTTAGGAAGGAGTCGGTTTTCGTGAAATAATGAAATTTTCTTATCTGTAGATGTTCTCTTAGAACTCTGATTGTTGATATATCGAGGTAACTAATTGTTATTCTTCGTTCGCTTTTTTAAATATTTTCAGTTTTCTGGTTTCTTATCTCCTTGGTCTAGGGGGTTGTCTGGCTGAGAGAGCTTACTTGGTCCTGGTTGATCACATTTGTTTCCCTTCGCCCGATACTGATGCAAAATTTGACATATTATCTGGATGATTTAAAAGTTAGGGATTGCATTATTTACCTCCGATATTAAATAGATCTCGAGTTTGGTACATGATGTAAGGCTACAAGAACTCTGTAGTCTTCTCATATTTCATCAGTATGTGCTAGATAAGCACATTTTCTTGTTGATTGTTAAAGATCCACAATAGTAACATATGTACTTGTGGTCTTAATGTGTATAGGCTACAAGATCAAGACCTTTCTCCGCCTAATATTGTGCAAACGAAGAAGGCGCTTTTGCAATATTTCAGTTCCTCTTCATTTATGAGACGGAAATGTGCAAATAAACCCACTGATCAACCAGCTATGACTCAGATTAATGCTAAAGATACCGAGTTGCTTGATTTACTTATGATCCCTTATAAGAACAAAGACGACTCTCCTGAAGCTCAGTGTGAAAGTTATGTCTCCTCACTATGGAAATTACGTGATCAGGTCTCTTTCTATCCACCTTTTTCCCCCTACAGCTGTTCTCCCTGGCCCTGCTTTTTTTTTTTTAAAAAAAAATAATTTATTATTATATCAGAAAAATAAGTAGTGTTCTTCGCAGGTTTTGTCAATGAACTGCCCTTCGTTTACACGGAATGTTTCTGAACGTGACTGGTTAAAAAGTTCTGCCAAGATATGGGAATTGGTGAAGAGCTCACCTATTATTGCCGAGTATAGCAGAACATTACTAAGTTCTGGTATGTTTAGGAGATAATTGTTGTCACCATCTGTATTTGGTCTGTTTTAGTTGCTATTTTCGACAATATTTCACCATTGTATGTCAAGCTTTCAAATACCATATTGCAGTTAGAGTTGCTGAAAGATTTGATTTAGTGGGATATCAACATTATTGTCATCTGGTATTCCTGGTTGGAAGAATAAAGCATGAGTGTTGTAGTTGAAAACATCAATGTTGGATTAGGAATAATTTCTGGTTTCCCTAACCTCACAAATAATGCTTTTGCTATTAATTTTTCTTTTTGTGCCCACAAACCCAACGTTTGTGGAATATTAATTGCTCAAGAAATTAGTACAAGAAGAAATTAGTCCTTGTAGGTTTCAAATTTTAAAATTTTCAGTTGTCACCGAATTCACTCATTTAAAGTTTTGTTATTTCTCAAATCTAACATGGAAAACATATTATCATTTGTATAATGTTATTTCAGCTTGTTATTTTTATATATTACCTGCCAAATTTTAGTTAATGAATTAATGATGGTTTTTTTACGTCAAGATTAAAATTGAAAAATATGATAAATATAGGGATTTAGAATGATTCAACTGGAGGATATGAATAAAATTTATAACGGTATGTTTAGTAAAAAATTAGTAAATGAATTTAATCAAATAGATTTAACTCTTATTATACTAAATTTGATCAAATTAAATTATAAATACTAAATGCACAACTTTTGCAAAATTTATAGTAATAATAAACTATACACCGATTATCATTTGGTCAATAAAACAGCAAAATTTCTCCTGAGAGTTTTGCCTCTTTAATTTTTGGTAACTTAATTGTGTGAAAAGGTCATGACTTACAAAGAGAAATTGTTGTACCTCAGCAAACAGAGGAAATTTAAAGAGACCAGAAACAGGGAGAAACATGGTACTAATAACTACTCAACTCAGGCACCCTACCTCCCACTAGCGTTTTCCTCAAGATGCAATATAGTTTTGAAGTTTTTCAACTAAACTAAGGCTTCTCCTAATTCCTGTATGTCCTTCTAGATTGGTTGAGAGTGAAAATATTTTATTATAAAGTTTATACTAAAATTGAGATAATATATATATATTAATTTGCATCAACCTGTTTTTCTGTAATTTCAGAACCCCATTTTCGATATTTGAGTAATAATATTTACGAGGTTAGTATTAATTTTAATTTAAGTTTGGTCCTTTAATTTTGTTAAATGGATAGATAATTATGGTACAATGACTAAATTATAAAGTGGTAAAAGTTAATCACTATAGATTTTTAAATTGATAAAGGACCAATTAAGGAATTAGACCAATTTTTTATATTGAATAGTGGAAAATGATGTAGGATTCCACCATGTTTAATTAGTGGCTTGATTAATTAAGTTAATCAAGTTTTGATTAAGTTAATTAAAGTTTATTAATTATTAAACTAAATATAAAAGGAAAATTAATAATAAAAAACAGCCATTCTCTTCATCTTTTCTTCTCCACCGTTTCAAAGAAGAAAAATAAGGGTATCTAGCATTTCAATCTTTAGTCCTTCAATTGGTAAGTGATTTCAAGTCATTTTCTTATAATTTTTATATATTTGAGGTCCAGGAGCTTGATTTAGCTAGCCCGTGTATCATTTTGTAAAAATATTAAAGTTTTTAAAAGTTTCCACGATAAATGGTTAATGAAATTGGTGTTAATTTGTTAGATTTTAAGCTAAGTGAAAAAGGGTTAGTTTGTAAAGTTTAATTGTTAGTTTTTAAACATAGGGGCTGAAGTGCATGAATTTCAAAATTGATGTAATATTTCTATAATTATTGTTAATAGAGGGTTATAGAAGGATGTAATTGAGATCAATTTTAAAATCGAGGCTCAAATCTGAAAGTTATGACAATTTTGGTTTTAGGGACTAAATTAAAAAAATGTAAAATTTTATGAAAGTTTCAAAAAATAATATTGAATTGTCATATGCAAGTAATAGGATATTATAAGGTATTTGGAATTGATAAATTGAAAAGAATTATCATATAGATCAAGAATTGAATCAAACAGGGAAAATCAAGTAAAAGGCAAAATTGAGGATTAGTCCTCAATGTTTTGTTTGTTGCTTTTTTTGCCAAGTAAGTTCATATGGTATATTTATGTGTACTTTAATATATACTTGAATTATGAATTTGTGTTGTGTGAATGTAATTTGAATTATTTACGACTTTGTACAAGAAGGTGAGACGTGTACTATATTGTAAAGAAAAGGGTTATATGTGCTAAATATGCTTAAGTGAATGTAATAAATGATAGGATATGATTGGCATGCCAATAGAGTTATTTGCGCGCTGGTACGAGTTATATGTGATGATACAGAGTATGTGATTGTGTGGAGTTTATTATCGACCATATTGAGATCCAGCGCTTGTTGCGGATCATCGAATACTGAATGCCTCTACGGAGACCCTGGTGTGGTGGAGGGACGTATTGTTATACAATTATAAATGATAGCGTACAAGCATTGCACTTCGATGCCCTGGTGTGGTGTAGTTACTCGTGTATCCAAATCTGTTTATTAAAGTTCTTCGGGCTAATTAGTTAATGAAAAAGAAAAATGACAATGGAATGATATGAGTTTGGTTTTGAAATATTTAAATGTTAATTGCATTATGCAAATGGTATTGAATTGTTGATTTCATGTAAATAGTATTGAATCGAATTACATGTTAAATGTTGAATTACCATATGACTCGGTTATATGATGAACTCACCTTGTTGTTGTAATTTGTTATGTTAGGCAAACTTTGACAAGTTAATTAGTTTGATATGTTTAATTGTAAATCGAGGTAAGTTTATCATTTTTTTACCTATAAACTTACTAAGCATTCAAAATACTTACCTAGTTATTTTCCCTTTTCCTATAGATTGTATGTTTGTGGAATGTGTCGACCGAATCATCCAGAAGCTCACATTATCCTGCTATCAACTCGGTAGACTTTTGATCATTTTAAATTCCAGTTATGTGGCATGTACATAGGTGTTAATATATATATGGTTACCTTGGAAATAATAGTTTGGTTTGAGTCTTGGTTAATGGTTGATTTTGAGAAAGTTAATGTTTATATATATAGATATGTATGTTTGGTATTATGTTAAGCTATAAATGTGGCATATGGGTGACAAATTTGAAGGTGAATTGGTATGGTATATGATGATATTGAATAGCTTAAAGGTATGATTGATTAGGTTGAATTTGATTAAGTTGAATTGATAAGTTTGATGCCAAAATTTGGAATTGTTGCATTTGATAGTTGAAATGGTTAAATAGGATGCTTAGGTATGATTTTGGATTGGTTTATGCAGGTTTTAGTGTGCATTTAAGCACTAATCGGGTAAATGGTTAAGTTGGCATGAAATAGGTATCAAAATACAATTTTTTGACAATTTTGGCTCAGAGGTAATGATACCCTAGAAAGGGGTATCGATACATTGGTTATGTTTCTTAAAATTTCAAACATTGAACCTAAAAATGGTATCGATACTAATATAATGTATTGATACCTTGAGAAGGGTATTAGTACCTTATGTCTGGTATCGATACATTCATTTTAATTCAACTATTTTTAAAACATCGAAGTTTAAAATGGTATCGGTACCTAGTAAGGGTATCGATACCTAACCTGAAATTTTAAAAACTTTGCAATTTGGTCCTTTTTCATGTTCGAAATAGGAAATGAGCTTTCATGAGCTCGATTGAGTGTTGTAATTTTTTTTATAAATGGTGATGACTGTGATTTTGGAATGTTTGAATGTTTAAATTATTTATTTATATTATTTTTTTGACAATAGTTACTCTGGAATAGATGTGACATCCTATAGATTGGACTCGATGATCAGGTCGGGCGATGAGTGTTTCTTGAGACAATAATGCACAATGATAACCAGAAATCAATGTCTAAATTCAAAGGAATGGTTATAAGTACATGCCAATAGTAAAACCAAGTAAAAAGTCTTTATGAAAGATAGAATTTGTAGAAACACTTGAGACGATGATGCACGATTAATAACCAACTTCTAAATTACTTGTAAATCTGCCCACAAAGCAACAATTCAAACATTGAGCGTTCCTCAAAGATCCTTGGTGTTCAACTAAAGTATAACAAATACCATGAGCATTTTACCAAATACATATTATAACCATATTCGATATAGACAAAGCAACATAGTATGGTGACAATCAGTATTAACACATGTTTTAACCGATTCTCTTTTATTCACATTCGGCATCTTTTAAAATCATTTAGCCAATGTAACCATGTTTGGACATGAATATCAATTTGGTATTTGTGTATCTTGTTACGATATGATAACGATAAATCTATACTCTAGTGTGTGCAAAGCAAGACTTAACCAACCAAACCTCGTAATGCTCTTGTGCGTAATGTTTCTATACTCTTTAGCACACCAAACAACTAGAATAAATCACAATTTAAAAAGCTCTATATTTTATGGCATGTCAATCATATCTGAACAACTTTTCAACTTCTACGAGGGCCAAAATAATACAAATTATGACTGTTATCAATTTAAATAAATATTTCACACTTTAAACATGCAATATTAACATCACCATTAATATTCAAAAATCATTATTAAACCAAACACATAAGCAAATAACTTAGCAAAAATTATATGATGTTTTAGAATTTAAAGAACACAAACTGAAAATCCAAGCTATAACCGCTTTAAGTTTGATCAATCCTCAACCACCTTTTATTTTTGCTTTAGAACTTTCGACAACTTTGTTCACTTCAATAACACATTCAAAGTTTCAAATCCAATAAGATTCAAATAAAGGATGCATTTAATGCAACGAAACCCTTTTCGCTTTCCAAAGCCCAATACAAATCCTATCAATATTCAACCAAAACACCACTAACTTGGTTTTTAAAGACTTGATATAGATTTTATTCTAATTTAACACCTAAATCCTTTGAAAAATTCATCAAGAAAACATCAAAAGTCAAACTGTCCCCTTTCTTGGCATGATCCATGACATTGGGTGAATCACTCAACGTTGTAAAACTTCTCTTTGAATGATTGTGAAAACATGAAAAATCTCACCCATCTTCCTTGTTGATTGATTTTGGCTCAAACATTGAAGAAACGTTTAGAAAAAATTATTTTCTCATCTTACTCTTTCTATAGCTGGTGTTAGTAGAAAATGGGAAACAAATATTCTCGTCAATTTCCCTTGGGGAATAATAACTAGATAGCCCTTATCTTTTTCTTTAATAAAATCTATTCCTTAGACTTGTTACCTCTCTATTCGACTTTTCGTTCAAAATACTCCATAGCCCAGTTTAATAAAATTTTGATATAAACTAAATTAGCAAAAGTTCTCACGGAAAAAAAAATCACTACACAGTATTTTACGAATAATATGATATTTTTTCTTGGGAAACCTCTTGATTTAAATCCCAAAACATTGCGAATTTCGACACTAGAATTTTAGGGGCATTATAATTCTCCCTTCATTAAACATAAATTTCATCCTCAAAATTTACCTAGATAAAAAAGTTTAGGATATAGTTCATGCATAACCTCTTCAAGTTCCATGTAGCCTTTTTTGACTTATGATTCCTCTAAAGAACTTTAATAACCGGTATACATTTATTTCTCAGCTCTTTAACATCTCGAGACAAGATTTTAACCAATTCCTCATCATAAGTCAAATATTTGCACTTCTATCAACTTAGCATGAATAACATGAGAAGGATTGGATCTATATCTTCGGAGCATTGATACATGGAAAAAATTATGTATACGCTCCAACTCAGGTTGTAACTGTGGCAAAATTAATCGATGATCTGCAAGTGTACACAATTGTCAACAAGTAATAAAGTACTAAGTAAAGAGTATTGTCTCCACAGGAACTGTTTATGCAAATTAAAAGTTGCAAACTTAAAACTTAGCAAGTTGGTTATGTGATTAAATAATTGAGAGTGGCGAGTGAACTAATTAATCTACATAAAATTAATCCAAGTATGCAAGACAAAATGCAACATATAATATTAAGCAACAAGTTTTTAAGAGTTAATCACAATGACATGCATAAGCTAGAATAATTACTTTCCCTTAACTTAAAATTATTAATAACAATGGTGAAGATATTACGGTGTTTCCATGACAATTTGGATATTTACTAACTCTGATTTATAAGTTATGAAGTTATACTTTTTAACCTTTAAGTCTCTTTAGCATACTTCTATGTTCAATGAACTCAAAGTTCAATAAGCAGACCTCATAGTTAGGAGTTATGCATGGTAACAACATTGCTACATGCCATTACTAATTCAATTTCCAACTAATCAAACATGCACCATTCAAATATTGTGTCTATTAATTGCAATCTTGTTTAGATTAATAAATTAATTCAATTACTTCCCAGCATTATGCATGTATGAGCAAATATATTCATGAGATTATTTAAATGAGTAAAACAACCAATGCACAAAACATTATCAGCAGAGTATGAACAACACAAGCTAAGGAATTGCTATCATTCTAGCATTAACAAAATTAAGTCATTCTAATTAACTTGAAAGCATAAAACTCAGTTGCAATCATGTTTATCAACTTGAACAAAAAATAAAAGAGTAAAGGGAAGGGAATTGAAAAATCGATTCCTGTAGATCTCCATGAAACTGCTCTTGTTGCTTCTCCTTCTCTCTTCTTTCCTTGCCGTAGCTACTAAGCTCAAAGCTCTCAAAATGAAAAAAAATTGGCAGCTCTCAAAACCTATCAAATGCTCTCTTAATGCTATGAGAGTGAAGAAATGTTGTGAGAAATAGAAGTGAAGAATGGGATGTGAGTGAGTGATCCTTGAAGTGTAGCTACCACCCATATTTATCCTTGTGAGAGCCCAACGTCCTTGGCTATTTTTAGCCTCAACTCCCCTTAATTTTCTCTTTGGAAGTGGTCGGCCTTTGAATTGTTGAGGAATAGTAGATGGCATGCGTCGTTTGGTTATGGAGGTTGCATGAAATGTGGAGGGAGGTGGACAACATGCTTGAATTGTGGAAGAAGACTCCTTAATTCTCTCATGCTTACCAAGTCATATGGATGCTTTGGGAACCCAATGTGGATGACTTGGGCTCATTCCTCCCTTAGTGGATGGTTTGCACTCCTTCCTCCCTTAATGGGTTGTCCAGACTTGTTTACCCAATTCAGAATTGGGTCAAGAGGAGTTCTGAGGTCCACTTAGCTTCTTTGGGGCATCCAAAAGATGGCAACACATTAGCCTAATCTTGTAGGTCCTTTTTGCTACAGGGATGCTACAACATTAGGCATCAAAATATGTATTTTAGTCCTTTCCCTCTTCTGGGTCCACTAGACACTTTTATGGCTGAAAATAACTTGTTTTAGCACATAAATTGACCAAAATGAATTATTCCAAATAAATATGACAATAAACAAAAATTAGAATAATTACAGTAAAATTTGTCATTTAACACCCCGGATTTGCATGAATTTGTAAGTTAAAAGACTTTAAAATAAGTATATATTTTAGAGTTATTAGTAACATGAATCATTAAGCCATTGGATCAATCCTTTCAAGGATTTCATATGGTCCAATGAAACAAGGACTAACTTTCCTTTTTTGAGCACCTTTTCTCATGGCGATACTTTCAAGAACTCTTTGGCATCCATATTGTACTATATATCTTTGTGTTTAAGATTAGCGTAAGGCTCTTGTCTTTTTTAAGTTGCCTTTAATCTATCTTGAATCAATTAGACTTTCTCCTTGATTTTCTAGATCAATTTAGGTCCAACTAACTTTCTTCCACTAAGCTTTGTCCATGACAACGGTGTACAACATTTACGACTATAAAATGCATCATATAAAGTCATTTTGATGCATTTTCATAAGAAAACTCTACGAATGGAAGATATATCTCCTGTAGCGCCTTGAATTTTGGGGCTAGAAGTTTTGGGTTTTGTGGTTAGGGTTAGTGAGTTGGTTGTGCTATTGAATTTGGTTGCGTGTTTAGGTGAAAGAATGGGCCTGCTGGTCTGGTGGTTGAGTGGTTGTTAGTGAACCACAAGGGTCGGGGTTCGATTCTTTTTGTGAGCAAATTAGAGAGGTAATTTATTTTGTTTTAGTTTTAAGTTAATATTTTCTTTAATTATTTATTCTTTTATTTTTATTTTTATTATTGTATTTTGATTTTCCTTCTCTCCTGGACGTTTTGGTGGCTGTTTCTTTTTCTTTTTGTTCTATTCTTTGATTTTTCTTCCTCTTTCTCTTGGGAATCGATTTCACAGCGCACATATCAAATAATTTTGATCCTCCATCGTCAAATAAGGTATGGGATTCGAAACTTCTCTTCTTTATTATTTTATTTGCAAAACTGTGGAATTTCGGCAATCCTTTAGTGTGTTGGTAATTGGGCATGTTAGGTTCGTGTTGATTGGAATCATTTGGAGGATAGTGCATTGGGGTTGGTTTTGGAAGTGGCGTGACAGGAGGTCACGTTAATGACGGGAAAACTTGGTTTTTCAAGCTACTTAGGGGTGGTTTCGTGACCACTGGAGCGGCCACACGGGCGTGTGCCTGTGCACACAACCGTGTGGAATTGGAAACTAGGGTTTTCAGGCTGATTTGGGTGCCACACAGTCGTGTGGCTGACTTGGGGATTTTATCATTTCTCACATGGCCGTGTCCTTAGGGCACATGGGTGTGTGAGTTTAGGGATTAAGGTTTGAGTGATTTGGTGTCACACAGCCTGGCCACACGGCCTTGTGGCTAATTTGGGGATTTAGGGATCCTACACGGGCGTATGAGACCCTCACACGACCGTGTCTGCTCTGTACTTGACTTTAGTGAAATTGGGTAGAGAGTTACACAGCCTATTCACACGGCCCATGTGCTTCTATCACACGGCCGTGTGCTACCCTTCACATGGGCGTTTGGACCCCCACATGGCCTGGACTGCTCCACGCGGATGAAGTACACGGGCGTGTGGCCCTATCTCGCCAGATTTTGGTTCTAGGTCAATTTAAGCGTATTTGTGACTCTGTGTGTTTCCACCCTTGGCTAAGCTTTAGTAAGGGTAATTAAGACTCTGTTTCGACTTTGGTTTAGGTGATGTTCGTGATTGGTTGTGTAACATGTTTTTTTCTGAACGCGGCTGACGGGGTGTGTGTGTGTGTGCAATATACTTCTGTTTGATTGTCTGACTAGGTGTCACTATTCTATGAGGTTACATAGCCATTGAATCTGAATCTGGGTAATTGAGTATACTCCTATCTGAATCTGACTGACTGGATGTGAATGACTGTCTGTAATCTTGTACTCTGATTCTGTTCATCTGTTTGCACACATACATATGCATATAATTTTTTTGAGTGGGCTTGTGAAGAGAAGGAAGACTGAAACTGAACTGAACTGGCAGTTGCTCTGCTGGTTGTTAGCTCTTAATACCAAGAGGGTCGTTGGCAGTCACAATACCCTGAGGGTCCTGGACTATACTGATAGCGGGTTACCGGATTGCACCGTATAGCTCATACGTCAGCCTTGCTGCGTGTACTGATTTGATCTGGCAATTTAACTGCACTTTACCGGTATAGCGGTTTACCACATTGCACTGTAGCAGTTATACGTCAGCTTCACTACGTTTCATCACTATCTGATTGGGCAGATCATATTGCATGTCTGTACCGCATTTTACCGCATGCACTGTACAACTTACTGATAGCCCCTAATTGTAATAGCCCGATTTTGGGCCTAGTCGGAACAGTGGTTTTGGGGCCACAAATTCGATGAAGAAAATCTTATTTTTATTATATTTCTATGGTCTATGATTTCACGAAAAGATTTCGTGAAAATTTGTTCGAAAATTTCGACGTTTGGGCACTCAATTTAGTCAAAATGACTAAATTGTAAATAGTGCAAAAGTTGAGTTCCACATGTTAGAAGTGCCCAATTGTTATGAAGTTTTAAATTGGAGGTCCTTAAATGGTAATTAGACCATTGGTTAAATTGTTGGACAAAAATGGACATGAGATAAGTGAAATATGATATTTTTAAGTTAGGGGCATTTTGGTCATTTAGTAATTAAAAGATTTAAAAAGCCAAAATTAAAGCAAAATTGTGTCCATCTTCAAGCTATGGCCGAATGTTGCATGAAGAAACCATGGCTAGGGTTTTTCAAGCTTCCAAGCTCGATTGTAAGTCCGTTCTAGCCCCATTTTTAATGATTTTTACGTTTTTGAAATCTTCGTAACACGATCTCTCTATTTCTACCATTTATTTGAGCTAGGGTTGATCGTAACACGATCTCCCTATTTCTACCATTTTTAAGCATGCACTTAGGTCTAATTTCCTATATGAAATATTCTACAATTGTGTTGTGTGTATGGTTGGTTGTGCGGTTCGTAAAGTTTTAAATGGAGAGTCACCTTAGTGGCTAATGTGACGTTCAGAATTTGGGTCGGATCGTGTCGGTTGGGTTTGGGGTAGCACAAAAACCTAAATGCAAAAAACAACAATAAGTAAGCATAAAAATTAGTAAGATCTATTTGAAAATCGATAAAATTTACCTTGGTTGAAAGAGATAGCCATGATGAGAAAATAAAATTACAAAGCTATCTATCAAGCAAACACATTTCACTTGGGTAAGTCACTTAAATGAGCATAATAATCACAATGATAAATCCATTTTGTCATAATTCATGCAAATAACATACACTACATTAACTCTTCCATGATTTCACATTTTCACACCACACACTCGCTAAATAAGAACAATATGAAAACAAGGACATTACATCTTGAATCATGTAAAGCATGAAAACATTATCTTACCTAATTAGCCACTTCACTATTTTTGTTGGGGATCGACTTGATTAAACAACAAATAAGCAAAAATAGTGGAAGAAATTAAGAAATTGAACACACAAATTTAACGTGGAAAAAAAAACCCTCAAAAGAGGATAAAAAACCACGGACAAAGATAACTTTACTATAATGGTAAAAGAACGAAGAGTACAAAAGATGGAGAAAAAACTAAACTCCGAAACTCGAAAACAAATAACCCTTAAAACATAAAGAAAAAATTCTCCAAAAGTATTATGAGTTCTAATCTTTTAATGGGTTAAGGTTGTAAAAAAGCCTATTTATAGGCTAAATTCGTAGGTCAAATAAGTTATACTAATAAATGTTAAATATATTATACTAATAAATACTAAATCTTCTAGAAAGAAAAATATATTTTGTTTCACTGGACTTGCAAGAAACCTCTTATTTAACAAGAATTTGGGTCACACAACTCTAACAATGTAACACCCCAAACCTGGCCCAAACATTACGACCGAATTTGGTTTGCTACAGAGAAAACATTTTGAAAACCATTTTAAAACCGATTTAAGTTTTGTCGAAAATCTTTCATTTTCTAGTCTCTTGTTAAAAACCATACTTAGTGTTGTTTAAAAATATTTATTAAGTCGAGTTGTTTATAGATTTCAAATGTACCCGATGGTACTTTAAAACATTTTTCGTTTGATTTGGAAACATGTGAACTCATTATTAACATAATCAAATAGTTTAAACAAATATTCAAAGCATGTAACAATAATAAAATAATTCTAGGAGGCCTTATTACAACTTAACAAAAATAAAACCAGCATTAAAATTTAATAAAGTAAAATCAAAGTCCAACTAATTAAAATTCCCACTGCATGGCCACCTCGAGTCCCTTCGGCTCCATCTCCGCGATCTACTTATCTGCAAAATGTTAAGGGAAGGGGTGAGTCACCAAGACTCAGTGTGTAAATCCCCTACCCAGAAAATATATCTCATACACAATTTATTAATAAACATGCTCATGCAACCCAACTAGCCATCCATACTCCTTTTCTACCCCGTGTGGTCAAGACCACTGATGACTTAAAGTCACAATTTAAATGATGGGGCCAACCCATCGTGTGGTCAAAACCACTGATGACCGTAGGTCACAATATATCAAATGTGGTCAAAACCACTGGTGGTACCAAACCACTGGGACTTAGTCGCAATAATCAATCGTTGTGGTCAAAACCACTGATGACCCTAGGTCACAAATAATCTGATGGGGCCAACCCATCTTGTGGTCAAAACCACGACGACGACGAGTCCATAATTCCTCCCCTCCTCTCATCAATCCCACCATCACATGCTTATACATCAAATCTCATATATCATGTCATAATATTAAACATCATGTGATGGCATGCAAGCATATATCAAAAGTTACAAGTTGGGGACTTACCGAAATCCATGATTAGCCACAAGCTAACCACAACCAAAAGATCTAAGGCAAATAATAACATCATGTAAATTAATAAAGTGTGTATAGAGATCTTACACACCTGATACCAATCGACAGCCCTAAATCCCGAAGAACCCAATCGGCTACACTAGCCTTCTTTGCCCTACACGCTTTTGAGTACTAACCACGGCACTCGATACCGAATCAACCGATTGATAATGAAAGAAGGCTTGGTTTGAAGATCTCAAAATCCCGGAGCACCTTATGAACCAATTGGAGAAAAGACTAGAGGAGGTCACCTTTGATTGATATTCGGCCAAGGTTTTAGAAGAAAAAGGTAGATGATAATGGTGTTTCGGTTTGAAAGAACATGAAGAAGAAAAATCAAAAAGATGAACTAGCCGAAAATTATGAAGAAAAAGCTAAGAAAATTTGGCACTAACCCCCCCTATGTTTGCCGTCCACTCTTCCTTTGAAGAGTTTAAAACTCAACAATTTCCTCAATTCACTCTAGGCCACATATTCAAATG
Organism: Gossypium bickii; assembly: GCA_025503065.1. Lineage (NCBI taxonomy): Eukaryota > Viridiplantae > Streptophyta > Magnoliopsida > Malvales > Malvaceae > Gossypium > Gossypium bickii. Next base: position 3,080,097 of record CP106720.1, on the reverse strand, counting down.
AATAAAAACAAAAACATCAATTATCCCTACTAATATCCCATTTAATCCATTATCTCCTCTTCTAAATAATAAATAAAAAAATAAATTAATAGCTATCCTTATCTTCTAATAAATAAAATAATTATTATCCCACTCTTCTAATAAAATAATAATTATAATAAAATAATTCCCATAAAATAAAACTTAACCCATACTTCCTAATAAAATAAACTCCCCAAAGTGCTTCATTAGTAGTGCATCAAATGGGAGAAGACAAAAACAAAGTGAAGCATTCGGCCAAGCTTTTGCAACCCCAAAGCTGTCCATGCTCTTCTCCCCACGCCAAGACCCATCCATTGAAGATTTAAACATAGTTTAATCACTTTCCTATCACTACCCATCCTTCAAAAATATAAAAATAAAATAAAATTAAAACATAACTATCCCATGCATAAGACGCATTCTGCCGTTGCTCCCCATCCCAATTTGTGATAATTTAATATCACCAAAATAACAAAACATTGATTATTCATTCATCCATTACTACCCCATTACCTATACATAAAATAATACTAACCCAACATCTTAAAATAATAATAATAGTAATAATAATAATAATAATAATAATATATAAAACTATCCCACCACCATTTAAAACAATAAAACTAAAACTAAAAATAATACCCATGCTTCCTACATAATTTAATAATAAAATTAATAAAATAAAAACACTCCCATCACTATATAAAATAAACCATTGTTTATTAAACTCCCATCACCTAATTCCATCCTTCAATAAATAAAATAAAATTAATATAAACTATAATAATCCCATATTGGCCACCACGTCAACTCCTTAACATTTCCCACTTTCATCTCCCTTATCACTACATAATAAAAAAAATAACAATAAAACAAAACACCCTTCATTTATTTATTATCAAATAAAATAAAATAACCCATCTAAAATAAAATAAAATAAAAAAAAACATTATCTTCCATCCTATTTCTTAGCCACCGTTTCAAACAAATAATAAAAGAAAGAAAATAATGTTATCCCACACTTCCTATAAATAAAATAATTATCCCATCACCTTTAAAATAATAAACTAAAACTAAAATAGTATTCATACTCTGCAGCTTTTGAAAACAAGTAGCAAAATAATAAAAATAATAATAAAACAAATTAAAAATCCCATGCGTGCATGTGCCATGCAAAAACTACCCATGCCTACAAGAAGGAAAAATAAAATTCCTAGGCGTTGACCCTGTGTCTCGAACTCAAGACCTGGAGAAGACTCCCCAACGCCTCAGCCACTCGGACACCCTGACTTTCATGACCACTAACGTTCAAAATATTCTTTTAAAGCCTTCCTCAGCGTCAACGCCCTTTTTCAACAAAATAAAAATTTATGCCGTGCCCAATACTCGAACCCTCGACCTGATTAGCGCCAATCCAAAGCCTTAAGTGGCACACTACAACCACTTTACCAGGGCATTTTATATGCCATAACTTACCAAAATTTATTCTTAAGGCCTCCATCACCCAATTTTCACTTTTGACCCATAATTTTCAAAATTTCCAAATTAGTCCCTTTTTATCCTCGAGCTTTAATAACCCCTAAAACACATGAGAACAAATCTTAAGGCCTATTAACACTTAAGATATGCTTCAAACACACAGCCCCTATTTTAGGATATTACAAACAATTTCCACATTGACACAAATTCTCACAACGCCATCTTTGCCAAAGCCCGCCACAGGCCTATCTTGAACTATGCATGGAATTAACTAATTGAATCCATGTTTAGAACCTGGAAGACTTCTAGCCTTCGACTTGTGCACTGCCAAATCAATACGAACCCGGGTCTGATTTTCACGAACACAGTGCCTTAACTTTTCAAAACCTACATCCAAAAGAGAATCTCTCTTAAACGAAATGGTCATACCTTTTTCCTTCCCATGACCAAGTTGCCTCCGCTCCAAATGAGTTAACTTCGACTCCATAATAGACGAGGGACGTCCAGTTTCATCGATCACTATAGAACCTTCCAAAATTTAAAGACTGACGATCCTTTTACCTTTTAACAAAACGATAGCTCCACGAGACACCTTAATGTCGCTCGACTCGATGTTGATTCTGCAACCTTTAGAGTCTAAAATACTCAAGGAGATGAGATTGTTTCGTAAATCAGGTATGTACCTGACTCCTTAATTAATTAAATTAAGAATCCTCCACCACAAAACTCGAACCAGAGCTTCTCCAACACACCTAGACATTCCAAATTCATTAAACCTTTAAAGCCATCATGTCATTTGTCATTTTCTTGCTCACTTAAAAATTTTATGAGACCCAAAGCCCAAAGCCCAATAGGCCCAATTCTACTAGGCCCAAAATAGGGGCGTTACAAACATACAAATTTATCATGGAAAAAAACCCCTCAAAAGATGATAAAAAACCACAGGCAAATATAATTTTACTATAATGGAAAAAGAATGAAGAATACAAAAGATGGAGATAAAACTAAACCCCGAAACACGAAAATAAAGAACCCTCAAAATTTAAACACAAAATTCTCCAAAAGTGTTATGAGTTCTAATTTTTTAATGGTCATGTTTTCTAAGGTTGTAAAAGAGCCTATTTATAGGCTAAATCTGTAGGTCAAATAAATTATGCTAATAAATGCTAAATATATTATACTAATAAAGACTAAATCTTCTAGAAAGAAAATTATATTTTGTTTAATTTGACTTGTAAGCAATATCTTATTTAACAAGAATTTGAGTGACACAACTCTAATAATTTTTATATAAAAAAGATTAAGTGTTTAACCCTTTGTAATATCAATGAAATAAATTTTGGACACTGGGTCCAAACCAAACACCATAACACTAAGTCAGAACTCAGAATCCATCTAGTCGAACAGTATAACACTAGGGCCCTCCCTATATACATAAGTGTCATGCCATAAGGCAAGTCTAACTATCTTCACACTAAATGCTATCTTCAATCACTTAGCATTCTCACTAACTCTATTGGCATGCCAACTATCCTAACTTATTCACTAAGCTTACAAGGGAAAATATTTATATTAAAAGTTGAATCACTACACTACATTTTTGTTAAAGATGGAATTTTTAATACCATGCAAAATTCCCTATCTATAATTCATTCATACTATTATTAATAGATTTTTAATAATAAATATCTTTCATATCAAACAAGATTCAATGCCACTTTTCTCTATTAATAAATATAGCCACACTACACTTTCCACTTTAACACTTACACACGATAGTTTTTTGCATGGTAGTATTTTTCAATAAGACACTCATAATCAATTTATATATATTCACATTATTAACATTAATTTTATGATTTTAAATAGGAATTTAACATGATACACTTCAATACGGTCACATGGCTCTATCTCAATAAGACACTTCAGTCACATGGCTCTATCTCAATAAGACACTTCATTAATACATAAAGTTAGTACCATTAATACACCATTCTAATTAATCATTCCATAACTAAAAACACCATAAAAAGGTAAAAATGAAAATTCCAAGAGAACTTATTAAAAAAATAATAAAAATAGGAGAAAGGTCTTCATATTCTCTTCTCTTCACTATACAAGCTTTTCCTTCCCCTTGCTTGTAGTCCCTATTCCACTCTCATTCTTTTCAATAAAATAAATGCACACATAAATGGAAACATTAATTGACCATTTTACATGGCTCAACTACCCTCTAGCTCATGCAAGCTTATAAAAATACAATTTAAACATGATGAAATTAACATTTTTTACCTCTACTCAAGCTTTCTCACTCTAACTTTTATTTTCTCACTCTACCCATTCAAGCCCTAGTCTTGGATGATGGGAAAATATGAATGGAATGATTCAAATGGGAGTTTTTCAATTGGGTTTCAAGGAAAGATAAAGAAACAAGGTGAAATCTTAATAGATTTTGGGGGAGAATTCAAAGGCAAGGAAAGAAGAAAGTTTCCTCTATTCCAATGGTGGTGGATGACAATGAGGGAAAATATGAGTAAAATGTTCGTGTTTTTTTTTTGTCAAAAGTGATAAGCCATAAAAATAACATGTTTTTGATTCCATTCTTGATACGTTTTTGGATGAATTATTATGTGAATTAGTGAATTTGATGCTCCTAATCCTTTAAATTCATGTTTCTAATACTTAGGTGAGCATAGGGGAGCAAAAGGAGTGAAAAACGAGCCAAAATCGAGCAAAAAGAGCTGATTTTAGTATCGTACACGGACTGGGCACTTTAACACGGGCCTCTCACACGCCCATGGGAGACACACAGGATGGGCATACGCCCGTGTGCCAGCCCGTGTCTATTTCAAACCATGTCAGTATTGCACACGGCCTAGGCATTCTTACACAGGCTGATTACACAGCCATGTCCCTGTCGAACCTTGTTTCATTTTCATGCGGAAAAAGCCAATTTTTAGGCATTTTGAGCATTCCAAAGTCTATAAAAACACATTAGAAGAAGATCTAAGGGGACACACAGAGTAGAACACAGAAATTACTCGAAGAACGCCATTGGAATCATCTCGGAACCAGATCCACTCAAAGATTAAAGATCTCCAGTCGAATTTCCTTCGATGTTTTATTGGGTTTTTCATATCTTGTTGTTATGCTTATTTTGAGATGTTTTCCTCTATGAGTATGAACTAAACTCCCTAAATACTTAGGGAGGATGAAATCTATGATGGATCTTATTATTTAATTATCTGAATTACATGATAAATACTTGTTCTTGTTCTTAATTATGTGTTCTTAATCCTTGCCTTAATATTTTCAGGATATTAATCCAAGTTTGATGTGCTTACATCGGTAGAGCAAAAGTCCCTGCTTAAGAGTAGATCTATCATAATTAAGCGGAGTTGATTGCAATCCTAGAAATAGGACGACATAAATCTACCAGATTAGAGTCAAATCTAATAAGGGAATCTATAGATCGAGTTAATGCGACAATATGGGTTTTAATTAGAAAGAAATTTCAATTAATCAACTTAGAGTTAGTTATTTTTATTCTCGAAAGAGATATTAACATAAATTAGGGATTTCTGCGGATCAAGACAAGTGAATAAATCGTTCAATTCAGAGTCATAATAATAAGTGAAGTCTAGGTGGATTCTTCCTTGGGTATTGTCTTTGTCATTGGTTTATTCGATTACTTTCTTCACTCTCTGTCGTGTTCACAGTTAATTAGTTTAGTTTTAGAGTAAAAACAATCCATTTAATTATAGGCTAGAGAATAAAAGATAGTAACTACTAGTACTTTTAGTCCTCGTGGATACGATATTCTGGACTCACCATAACTATAATACTGTTCGATAGGTGCGCTTGCCTTTGTCGTATTTTACTTAGTTAGTGACGTCATCAAGTATTTGGCACCGTTGTCGGGGACTAAAATATTAGGAACACTTAATTTTTATTACTTTAGTCATTTTTATTTTTTATTGCATTTTATTTTTGTTTTTTCTTTTAATTTACTAGCTTTTCTTTTATTTGCTTCTGGCAGGTTCCTTTAGTTTATGACTAGAAGAAACTCGACAGGACCTCTAGTGTTCGACAGTGAAATTGAAAGCACAGCTCGCAAAAATCGTAGAGAAGCGAGGCAAAGTCGACAAAGTACAGTAGAAGAGCAAGAGGATGTTATTGTTATTACTAAGGAGATGGCTGAAAATTAGAATAATCTGCTACCTCCTGTGGTTGCCGCTAATCCTACTCCTCGTACTATGTACGATTATGCTAAGCCCAATTTAATTGGGGCTGAATCGAGTATTGTTAGACCTGGTATTACTGCAAATAATTTTGAACTGAAACCTAACACTATTTAAATGATTCAACAGTTTGTTCAGTTTGATGGTTTGCAGGACGAAGACCCAAATACTCATTTGGCTAATTTCTTGGAATTTTGTGACACTTTTAAAATTAATGTCATTTTTAAAGATGCCATTCACCTTCAGTTGTTTCCTTTCTCATTGAGGAACAAGACTAAATAGTGGTTGAACTCCCTACCGCGAGGTTCTATCACTACATGGGAGCAAATGACCGAAAAATTCTTGTTAAAGTATCTTCCATTGGCTAAGATAGCCAAGCTGAGGAATGATATCTCTTCCTTCGTGCAAATGGATTTAGAGACCCTATATGATGCATGGGAGAGGTATAAGGACTTATCGAGAAGGTGCCCCCACCATGGGTTACCTCTATGGTTACAGGTTCAAACTTTTTACAACAGTTTGAACCCCTCAACTAGGTAACTGATTGATGTAGCTGTCGGTGGGACTCTGAATAACAAAACACCTGAAGCGGATTATGAGTTTATAGAGGAGATGTCACTGAATAATTATCAGTGGCAAGTCATGAGAACAAAGCCGAAAAAATCCGCTGGTGTTTTCAACCTCAACGCAATCACCATGTTTTCAAACCAGGTAGAGTTCTTAAATAGAAAGATTGAAAGTTTTTGTGTTTCTACGCAGGTACATCCAGTGATACAATGCGACAAAAATGGAGGAGGGATGAATACCTCAGAATATCTACCCTACAGTCCTAGCATGGAGCAATTGAATTATATAGGTAATAACTCTAAACCTCCAAATAATCCTTATAGTAACACATATAATGTAGGATGGAGGAACCACCCAAATTTTTCATGGGGTGGTCACGGGAATCAAAGACCACAACCCCCTCCAAGTTTCCAACCACCCTACTAGCAAGAGAAGAAGCCAAATCTTGAAGATATGCTAGCAAAATTTATTTCGATGTCAGAGACTCATTTTCAAAATACTGAGACAGCATTGAAAAATCAGTAAGCATCTATTCAAGGGCTTGAAGAAGGTGTTGGTTGAAGCTGAAAAGAAGATGCCACAGGAAGCTGATAAGGCAAAGGGTGAGGGAGTAAACTCCGACGTGAGTGTAACACCGGTGCTTAAAGAATATAAACCACCGATCCCATATCCAGCAAAGTTGAAGAAAGACTGCATGGATGCACAATTTGGTAAATTTCTTGAACTTTCATATTAACTTACCTTTTGTTAAAGCTATTTCGCAGATGCCTACATATGCAAAATTTTTAAAAGAGCTTTTAACAAATAAAAGGAAGTTTGAAGAGCTACCAACCGTGGAACTCAACGAGGAATGTTCAGCTATTCTTCAAAATAAACTACCAACCAAATTGAAAGATCCAGGAAGTTTTACTATTCCCTGTTTAATCGGTAGTTTAACTATTGAGAAAGCATTAGCGGATTTAGGTGCCAGCATTAATTTGATGCCTTACAAAATGTTCAAGCGGCTTGGTCTTGGGGAACCAAAACCCACTGGGATGAGTATCCAATTAGCTTATAGATCTGTTAAATATCCTAGGGGTATTATTGAATGTGTTTTGGTAGAAGTAGATAAATTCATATTCCCTGTTGATTTTGTTGTGCCTGACATGGATGAGGACGTTGAGGTACCTTTAATTTTACGTCGCCCATTTTTAGCCACTGCTAGGGCTGTCATTGATGTAGGTGATGGTAAACTTGTGCTTAGGGTAGGTGACGAAGAAATTATTTTTAAGATATATGATGCTATGCGATACTCTAGAGAGCAAGATGATTCCTGTTAAAAAGTCATATTGGAAAAAGGTCAACACAATTCATTGCTATTATCTCATCCTTATCTTTAAAGTCTAGCTTGACACTAGGTATATGCCAACCTTAAATAAACATACTAAATAACTTTACAAACTTTGTTGAGTCAAGAAATGGATCCTGGATGCTGCTAACCCTCTCAATTCCTTGCGACCTAATCATAGAACACTAAAGCACAACTATAATATCAAATTTTTATTATCAAATTAATTTTTACTTGATATGTTGTAATTCCTAATTCAGATGCTAACATATCAATGTGCCGTTTGGCATTACATCTTGATTTCATATTTTAAGTAATTTGATATGCTTCATGACATTATTCGTATTTCACTTCCATTATTTCATGATATCAATTAATCTCTAAGTCATCTAGCTTAATTAGCATCATAGTAGTTCCTATCATAACTTTACATCATTTATTTAACCAATATAGCATTAAGTAACCTTATCAATTCTAACATAGCATACAACATATTTACTTTCCTTAATCACTTATCATGCCTTGAATTGTCCATTAGCTTTCATAATACTATAAAATTACCAACAAACATATGAGATAAAATGTAACACCCCAAACCCGACCCAAACGCTACGACTAGATTTGGTATGCTACGGGGTTTAACGTTAAAAACTTCACTTGGATATTTTTGGAAATTCAGTTCGTTTATTTAGGTATTCGCTAAAATAAGTGATGTTTGAAGAAAACCTTTGGCTTTTCTTTGAACGTGTTTGAAAATCCCATATTATTACTTCTTATAGATAAGTCTTTGAACATAAAATTAAATTTTAAAAAAACATATAGAATAAAGACATTAACAACTATAATTTAAACCTAAGCTACGAAGCCTTATTACATAAATAGTCCCAAAATTAAAACTTAAAGGAAAACTGAAAATAGTTTACAAAAAAATAAAACTTGATGACCCCTCGAGTCTGCCTCGGCTCCCATGTCCACGATCTACTGCTCATCTGAAAAGTCAGGGAAAATAAAGGGGTGAGTCACCAAGACTCAGTGTGCAAATCCCGGAAACACATAAAAGGCTTGAGGCCCACAAACACATTATGGGCCTTGGCCCATTCACAATGGCAACAGAACATTTACATGCAACATGGCCCAACCCAACCTAAAAGTCCATCCTCTACACACTAGCCCGTACCAGCCATCACACCTCGGGGATTTCTACAATCAACCCACCAACCGCTACACACCATATCGATAGTCATGCTATCACTTCAAATGCCGATCACCATGTGACCTTTTAATCCACTGTGGCAGAGCCACCGATCACTGTGTGACCTTATAATCAAGTGTGGCAGAGCCACCGATCACTATTGTGACCTAAATGTACATATCGTGGTTTAACCACCGATCACTAGGTGACCTTTTAACATGCTCTTCCCCTTCATCATATCAACCCCATCCCATGCATACATCCATGCAGAAGCAAAATAATATACCACCTTAAATATCACAGTCTATCATATACACCGATACACATAGAGAAGTTTCTATGATTACATACCTGGCATCCCTTGCCTACCTTTTTCAGGTAATACGACTGTCCATATAGCCTTTTTCCGGCTTTTAGCCCATAACATATAACATATATAGTATAGATTAATTAGTGTGATAAAGATCTACACACTTGATTACAGTCAAGACGAGACCTTTTATGTCGACACTATCAGAAACCGATACGACTGCTAACTGTCTAAGATCTTGTTCTGACGTCGGTGCACAACTTGGTGGCCAATCCCGAACTGCTGACACCGCTCGTTTCTTAAACTTAGGGATTAGTTTAACAGATCCAATCCCCTCCTTCACCTGATCGATATTTGATTCCATCAAAAGACCTTGTCAGTTGCTACCACCATATCATATAGTTAAGATCACAATTACGATAGCGAATCTAACGATAATATAAAGAGAACCCCTTCCCTTGAAATCCCGAAAAGAGAGATATGAGGTTCAGAGACTAGCGGTTTCGGCTTTTAGATCTAAGTGATCTACTTCAATTCCCGAATGTCGCCAACACGTAAACACAAGAAACCAACAATCCATTAGCCTTTCGGCTTTGTCTTCTAAAAATCGAAAGAGAAAAAGAATAGATCAGAAGAAATCGACACCTACCATTACAGAGAATTCGACAACTCCTAGAAGATTTTGGCTTTTGAGAAGATCAAAAAGAGAAGATGATAGGAAGAAATCTATGTAGATTCGGCTTTTAGTGAAGAGATCGGCAAAAGAAAAGAATAGACAAGGGTATTTGGCTATGGAGATAAAAGCAGAGAAAAACAATGGAATTTCTGCTTTTGCATAAAAGTGGGAATGAGAGAATGGAATTAGGGATTTCGGCTTAAGCAGAGAATGAGAGAAAAGAATGAGAGAAAAACCCAAATGCCGGAATTGAAGAGGGGAATGGAAGAATAAAACCCTAATGCCGAAAATAAAAAGATATCCCCCCCACTTAAGCACAAAATTTCGGCAACTACCTCTTAAAAATCGAAAATGCCCCTTTTGGTAACTTGAAATTGATTGACTAATAAGGGAAATTTCGGCACCCCGTATAGTATACCAAGACCGATTTCTCCCCCCTCCAAGAGATGGAAATTCGGCCACCACTATTGATTAGCAGATAACTCCTAAATTTTCTCCCTTATCTTCATCTGATCACTCATCCTCAAGTGGCATGGATAACACCACCTCTTCCTCCCATTTATCAGTCACTTTATTAACATTATCCACTCGAGTAAATCTTCCTATTTTTAAGCCTTATTGCTGTCTCTCTCTATCCATTTAAATGCCAAAAATTAGCTAAAATTTAATTAAAAGAATTGGGCTTCATGCAACTTGAATTTGAGCCTCCCCAGTTGACACCACTTCCCTACTCTTTCAGTGGCGCCACTTAGCCACTGGGCCACAAGCCCATTTTGTATCTTAAAACACAGATAACATCTTTTAAGCCCTATCTTACCAGGCTTTCCACTAGAGTGTCCAAACAGAAAATTCAATTAAGGCCTCGGCCCAACCCTGAGCCCATTCTTGACCCCTTAAACACTCTAACTAGTACATCAAGCATAACATAAACATCACAGCACATTAAACGCAAAGGCCCATTAATTTAGGATGTTACAGTTCTACCCCCTTAAAGAAATTTCGGCCTCGAAATTACCTGATACGAATAGATACGGGTACTGTTGCCGCATTACTTCCTCTGGTTCCCAAGTAGCCTCCTCAGAACCGTGATTCTACCATAGAACTGTAACTAAAGGAACTGTCTTTCTTTACAGTACTTTGACATCACGATCTAATATTTCCACGGGTTCCTCCTAAAAGGATAGATTGGGTCTTACTTCGATTTCTTCCACTGGCACCACATGAGATGGATCCGAACGGTAACGTCTTAACATAAAGATGTGGGATACATTGTGAATCTGGCTTAGCTCAGAAGGTAGCTCTAGCTGATAAGCTACTGGTCCCACTTGTTTCAACATCCGATAAGGTCCGATAAATCTGGGACTTAATTTACCTTTCCGTCCAAACCTCAGTACTTTCTTCCATGGCGATACCTTCAAGAACACCTTGTCACCCACTGCAAACTCCATGTCTTTACGCTTCAAGTCAGCATAGGACTTCTGTCTATCTGACGCTTCCTTTAATCGAGCTCGAATCAACTCAACCTTCTTCTCTGTCTCGCTAACCAGTTCCGGACCTAGAATCCGATGTTCTTCTAACTCCGTCCAACAGGTAGGTGTACGACACCTCCTCCTGTACAATGCTTCATAGGGTGCCATCTGAATACTAGACTGGTAGCTGTTGTTGTACGCAAACTCTGCCAACGGTAGGAACTCTTCCCAACTACCCCTGAAATCAATGACACAACCCCTTAACATGTCCTTTAAGATCTGAATTACCCGCTCAGACTGACCATCAGTCTGAGGATGAAATGCGGTACTGAAATCCAACTTCGTACCCAACGCTTGATGCAATGCCTTCCAAAATCGTGACGTGAACCTAGGGTCCCTGTCCGATATTATTGATACTGGTACTCCATGTAGTCTCACCACCTCCGCTATATATAGCTTAGCCAATTTCTGCAGAGAATAATCGGCCCGTACCGGTATGAAATGAGCAAACTTTGTCAAGCGATCTACAATCCCCCAAACTGAGTGTAACACCCCAAACCCGGCCCATGAGCTTTGACCGGATCTGGTATGTCACGGAGTAAAAACATTTTGAAAGATTTTGATTAACAGGTGGAAATCTAAAAAAAAATTGAAGTTATAAAAACGGTGTCTTTTTTAAAAACTCAGATGGGGTTGATTTAATAAACATGGTTGAGTTGAAACCCTTTTTCCTTTAAAAACATTTGATCATTTAAATTTTTAGAAACATCAGAGTTATAGTTAACTTGGTAAATGCTGCTACCCGATGGTAACATCTTTGAAAACTCGTAAAAGTACTTATTTTGAAAACGTTACTTTTAACCGACTTATTTAATAATTTATAAATTCATTAATAATATAATAAAAGTAAAGTAAAAACAACTACTTAAACATCCAAAATAAGAACTAGCGGCCTTATTACAATCCAAACCAAAAGTTAGCAAATAATAAACTTTAACTGTGTTAAATAAAAATTCTAATTCAAGGAACAAGCATGGCCGCCTCGAGTCCTCTCCGGCTCCATCTCCGCGATCTACTCATCTGCAAAATGATATGGGAAGGGGTGAGTCACCAAGACTCAATGGATAAGTCCCCAACCCGGAAGTGCAAACTCATACACAAAATATTAGTAAGACATGCAAACCATGCAACCCAAAACTAGCCATCCATACTCCTTTAACTACCCCGTGTGGTCAAAACCACTGGGGGTCAAAACCACTGGTGGTCAAAACCACTGGTGACCGGAGTCACAAATCAAGTGATGGGGCCAACCCATCGTGTGGTCAAAACCACTGATGACCATAGGTCACAATTATCAACATGTGGTCAAAACCACTGGGACTTAGTCACGATTTATATCAACGGTGTGGTCAAAACCACTGGTGACCGAAGTCACAATTAAACTGATGGGGCCAACCCATCTTGTGGTCAAAACCACTGGTGACAGTCCATAGAGAATATTCCCCCTCCTCTCTTCAATCCCATTAGCAACATGCTCACATCATGTGTAACATATTATCATATATCATGCACATAAATCATGGCATAGCATATTACCCATCATGTCATTCATATAACATATTTAAAGTCATAAGTAACTCACCCGGAATCCATGCTTATACCCACAAGGCAAATCACTATCACAGTAATTAATGGTAACAAAAAAAAACAATGCCAACTAATAAAGTGTGTAAGAGTTTTACACACCTGTTTACTCGCGAGACTAGCAATTCCTGAACTACACTAGCGAAATCCCGTGAGGTTGTTTTCCCCCTATAATCGGCCAACACCCATACTTTTAGATCTAATAGCCATTCTGTATACTAATAATCCCGAAGGATTAATTGTACCTGAAATATGGCCTTGGCTCGAAACTTACTATCACTTACCAAAGCGAGTTTAAATCCCGAAAGCCTTTGTCAATTAGCCCCTAAAAACATAACACACATGCGGTTACCACTTAAATACCATACATGGCCCATAGTCGAATATAACAACCACTTACGTTTCCTATCGAAATCCCAAAATTGTCACTTGTGCCTTGAGTAGTCAAGATCCCTACACACCATATATCAGATTCGGCTTTAGAACATAAAACCATATTCAAGGCCCTTGGCCGAAACTACATGTCACCTTACCTTGAAGAATCGAACCCCGAAAGACTCCCTCAAAGCACCCTAGCATCGGCTCTATTGTTTCTTTGAAGAGACTAAAAGTGAATGGATCCCAGTTTTTAGAACTTGCGATAGAAGAAAAGAAAATCAGGGCACTTGAGATTCGGCTATGGCCTTTAATTAAGAGCATGGAATACAAATGGAAGAAAATACTTACATGGTTCGGCTAAGCCCTTCAAATGTTGATGGACAAATCGATCACAAGAGAAAGGTATATTCGACTAACACCAATTAAAAGAAGAAGCTTGAGAGAGGGATATAGGTTCGGCCAAGTTAGCAAATAGGAGAAGAAGAAAAAAAATTATAAATGGCCTCAATGCTCTTGGAGTTTCGGTCAACAAACAGAAGAGAAAGAAAAAGATGAATACTCATAAAATAATTCGGCACTCTTTCCCCCTTTACTTGGCCGAATATTGCCTGCCAAAGAGTCCTATCCTTGCCCACCACGTCAACTCTTTAACATTTCCCACTTTAATCTCCCTTATCACAACATTAAAAATAATAATAAAACACCTTCATTTATCTCTTATCAAATAAAATAAAATAATAATAATCCCACTCTTCCAGCCGAATTCAAAAACAAAACACCAAGCTTGTCCTTATCCAATTGAGATCCCATGTTCAGACCACAAGCTCACTCCCTTCACGCCAGCATAAGAAAAAAATAAACCACCCATTACTGGCCACGCAACTCGAACATGGGACCTCATTGCCGCAACCCCTTACAACGTCCCAAGCCACCTTACCAACCCGTCTTTCATGTCCACCAACGCCCACAAAATCCTTTGAAACCTCCTTAACTTAGCCCCTTCCTTTTTAACGCCAAAAAGCCCAAAAATAAAACGCCATTTGCCTTCCACGCTACTCGAACTCCTAACCTGCTGGAACCTCCACACACTACCAGCCACTTTGCTGCTAGCTCCTCTGTGTCATAATCTCCTCACAATTCTTTTTAAGTCCTCCTTAGCCCAGTCTCACTTGTCTTAGCGCCAAAAGAAGAAATAAAATTACACTACTTGCTGCTGCCTGGATTCGAACCAAGGCCCATGTTGGCATCATTTCCAGGCCTTAAGTGGCATCCTTAAGCCACTTTGCCAAGCCCCTTTTTCATGTCCAGAAACTCCCAAATTTTTCCTTAAGGGCTCCTTCACCCAGCTCCCCCTTTTATACTTAAAATCCAACATTTTCGCAAAGCTCTCCCCTTCATCCTTTGGTTCTAAAAACTCCTAAAACATCACTAAACACACTTAAAGCCTACTAATACTTGGGTTATGCTCCAAACGCATAACCCCTAATCTAGGATGTTACACCGAGTCTTTCTTAGCAGGTGTGAGCGGTAGCCCACTAACAAAGTCCATGGTGATCCTTTCCCACTTCCACTGGGGAATCTTCACTGGCTGCAACAACCCTGATGGTAACTAATGCTCTGTCTTTACCTGCTGATAGGTCAAGCACTTACTAACAAATTCGGTCACCTCCCGCTTTAGGGTCGGCCACCAAAACTATTCTCGCAAATCCCGATACATCTTACTCCCTTCAGGGTGCATAGCACATGGACTCCTATACGCTTCTAGCAAAATCCTACGCCTCAACTCAGGTTCTTTCGGAATGCAAATTCTTCCTCGAAAACATAATAGCCCTTCCTCATTCATACTGAATTCTGTTGACCCATCACTTGATCCTACCTGAAACTTCCCCTTTAGCAACTCATCTGTCTGCTACTTCTCCTTAACCTGACTGACCAAGGAGGGTTTCACCTGAGGTTCAGCTAATAAACTCCCATCATCGTAAAAACTGAGGTGAGCAAACATTGCTCTCAAATCAGAGATTACTTTACGACTCAGAGCATCCACCACCATGTTGGCTTTACCCGGATGGTACTCGATCGAGCAGTTATAGTCCTTTAACAACTCGATCCACCTCCTTTGCCTTAGATTCAACTCCTTCTGGGTCAAAAGGTATTTTAAGCTCTTATGATCGGTATAAATGATGGATTTCTCCCCGTACAGATAATGCGTCCAGATCTTCAAGGCAAAAACCACTGCCGCCAATTCCAAATCATGTGTGGGGTAATTTGATTCATGTGGTCTTAGCTGCCGACATGCATACGCAACAACCTTCCCATCTTGCATCAACACGCATCCTAGTCCCGTATGTGATGCATCACAGTATATCACAAACTCCTTTCCAGCCTCCGGTTGAATTAACACTGGAGCCTCTGTCAAGATCCTCTTTAACCTCTCGAAACTCTCTTGCTACTTATCAGACCAAACAAACGAAATCCCTTTCCGCAACAACTTAGTCAACGGTGCCGCGATCAAGGAAAATCCTTCAACAAACCTTCTGTAATACCCGGCTAAACCAAGAGAAGTTCGAATTTCTGCTACTGACTTAGGTAGCTTCTAATCCAACACCGCTTCAATTTTCCGAGGGTCAACCCTAATCCCCTCTGCCGACACAATGTGACCTAGAAAAGTGACTTCCCTTAGCCAAAATTCACACTTACTAAATTTGGCATAGAGCTGCTTCTCCCTCAGAATCTGTAGAACCACCCGGAGATGTGAATCATGCTCTTCTTTCGATTTTGAATAAACCAAGATGTCATCTGTAAATACCATAATAAACCGATCCAAGTAGGGCTGGAATACTCGGTTGATCATATCCATAAATGCTGTTGGTGCGTTAGTCAACCCAAATGGCATCACCATGAATTCATAGTGACCATAGTGAGTCCTAAAAGTCGTCTTATGAATATCCGCCTCCTTGACCTTAAGCTAATGGTACCCTGACCTTAGATCTATCTTCGAAAAGATTAAGGCCCCCTTCAACTGATCGAACAAGTCATCGATCCTTGGCAACGGGTATTTATTCTTGATGGTCAACTTATTCAGCTGGCGATAGTCAATGCACATACGCATTGATCCATCCTTCTTCTTAACGAATAACACCGGCGCTCCCCAAGGTGACACACTTGGTCGAATAAACCCTCTATCCAGCAACTCCTGTATCTGCACCTTTAACTCTACCAACTCTTTTGGTGCCATTCTGTATAGAGCGATAGATACGGACACTGTCCCTGGAAGAAGATCGATACCGGACTCCACTTCACGATTCGGGGGTAATCCCGGAAGCTCTTCTGGGAAAACATCAAGAAATTCCTTCACCGTCCTAACGTCCCCAGCAGTTAGTTCCTTGGCTTCTAGAGCCCGAACAAATATTAAAATTGCTTCACATCCTTTTCTTACCATCTTTTCTGCTCTTATGGCAGACACCACATTTGACAAACAGTTCCCCCTTTCACCTATCACCAACACTTCGCCACCCTCGGGGGTTTTTAACACCATACGCTTGGCTACACAGTCCACATTAGCTTGATACTTCACCAGCCAATCCATTCCTAAGATCAAATCGAACTCCCTAAACGTAGTTCCATCAGATCAGCCCAAAAAGTTACCCCTTGAACTTCTAAGGGTACATCCTTATATAGTTTGTTCACCACTACAGTTTGTCCTAAAGGGCTCACTACAGTCCTCTCCCTAGAAGAAGTCTCATAATCTAAGTTCAGAGTTCCCGCTATAGCGCTAGTAACATAGGAGTGTGTCGAACAAATATCAATCAATGTAGTGTAAGACGAACCAAAAATTAAAAACGTACTGGTTATGACATTCAGTGCGTCAACTTCCTCTCAACATCTGGCAGCATAGACCAACCCTGGCTGTCTCGCATCAATGTTTCCTGCCCTTTGGCCCAGAGCTCCACGGCCCCAACCGAAACCGTTACCACCTCTGGGTGGACCACGACCTCTCTGTGGCTGCTGTCCACCACTTCCTGGTTGTGCATTTCCTTGACCCGTGGGCCCTTCACTGCCCCGTTGCTGCGGACAGTTTCTAACTTGGTGGTCCGTAGATCCACACTTAAAGCACTTCCCACTGCCTGCCTAACACTCACCTACATAGAATTTACCACATCGAGCACACTTCTGTGTCTGACCAGCAGCAGTAGGTCTCTCATCTCGTCTCGGGCCGTCTAACCTGGGTCTTTTCTGATTACGCCCATCTACCCCTGGTGATTCAAAATTTCTCTTACTTCCACCCTTATCTCTATCCCAATTCAATTTTTCTGTCCGCTTAACCTCTTCAGCTATCTTAGCTTTTTCCACAAGCACATCAAATTCCCTCTCCTGCTGTGGAGCTATCAATACACGTAAATCATCCCTCAGACCATCTTCAAATTGAACACAATGTTCATGGTCTGTGGCCACCATTTCTCGAGCATAATGGCTAAGGCGTAAGAATTCCGCTTCGTACGCAGCCACCGACCTACTTCTTTGCACCAAATTCAGAAATGCTCTACGCTGCGCATCCACATAACTTGTCCCAATGTATTTACTCTGAAACGCCATTTTGAAGAAATCCCAGGTGATACGATCAGCCATCGTACCATCCTTAACCGTAAGCCACCATTGATAAGCTTTGTCCCGCAAGAGAGATACAACCCCTTTCAGTTTTTCCTCTTCCGTGAAATCAAGATAATCCATTATCTCTAAAACCCTTAACATCGCCTGAGATAACGCATTATCTCCGACTGTCTAGTCCTGAAATTCCACCTCTGCAGCTGGTGAAACTGGCATCTCATTTCCAGACTCATGGCCAGATCCTACTGGTTCTGACACAGCCATTTTACCCTACCACGACTACGCGGCGGACGTCCACGACCCCTTGTACTCATTCTACCGGTTCGCGTCTATCTGATATAGGAATTTTATGAATTATTAATTTCTTTCACTGATTAACCACGCACAATCTTTTGGACAGTAGTTTCAGGAGTAGTTCTTTCGAATTCGAATCTATATCCACGAGTTTCAGTCTTAAGTCTGTATCTCCTAGTCCTAGGAACCACATACATTCAACCATCATACATCAACATACAAGTAGCATCCATGAACTCACATTCATCACCTAAGGGTATTTTCGTCATCTCACTACCCAGGGGTATTTCTGTAATTTTATCTTACAGGGGTATTTCGAAAAATTTAATTTTTTTTCCAATCAAGGGTATTTTGGTAATTTCACAAATTTTGATAGTTTACAAGGGTGCTTTTGTAAATCTAGGGGTTTGCGGTAAATTTTCAAAACATAGGTATTTGGGTAATTTTGCCAACAGAGGGTTTTTCGGTAATTTCACAAATTTTTGTAGTTTTACAAATTGAGGGTATTCTGGGAAATTTTTACAAATCAAGGGTATTTCGAAAATTTTACGAAACTAGGGGAAATATTTTTGTAATTTTGCGAAATAGGGTGGCTGGTCCCTTTCGGGTTTTAGTTATAAATTTTGGCCCATCAACTAGTCCTCGTGGCTAAGGTGAACAGTCACTACGCACCTAGTAGGATTCCAGCGAAGAGGAGGTGGGTCACTAGGACTGCTTAAGTACCAAGCTCTCCCTGAATCCAATCCTAGACATGCGCATGCTTGTTGCCACACCCTAACCCAGTGACTTGTTTACGAACATGTTTAGTTAGATTAAGTTTTATGAGTTTGAGGAGTTGTTTAAACTAGGCGTAGAGTCCATTAATTCCTAACATGCTAGTCTACGTCTATAAAGTCCATCAAACCCAACATGCATATCACATCAAGAGTTAGAATACTTACCTGCGTGGATCGGGTGCCGGTAGACTCGAAGGCCATATCTCAACCCAAAGCATTTTTCTCAAATTCACATCAATTTTACAACACTACTAGACTCATTTCCCAGCCCGAGCTTTGCAACTGGGCTCTGATACCAAAATGTAACACCCAAACCCGGCCCAAACGCTACGACCAGATCTGGTATGCTACAGGGTTTAACGTTAAAAACTTCACTTGGATGATTTTTGGAAATTCAGTTCGTTTATTTAGGTATTCGCTAAAATAAGTGATGTTTGAAGAAAACCTTTACTTTTTCTTTGAACGTGTTTGAAAATCCCATATTATTACTTCTTATAGATAAGTCTTTGAACATAAAATTAAATTTAAAAAAAACAAATAGAATAAAGACATTAACAACTATAATTTAAACCTAAGCTATGGAGCCTTATTGCATAAATAGTCCCAAAATTAATACTTAAAGGAAAATTGAAAACAGTTTACGAAAATATAAAACTTGATGGCCCCTCGAGTCTGCCTCGGCTCCCATGTCCACGATCTACTGCTCATCTGAAAAGTCAGGGCAAATAAAGGGGTGAGTCACCAAGACTCAGTGTGCAAATCCCGAAAACACATAAAAGGCTTGAGGCCCACAAACACATTATGGGCCTTGGCCCATTCACAATGGAAACAGAACATTTACATGCAACATGGCCCAACCCAACCTAAAAAGTCCATCCTCTACACACCAGCCCGTACCAGCCATCACACCTCGGGGATTTCTACAATCAACCCACCAACCGCTACATACCATATCGACAGTCATGCAGTCACTTGAAATGCCAATCACCATGTGACCTTTTAATCCACTGTGGCAAAGCCACCGATCACTGTGTGACCTTATAATCAAGTGTGGCAGAGCCACCGATCACTATTGTGACCTAAATGTACATATCGTGGTTTAACCACTGATCACTAGGTGACTTTTTAACATGCTCTTCCCCTTCATCATATCAACCCCATCCCATGCATACATCCATGCAGAAGTAAAATAATATACCACCTAAAAGATCACAGTTTATCACATACATCGATTCACATCAAGAAGTTTCTATGATTACGTCCCTGCATCCCTTGCCTACCCTTCGGGTAATACGACTGTCCATACAGCCTTTTTCCGGCTTTTAGCCTATAACATATAACATATATAGCACAGATTAATTAGTGTGATAAAGATGTACACACCTGATTACAGTCAAGACGAGACCTTCTATGTCGACACTATCAGAAACCGATACGACTGCTAATTGTCTAAGATCTTGTTCTGACGCCAGTCCACAACCCGGTGGCAATCCCGAACTACTGACACCGCTCGTTTCTTAAACTTAGGGATTGGCTTAACAGATCCAATCCCCTCCTTTGCCTGATCGATATTTGATTCCATCAAAAGACCTTGTCAGTTGCTACCACCATATCATATAGTTAAGATCACAATTACGACAGCGAATCTAACGATAATCTAAAGAGAACCCCTTACCTTGAAATCCCGAAAATAGAGATATGAGGTTCTGAGACTAGCGGTTCCGGCTTTTAGATCTAAGCGATCTACTTCAATTCCCGAATGTCGCCAACACGTAAACACAAGAAATCAACAATCCATTAGCCTTTTGGCTTTGTCTTCTAAAACCAAAAGAGAAAAAGAATAGATCAGAAGAAATCGGCACCTACTTTACAGAGAATTCGACAACTCCTAGAAGATTTTGGCTTTTGAGAAGATCAAAAAGAGAAGATGATAGGAAGAAAGAAATCTATGTAGATTCGGCTTTTAGTGAAGAGATCGGCAAAAGAAAAGAATAGACAAGGGTATTCAGCTATGGAGATGAAAGCAGAGAAAAACAATGGAATTTCAGCTTTTGCATAAAAGTGGGGATGAGAGAATGGAATTAAGGATTTCGGCTTAAGCAGACAATGAGAGACAAGAATGAGAGAAAAACCCAAATGCCGAAATTGAAGACGAGAATGGAAGAATAAAACCCTAATACCGAAAATGAAAAGATATCCCCTCACTTAAGCACAAAATTTCGGCAACTACCTCTAAAAAACTGAAAATGCCCCTTTTGATAACTTAAAATTGATTGACTAATAAGGGAAATTTCGGCACCCCCTATAGTATACCAAGACCGATTTCTCCCCCCTCTAAGAGATGGAAATTCGACCACCACTGTTGATCAGCAGATAACTCCTAAATTTTCTCCCTTATCTTCATCTGATCACTCATCCTCAAGTGGCATGGATAACACCACCTCTTCCTCCCTTTTATCAATCACTTTATCAGCATTATCCACTCGAGTAAATCTTCCTATTTTTAAGCCTTATTGCCGTCCCTCTCTATCCATTTTAATGCCAAAAATTAGCTAAAATTTAATTCAAAGAATTGGGCTTCATGGAACTTGAATTTGAGCCTCCCCAGTTGACACCACTTCCTTGCTCTTTAAGTGGCGCCATTTAGCCACTGGGCCACAAGCCCGTTTTGTATCTTAAAACACAGATAACATCTTTTAAGCCCTACCTTACTAGGCTTTCCACTAGAGTGTCCAAATAGAAAATTCAATTAAGGCCTCGGCCCAACCCTGAGCCCATTCTTGACCCCTTAAACACCCTAACTAGTACATCAAGCATAACATAAACATCACAGCACATTAAACGCAAAGGCCCATTAATTTAGGATGTTACATAAAACATATTTTCACTAATGATAACTTTGAGTCAAAAACTAAACAAGAAGTTAAGCATAGGATAAGAACATATCAAATTAGAGATTACTCGACTACAGTCTTTGTCTTTCCTTTAACCCTCGACATCTCGGCATTGTTTTTAGTCATATACGATAAGTTTGATTATGAAAATAGTGTTAGTTTCACACAAAATCTATGGAAATTCATCAATTAAACATGAATTGCATTTTATTCATTTTAGTCCCTCTAAGAGGTAATATTTAAAAACTCTGTATCTTTTAATTTAACTTGTTGAGTCTAAATTCGTTTTCATCCTTATTCACTAGGGACCTTTAGCTTTCAATCCATGACATAATTTTTTAACAGCTTTAACTTTATTCAACTTGGTCCCTAATTTCATAAAATTAACTATAAGGTTTAACTTAATTTCTAACTCAATCAAACACTTTCCACTATCTTCAAATATGACCCTAACATAAACAAAGCACATCCTTCACAAATCCATTACCATCAAGCTTCAATTTCATCAAATCTCAACAATGGCAACATGAAATAAATTCAGCAATTAAGAAACCTATCTCATAAGCATGACATGCTAATCTTAGATGGTTAAGGCTCTATACAAATATAATGAAAAGAACATATTTACCTAATCCAATTTGAACTGAAAATTGTAAGGGATTTGGTTAAAATTACTTCTTTTCTCCCTAACATGAGCGACGCAATTTTGAGGAAAAAGATGATATGTTTCTCTCTCCCAGCCACATAACATATATATATAATTAGTAATATAATTAATTCCTTAAACATGATTAATCCAAGGGTTGAAATATAATTCTCCTAATGTAAGTGGAGATGAATGGTTATGATCACCTCATGGCATTAACCATGAAATAATAATGGTTAAATATCCATTTAGTCCTTAGTTGAATTGCTATAAGAGCTCTCTTGCATTTTCTAAATTAAAACTTAATAGCTATTGCACTTTTACAATTTAGACCTTATACTATAATTAACAGCTTTCGCAATTTAATTACTCAACCATTCAGTAATATTTTCCATACTAAATACGTATTAAAAAATTTACTAACTCCATTTATGATATTCGACTTTGAAACTATATTTCCCGACACCGGTTAAAATCGGGTCGTTACAATTAGGCCCATGTCTCACTATATGACATTATTACACTAAAACAATAATGTTTCAATGTCACACTTCATTATAAGATCCCTAATTAATATAATTTATTATCTCTAGAAAATTCATTATACGCTCTTTCCAAAATAATGCCACTTAAAATATCCTAAATTCTAGGATGTTACCTTTAATCGCCTCATAAGCTATAGCACTTCATCAAATTAAAACTTAATAAAAACATGTACATAAACCAAACCATGTACTTCATTTACATCAATTGTTCACATATTGCAAAAGGGATACCATATAAATGACCACTTAAAGCATGAAAGAAACCAATCAAACTATCATCAAGAATTACCATTGAGAATCATTCGTGAAATACAACCTCCAACTTTGTCACTAATGTCATCACCATATCGCATTTGGGGCATCATATGAAATTTCACAAAACCCTTAATTTTCAAACCTACCTTTCATTGGGATCTTTCTTGGGTATGATTTTTGCCAAATCTCTAACTGCGTGATCCTTATTCTTTGTTGGAACCATTGCAACCCCTTTCTTTGTCCTATCATTCTTTAACCTTGCAATCCTCTTCTTCTTCTTCAATCTCCTCCACTACGTTGACTTCCCTTGGTGTTATGTTTCGTGCAAAATTTTTAGTTTAGACTTGGGGGATGTGGTGTACCAGTAGCAAGATGAGTTTCCCATTATGGGAGTATCCTTTCATGTTTTTCCAACACCTTGGCCCATGACATAATAATTTTTTTGGCCTTGTAGGGATCTACTTTGATTAAGAGCTCCAATCCTGAATTTTGACTTCTACTGTGATTGCTTGGTTAGGTTTCACTTTTATGTGTTTTTGAGAATTGTGCTTGGTTGTATCCTCTTTATTTTAGGGGAGTTTTTCATCTGCTTCTTATGCTTCTATAGGGATATTTTTCTTTTAACTTTGTAATGTTGTTTTGGAAATTTTTTAGGTAAAAGTATCATGGAAGTACCTATACTAGGAGTTGAATTGCATTTTGCTTCTACTTAAAAAATGAGTAAATTAGTCTATGTATGTTAGATCAAAGAGCAAACTGATCATTCTATTTAAAATTTCATCCATTTTTACTGTCACGTCGACATGAAGTATATGTGTCACTATCTAGTTACGTCGTCAACCACGTCCATTTTTAACATAAAAATAGATTAAATTTTTAACAGAAAAGACTAATTTGCTCTTTGATATAATATACAAATGCTAATTTGATTAATAAAGTTTAATCAATAGAGCCAAAAAGAAAATATACTGTCAAAATCACAAACAAATAAAATAGTAATTAATAATAAAGAAAATCAATTAAAAAAAAAACAAAAGAAACAACTTCTCATGCAATAGTTTACAATAACATTAAATTTTTTTTCTTTTCCTTTTTGCAATCAATGATACCATTTTCAATAGTTATTGAAAAAGGAGAATGTTACATCTATATGTTAAAAAAAATGATTCAAGGATAGAAGCTAAAAATAGTAAAATTAGTATAATGAAAGGCTAAGGAAGGATGATATGAAGAGTGAGAATGGTGAGAATTCTTCTTTCTTGGATCAAATGGGCATTATTTTTCATACAGAAAAAAGGTTTTGATTTAATTTAAAAGCTACACTCATGAACATGTATCTATATTATGAAAATGTTGTCAACAATGGCATGACATCCAACCCTTCTACAAAAAAATGTCAAAATTAATTGATTTTTCAATCACAATGCCTTTGATAAGGACAATGGAATTTCACTCTCATGTGAAGTAATGGATACATCATTTGAACTAGTAGATGAAGGCCTACCATCTCTTTTGGTGTTTCTTTCTTGACCATTTTTGGCTTCGTCATTTGAAGGAGCAATTGGTGTATCTTTGGCATTCACATCAATATCATTAGAACCACTGCCAGCGGCACCACCACCAGTATCAGGATCACCATATAAGTTACCAGTTACCATCCTAAATCCAAAAGCCCTTGAGGTTATACGATATAGTACAGTCAAGATCCAAAATATCCAAGGCATACAAACAAGGATTAAACCAATAATAGGAAGCGATTTGGAAGATTGAGATTCGGGTGAGGTCATGTAAACCAAAAGGCAACCACCTCCAATAGTTACACAAAGAAATAAAATGCCGCTGATTGTCCATATATATGTACGACCTGGATCTGAGTCAGGCATTTGGAAAATCTACACAAAATATTCAAACAAATATGAGATTGACATGATTCATGATCCATGTTTTTGATTAATGGAATCCATTTGAGAAAATGTGATTTTTCTTTTTCCCTCGGTGGTCCTTTTTGCTGGATGAATATGGTTAATTTGTGTCAAAAAACAAGGTGAGAAAAAGAGAAAATAGTTTTGGGAGAAAGAGAGAGAGAGAGAGATAGACGTGTTTGGTTTATATTTCTATCATGTCTCACCTCCTAAAACAAAGATTAGTTCCATAGATAAGACTCTCTGCCTCAACATTATATATATATAACTAGTTGTTTATTCAACATTTAGCATTACTATATATACATATAACAAGACCTAATTTCTATAATTTTAGTTTAATGCAATCACTTTTTTAAAATCATTTTCATATATTTTTTTATTTTTTTGACAAGTTAATCATTAAATTTAAATTGTTAGAATTGTTAGATCAACCAGTGTTGTTTGAGTTAGATTGGACTGGTTGGATTGGGAATCAGTCTGAAGAGTGGGTTTGAATTTATAAAAAAAATGTAATTGGATTGGATGGATCAGTGAACTGGTGGCCTAATTGGTTCGACCACCAATCCGGTTTAAAAAACATTGAGATTAATATTTTTTGCATTAATATTTTATATAGGATGGAAATTTGAAGTGTATAATTCTATGTACCATCAATCAATTTGATTATTCTCAATCATTAAGGCTTTATCCGGTTTAAAAAACATTGAGATTAATATTTTATGCGTTAATATTTTATATAGGATGGAAATTTGAAGTGTATAATTCTATATACCATCAATCAATTTGATTATTCTCAATCATTAAGGCTTTGCTTGGTAGAGAGGGAAGAAAGTTGGAAGGATGGAAATTTGAAGGGGTATAAAACTAGAAGGATGGAAAACATAAATTTTTTTTCATGGGTGTGCTCGGTAGGAAAGACGGAAAAATGGAAAGAAAAAGTAAATTTCTTTCCATCCATTGTTTGGTAAAGTTGAAAATAAAATGAAAGAAAAAAAAATTTGAAAAATGCATAATTTTAAACTAAAAACATTTGAAAAATGCATAATTTTAAACTAACATAAACCTCTTTCTCATTTTCTCTCCTCTCATCGTTTTAATTTGGAATGATTGGTTTTTATGCATAATGATGGAAAATGATCATATCTTCTATTTTTTTCCTCTCACTTTTCTTCCCAACTAAACACAGTGAAAATTTATTTTCTTTCCACTTTTTCATTTCTTTCTCCCATCCTTCCACTTTTCCATTCAACCAAGAAAACCCTAAAGGTAAAGTTAAAGTATATATATTATTTATAATGATTGATTGCTTTAGAAAAAAAAGATTAACATTATTATTTTTTTCGTAACTTGGATATTCATGTAAGGCTTGTCTCTTCCTTTTCCAAGGTGAAATAGAGATTTTAAGATAAAGCGTTAAGAGTTTTATCATAAAAATTAAGGTTAATTGCACCCTACATCTCTAAACTAATGGTCAAATTTTAAATTAATTCCTAAACTTCAAAATATCTTTTAGACATTCACTCCAAACTTTCTCAAAGAGCATTTTAGTCTATTTAACCTTTTTTTATCATGTTTTGGCTAAGATCTAGATTCAAATATTTGTAAGGAATTGAAGTACTTATCCTTGGAGCATTCGTGCCAAATATCCTCATATGGTTTTCCTAGGTCACCCTTATTGGCATAAGGTTGATAATCTTCCTCTAATACTTCCCATCTACTTATTGGAGGGCTTATAATTATCAAGAGCAAAAATCCAATCTTTCACATTGTTTTGCTCATTCTTTCAAGTGTTCATTTGTATTTGTGAGAGCTTAAATATTGTGTATCAACCTTCTAGAGGTATTTATTCATTCTTAATTTTATTTCTCAAATTTTTTAGGGTTTACTTAAAGTTTTTAGTAGAAAACCTTAAGGGGAAAGGGAAGTGGTTCTATCTTACCTGTTGAAAAGACAATGTTTTGCAAAGGTTATACCTTGCTCTTGAAAGATACCAATTAAAGATATGGGGAAATCCTTAGTTGTAACAGTCCGGTTTAGACCCTAGTCGGAATAGTGGTTTCGGGACCACAGATCCGAGTCAGTAAAATATTTTATTATTATTATCTGTGTTTGCAATATGTGATTTAGCATGTCTGAAAGTTTCGTGAATTAATTTGTCCGTTGTGTGCTTAATTTGATAAAATGACTCAATTGCATAAAATATAAAGGTTGGCTATTAATGTGTAAGTGTTGAATTGTTATGGCTTTTATTATATGGAGTCCTTATGTTGTTATTAAACCTTATGAATTGTTGATGGACAAAAATGCCTTAAGTTAGTGGAATATAAATGAACATAAAAAGGCTAATTTGGTAATTAGCTAAATGATTAAAGATTAAATAAAACAAAACCATTTGAATGTTCATCTTTTCTCAATTCTCTAGCCAAAATTAAGAAAATAGATAGGGCTTGGAAGCTTTGTTACATTCGGCTCTTGCAAGTCTTAACTAAAGGTATGAGTTTTGTTTGGTTTTTGATAATTTCTATGTTTTTGTAATCGTTGCTTCAAATACTTCAAAACCCATGTCTTAATTTTGGAATTTGATGATGATTTTGAAATGTGTCATTGATGAATGTTTGAGCTTTCTGATGTTAGTTGATGAAATATGAAATATATATGTGTTAGATTAACATGTTTTGTCTTTGGATTTTTAATGAATTTGAGTAATTTGGACTAAATTGAGAAAATAATACTTTGAGGGACTAAAATATGAAATAAATGAAATGTATAGACTTGTAAGATCATGATGAAAATTCGGCTAAGCATAGGTACAAGGAAATTATGTGTATTTTGTGATTTTTGTGAAATAAAGACTTAAATGTCAAAATGTGAAAATATGAGGGCTAATTTGTAAAATGCCCTAAATGTGTGTTTTTGGATTGAATTGAATGATTTTGTAACACCCCAAACCCGGCCCAAACACTACAATCGGATCTGGTATGTCACTTGAGTGATTTTACAAAACATGTCGCGTTTTGGAAAAACAGTTACTAGGTTTAATCGTTAATACCGAAAATTTAATATTTTATTAAGTTATATAAGATATAAAGTTATAAATTGCCTTGGTGAATTTTAAATAAAAACCGAAATCTTGTACATGTCTTAGTTTAATTTTTAAAACATAATTTAAAATGTCTAATAATAAAACCCAACATAAACCCAAAAACATAAACAGTAGTCTAGTGGCCCATGGCCTTATTACAACGAGATTTTAAACCCATTAAATAAAAATATAAAATAATAAACTAAAGTCTTTTTGTTGAATCCAAATGTTCTTTTGCATGGCCACCTTGCTCTCCTCTCCAGCCCGGTCTGACGCGCTAAGTGTCACCTCAAATTGTTAAAATAAAAGGGTGAGTCGTGAGACTCAGTGTGCAACCCTCATGCACCACTAGATTTGGGCCTTAGCCCCACAGAACAGAATAGTAGATTAATATATATATATAACAAAAATTATGCAAGCCTAACCCAAGTCCTAGGTTTCCATCCATTACACGTCACCCTTACCTGCCAATCACACCATTGGGGATTTCTACAATCAACCCACGCCGCTACACACCATCGATGGCATCATGCTGCAGTTAGCTGCTCATCGTCAAGTTGTGATAGAGTCACCAGGCTGAAATGGCAGAAGCCACCAGGAATAGAGTTGTGACAGAGTCACCTGTCTGAAATGGCATTAGCCACCAGAATAGGTCATGGCAGAAGCCGCTACAACAGAACCCTTCCCCTTTCAATAAACCCAACCCCATGCAATCAGAAAACAACATACTTATCACATATGTCATCTTAACAGGAACATTCACTTAGGAATGACAGAGATCACTAACTTGGTGATTCGCTTTTACCCTCCTTGGGTTTCAATCATTATGCCTGGATTTCAGCATTTATCAGGATATAACAGATTAATAAACATATTTTAACAGACAATCTAAATGGTGTGAAAGTGTTACACACCTGATTAATGCCGATACCCTTGCTAAACCGATCTACAACTTTGCTCGAAAAGCTGGAAAGATATGAAAATAGGGCCTCTCCTATAATCGGCCATGGTTAGTGTTCTACCCGATTTTACACACTAAAATCAATAGATTTCCTTACCTTGAAATCCCGAAAGTACCACGATTCAAGTATTACTGAACTTATGACTTAGAGATCTACGTGATTGACTCCTCTTCAGATCCCAGAATGCCAAAAATAAGAGAGAAATAAGAGATTAGTTTCTAAATAGCCATTCAGCTAGGGACTTTGAAAAGCCAAAAAAACGTTGAAACCCGAAATCGACACTTACCTATTGTTTCCTTCAAAATTCGGCACAAGTAGACTCTACTGAAGAAAATTTGGTAACTTCAGGAGATGTATCTTAGTGATTTCGGCTTTTTTTAGAAGAACAAAGAATGGGAAAAATATAAGCAAGGAGTGGATAGAGAGATTCGGCCAAGAGAAAAGAGAAAAAGAATGGTGGGGTTTCGGCAATTAAGATCTAAGATGTTTTGGTTTCTTTCAGAAAAAGAAAAGAGAAAAGAGCAAGAATGGAGTAGGAATTTCGGCAGAGAAAAGAGAAGAATGATGAGAACTTGCTAGCAATATCGGCACATACACCTTAAGCCAAAACCGAATGCCCCTTTTTTTTAAATTCTTCAAAGTTTCGGCTAGCATTAAACACTTAAAGATGGCTCCTATCTTTGATCTATTATCTCCTCAAAAATAGCCTTTATCTGCTTATTATCCACATAATAAAATCCCTAAAATTTAGCCTTGTGCCGTCCCCCCTTGCTCATTTAAGTGCCGAATTTTAGCCCTAAAACTTGAGCTTCAAGCAACCACAATTTCGGCCTTCCTCATGCACAAGTGACGCCAACTCCTCTTCCTCCTAGTGGCACCATTTTCCTCTGGGCCACAAGCCCAATATGCCAATTAAACTACTAAAACTTTATTTTAAACCCAAGTATGTCTAAACAGAATATTTAATCTAGGCCTCAGCTCCAAACCTGAGCCCCCTTTTTGTACCTCAAATTCGTATATTAATATTTTAAGCATGCACTACACAAAAATGCACAAGCCCTGTAACACCCCAAACCCGGTCCAAACACCACGACCGAATCTGGTATGTTACGAGGGAAAACGTGTTTGAAAATTTCGAATTTGCACTCAGTAGACTTGATAAAACTTTGTTCCTTTTTGAAAGCAAGTTGTTTAGAGTTGTTACTAAAACATTTAAACTTAGTAAAAGTTTGATTCCATATTAGAAAACAATTGATCTGTATTGGTTTATAAAATCAATGTGATACCCGATGGTATAGTTGAAAACGTATCGCTTTGTTGGTTTGAAAACGTCGTCTTTCCAAATTTTAACAAAATTTGTACCAAGTTATTTTGTTACTGCATATTAAAAATCCAACGTAAAGCATAAACATTTTAAAGCACATCTTAAAAAGCTTTTACAACTCCAAATAAAAATAAACAAAACTAAGTACCCAAAAGCAATAAACTGAGCAAAGCATTTATTAACGCATGGCATGTGCACCCCGAGTCCCTCCCGGCTCCAAGTCCGCGTCTACGAGTCACCTGAAATGTCAAAGGAGAGGGTGAGTCGAGTGACTCAGTGTGTAAATCCCGCTCCCGATAAAACCACATGCTAACACACGTAATACAAAGCAACGTGATTAATGCAACCCGATCCTAACCATCCATATCACCTTTTCTACCCCGTGTGGTACCAAACCACTGGTGACGCATGACCACGATGTGTTACCAAAACACTGGTGTCCCAAAGACACATTATTCATCAATGTGGTCCCTAACCACTGGTGTCCCAAAGACACAACTGTGCTACCAAAGCACTGGTGACCGAAGTCACAAATCCAACGATGATGGGGCCAACCCATCGTGTGTTACCAAAACACTAGCAGACGATCCCGTATCTCAAGTGGGGCCAACCCACGGTGGTCAAACCACAGGACAAGTCGCAATGTGGTGCCTAAACCACTGGTGTCCCAAAGACACAATGTGCTACCAAAGCACCGTGACCGTAGTCACAAATCCGGTGATGGGGCCAACCCATCGTGTGTTACCAAAACACCTGGCGTCAATCCCGTATAATCATCGTGGGGCCAACCCAGCTGTGGGTATCGAGCCAGCGGGACGAGACGACGAGGTACCAAACCTCTGGAGGTGCCAAACCTCGTGACCCAAAGTCACAAAGTGTGCTACTAAAGCACTGGTGCTCGTCAGCACAAAATATATCACTGCTCCCTCATCTCATATAACCCATCAAGATACCATACTCATGTAATCATGCATATCACATAATCATGCATCTCATGCTATATCTCATGTCACATATACCCACAGTCATGGTAACATATAACTCATCATTAAAAATAGAAATACTGACTTACCCGAGTCCAGAATCATACCCATTAGGGTATCATATCAATCATCACTGTATCATTAGTCATCACACAGTTATCAATTATATTACTAAGTATAAGTGTGTTAGTTACACACCTGGTGACTATGAGCCTAGAAATCCCAACGAGAACGAATGCTAAGTCCCTCGATTACTAACTCCTGCAACATTCGGCCAACATAGCATTAGGCACTAAAACCATTCGGCCAAGACATAGGGGTTAGGCATCACTAACATTCGGCCAACAACCATTAACCAAAGGGGTTAATATCGAACCCTTACCTTGCTATTGGTTCGGTTTCTTAGCAACCCGAACCACAATGATTCCTCCTCCAACAGTCAGCACCCTAACAAACCAATTGTTAATCACTACTCACTTTAAACTTAACCTTAATCGAAATCAACTGATCAAAAATATACCAACTGCTTACCCTTCACTTACCAAACACCAAAAATCGATCAACCCAACAGGATCACCCTCCACTGATATTCGGTCACCAAGGCACTTCTAGAAGAGAGGGGAGTTTCGGCCAAAGCTTCAAAAGAAGGGAGAGGATTCGGCCTATAGGTGTTCAATACTCTTAGGTTCGGTTTAGTGAGAAAAGAATAAGAGAGTATAGATGGGGAGGAATAAGGTTGATATTCGGCTAACACTCACAAAGAATGGGAAAGGAGAAAGGAAGGTGTATTCGGTTTGTAAGTAAAAGAAATGGAGAGAATGTCTTGGAGGTTAAAGTTTCGGCTAATGGAGATTTTAAGAAGAAAGAGAGAGAGAGTTGAGAAGAGAAGAACAACACCAATTTCGGCTTATGCAAATGAAGAAGAAAAGAAAATGCAAGAGTGCATTCGGCTACAAGAAGTTTGAGAGAAAACAAAACAAATTCGGCAAGCCTTAGAGATTTGGTCTTCCGGTTTTCCAAGAAAAAGAATGAGAGACTCTCTTGAATTTTCGGTTTAAGCTATTGACAAAAGAAGAAATTTAGTGCATTATTTGCTTGACCGAAACATCAAAATACCAAATAAATTTGGCACCCCAATCCCCATTCCAAGCCGTCACTTTCCCCCCTCCAACTCCCCTAAATTTCGGCCAAATCCCCCCCCAAATACTCACCACCACTCTTTTCAAATGAGTGGACCAAGTCACACTCCCCTTTTTCCTCTCCACCCTCCATTTGAATGGGAAGACCAAGTCCAAGGTAGAGTTCAAATTCCATACACCTCTTCCCTCCTATGCTTTAGTCCAAAATTAAAGCCAAAAGGGAGATTTCGCACTTGAACTCGGGACTTCTCCCCTGCAGATGACGCCACACCAAGCTCCTCCTTTGCCACTCTGCCAGCTCTTCATTTGTGCAATAAAATCCCATTTTATTTTCTTAAGCCCCCACTCTATCAGCTCCCCACACCTAAGGCCAAAACTAAAATTTTCCTACCTACTCAGGCATACACTTAGCCTATAATTAGGCCTCTAAAACACCGAAATAGCAACACAGCATACTAACACATGCAATAACATGCAACAACAAAATAGCCCCTAACCCGGGATATTACAAGCCCATAAATTCAGGATTGAAACACCCCAAACCCGGCCCACGAGCGTTGACCAGATTTGGTATGTTCCTCAAGTAAACCGGTTCAAAGTTCTTTTGTTACTTTGGGAAAATAGTGTGTTTTGAAAGAAATATTGTTTTGGGTTGGGCTCGAGTAGAAAACAAAATCGTTTTATAATGAAAACCCTTTTAAATTTTAGGTGATAAAACATATAGAATACATTTAAAGTAAATTACTTAATCTTTAACTTAATAAAAAATTCGTAACATAGTAAATAAAAACAGAAATAAAATAGTGCACTATGGCCTTATGGCCTTATTACATCAAGTAAATCCAAATAATTCGAGTACTTAAAAATTAATAGTCCATAAAAAATAAAAACTTCATGTTGAGCATGGCCACCATAAGTTCTCTTTGTCCCGGTCCATTCACTTTGTTCATCACCGAAACATGGTCCTCAACGGGATGAGTCAACAGACTCAATGTGTACACAACACTAAATCATAATAGAATCAGGCATAACAAATATTACACATTCATATCATAGCATACAAATTATGATGCATTCCCAAACCCAAACCTAATAAGCCATCCGCTACACTCGCCTGCACCAACTCGCATACACCGTGGGGACTACTAAGTCGACCCTCCTTCCGCTACACTCCATATCGCGGTCTTAGGTCACCGCATTTGTGGTCTTAGGTCACCACATTCAGATATCGCGGTCTTAGGTCACCGCATTCAGACATCGTGGTCTTAGGTCACCACATTCGAGATACCACGGTCTTAGGTCACCGTGTTCGTGGTCTTAGGTCACCACATTCACTTCCCCTTTCAATAACCCATATGCCCCATTTTGTAATATGCATTAATATGCCAAAGTTCACATTCTTATTCTCATGTTACAAATAACATATTTCATATTCCTAGTAGGAGTAGGAAACGTACCTGAGTACTTTGTACCACATTATGGTACCTTAGCCATATTCACATTCTTAATATCACATATATTAATTAAACATAGCCATAAAACATATTATGAAATAGTGTGGGGTACACACCTGATTAGCTTAACGAATTCCTTGAAATCCTGAAAAACCGATCCATCGCTTTAGATCCTAAATCCCTACATTTGGCCACATTTAGTATTTTAGGAAAAAGCCTATTCAGCTAATTTAATCAAATCCCGAAGGATTATCGTATCCACTTTCTTACCTTGCTGCTGATTTGATAATTAATCAAAATCAAAATTTTGATTGATATTTCGTAAAACAGAGTGTTTGAGTTTCGTATCATCATTGAAATTTTGGGGCAAAATCATTGAGTTGCTATTTTATAAACCGAGGGCATTTTAGTAAATTTACCCCTAAGGGCATTTTTGTAATTTTCCATAAATCAAAGTTTTTCAAGAAAATTGTTGTAAATGTGACATTTTTGGTTTTGAAAGAGTTTATTGCAAAAAGTTTGAAAACATTAGGGTTGTCGTTGTATTTTTGAAAACATGGCTAATTCCCTTTTCGGGTTTTAGTCGTTAGGTTAAGTCTATGACCTAGCCTTCTTGGTCAGGGTGAACTCGAGCTACGCACCAGGTGGGATACCTGTGAAGAGGAGGTGAGTCACGAGGACCGCTTAAATACCAAGCTCTTAGGTGCCTCTCCTAGACATGCGTACAGGAGTTACCACACCCTAGCCCCGTGGCTGAGTCATAGATTGGTTTAGTGCTTTAAGTCTTATGCTTTAGTTCGAGTGTTTGAGTAATCTAATCCTAGGGTTCAGGTCCTATAAGTCTAACTACGTTCCATAACACCTACCCTTCTACAAATAATAATGCACAGAAGAGTTAGAACCACTTACTGGCGAAACTGGTGCCGGAAACTCGGTGCCATGCCCGTAAACCATGTATTCCATCACAAAACACTTTAAAACAAACTTTTGAAAAAGCAGTTTGGGCCTCAAGCCCACAAATGAGCTTTTGAACTTAGCTCTGATACCACAATTGTAACACCCCAAACCCGGTCCAAACACCACGACCGAATCTGGTATGTTACGAGGGAAAACACCACGACCGAATCCAAAGCCTTAGAGATTTGGTCTTCCGGTTTTCCAAGAAAAAGAATGAGAGACTCTCTTGAATTTTCGGTTTAAGCTATTGACAAAAGAAGAAATTTAGTGCATTATTTGCTTGACCGAAACATCAAAATACCAAATAGAATTTCGGGCACCCCAATCCCCATTCCAAGCCGTCACTTTCCCCCTCCAACTCCCTAAATTTCGCCAAATCCCCCAAATACTCACCACCACTCTTTTCAAATGAGTGGACCAAGTCACACTCCCCTTTTTCCTCTCCACCCTCCATTTGAATGGGAAGACCAAGTCCAAGGTAGAGTTCAAATTCCATACACCTCTTCCCTCCTATGCCGTCCAAAATTAAAGCCAAAAAGGGAGATTTCTGCAGCTTGAACTCAGGACTTCTCCCCCTTGCAGATGACGCCACACCAAGCTCCTCCTTTGCCACTCTGCCAGCTCTTCATTTGTGCAATAAAATCCCATTTTATTTTCTTAAGCCCCCACTCTATCAGCTCCCCACACCTAAGGCCAAAACTAAAATTTTCCTACCTACTCAGGCATACACTTAGCCTATAATTAGGCCTCTAAAACACCGAAATAGCAACACAGCATACTAACACATGCAATAACATGCAACAACAAAATAGCCCCTAACCCGGGATATTACAGTTCTACCCCCCTTAAGAATAATTTCGGCCTCGAAATTACCTGGTCAAAAGAGTTGCGGGTATTGCTGTCTCATCGCATCCTCGGGTTCCCACGTGGCTTCTTCCACGCCATGATTCCGCCAAAGAACCTTAACCAACGGCACGGACTTCCTACGTAGAACCTTGACATCCCGATCTAGAATCTGCACTGGTTCCTCTTCCATAGTCAAATCCGGATTTACCTCGATCTCCTCCACTGCTACAACATGAGATGGATCTGAACGATACCTCCGAAGCATCGAAACATGAAAAACGTCGTGAATCTGGCTAAGCTCCGCTGGCAACTCAAGCTGATACGCCACTGGTCCAACTCGTCTCAATACCTTATACGGCCCAATAAACCTCGGACTTAGCTTGCCTTTTCTGCCAAACCTCAGCACCTTCTTCCACGGCGAGACCTTTAAGAAAACACGATCTCCCACAGCGAACTCTATATCCCTTCGCTTCAGATCGGCATAAGACTTTTGCCGGTCCGAAGCTTCCTTTAAACGAGCCTGAATCAACTTAACCTTGTCCTCGGCCTCAAGAACCAACTCAGTCCCAACAAGCGACGTTCACCTAACTCTGTCCAACATGTAGGTGAGCGACACTTCCTACCATACAGCGCCTCATATGGTGCCATCTTGATGCTTGCTTGGTAGCTGTTGTTGTAGGCAAACTCAGCTAACGGTAGAAACTCATCCCAACTGCCCCTGAAGTCCAGAACACAACCTCTCAGCATGTCCTCTAAAATCTGAATAATCCTTTCTGATTGCCCGTCAGACTGTGGGTGAAAAGCCGTACTGAAATCCAAACGAGTACCAGAGCCCGATGCAACACTCTCCGTAACCTCGACGTAAAACGGGATCCCGATCCGAGATTATCGAAGCTGGAACACCGTGTAGCCTCACTATCTCGACACATAAAGCTTCGCCAATCTCAAGTGAATAGTCCACTCCGGAATGAAATGGGCCGACTTAGTCGACGGTCCACAATAACCCAAATCGAATCCTTCTTGCTTGGCGTAAGCAGTAAACCACCGATTTAAATCCATAGTTATCCTTTCCCATTTCCACTGAGGAATCCTCACAGGCTGAAGCAAACCCGACGGCAACTGATGTTCAGCCTTGACCTGCTGACAAGTCAGACATTTACCCACAAATTCGGTCACTTCTTTCTTCAAGCCAGGCCACCAAAACTGCTCTTTAAGATCCCTATACATCTTGCTACCTCCAGGATGCATAGCATAAGGACTGCTATGTGCGTCCTGAAGAATCTTCTGCCTCAGCTCAACATCTTTAGGCATACAAGCCTTTCCTTGGAAACACAGAACCTCATCACTAGATAAGCTGTAACCCTCCAAACCACCATTCTGCACTTGTAACCTTCGCGCATTCAGAACCTCATCCTCTAACTGTTTCTCTCTAATCTGCTCAACCCACGTAGGCTTAACCTGCAGCTCACCCAAAAAATACTCCCATCGTCATACAAACTTAAATGGGCAAACAAAGCTCTTAAGTCCGAAACAACCCTACGGCTTAACGCGTCTGCCACTACGTTAGCCTTGCCCGGATGATACTCGATCGAACAGTCATAGTCCTTGAGCAACTCAACCCATCTCTCATACGCCTCAAATTCAGATCCTTCGAGTCAATAGGTACTTGTGCTCTTATGATCGGTGTAGACTATTGACTTCTCCCCGTATAAGTAGTGCCTCCAGATTTTTAGAGCGAAGACTACGTTTGCTAGCTCCAAGTCGTGCGCGTCGGATAGTTGACCTCGTGTGGCCTCATTTGGTAGAGAAGCGTAAGCCACAACCTTACCCTCCCGCATCAAAGACACAACCCAATCCTGTATGTCTTTGCGTCGCAATAGACCGTGAAATCCTTACCAGCCTCAGTTGAATTAAAACAGAGCCTCACCAAGATCTTCTTCAACTTATCAAAACTCTCCTGCTTTGTTTCTCACCCAAACGAGCGGAACTCCCTTCCTTAATGACTTAGTCATCTCGGTGCGCAATTAACGAGAAACCTCAACAAATCTTGGTAGTATCTGCCAAACCCAGAAACTCCGAATCTCAATGATCGACTTAGGAGGCTTCCAATCCAAGACCGCCTCAACCTTCCGAGGATCTACTCTAATCCCCTCGGTGATACTACATGACCCAAAAACGTCACTTCACTAAGCCAGAACTCGCACTTACTGAACTTGGCATAGAGTTGCTTCTCCCTCAAAACTTGCAACACCACTCTCAAGTGTGCATCATGCTCTTCCTCCGACCTTGAATATACCAAGATATCGTCAATAAAAACCACGATTTAATCGATCCAGATCATCTTTGAAACACCCTATTCATCATATCCATAAAAGCGCACGAGCGTTAGTCAACCCGAACGGCATTACCAGAATTCGTAGTGCCGTGCATCGAGTCCAAAACGCCGTCTTATGGATATCCGCTTCCTTAACTTTCAACCGATGGTACCTGGACCTCAAATCGATCTTGAAAACACCGATGCACCTTTCGGTGATCAAACAAGTCATCTATCCGTGGTAACGGATACTTATTTTTAATCGCCACTTATTCGGTTGGCGGTAGTCGATACACATCCGCATCGAACCGCCCTTCTTCTTGACGAATAATACCGCGCTCCCCCACGGCGAAACACTTGGCCTAATGAAGCCTCGATCCAACGACTCCCCAGATTCGAGCCTTAAGCTCCACCAATTCCTTTGGTGCCATCCTATATGGAGCAATAGACACCGGCGCGATTCCCGGTAGCGAGATCTATCCCAAACTCTACCTCACGATCGGGTGGTAAACCGGAAGCTCCTCCGGGAACACATCCACAAATTCCTTAATGATCACGAACCTTCTCAACAAGCACTTAGCCTCCAAGGCATACACATGAACCACATACGCTTCGCGACTCTTCCCCGACCATCTTCACAGCTTTCAAAGCAGATACC
Organism: Gossypium bickii; assembly: GCA_025503065.1. Classification (NCBI taxonomy): domain Eukaryota; kingdom Viridiplantae; phylum Streptophyta; class Magnoliopsida; order Malvales; family Malvaceae; genus Gossypium; species Gossypium bickii. The sequence goes on along the minus strand of CP106720.1, from coordinate 3,041,134 downwards.
ACATTTGATAAGTAATCTCTCCTATTACCTATCATAATCACTTCATCTCCCTTATCCGTCGATAGGACCATGCGCTTAGCCGCGCAATCCACCTTGGCCTGGTACTTCGCCAGCCAGTCCATTCCGAGAATCAGATCGAACTCCTCAAACGGCAGTTCCATCAGATCAGTAGCAAAAATGACCCCTTGGAGTTCTAGGGGTACATCCTTATACAACTTATCTACCACTACAGAGTGACCTAGAGGGCTAAGTACAGTCATCTGCCTAGAAGATATCTCAGAATCTAAGTCCATGGTCTCAACTATACTACTAGCAACATACGAACGCGTGGAACCCAAATCAATTAAAGCAAAGATAGGAGAACCAAAAATCAAAAACGTCTGCGGTGATTACGCCCGGTGCGCGTCGCCTCTCGCGGCGCCTAGCCGCATACACCGCATCAGCCGTCGTGCCTCGTAACTACCCGCACTCTCCGCGGTGCTCCACGACCTCGACCAAATCCATTACCACCTCGCCATTACCACGGCCCTCTGCGGTGGCGGTCCATTACCTCGAGGCCCGACACGTACGACTCTCCGGGTGAATCTCGCCAACCTACGCGGACAATCCCTGATGCGATGATCCAGAGAACCACACTCGAAGCAACCTTTTCCACCAGTCCAGCAACCACCCCAATGAGATTTCCCACACTGATTACACTGCGGTGGTCCCTGCCTAGCAGCACCAAATCTAGCAGATCGATTTCGCCCACTCTGGTCTAGCCCTCTTCTGCGGGTTACCCGACGATCCAGAAGACCCAAAGCTCCTCTTAAGCCTACTCCTGTCCATGCTCGCCTCAACGATTCCTTAACACCTTCGGCTACCTTAGCCTTCTCGACTAAGACCGCAAACTCGCGCTCCTGGCGTGGAGCAATCCGCCAGCCTCAACTCGTCTCACAGACCATCCTCGAAACGAACACACCTCTCATGCTCAGTGGCTACAATGCCCCTGGCATACCTACTCACCAGAACTCGGCCTCGTACTCGAGAAGCGATTTACTCCCCTGAACAAGCCTCAGAAATGCCTTTCGCTGGGAGTCGATATAACTAGCCCCGATGTATTTCTTTTGATATGCAGCTCTAAAATAATCCCATGTCAGATCCTCAGCTGCCACACTGTCCCGAACCGTGAGCCACCACTGGTATGACTCATCCCGGAGAAGCGATACAATCCCCTTAAGTTTCTCCTCAGTCGTCAAGTCCAGATCGTCCATGATCCGCTCCGTTGCCTCCAGCCAATACTCAGCAGTGCTAGGAGCAACACCCGATACACCTCGGAAAAACTCGGCCCAGTAGCCGGAGTCGCCAGAAGCGATTTCCTAACTCCCGCACCACCACTTACACCGCCTACTCTTTCCAACACCGCAAAGATCGCTCGCTGTGACACTGCGTCGTCTCGACCGATCTTGGAACTCACCACCTCCAGGTGGTGGCGGAAGCATCTCATTTTCTGAACCCTGCCCAGATCCTACGGGCTCAGAAACCGTCATCCTACCCCTACCTCTACCACGAGTATTACGACCACGTCCGCCTCGAGTGCTCATGTCTAAACGATCTACGTTTCTGATTAAAAAGATTTTTATGCATTAGTATCGTTCCACTTTCTTAACCGCAAAGAAATTTTATGGATAGAGTTTATTCAGGGGTTCTTTCGAGCAATCAAGGTTTCAATCTTCTATCCTATTCACCCAAAAGAGGTTGTACATCCATTCCTTAAACCTTTCCATACCTATTCACTCTTCGGACATTGCTGCCCATTTCTAGCCCAAGGGTATTTTCGTCATTTTCCCTACAGGGTATTTTCGTAATAAAAGATATTTTTAAACTTTCGTAAAACTGGTCAATTTGAAATTCCAAAAATTTGAGGGTGCTCTTTGAAAATTTTGTAAAATACTTCGTTTTGGAAACCAGGGGTATTTTAGTAATTTTCACAAACTGAGGGCGTTTTCGTAAATTTTCCAAAATCAAAATTTTGATTGATATTTCGTAAAACAGAGTGTTTGAGTTTCGTATCATCATTGAAATTTTGGGGCAAAATCATTGAGTTGCTATTTTATAAACCGAGGGCATTTTAGTAAATTTACCCCTAAGGGCATTTTTGTAATTTTCCATAAATCAGGTTTTTCAAGAAAATTGTTGTAAATGTGACATTTTTGGTTTTGAAAGAGTTTATTGCAAAAAGTTTGAAAGCATTAGGGTTGTCGTTGTATTTTTGAAAACATGGCTAATTCCCTTTTCGGGTTTTAGTCGTTAGGTTAAGTCTATGACCTAGCCTTCTTGGTCAGGGTGAACTCGAGCTACGCACCAGGTGGGATACCTGTGAAGAGGAGGTGAGTCACGAGGATCGCTTAAATACCAAGCTCTTAGGTGCCTCTCCTAGACATGCGTCACAGAGTTACCACACCCTAGCCCCGTGGTTTGAGTCATAGATTGGTTTAGTGCTTTAAGTCTTATGCTTTAGTTCGAGTGTTTGAGTAATCTAATCCTAGGGTTCAGGTCCTATAAGTCTAACTACGTTCCATAACACCTACCCTTCTACAAATAATAATGCATGTAAGAGTTAGAACCACTTACAGGCGAACCTAGTGCCGAAACTTCGGTGCCATGCAGTAAACTATGTATTCCATCACAAAACACTTTAAAACAAACTTTTGAAAACAGTTTGGGCCTCAAGCCCACAGCCGAGCTTTTGAACTTAGCTCTGATACCACAATTGTAACACCCCAAACCCGGTCCAAACACCACGACCGAATCTGGTATGTTACGAGGGAAAACGTGTTTGAAAATTTCGAATTTGCACTCAGTAGACTTGATAAAACTTTGTTCCTTTTTGAAAGCAAGTTGTTTAGAGTTGTTACTAAAACATTTAAACTTAGTAAAAGTTTGATTCCATATTAGAAAACAATTGATCTGTATTGGTTTATAAAATCAATGTGATACCCGATGGTATAGTTGAAAACGTATCGCTTTGTTGGTTTGAAAACGTCGTCTTTCCAAATTTTAACAAAATTTGTACCAAGTTATTTTGTTACTGCATATTAAAAATCCAACGTAAAGCATAAACATTTTAAAGCACATCTTAAAAAGCTTTTACAACTCCAAATAAAAATAAACAAAACTAAGTACCCAAAAGCAATAAACTGAGCAAAGCATTTATTAACGCATGGCATGTGCACCCCGAGTCCCTCCGGCCCAAGTCCGCGCTCACGAGTCACACGAAATGTCAAAGGAGAGGGTGAGTCGAGTGACTCAGTGTGTAAATCCCGCTCCCGATAAAACCACATGCTAACACACGTAATACAAAGCAACGTGATTAATGCAACCCGATCCTAACCATCCATATCACCTTTTCTACCCCGTGTGGTACCAAACCACTGGTGACGTACAGTCACGATGTGTTACCAAAACACTGGTGTCCCAAAGACACATTATTCATCAATGTGGTCCCTAACCACTGGTGTCCCAAAGACACAATCGCGTGCTACAAAAAGCACCGTGACCGAAGTCACAAATCCAACGATGATGGGGCCAACCCATCGTGTGTTACCAAAACACTAGCGCATCGATCCCGTATCTCAAGTGGGGCCAACCCACGGTGGTCAAACCATTGGGACAAGTCGCAATGTGGTGCCAAACCACTTGGTGTCCCAAAGACACAATGTGCTACCAAAGCACCGGTGACCGTAGTCACAATCCGGTGATGGGGCCAACCCATCGTGTGTTACCAAAACACCGGCGTCAATCCCGTATAATCATCGTGGGGCCAACCCATCGTGGTACTGAGCCACTGGGACGAGGCCGAGGTACCAAACCTCTGGAGGTGCCAAACCTCCGTGACCCAAAGTCACAAAGTGTGCTACCAAAGCATTGGTGCTCGTCAAAGACAAAATATATCACTTCGCTCCTCATCTCATATAACCCATCAAGATACCATACTCATGTAATCATGCATATCACATAATCATGCATCTCATGCTATATCTCATGTCACATATACCCTGATCATGGTAACATATAACTCATCATTAAAAATAGAAATCTTGACTTACCCGAGTCCAGAATCATACCCATTAGGGTATCATATCAATCATCACTGTATCATTAGTCATCACACAGTTATCAATTATATTACTAAGTATAAGTGTGTTAGTTACACACCTGGTGACTATGAGCCTAGAAATCCCAACGAGAACGAATGCTAAGTCCCTCGATTACTAACTCCTGCAACATTCGGCCAACATAGCATTAGGCACTAAAACCATTCGGCCAAGACATAGGGGTTAGGCATCACTAACATTCGGCCAACAACCATTAACCAAAGGGGTTAATATCGAACCCTTACCTTGCTATTGGTTCGGTTTCTTAGCAACCCGAACCACAATGATTCCTCCTCCAACAGTCAGCACCCTAACAAACCAATTGTTAATCACTACTCACTTTAAACTTAACCTTAATCGAAATCAACTGATCAAAAATATACCAACTGCTTACCCTTCACTTACCAAACACCAAAAATCGATCAACCCAACAGGATCACCCTCCACTGATATTCGGTCACCAAGGCACTTCTAGAAGAGAGGGGAGTTTCGGCCAAAGCTTCAAAAGAAGGGAGAGGATTCGGCCTATAGGTGTTCAATACTCTTAGGTTCGGTTTAGTGAGAAAAGAATAAGAGAGTATAGATGGGGAGGAATAAGGTTGATATTCGGCTAACACTCACAAAGAATGGGAAAGGAGAAAGGAAGGTGTATTGGGTTTGTAAGTAAAAGAAATGGAGAGAATGTCTTGGAGGTTAAAGTTTGGCTAATGGAGATTTTAAGAAGAAAAGAGAGAGAGTTGAGAAGAGAAGAACAACACCAATTTCGGCTTATGCAAATGAAGAAGAAAAGAAAATGCAAGAGTGCATTCGGCTACAAGAAGTTTGAGAGAAAACAAAACAAATTCGGCAAGCCTTAGAGATTTGGTCTTCCGGTTTTCCAAGAAAAAGAATGAGAGACTCTCTTGAATTTTCGGTTTAAGCTATTGACAAAAGAAGAAATTTAGTGCATTATTTGCTTGACCGAAACATCAAAATACCAAATAGAATTTCGGCACCCCCAATCCCCATTCCAAGCCGTCACTTTCCCCCCTCCAACTCCCCTAAATTTCGGCCAAATCCCCCCCCAAATACTCACCACCACTCTTTTCAAATGAGTGGACCAAGTCACACTCCCCTTTTTCCTCTCCACCCTCCATTTGAATGGGAAGACCAAGTCCAAGGTAGAGTTCAAATTCCATACACCTCTTCCCTCCTATGCCGTCCAAAATTAAAGCCAAAAGGGAGATTTGCAGCCTTGAACTCGGGACTTCTCCCCTTGCAGATGACGCCACACCAAGCTCCTCCTTTGCCACTCTGCCAGCTCTTCATTTGTGCAATAAAATCCCATTTTATTTTCTTAAGCCCCCACTCTATCAGCTCCCCACACCTAAGGCCAAAACTAAAATTTTCCTACCTACTGTGCATACACTTAGCCTATAATTAGGCCTCTAAAACACCGAAATAGCAACACAAAGATACTAACACATGCAATAACATGCAACAACAAAATAGCCCCTAACCCGGGATATTACAAGCCCATAAATTCAGGATTGAAACACCCCAAACCCCGCCCACAAGCGTTGACGGATTTGGTATGTTCCTCAAGTAAACCTAGGTTCAAAGTTCTTTTGTTACTTTGGGAAAATAGTGTGTTTTGAAAGAAATATTGTTTTGGGTTGGGCTCGAGTAGAAAACAAAATCGTTTTATAATGAAAACCCTTTTAAATTTTAGGTGATAAAACATATAGAATACATTTAAAGTAAATTACTTAATCTTTAACTTAATAAAAATTAAGTAACATAGTAAATAAAAAGCAGAAATAAAATAGTGCACTATGGCCTTATGGCCTTATTACATCAAGTAAATCCAAATAATTCGAGTACTTAAAAATTAATAGTCCATAAAAATAAAAACTTCATGTTGAGCATGGCCACCATAAGTTCTCATTTGTCCCGGTCCATTCTTGTTCATCACTGAAACATGGTCCTCAACGGGATGAGTCAACAGACTCAATGTGTACACAACACTAAATCATAATAGAATCAGGCATAACAAATATTACACATTCATATCATAGCATACAAATTATGATGCATTCCCAAACCCAAACCTAATAAGCCATCCGCTACACTCGCTGCGTACCAACAACCTGCATAACCGTGGGGACTACTAAGTCGACCCTCCCTCGCTACACTCCATATCGCGGTCTTAGGTCACCGCATTTGTGGTCTTAGGTCACCACATTCAGGGATATCGCGGTCTTAGGTCACCGCATTCGATGACATCGTGGTCTTAGGTCACCACATTCGAGATACCACGGTCTTAGGTCACCGTGTTCGTGGTCTTAGGTCACCACATTCACTTCCCCTTTCAATAACCCATATGCCCCATTTTGTAATATGCATTAATATGCCAAAGTTCACATTCTTATTCTCATGTTACAAATAACATATTTCATATTCCTAGTAGGAGTAGGAAAGCGTACTGAGTACTTTGTACCACATTATGGTACCTTAGCCATATTCACATTCTTAATATCACATATATTAATTAAACATAGCCATAAAACATATTATGAAATAGTGTGGGGTACACACCGATTAGCTTAACGAATTCCTTGAAATCGAAAAAACCGATCCATCGCTTTAGATCCTAAATCCCTACATTTGGCCACATTTAGTATTTTAGGAAAAAGCCTATTCAAATTAATTTAATCAAATCCAGAAGGATTATCGTATCCACTTTCTTACCTTGTTCTTTGATTTGATAATTAATCAAATCCGTAAACTTGTATTCTTCCCCTTTGAAATTGGCTAATCACTAGATCCCTTGAATCGGTTAGTTTTCGCTTAAAACACATAAAAATAGATCTAACTACTAAAATAGGCCTTGGTGAATATTCATAGTCACTTACCTTAAGGATCTTAAATCCCGAAATTATCCCTTGGTTATAGCTTCATGTCGAAATCCCTAAAACCACATGTTAGATCAACTTTTAACCTTTAATCACAATCAATGGCCCTTGCCGAATGTCGAATATGACTTACCTTGATGGTCAAATCCCAAGATCTTTTCCTTTATAGTCGACTATGGCAAAAATCCCGAAAGAATCCTTCCAAATTTCGGCAAATAAGAATATTGATGGGATTAGTCCTAGATTTGAAAAATCTAAAAGAAAAGAATAGAAATCAAAACTTGTTCTTACCCTTTCTTGAAGAAATCGACAAAGACCTATGCTTGAAGCCCCTCAAAGATTGGCTTTTGATGGATTGGAAAGAAAAGAAATTGGCTAATGGTGATATCTTGAATTTTCGGCTTTGGCTAACAAAAAGAAGAAGAACAAATGCTCTAGGAAATTGGTGAGAGAGAAGGGTTGAGAGAAAGAATGATGAATGGCCCTCTTTTTCCTTATATAGCCGAATTTACTAACTTAGAATCCCTTACTTGGCCATCACTCTTCTATTTTGATAGCTTTATCTCTTTAATTATCTCCTAAAATAAAATATAATTCAGCAACTATCCTTACTTAGCCGAAATTATTAAACTCAAAGTCCCTTACTTGGCCATCACTTCTCCCTTATTTTCCTAATTAAAGAATAATTCCTCATTTATCTCTTGAAAATAATCTAAAATAAATCCATTATTTATCCCTTATTTATCCACTATTTATCTCTTAAAAATAAAAGAATAAAGGCTCCTAAATTATAGCCTTGTGCCGTCCCTTCTTTGCTACTACTCTGCTGCAAAATAAAACTTTTATTTTGCTTCCCCTGCAAACTCAACCTTGGCCCAATACCCCAGTATGTGGCGCCATTTCTTGAGGCCCTAAATGGCATCTTCAAGCCACTTTTCCAAGCCTGTTTGTGTGTCATATTTCACATACATTTTCTCTTAAGACAACCTTGCTTCATGTCCCTCTTTTAAACTTTAAACTTGACATTTCTAAAGCATTTCCTTACATTTCTAAGACATTTCCTTACATTTCCAAGACATTTCCTTACATTTCCAAGACAAGACATTTCCTTATATTTCCAAGTCATTTCCTTACATTTCCAAGTCATTTCCTTACATTTCTAAGACAAGACATTTCCTTCCATTTCCAAGTCATTTCCTTACATTTCCAAGACAAGACATTTCCTTACATTTCCAAGTCATTTCCTTACATTTTCAAGACAAGACATTTCCTTCCATTTCCAAGTTTCTAAAAATGCACACATCACATCCATAACACATAAGACATACTAATGCATAGGCTATAATCCAGGATGTTACAAGGATGTTACAGATTTGGTGAATAAATGAGTTATATTTGAATATGTATAGATCAAGAACTAAAGAAAACAGATTTAGACCAAGAGAAGTCGAAAGTGATCGAGTAGTCGAATCCGTTCGTTTATTCCAAATACGGGGTAAGTCTATATATAAATAAATGTATTTAAGTTTAATTATTCATGTTCATTTAATATTGAATTATGATGAATAGCTTTGGATGAGATACGTGTGAAATCCAAGAAAGTATCGACAATGTGTTAATGACCGAAAAGTCCAATATGAACGTTTGGGACGTTGGCACTGATTTAAGATTTACGTGTAAGACCATGTCTAGGACATTGGAATCGTACTTGATTCGTGTAAGACCCTGTCTGGGACAGTGGCATCGATATTTGATTACATGTAAGACCACGTCTGGGACATTGGCATTGTACGAGTATTCCGAGTATCCTATTTGATTCCGATTGGTTCAACGGGCAATTCCAAGAAAAGAAAGGCTATGTAAAATGTGTGACCGTTTCAAGTACGTTTGAAATGTATGCTTGTAACACCCTGAATTTATGGGCCTGTGCATTTCGTGTAATGAATGCTTAAATATGTTAAATTGAGAATTAGAAGTTCAATTGGGCTCAAGAATGGGCTGAGGCCTTAACTAAAACTCTGTATAGACACTTGAGCACTTTAAAAGTAGTTATTTGTGTTTTAAATGACAAATTGGGCTTGTAGCCCAAAGCATGGTGGCGTCACAAAGGAGAAAAGGGGGTGGCATTATAATGGATGGTGAGGGCCCAAATTTGGCTGCTTAGAGCCCAAGTTATAGGGCCAAGTTCGGTACTTAAGAGGGGGCTATAGGGGACAGCACAAGGCTAGTATTTAGGGATTTATTTTATGTTTAAAATAGGTGGATAATTGAAGCTGTTAAGGGAGAGAGGAGTTGGAGCAAGTTAAGCCTCTTTTGGATGAATTAATAGATTAGGATAAGGAAAAAAAAATAGGAGCTATCCTTGGAAGATTGGTGTTAGCCGAAATTTTGAAGAGTTGGATGGGGGAAGGGCATTCGGTTTTGGCTTAAGGTGGGTGTACCGAAATTTGCAAGCCATCATACTCAGTTATTCTTTTTCTTCCTCCTCCTATTTTCTCTTTGAAAAGAAAACGCCATTCTCCTCACCCTAGCTTTCTCTTCTTTCTTTCTGTAGTCGAAATCCCTCATTCAATTCTCCTAAAAGCCGAAATTACACCCTCATTCCCTTCCATAGCCGAAATCTCCTAAGGATTCAGTCTCTTGTCCTGAAGTCTCACCATAGCTGAATCATCAACCCAAGGTTGGTAAGATCTCTGACGATTCCCTCTCTGCTATCTCTTTTCTTTCTCATCTTTATTAATCAACCGAATCACTTCCTTCATGTCTTGATGATTGTTCTTATCTTCTCACTCTCCATTCCTAGAAGCCGAATTTTCTCTGGGGTATCTGCTTGTGCCAAATCCCGAAGGAAACTGAAGGTAAGTGGTGATTCGTAAGATTTTAATTCCGGCTTTTTAGGGACTCTAGCCAAATGGCTATAAGGGAACTAATCTTAAGTTTTTCTCTTATTTTCGGCATTCCGAGATCTGAAGAGGAGTTAATCGCGTAGATCTCTAAGTCATAGTTCAGTAACACTCGAATAGTGTTACTTTTGGGATTTCAAGGTAAGGAGATCTATTGATTTTTAACGTGTAATTTGGGTATTTATTAACCTTGGCCGAATGTAGGGGAGAACTAATCTTCGTGATTTTTCGGCTTTTGTTGAACCAAGTTATAAATCAGGATAGCAAGGATATCGACTAAGAGTTTAGTACTTCGTGATATTAGGTGTGTAACTTCTCACACCATTAGATTGAATGTTAATATATATACATAAGTAATAAATCTGCTACACTCTGTTAAATACCGAAATCCTGGCATAACGTTTGAAAACCCGAGAAGGGTAAAGGTTAAATATCAGGTTAGTGTTTTCTGCCATTTCTCAGTGAATGTTTCTGTTAAAAACGATATGTTTTATACGTCGATTTCTATGTATGCTTGGGGTTGGGTGATTGATGAAAAGGGGAAGTGATCTGTTCTGGTGGCTTTTGCCATTTCAGCCTGGTGACTCTGTCACAACTCTGTTTCTGGTGGCTTTTGCCATTTCAGCCTGGTGTGTAATATCCTGGATTTTGGGCTTATGCATTTTTTCTTGGATATACGTGGGAGCATGTTTATGTGTATGTGAATGTGTTTTATAAATTTTAGGGAACCCTAGAGTGTAGAGAAATGCCTTAGAGATTATTAGATTTTAAATCTAAAAGAGGAAGCTAAGCGGGGTGGCCTTAAGAGAATTTATAAGGAAAATTATAACACAAAAATGGGCTTGGAAAAGTGGCAAGGAGGCGCCACTTAAAGCTCTAGTAAGTGACGCCACAAGCATGATGCAGGTCTTAAGTTCGAGCAGCAAGGGAAGCAACATTTTGGGGTTTTTATTTTCGGCAAAAAAGGAGAGAGGTGGACGGCATGGGGACTTCTTTTAGATGAGGATTATCTTTTTAAAATTCGGCTAGATAAGGGATAAATGATGGATTAATTTTATTAATCTGAATAAAGTGATAAAGAGAAAATTTAGGGATTAGATAGGGGAAGAGTGTGGCCGGCCTAGGGACTCTCTTGAAGGGATTTTCAGCCAAGCTAGTAAAGGGGGATAGCCGAATTTCATTAATCATTTTAGGCCTCCCTTTCAATTACTCTCTTTTCTCTCCAAAATCGATATCTTCTCTTCTTTTTCTTGTTCTAGCCGAAACTTCTCCCTAAAGGCCATCATTTCCGATTCTTCCTAAGTTCTACACCCTTCTTTTCTTTTCCTTGTTGAAGCCGACTTCTTATTTAGCTCCAAAAGCCGAAACTTGTTAATACCTAGCCTATAGCTGAATCTCTCAAGTAGTGTCAGGAAGGAATACTGTCGATTTCAACATTAAAGGTAAGACTGAGTGTCGTTCGATTTCCTATCTTTTTCTTTTAGCCGAAATCTAAGAACTAATCTCTATTATTGTTCCTTCGCCGAAACTATGGAAAAGGTTTCGGGATTTGGGGGTTGTCAACTACAAGGAGGAAAGATCTTCGGGATTTTAAAGAATCCAAGGTAAGCCACATGTGGTATTCGGTCAAGGGCCATTTTATAGATTTTGTACAAAACGTTGACCCTAGTGTGTACCATGTAGGATTTCAGCATCTTCATAGCCAACTGACAATTTGCGGGATTTGGAATCGCAAGGTAAGGAGGTGTAATATTCGATCATATTGGTTATTATGTTAGCCGAATCTGACTATGGTTATTTAGGGGCAGTCGACAGTGGTATACAAGGATTTCGGGATTTAAAATCGCAAGGTAAGTACATATGTACAATCGGCCAAGGCTATAGCATTGTTATAGATATGTTCTTATGTTTTTCAAAAGCTGAAACTAACCAAGCCAAGTGATCTAGTGTTAGCCGATTACAAGGAAGGAATATCACAACGTTCGGGATTTGATTAGTAATCAAATCGGCAACAAGGTAAGGTTTTGGTTGCAATAATCCTTCGGGAATTGACTTTATAGCCGAATAGGCTTTTGCTAAAATATTAAGGGTTGGCCGAATGTAGGAATTTGAGATCTAAAGCGTTAGATCGGGATTTTTGGGATTTCAGTGGAAGCGTTAAGTAAACCAGGTGTGTAGCCCACACTAAGCCTTAATAGATTTATGGTTATGTTTTATTAAATGTGTTAATAAGAATAAGTAAGAGGTGGTTAAGGGTACCATGCAATGGTACAAAGTACTCAGGTATGTTAACTTACTACTACTGTAGTTATGATATCATGAATATCTGTTATGGTGCATAAGTGAATATTGCTAAGAATGTGAAATAAAGAATGTGGCATAATCTTTGTATGATTTGTATGACATGGGGCATATGGGTGATTATGAAAGGGGAAGTGATTTGGTGGTTCATACCACAATATCTGAATGTGGTGACTTATGTCACAAAATCTGAATGTGGTGACTTATGTCATATTTTTAATTATCTGGTGGCTATGCCACAAACTTATAAGGGCGATGAGCACGTCATCTGTAGCGACTGCCTTCGATGATGTGCAGCGGATGGAGGGTCGACTTAGTAGTCCCCACGGTGTGATGGTTGGTACGGGTGATGTGTAGTGGATGGCATCTAGGTTTGGGCTCGGGATTGCATCATTCTATTTAATTGCTATTTGTATATGAAACACCCCACACCCGGCCCACGAGCCTGGACCGGATCTGGTATGTCCCTCAAGTAAACCGGTTTCAAATTCTTTTGGTTCTTAGGGAAAACTTGTGTGATTTAAAAAAAATATTGTTTGCGTTGGGCTTTTATTGAAAACCAATTTATCTTACATTGAAATCCATTTATTTAAGGTGATAAACATTTAGGGTTTATTTCAAAATAAATTTACTTGTATCCATAAATAATAATTTGTAAACATAATAAATAAGAGTAAAAGAATTAAAGAAAACCAACTATGGCCTTATGGCCTTATTACATCAAATAATTCCCCAAACTTTAAGTTTAAGTACTTGATAAAAATAAAAATCCACATTAATTAAATTCCTTGCTGTGCATGGCCATCCCGAAGCTTCTGCCGAGCCCGGTCCATTACTGATCGTCACCTGAAAATAGTCCCACAACGGGGTGAGTCAAACAGACTCAATGTGTACACGACACTAAATCATAATAGAATCAAGCATACAAGAGTTACACATTCAAAATAATGAATACTAGTTATGATGCATTCCCAAACCCAAACCTAATTGTCCATCTGTTACACACCCCCGTACCTGCCAGTCACACCGTGGGGACTACTAAGTCGACCCTCCTTCTGCTACACACCAAATTGCTTTCTTAGGTCACCGCATTCGTGGTCTTAGGTCACCACGTTCAGATTACTGTGGTCTTAGGTCACCACTTTCGGATTACTGTGGTCTTAGGTCACCACTTTCAGATATCACGGTCTTAGGTCACCGTGTTCGTGGTCTTAGGTCACCACATTCACTTCCCCTTTCAAACAAACCCATATGCCCCATATAATAATAATATGCATAAATATGCCAGAGTTCACATTCTTATCATATTCTCATGTTACGAATAACATTTTTCATATTCCTAGTAGAAGTAGGAAACGTACCTGAGTACTTAGTACCATAACATGGTACCTTAGCCACATTCTCACACTTTCATATTTTTAATATCACATATCTTAATTAAACATAGCCATAAAACATATTATGAAATAGTGTGGGGTACACACCTGATTCGCTTAAAATTTCCTTGAGATCCCAAAAAGCTTGATCTAATGCTTAGATCCTTAATCCCTACATTGATTTATCACTTATTACCTTAATAAAAAGCCATTCGGCCAAGATTCCAAATCCTAGTAGGATTAGTATTCTTACCTTGTTGCCGATTGGAACACCAACAAATCCCGAAACTGTTCCTTGTTTCCCTAGGAATGTCGAAATCCCTAAAACCTTACGTTAGACTTAATCTTAGTCATCGAAACATAAATCAAGGCCTTTGGCCGAATATTCACATGTCTTACCTTAATCTTAGAAATCCCGAATACTCCTCCTTTTAGTCGACTACTCTGATAATCTTGAAAGATCCTTCCATATTCGGCAACCATAATATGTATGGGGTTATATTATCTCTCGGCTAATCTAAAAGAAAAGAATGGAAATCAAACTTCTTCTTACCTTTGAAGAAATCAACAGCACCTATGCTTGAAGCCCTTCCAAGATTCGTCTTTTGAATGGATTGGTAAGAAGAAATAGGAAGAAAAGAAAACTTGAGAATTTTGACAATCGTGGACTATAGATTCGGCTTGACAAAAGAAAAAGAGAAGAGAAGAGAAGAGAGCACTTTAAATCGGCGAGCAGAGAGAAGAGGAAGAAGAAAAATTGATGAGTAGCCCTATTTTCTTCATTTTATAGCCGAAACTACCATCAGAATCCCTTACTTGGCCACCACTCTTCTTTATTGATAAGTTTATCTCCTTAATTTAAAATAATTAGAGAATAATCCTTTATTATCTCTTCAAAAATAATCCAAATTAAATCCCTTATTTATCACCTTATTAATTGAATATTTATGAAAATAAAACTCCTCCTTTCTAGAAGGCTTGTGCCGTCCACCTCAGGCTTTGGAAGCAAAAAATAAAACTTCCTTTATTTGCTTCCCAAGTGATTCGAACTCAGGCCCAACACCTTGCATGTGGCGCCATTTCCAGAGGCCCTAAGTGACATCTTTAGGCCACTTTTCCAAGCCTATTTGTGTGTCAAATTTCACCAACTTTTTTTTAAGGCCACCTTACCTTAATTTCCTCTTTTAAACTTTAAAACTCGACATTTCTAAGTCATTTCTAAGTTTCCGAAAATTTTTGTTCGGCTCTGTAAACTTGACATTTCCTTACATTTCCAAGTTTCCAGAAATGTTCACTTTCCTCTTTTGAATCATTTCCTTACATTTCCAAGTTTCCAAAAATGTTCATTTCCAGATCATTTCCATACATTTTCAGGTTTCCAAAAATTTTCATTTCCAAATCATTTTCATTCATTTCCGGGTTTCAAAAAATATTCAAAATTTATTCTTAGTACATAAAACATGTCACTTCGTACAATTAAACCGAAAATGCATAGGCCCTTTCCAGGATGTTACAGTTCTACCCCCTTAAAAATAATTTCGTCCTTGAAATTACTTACTAACGAATAATCGTACATCTTAACTCACCGCACTACACTTATGCTGCGCACTCTGATCTTAATAGAACCATCATACTTCCTAGGCACAATCTCTAAGTTCACGTCCCCTAGAACTCATTTCTAACGCCGCGATTTAATCTGATTAAAAAGTTTTATGCATCAGAATTTTGTTCCACTTATTAACCGCGAACAATTTTATGAAATAAAGATATTTAGAAGTAGTTCTTTCGATCACACAAAGTTTCAGTTCAAGTTCACTACTCTAATTCAGAGAATCACATTCACATTCATGAACAGAGACACACCTTCATTCTCAATAGAGGCACATTCATTCATCAACATAGACATATTTATTGGTGGTATCTACCACCCACATTCACTATTTGAACACTCTTTGCCTTATTTCAATCCCAGGGGTGTTTTCGTAATTTGTCCTACTGGGGTATTTTCGTAATTTTTCAAAATAAGGTTCCTTGGTAATTTTGTCAGTAAGGGTATTTTGGTAATTTTGTGTTCCCGGGGTATTTTTTAGAAATCCTGAAATTCGAGGGTATTTCGGTAATTTTGAAACTCAGGGGTATTTTGGTAATAAACCAGGGTAACTTTGTAAAGCTCAATAAATCAGGGGTATGATTTTACAAAACTTTAAGGTTATTTTTGAGAATTTGTTTTCCAAAATGGTGGTGTTGCAAAAATTTTGGAAATTAGGGTCATTTTGGTAATTTTGTAAGTTAGGGGCAATTTTGTAATTTTCCAAAATTAAGATATTTTGATATTTTATAAATTAGGGTTTTTGGACTTGTTATGAAGTAAGGAAAATTTTATTGAAATCGGGGTAGTACGGTAATTTTTAGAAACCAGGGGTATATAGGTAATTTTTATAAATCGAAAATTTTTCGGTAAATTTTGTAAAAATAGTTCTCACAAACTAAAAGGGTAATTTTAAGAGTTTTAAAACTAGGGTTTTTATAAAAATACAGCTAGTTCCCTTTCGGGTTTTAGTTATTGGGTTTAGCCTGTGACTGAGTCCTCTTGGTTAGGGTGAACCGAAGCTACGCACCAGGTAGGATTCCAGCGAAGAGGAGGTGAGTCACTAGGACTGCTTAAGTACCAGGCTCTTCCGGATCCAATCCTAGACATGCGCACCATGGTTGCCACACCCTAACTCGGCGACTTAACCACAGGTTTGTTTAATTAGGCACTTAATGAAACACCCCACACCCGGCCCACGAGCCTTAACCGGATCTGGTATGTTCCTTAAGTAAACCGGTTTCAAAGTTTTTGTTACTTAGAGAAAATTTGTGTAATTTTTAAAAATATATCGTTTTGGGTTGGGCTTAGGTTGGAAACCCATTTATTTTATTTGAAAATCCAATTAATTAAGGTGACAAAACAATTTAGGGTTTATTTTTAAAGAAATAATTTTACTTGATCTTTAATTTAAAATAATTCGCAACATAGTAATTAAAAATAAAAGTAAAGAAATGTAACTATAGCCTTATTACAACAAGTAAAATCCCTAAATAAAATTCCAAAGTACTTAAATAAAATTAAAGTGTCCATATTGAATAAAACTTCAAGTTGAGCATGGCTACCACAAGATCTACCATCCCGGTCCATCACTGTTCATCACCTGAAACATGTTTCCCACAACGGGGTGAGTCAACAGACTCAATGTGTAACCAACACTAAAATTCAATAGATCAGGCATACATGTTCTTATCAAACACTTATTTATACAACATATAGCAGTAATGATGCAACCCAAACCCAAACCTAGATGCCATCCGCTACACATCCCCGTACCAACTCGCATAACCGTGGGGACTACTAAGTCGACCCTCCATCCGCTACACACCATCGAAGCGCGATCATTTGCGATCGACGTGCTCATCGCCCATATAAAATTTGTGGCATAGCCACCAGATATAATTGTGTCAAGAGACACCAGATTCAGATAATGTAACCGAAGTTACCACATTCAGATAAAGTGACCGAAGTCACCACATTCAGATAGTGAGACCGTAGTCATCACATTCACTTCCCCTTTTTCATATATCCCGAATGACCCATATTATCCATATCATGCATATCATACTTAAATTCACATTCTTATAAAGTTTCACATGTTATAAATAACATATTTCATAATCCTAGTAGAAGTAGGAAACGTACCTGAGTACTTTGTACCATAACACGGTACCTTATCCATATACACATATTACATATTACCATAATCATATTAAAAGTTAGTGTGGGGTACACACCTGATTCGTTTAACGAAGTCCTTCAAATCCCGAAGAACCGATCTAACTCCTATATTCGGCCAATCATTTAAACACATTAATAAACCTTTTTTGGCTTTAAAACCAAATCCTAGTAGGATTTGTATAATGGAAACCTACCTTGTTACCAATTGACTTAAGAATCAAGTCCCAAAACTTTGTTGTATTCCTTCTTGCATTCGACCAACATTAAAACACATCATAGGTTAGTTCGGCTTTTGGGAATAAATCCAAATACTTAAAATAGGCCTTGGCCAAATGTCTTAAACACATACCTTTGTGATCTCAAATCCCGAAAAGTATCCTTGCTTTCCTAGGGATGTCGAAATTCCTATAATCACATGTTAGGTTTAATCTAACATTAATACTTAAAACAAGACCTTTGGATCTTATAGTTTCTTACCTTAGATCCCGAAATATTCCTCCTTGTAGTCGACAATTGTAGAAACCCGAGAGATCCCATTAATACTTCAGTCGACTGCTTCCTTGCTTAGATTCACAGGGAGATTCGGCTATGGCTTCTAATGGAGAGGAAAATATTCAGCTAGGTTCCAATAATTACTAAATTTCGGCTTGCCAAAAGAAAAGAAAAGAAGAGAGGAGAGCACTAAGAATTCGCAGAGAGAGGAGGAAGCAAAAATTGATGAGTAGCCCTCCTTCCTTCCTTTTATAGCCGAAATTATCATCTAAGGAGTCCCTTACTTGGCCACCACTCCTCTATCTGATAACTTTATCCTTTAATTATCGTAAATAAAAGAGTTTAATCCAATATTTATCTCTTCAAAATAATCCAATTTAAAAATCCTTTATTTATCACCTTTTTAATCGAATATTTATGAAAATAAAACACCTCCTTTCTAGAAGCATGTGCCGTCCACCTCAGTCTTCTGGAAGCAAAAATAAAACCTCCTTTATTTGCTTCCCAAGTGACTCGAACTCGGGCCCATTCCTCTTGCATATGGCTCCATTTCCATAGGCCCTAAGTGACATCTTCAAGTCACTTTTCCAAGCCCTGTTTGCGTGTCAAATTTCACAAACTTTTTCTTTTCGTGCCACCTTGCCTTAATTTCCCCTTTTAAACCTTAACACTCGTCATTTCTAGGTCATTTCTAAGTTTCCAAAAATTTTCGATCGGCTCAGTAAACTTAACATTTCCTTACATTTCCAAGTTTCAGAAATGTTTACTTTCCATTTTGAATCATTTCCTTACATTTCGTGTTTCCAAAATGTTCATTTCCTTTTCACTTCCATGCATTTCTAGGTTTCCAAAATGTTCATTTCCATTCCCATTTCCATGCATTTCCAGGTTTCCAAAAATGTTAAAAATGTATTCATAAAACTTAAGACATGTCATTTCGTACAATTAAATCGAAAATGCATAGGCCCTTTCTAGGATGTTACACTTAAGTCTTATGTAAGTGTTGGGGAAAACTAATCCTAGGGTTCAAGTACTTATCATGCTAATCTACGTTCCATTCCATTTCTACCCTTCTCTGAGATCATTCAATAAATCACACAAATGGATAGAAGTACTTACCTGGTGGACTTCGGGTCGGAGAATTAGGTGCCATGCCAAAAACCTGCTTATTTCCAAAAATATTTTCATAAAACTCATTTGGGCTCGATTTGAAAATGTTTTGGGCCTTAAACCCCAGGCTGAGAGTTTAAAAATGCGCTCTGATACCAAATGAAACACCCCACACCCTACCCACGAGCAGCCTGGACTGGATCAGTATGTCCTCAAGTAAACTTGTTTCAAATTCTTTTGTTTCTTAGGAAAACTTGTGTGATTTAAAAAAATATTGTTTGCGTTGGGCTTTTATTGAAAACCAATTTATCTTACATTGAAATCCATTTATTTAAGGTGATAAACATTTAGGGTTTATTTCAAAATAAATTTACTTTTAACCATAAATAATAATTTGTAAACATAATAAATAAGAGTAAAAGAATTAAAGAAAACCAACTATGGCCTTATGGCCTTATTACATCAAATAATTCCCTAAACTTTAAGTTTAAGTACTTGATAAAAATAAAAATCCACATTAATTAAATTCCTTCTTTGTGCATGGCCATCCCTAAGCTTTCGCACGAGCCCAGGTCCATTACCGATCGTCACCTGAAAATAGTACCACAACGGGGTGAGTCAAACAGACACAATGTGTACACGACACTAAATCATAATAGAATCAGGCATACAAGAGTTACACATTCAAAATAATGAATACAAGTTATGATGAATTCCCAAACCCAAACCTAATTGTCCATCCGCTACACACCCCCATACCTGCCAGTCACACCGTGGGGACTACTAAGTCGACCCTCCTTCCGCTACACACCAAATTGCGGTCTTAGGTCACTGTATTCGTGGTCTTAGGTTACCACGTTCGATTTGTCGTGGTCTTAGGTCAC
The DNA here is from genome assembly GCA_025503065.1 of Gossypium bickii. Classification (NCBI taxonomy): domain Eukaryota; kingdom Viridiplantae; phylum Streptophyta; class Magnoliopsida; order Malvales; family Malvaceae; genus Gossypium; species Gossypium bickii. The sequence continues at coordinate 3,021,269 of CP106720.1, read as the reverse complement.
CACTTTCGGATTACTGTGGTCTTAGGTCACCACTTTCAGATATCACGGTCTTAGGTCACCGTGTTCGTGGTCTTAGGTCACCACATTCACTTCCCCTTTCAAACAAACCCATATGCCCCATATAATAATAATATGCATAAATATGCCAGAGTTCACATTCTTATCATATTCTCATGTTACTAATAACATTTTTCATATTCCTAGTAGAAGTAGGAAACGTACCTGAGTACTTAGTACCATAACATGGTACCTTAGCCACATTCTCACACTTTCATATTTTTAATATCACATATCTTAATTAAACATAGCCATAAAACATATTATGAAATAGTGTGGGGTACACACCTGATTCGCTTAAAACTTCCTTGAGATCCCGAAAAGCTTGATCTAATGCTTAGATCCTTAATCCCTACATTGATTTATCACTTATTACCTTAATAAAAAGCCATTCGGCCAAGATTCCAAATCCTAGTAGGATTAGTATTCTTACCTTGTTGCCGATTGGAACACCAACAAATCCCAAAGCTGTTCCTTGTTTCCTAGGAATGTCGAAATCCCAAAAACCTTACGTTAGACTTAATCTTAGTCATCGAAACATAAATCAAGGCCTTTGGCCGAATATTCACATGTCTTACCTTAATCTTAGAAATCCCGAATACTCCTCCTTTTAGTCGACTACTCTGATAATCTTGAAAGATCCTTCCATATTCGGCAACCATAATATGTATGGGGTTAGATTATCTCTCGGCTAATCTAAAAGAAAAGAATGGAAATCAAACTTCTTCTTACCTTTGAAGAAATCAACAGCACCTATGCTTGAAGCCCTTCCAAGATTCGTCTTTTGAATGGATTGGTAAGAAGAAATAGGAAGAAAAGAAAACTTGAGAATTTTGACAATCGTGGACTATAGATTCGGCTTGACAAAAGAAAAAGAGAAGAGAAGAGAAGAGAGCACTCAGAAATTCGGCAGAGAGAAGAGGAAGAAGAAAAATTGATGAGTAGCCCTATTTTCTTCATTTTATAGCTGAAACTACCATCAGAATCCCTTACTTGGCCACCACTCTTCTTTATTGATAAGTTTATCTCCTTAATTTAAAATAATTAGAGAATAATCCTTTATTATCTCTTCAAAAATAATCCAAATTAAATCCCTTATTTATCACCTTATTAATTGAATATTTATGAAAATAAAACTCCTCCTTTCTAGAAGGCTTGTGCCGTCCACCTCAGGCTTTTGGAAGCAAAAAATAAAACTTCCTTTATTTGCTTCCCAAGTGATTCGAACTCAGGCCCAACACCTTGCATGTGGCGCCATTTCCAGAGGCCCTAAGTGACATCTTTAGGCCACTTTTCCAAGCCTATTTGTGTGTCAAATTTCACCAACTTTTTTTTAAGGCCACCTTACCTTAATTTCCTCTTTTAAACTTTAAAACTCGACATTTCTAAGTCATTTCTAAGTTTCCGAAAATTTTTGTTCGGCTCTGTAAACTTGACATTTCCTTACATTTCCAAGTTTCCAGAAATGTTCACTTTCCTCTTTTGAATCATTTCCTTACATTTCCAAGTTTCCAAAAATGTTCATTTCCAGATCATTTCCATACATTTTCAGGTTTCCAAAAATTTTCATTTCCAAATCATTTTCATTCATTTCCGGGTTTCAAAAAATATTCAAAATTTATTCTTAGTACATAAAACATGTCACTTCGTACAATTAAACCGAAAATGCATAGGCCCTTTCCAGGATGTTACAGTTCTACCCCCTTAAAAATAATTTCGTCCTTGAAATTACTTACTAACGAATAATCGTACATCTTAACTCACCGCACTACACTTATGTTGCGCGACTCTGATCTTAATAGAACCATCATACTTCCTAGGCACAATCTCTAAGTTCACGCCCCTAGAACTCATTTCTAACGCAGCGCGATTTAATCGATTAAAAAGTTTTATGCATCGTAATTTTGTTCCACTTATTAACCGCGAACAATTTTATGAAATAAAGATATTTAGAAGTAGTTCTTTCGATCACACAAAGTTTCAGTTCAAGTTCACTACTCTAATTCAGAGAATCACATTCACATTCATGAACAGAGACACCTTCATTCCTCAATAGAGGCACATTCATTCATCAACATAGACATATTTATTCAGTGGTATCTACCACCCACATTCACTATTTGAACACTCTTTGCCTTATTTCAATCCCAGGGGTGTTTTCGTAATTTGTCCTACTGGGGTATTTTCGTAATTTTTCAAAATAAGGTTCCTTGGTAATTTTGTCAGTAAGGGTATTTTGGTAATTTTGTGTTCCCGGGGTATTTTTTAGAAATCCTGAAATTCGAGGGTATTTCGGTAATTTTGAAACTCAGGGGTATTTTGGTAATAAACCAGGGTAACTTTGTAAAGCTCAATAAATCAGGGGTATGATTTTACAAAACTTTAAGGTTATTTTTGAGAATTTGTTTTCCAAAATGGTGGTGTTGCAAAAATTTTGGAAATTAGGGTCATTTTGGTAATTTTGTAAGTTAGGGGCAATTTTGTAATTTTCCAAAATTAAGATATTTTGATATTTTATAAATTAGGGTTTTTGGACTTGTTATGAAGTAAGGAAAATTTTATTGAAATCGGGGTAGTACGGTAATTTTTAGAAACCAGGGGTATATAGGTAATTTTTATAAATCGAAAATTTTTCGGTAAATTTTGTAAAAATAGTTCTCACAAACTAAAAGGGTAATTTTAAGAGTTTTAAAACTAGGGTTTTTATAAAAATACAGCTAGTTCCCTTTCGGGTTTTAGTTATTGGGTTTAGCCTGTGACTGAGTCCTCTTGGTTAGGGTGAACCGAAGCTACGCACCAGGTAGGATTCAGTGAAGAGGAGGTGAGTCACTAGGGATCGCTTAAGTACTGTGCTCTTCGGATCCAATCCTAGACATGCGCACCATGGTTGCCACACCCTAACTCGGCGACTTAACCACGGGTTTGTTTAATTAGGCACTTAATGAAACACCCCACACCCGACCCACGAGCCTTAACTAGGATCCGGTATGTTCCTTAAGTAAACCGGTTTCAAAGTTTTTGTTACTTAGAGAAAATTTGTGTAATTTTTAAAAATATATCGTTTTGGGTTGGGCTTAGGTTGGAAACCCATTTATTTTATTTGAAAATCCAATTAATTAAGGTGACAAAACAATTTAGGGTTTATTTTTAAAGAAATAATTTTACTTGATCTTTAATTTAAAATAATTCGTAACATAGTAATTAAAAATAAAAGTAAAGAAATGTAACTATAGCCTTATTACAACAAGTAAAATCCCTAAATAAAATTCCAAAGTACTTAAATAAAATTAAAGTGTCCATATTGAATAAAACTTCAAGTTGAGCATGGCTACCACAAGATCTACCATCCCTGGTCCATCACTGTTTCATCACACAAACATGTTTCCCACAACGGAGTGAGTTAACAGACTCAATGTGTAACCAACACTAAAATTCAATAGATCAGGCATACATGTTCTTATCAAACACTTATTTATACAACATATAGCAGTAATGATGCAACCCAAACCCAAACCTAGATGCCATCCGCTACACATCCCCGTACCAACCTGCACACTGTGGGGACTACTAAGTCGACCCTCCATCCGCTACACACCATCGAAGGCAGTCGCTGCAGTCGACGTGCTCATCGCCCATATAAAATTTGTGGCATAGCCACCAGATATAATTGTGTCAAGAGACACCAGATTCAGATAATGTAACCGAAGTTACCACATTCAGATAATGTGACCGAAGTCACCACATTGGATAGTGAGATCGTAGTCATCACATTCACTTCCCCTTTTCATATATCCCGAATGACCCATATTATCCATATCATGCATATCATACTTAAATTCACATTCTTATAAAGTTTCACATGTTATAAATAACATATTTCATAATCCTAGTAGAAGTAGGAAACGTACCTGAGTACTTTGTACCATAACACGGTACCTTATCCATATACACATATTACATATTACCATAATCATATTAAAAGTTAGTGTGGGGTACACACCTGATTCGTTTAACGAAGTCCTTCAAATCCCGAAGAACCGATCTAACTCCTATATTCGGCCAATCATTTAAACACATTAATAAACCTTTTTTGGCTTTAAAACCAAATCCTAGTAGGATTTGTATAATGGAAACCTACCTTGTTACCAATTGACTTAAGAATCAAGTCCCAAAACTTTGTTGTATTCCTTCTTGCATTCGACCAACATTAAAACACATCATAGGTTAGTTCGACTTTTGGGAATAAATCCAAATACTTAAAATAGGCCTTGGCCAAATGTCTTAAACACATACCTTTGTGATCTCAAATCCCGAAAAGTATCCTTGCTTTCCTAGGGATGTCGAAATTCCTATAATCACATGTTAGGTTTAATCTAACATTAATACTTAAAACAAGACCTTTGGATCTTATAGTTTCTTACCTTAGATCCGAAATATTCCTCCTTGTAGTCGACAATTGTAGAAACCCAGAGATCCCATTAATACTTGATCATTGCTTCCTTGCTTAGATTCACGGGGAGATTCGGCTATGGCTTCTAATGGAGAGGAAAATATTCACTAGGTTCCAATAATTACTAAATTTTTGGCTTGCCAAAAGAAAAGAAAAGAAGAGAGGAGAGCACTAAGAATTCGCAGAGAGAGGAGGAAGCAAAAATTGATGAGTAGCCCTCCTTCCTTCCTTTTATAGCCGAAATTATCATCTAAGGAGTCCCTTACTTGGCCACCACTCCTCTATCTGATAACTTTATCCTTTAATTATCGTAAATAAAAGAGTTTAATCCAATATTTATCTCTTCAAAATAATCCAATTTAAAAATCCTTTATTTATCACCTTTTTAATCGAATATTTATGAAAATAAAACACCTCCTTTCTAGAAGCATGTGCCGTCCACCTCAGTCTTCTGGAAGCAAAAATAAAACCTCCTTTATTTGCTTCCCAAGTGACTCGAACTCGGGCCCATTCCTCTTGCATATGGCTCCATTTCCATAGGCCCTAAGTGACATCTTCAGGTCACTTTTCCAAGCCTGTTTGCGTGTCAAATTTCACAAACTTTTTCTTTTCAGGCCACCTTGCCTTAATTTCCCCTTTTAAACCTTAAAACTCGTCATTTCTAGGTCATTTCTAAGTTTCCAAAAATTTTCGATCGGCTCTGTAAACTTAACATTTCCTTACATTTCCAAGTTTCCAGAAATGTTTACTTTCCATTTTTGAATCATTTCCTTACATTTCCAGGTTACCAAAAATGTTCATTTCCCTTTTCACTTCCATGCATTTCTAGGTTTCCAAAAATGTTCATTTCCATTCCCATTTCCATGCATTTCCAGGTTTCCAAAAATGTTAAAAATGTATTCATAAAACTTAAGACATGTCATTTCGTACAATTAAATCGAAAATGCATAGGCCCTTTCTAGGATGTTACACTTAAGTCTTATGTAAGTGTTGGGGAAAACTAATCCTAGGGTTCAAGTACTTATCATGCTAATCTACGTTCCATTCCATTTCTACCCTTCTACAGATCATTCAATAAATCACACAAATGGATAGAAGTACTTACAGTGGACTTGAATTGGAGAATTAGGTGCCATGCCAAAAACCTGCTTATTTCCAAAAATATTTTCATAAAACTCATTTGGGCTCGATTTGAAAATGTTTTGGGCCTTAAACCCCAGGCTGAGAGTTTAAAAATGCGCTCTAATACCAAACTGAAACACCCCACACCCGGCCCACGAGCCTGGACTGGATCTGGTATGTCCCTCAAGTAAACTGGTTTCAAATTCTTTTGTTTCTTAGGGAAAACTTGTGTGATTTAAAAAAAAAATATTGTTTGCGTTGGGCTTTTATTGAAAACCAATTTATCTTACATTGAAATCCATTTATTTAAGGTGATAAACATTTAGGGTTTATTTCAAAATAAATTTACTTTTAACCATAAATAATAATTTGTAAACATAATAAATAAGAGTAAAAGAATTAAAGAAAACCAACTATGGCCTTATGGCCTTATTACATCAAATAATTCCCTAAACTTTAAGTTTAAGTACTTGATAAAAATAAAAATCCACATTAATTAAATTCCTTGCTGTGCATGGCCATCCCTAAGCTTCTGCCGAGCCCGGTCCATTACTGATCGTCACCTGAAAATAGTACCACAACGGGGTGAGTCAAACAGACACAATGTGTACACGACACTAAATCATAATAGAATCAGGCATACAAGAGTTACACATTCAAAATAATGAATACAAGTTATGATGAATTCCCAAACCCAAACCTAATTGTCCATCCGCTACACACCCCGCACACGCCAAATACACCGTGGGACTACTAAGTCGACCCTCCTTCCGCTACACACCAAATTGCGGTCTTAGGTCATCTGTATTCGTGGTCTTAGGTCACCACACGTTCAGATTCTTTGTGGTCTTAGGTCACCACTTTCGGACATCGTGGTCTTAGGTCACCACTTTTCGGATATCACGGTCTTAGGTCACCGAGTTCGTGGTCTTAGGTCACCACATTCACTTCCCCTTTCAAACAAACCCATATGCCCCATATAATAATAATATGCATAAATATGCCAGAGTTCACATTCTTATCATATTCTCATGTTACTAATAACATTTTTCATATTCCTAGTAGAAGTAGGAAACGTACCTGAGTACTTAGTACCATAACATGGTACCTTAGCCACATTCTCACACTTTCATATTTTTAATATCACATATCTTAATTAAACATAGCCATAAAACATATTATGAAATAGTGTGGGGTACACACCTGATTCGCTTAAAATTTCCTTGAGATCCCGAAAAGCTTGATCTAATGCTTAGATCCTTAGTCCCTACATTGATTTATCACTTATTACCTTAATAAAAAGCCATTCGGCCAAGATTCCAAATCCTAGTAGGATTAGTATTCTTACCTTGTTGCCGATTGGAACACCAACTGTAACATCCTAGATTAGGGGTTATGCGTTCGTGCCTAATTCATGAGTTAGTAGGTTTTGGCAGTGTTGGATGTGTATTAAGGGTTTTTAGAATTCTAGGATGGAAGAAGAAAGCTTTGGAAAATTATTGGTTTTTAAGTAAAAAGGGGGGCTAGGTAAATGAGGCTTTAAAAGAAACTCCGTGTGAAGCATGACACAAGGAACCATGTGGTAAAATGGCATGTTTTATGAATTATGAATGTGTTATGTGAATTCTAGAAATAAGGAAATGTATGGAAATGTAAGGAAATGCAAGGAAATGTATGGAAATGTATGGAAATGTAAGGAAATGTAAGGAAATGTGAGGAAATGTATGGAAATGTATGGAAATGTAAGGAAATGTAAGGAAATGTGAAGAAATGCATGGAAATGTAAGGAAATGCAAGGAAATGTAAGGAAATGTCTTGTCTTGGAAATGTAGGGAAATGTCCTGAAAATGTAAAGGAATAAAGAGGAAAGTGAACATTTATGGAAACTAGGAAAATGATTTAGAAATGATTCAAAAAAGGAAAGTGAACATTTCTGGAAACTTGGAAATGTAAGGAAATGTCAAGTTTATAGAGCCGAACGAAAATTTTTGGAAACTTAGAAATGACTTAGAAATGTCGAGTTTTAAAGTTTAAAAGAGGAAATTAAGGCAAGGTGGCCTTAAAAGAAGAAGTTGGTGAAATTTGACACACAAATAGGCTTGGAAAAGTGGCCTGAAGATGCCACTTAGGGCCTCTGGAAATGGCGCCACATGCAAGGTGTTGGGCCTGAGTTCGAGTCACTTGGGAAGCAAATAAAAGAAGTTTTATTTTTGCTTCCAGAAGCCTGAGGTGGACGGCACAAGCCTTCTAGAAAGGAGGAGTTTTATTTTCATAAATATTCGATTAATAAGGTGATAAATAAGGGATTTAATTTGGATTATTTTTGAAAAGATAAATGTTGGATTAAACTCTTTTATTTATGATAATTAAAGGGATAAAGCTATCAAAATAGAAGAGTGGTGGCCAAGTAAGGGACTCTAGCTTAGTAATTTCGGCTATAAAAGGAAAAGAGAGGCCATTCTGCATTATTTTCTGTTCTTTGAAAGCCTCTGCCGAATTCTTTTCACCAAATCTTCTTCTTCTTTTATTTTTGCCAAGCCGAAATACCTTGTGTTCTAGCCATCTTTATTCTTCCTTCTCTAATCCCTCCAAAAGCCAAAAGTTGTGAGATCATCATCTAGCCATAGCCGAATCTCTGAAGATTGAAGTGAAGGTGCAATCGATTTCTTCAAGTAAGAGTAAGATCTCATTCGGTTTCATCCTTTTTCTTTTAAGATTAGCCAAAATCTAGGACTAACCCCATTAATATCTTGTTGCCGAAACTTTGAAGAGATCTTTCGGGATTTACTAAGTGTCGACTACAAGGAAAGAGAAGTTCTTTTCCCGAAGGTACACCATAGGCCACGTGTTCCCTAGTTATTCGGTGAGTTTCGGGATTTAAAATCCACAAGGTAAGCATATGAAGTATTCGGCCAAGGCTTATTTTTGGTATTTAGAATTATTTCCTATTTATTCAAAAGCCGAAAACTGACCTAGTTAAATGATTTGGTGGCTAGCCGATTTTTAAGGAAGGAATACTACAAATTTCGGGATTTGATTATTAATCAAATCGGCAAACAAGGTAAGTTTAAGTATACTAATCCTACTAGGATTTGGATTTATGGCCGAATGGCTTTTTAAAGTGATTAATCAAATGTAGGGATTAAGGATCTAAGCGGTAGATTAGATTTCGAGATCTCAAAGAATTTGCTAAACGAATCAGGTGTGTACCTCACACTACTTTATAATATGTATTATGGCTATGTTTATTAATATATGTGTTATTAAGTATATGAAAGTGGCTAAAGTACCATGATATGGTACTAAGTACCCAGGTATGTTTCCTACTTCTACTAGGATTACGAAATATGTTATATTTAGCATGTGAAAAGTGACATGAATGTGAGTTTAAGTATGATATGCATAATATGAATAATATGGGGCATTCGGGTTATATGAGAAAGGGGAAGTGAATGTGGTGACTTAGGTCTCACTATCTGAATGTGGTGACTTCGATCACATTATCTGAATGTGATGACTTCGGTCACATTATCTGAATGTGGTAACTTCGGTTACATTATCTGAATGTGGTGTCTCATGACACAATTATCTGGTGGCTATGCCACAAATTTATATGGGCGATGAGCACGTCGACTGCAGCGACTGCCTTCGATGGTGTGTAGCGGAAAGAGGGTTGACTTAGTAGTCCCCACGGTGTGATTGGCAGGTACGGAGGTGTGTAGCGGATGGACAATTAGGTTTGGGTTTGGGAATGCATCATAACTTGTATTTTATGTTTTGAATGTGTAACTATTGTATACCTGATTCTATTATGATTTAGTGTCGTGTACACATTGAGTCTGCATTTGACTCACCCCGTTGTGGGACCATGTTTTGAGTTATGAATGCAGTGATGGACCAGACTACAAGAGTACTTGTGGTGGCCATGCTCAACATGAAGTTTATATTTTTATGGAATCTTGAATTTATTTTAGTACTTTGAAATATTTTGGAAACTATTTGATGTAATAAGGCCATAAGGCCATGATGAACGATTTTATTTCTACTTGTTGTTTTATTGTGTTACAAATTTTGATTAAGTTAAAGACTAAGTATTTTATTTTAAAATATACTCTATATGTTTTATCACTTAATATTAAAAAGCGGTTTTCTAATATAAAAATCCAGTTTGTTTTCAACACAAGCCCAACCCAAACAATATTTTTTTTAATCACACAAGTTTTTCTCTAAGTAACAAAAGAATTTGAAACCAGTTTACTTGAGGAACATACCAAATCTGGTCAAAGCTCGTGGGCCGGGTTTGGGGTGTTTCACCAACAAATCCCGAAACTGTTCCTTGTTTCCCTAGGAATGTCGAAATCCCTAAAACCTTATGTTAGACTTAATCTTAATCATCGAAACATAAATCAAGGCCTTTGGCCGAATATTCACATGTCTTACCTTAATCTTAGAAATCTCGAATAGTCCTCCTTTTAGTCGACTACTCTGATAATCCCGAAAGATCCTTCCGAATTCGGCAACCATAATATGTATGGGGTTAGATTATCTCTCGGCTAATCTAAAAGAAAAGAATGGAAATCAAACTTATTCTTACCTTTGAAGAAATCAACTGCACCTATGCTTGAAGCCCTTCCAAGATTCGGCTTTTGAATGGATTGGTAAGAAGAAATAGGAAGAAAAGAAAACTTGAGAATTTTGACAATGGTGGACTATAGATTCAGCTTGACAAAAGAAAAAGAGAAGAGAAGAAAAAAGGAGGAAGAAAAATTGATGAGTAGCCCTATTTTCTTCCTTTTATAGCCGAAACTACTACTCAGAATCCCTTACTTGGCCACCACTCTTCTTTATTGATAAGTTTATCTCCTTAATTTAAAATAATTAGAGAATAATCCTTTATTATATCTTCAAAAATAATCCAAATTAAATCCCTTATTTATCACCTTATTAATTGAATATTTATGAAAATAAAACTCCTCCTTTCTAGAAGGCTTGTGCCAGCCCACCTCGAAGCTTACGGAAGCAAAAATAAAACTTCCTTTATTTGCTTCCCAAGTGACTCGAACGCAGGCCCAACACCTTGCATGTGGCGCCATTTCCAGAGGCCCTAAGTGACATCTTCAGGCCACTTTTCCAAGCCTGTTTGTGTGTCAAATTTCACCAACTTTTTCTTTTAAGGCCACATTGCCTTAATTTCCTCTTTTAAACTTTAAAACTCGACATTTCTAAGTCATTTCTAAGTTTCCAAAAATTTTCGTTCGACTCAGTAAACTTGACATTTCCTTACATTTCCAAGTTTCAGAAATGTTCACTTTCCTCTTTTGAATCATTTCTAAATCATGTCCATACATTTTCAGGTTTCCAAAAATGTTCATTTCCAGATCATTTCCATACATTTTCAGGTTTCCAAAAATGTTCATTTCCAAATCATTTTCATTCATTTCCGGGTTTCCAAAAATATTCAAAATTTATTCTTAGTACATAACAATTAAACCGAAAATGCATAGGCCCTTTCCAGGATGTTACAGTATATGTATGAACTGTTATGCCTAAATCGTTGGGACTTAGTGTTGGTTGTACACACTGAGTCTGTTTGACTCACCCCGTTGTGGGATATTTTTCAGGTGACACACAGTGATGGACCAGGTCGGCAGGAGCTTAGTGGTGGCCATGTTCAACTCAGACTTTATTTTAATTTTGGAGCTTTATATTTTAAGTATTTTGGAATTATTTCGGGTTTTGTTTTTGATGTAATAAGGCCATAGCATGAGACTATGTTATGCTTGCTTTTATTTATTTTTATCACGATATTATTATTATTAAATCAACGGTTATCAAAATTGCTTTTGAAATTAAACGTTAAATGTTTTGACATCTAAAAATAGATGATTTCCAATTTAAAGGTGAAACCTAAAACAAATTCGGTATATCTTTCAACTTGTGGTTTTGGAATATAAAAACAAACTTTTAATAAATCCCTGATTTCAAAAAGAACAAGATTTTCAACTGAACCCAACACAAAACAAGTTTTCTTCCAAAATCATTCAAATTCTCAAAAGAAACAAACAAGATTTGAACTGTTTTACTCGAGGAGCATACCAGATCCGGTCAGGGCTCATGGGCCGGGTTTGGGGTGTTTCAGCTTGGTATCAGAGCCCAATTTTAAACTCTCGGCCTTGGGTTTAAAGCCCATAACCTTTTCAAAATTAAGCCCAAATGAATTTTGTGAAAGATTTTGGTGAAATGAGCAGGTCTTCTGGCATGGCACCTAAGTCTCCGACCCGAAGTCCACCAGGTAAGTACTTCTAACCATTGTGTGATTTATTGTATGATATACATGTGGGTATAATGGGAACGTAGACTAGTATGATAAGCTACTGAACCCTAGGATTAGTTTACCCCAACATAAGAATTACATAAGACTTAATGCCAAATTAAACAAACCTGTGGCTAAGTCGCCGAGTTAGAGTGTGGCAACCATTGTGCGCATGTCTAAGATTTGATTCAGGAAGACCCTGGTATTTAAGCAGTCCTCGTGACTCACCTCCTCTTCGCTCGAATCCTACCTGGTGCGTAGCTACGGTTCACCCTAACCAAGAGAACTCATTCACAGGCTAAACTCCATAACTAAAACCCGAAAGGGATTAGCCGTATTTTTATAAAACCCTGGTTTTAAAAATCAACAAATTACCCCTTTGATTTGTAGCAAAATTATTTTCGAAAATTTTTCCAAGAGATTCCTGATTTACAAAATTACTTAAAGACCCCTGGTTGTAAAATTACAAAAATACCCTTGGTTCATAAAATCACCATACTACCCACAGTTTTTATCAAAATTTCCTTACTTTATAAAATATCCAAAAACTCTATTTTGCAAAATAGTAAAATACTTTGATTTGGAAAAATTTACGAAATTACCCTTGATTTACAAAATTACTAAAATGACCTTGATTTCCAAAATTTCTGCCATACCTCTGATTTGAGAAAATCTTCAAAAGTACCCTCGAGTTTTGAAAATTTCAAAGTGCCCTGATTTATTAAGATTTTCACATTGACCCCGATTTATTACCAAAATACCCCTGTAGGACAAATGACGAAAATACCCCTGGGATAGGAATAGACAACAATGTTTGAATAGTGAATGTGTGTGGTAGATACCATTGAATTGATGTGTTTCTCTGAACTAGGATAGAAGACTTGAAACTTTGTAATGATCGAAAGAACTACTTCTAAACTCCTTTTCATAAAGTTGTTCGCGGATAATCAGTGGAACAAGGACTAATGCATAAAATTTCGTAATCAGATTAAAGCGCGATCGTAGAAATGAGCTCTAAGGGACGTGGTCGTAATGTGCGAGGACGTGGTAGGGGCAGAATGATCGTATCTGAACCCGTTAGATCGGGTCAAGGGTCTGAGAATGAGGTACCACCGCCACCACCACCAGCTGTTGGTGTTGAGCAGCAAGATCAGACGGGAGATGATGCTGTATCGCAGGCTGTGCTGCGAGTTCTTGAGATGGTGGCTGGAGCTGGTGGAAATATGGGAGCTCGGAAGTTTGTACCTGAGCGACTCTGAGCCAATGGAGCTGAGGTATTCCGTGGCATATCCGGTGTGGCACCCAGTACGGCTGAGTATTGGTTGGAGGCAACAGAGCGAATTATGGATGAGCTCGATTTAACTGCTGAGGAGAAGCTGAAAGGAATGGTGTTGCTTCTTCGCGACGAAGCATATCAATGGTGGCTCACAGTTCGGGATGGTGCCACAGCTGAGGATCTCACTTGGGAATATGTTAAGGCGGCGTATCAGAAGAAATATGTTGGTACTAATTATACGGATACACAAAGGAAGGCATTTCTAGGGCTGGTTCAAGGGAACAAGTCCGTAGCGGAATATGAGGATGAATTCTTAAGGTTGAGCCGGTATGCTTGAGGGATAGTGGCTACGGAGCATGAACGATGTGTCCGATTTGAGGACAGATTGAGAGATGATTTGATGTTATTAATAGCTCCGCAGTAAGAGCGAGAATTTACTGTGTTGGTGGAGAAGGCTAAGGTAGCCGAAGGAATTAAGGACTCGGTAAGGCAGAACTCTGATCTGAATAGACCAAAGAGAGGTTTTGGGTCGTCAGGATCGTCTGGGAATGTGCAAAAGAGGCCTAGAGTTGATGGGCCGCGAGGTCAGCAAGTTGGTTCAGGAGGGCAGTACCGTACTTGTAATCAGTGTGGGAAGATGCACTTAGGGGAGTGTTGGAAGAAAACGGGAGGATGCTTTAAGTGTGGGTCTAAGGATCACATGATTAAGGACTGTCCTATTAAGATAGATGGGAGCCGACCCACAGGTCAGGGTTATAATCAGGCTGGTAGAGGTGGACAACAGCCTCAGCGGGGTCGTGGTCCGAATAACAGAAGTAGTGGTGCTGGAAGAGGACGTGGAACACCGGGCCGATGTGTTGGTAATACTGAGGCTAGATAGCTAGGACTGGTGTATGCAGTTCGCCGGAGGGAGGATGGAGACGCACCGGACGTCATCACTGGTACATTCCTTATATTTGGCAAGCCTTATTTTGCTTTGATTGACGTGGGCTCGACCCATTCTTATGTCGCATGTAGAGTAGTTGAAACTCTAGGCATAGCCTCTGAACTTTCTGATAGGGAGATGACTGTAGTAAGCCCATTAGGTCAAACTGTAGTGGTGAATAAGATCTTTCAGAGAGTACCTCTAGAGATTCAAGGGATGGTATTCTCTGCTGACTTAATGGAACTACCCTTCGGAGAATTCGATCTCATACTTGGCATGGACTGGCTAGTGGAACATCGGGCTATATTGAATTGTGCAGCTAAGCGAATGGAGTTAAGGACCCTGGAGGATAAGAAGGTAATTATGATAGGAGAAAGAAGAAACTACTTGTCTAACATAATTTCAGCACTAAAGGCTGATAAGATGGTTCGGAAAGGTTGCAAGGCATTTTTGGCTTTCGTTGGTGCGTTGGATGCAAAAGAAGGGGGAGTTAATGGAGTAAGAACCGTAAAGGAATTTGTGGATGTTTTTCCAGAGGAATTACCTGGAATACCCCCGGATAGGGAGGTGGAGTTTGGAATTGATTTGCTGCCGGGAACAGCTCCTATGTCAATCGCCCCGTATAGAATGGCACCAAAGGAGTTGGTTAAGCTCAAGTCTCAGATCCAAGAGTTGCTTGATCGTGGGTTTATTCGACCCAGTGTGTCTCCATGGGGAGCACCGGTCTTGTTTGTGAAGAAGAAGGACGGAACTATGCGTATGTACATAGATTATCGTCAGTTGAACAAGCTCACCATCAAGAACAAGTACCCTTTGCCAAGGATAGACGACTTGTTCGATCAGCTTAAGGGAGCGGTGGTATTCCCAAAGATAGATCTAAGGTCTGGATATCATCAGCTTATGGTGAAGGAAGCGGATATCCATAAGTCAGGTTTCCCGACAAGATTCGAGCATTATGAGTTCTTAGTAATGCCGTTTGGATTGACAAATGCCCCAGCCGCGTTCATGGACATGATAAACCGGGTTTTTCAACCCTACTTGGATCGATTTATTGTTGTATTCATCGATGACATCCTAGTATACTCCAAGTCTGAAGAGGAGCATGATGAGCATCTCCGGATTGTGTTGCAAGTGTTAAGGGAGATGAAGCTCTATGCCAAATTCAGCAAGTGTGAATTTTGGCTTAAGGAAGTTACGTTCTGAGGGCATGTAGTATCTGCAGAAGGAATAAGGGTGGATCCTAGGAAGATTGAGGCAGTGCTAGATTGGAAACTACCTAAGTCTGTGGCTAAGATTCGTAGTTTCTTGGGTTTGGCAGGCTACTATAGAAGATTTGTGGAAGGGTTCTCATCAATAGCCGCACCTTTGACGAAGTTGTTGAGAAAGGAAGTACCTTTCGTATGGACGGATAAGCAACAGGAGAGCTTTGAGAAGCTTAAGAGGGTGTTGACGGAAGCTCCAGTTTTGATTCAGCCCGAGGCAGGGAAGGATTTTGTGGTATATTGTGACGCTTCTCATACAGGATTGTATGTGTATTGATGCAAGACGGGAAGGTAGTCGCGTATGCGTCTCGGCAACTAAAGCCACACGAGGTTAACTACCCGACGCATGATTTGGAGTTGGTGGCAGTGGTCTTTGCTCTTAAGGTATGGAGGCATTATCTCTATGGAGAATAGTCAGTGATCTACACAGGCCACAAGAGTCTTAAGTATCTGCTAACTCAGAAGGAGTTGAATCTGAGACAGCGAAGGTGGGTGGAATTATTGAAGGACTACAATTGTTCCATAGAGTATCACCCGGGGGAAGGCGAATGTAGTGGCGGATGCCCTAAGTCGGAAAGTAGTGTCGGATCTGAGGGCGATGTTCGCACATCTGAGCTTGTATGACGATGGAAGTCTGCTGGCAGAGCTGTTAGTTAAATCGACATGGTTGAATGATGTGAAAGAAAGTCAGTTAGTGGATGAGGGTTTAAGTGATAAGCCACGGCAAGTACAGAATGGAGAGCTAAAGGATTATGGTATTAATGACGATGGAGTGTTATGTTTTAAGGATAAGGTCTGTATGCCGAAGAATGAGGAGTTAAGGCAGAGGATTCTTCAGGAATCGCATAGTAGCCCTTATGCTATGCACCCTGGAGGTAGTAAGTTGTACAGAGATTTAAGGGAACAGTTTTGGTGGCATGGTCTTAAAAGGGAAGTTACAGAGTTTGTGAGGAAATGCTTGACGTGTCAGCAAGTTAAGGCTGAACACCAAATTCCGTCAAGATTGCTTCAGCCAATCAAGATTCCGCAGTGGAAGTGGGAGAGAATCACCATGGACTTCGTTAGTGGGCTTCCTCTTACGCCTACTAAGAAGGACTCGGTATGGGTGATAGTGGATCGATTGACAAAGTCCGCGCATTTTATTCCAGTGCGGGTTGACTATTCTTTGCAGAAGCTGGCAAAGTTATATGTGGCGGAAATTGTGAGGTTGCATGGAGTTTCGGTATCGATTATCTCAGATAGGGACCCAAGGTTTACGTCTCGGTTGTGGAAAGCACTACATCAGGCTTTAGGCACCAGATTGGATTTCACTACAGCATTTCATCCACAGTCGGACGGCCAATCTGAGCGAGTGATCCAAGTGTTGAAAGATATGTTGAGTGGTTGTGTGATAGACTTCGGAGGAAGTTGGGAAGAATATTTGTCTTTAGCGAAATTTGCATACAACAACAGCTATCAGGCCAGTATTCGGATGGCACCGTATGAAGTGTTGTATGGACGGAAGTGTCGCACTCCTACGTGTTGGACGGAGTTAGGGGAGCGTCGAGTTTTGGGTCGAAAGATTGTGGCAGAATCTGAGGAGAAGGTCGAGGTAATTCGTGCACGGTTGAAGAAAGCATCTGATAGGCAGAAGTCGTATGCAGATCTCAAATGGAAGGAAATAGAATTTGATGTGGGAGATCAAGTGTTTCTTAAAGTCTCGCCTTGGAAGAAGGTGATGAGATTTGGTCGCAAGGGGAAGCTAAGTCCCAGGTTTATAGGACCTTATCAAGTATTAAAGCGAATTGGACCAGTGGCATACCAGTTAGAGTTGCCTTCGAAATTGAAGCAGATGCACGACGTATTCCATGTTTCTATACTACGTCCTTATCGATCGGATCTGTCACATGTGGTACCGGTTGAAGAGGTGGAGTTAAGGCCAGATTTGTCTTACGAGGAAGAGCCGATTCAGATCTTGGAACGAGATGTGAAAGTGTTACGGAGAAAGTTAGTCCCTCTAGTTAAAGTGTTATGGCGTAATCATGGATCAGAAGAAGATTCGTGGGAGGCAGAAGAAGCAATACGACAGCAGTACCCTCACTTATTTTAGCCAGGTAATTTCGAGGTCGAAATTATTTTAAGGGGGTAGAACTGTAATATCCTGGATTTTGGGCTTATGCATTTTTGCTTGGATATATGTGGGAGCATGTTTATGTGTATGTGAATGTGTTTTATAAATTTGGGGAACCCTAGAGTGTAGAGAAATGCCTTAGAGATTATTAGATTTTAAATCTAAAAGAGGAAGCTAAGTGGGGTGGCCTTAAGAGAATTTATAGGGAAAATTATAACACAAAAATGGGCTTGGAAAAGTGGCAAGGAGGCACCACTTAAAGCTCTAGTAAGTGACGCCACAAGCATGATGCAGGTCTTAAGTTCGAGCAGCAAGGGAAGCAACATTTTAGGGTTTTTATTTTCGGCAAAAAGGAAGAGAGGTGGACGGCATGGGGACTTCTTTTAGATGAGGATTATCTTTTTAAAATTCGGCTAGATAAGGGATAAATGATGGATTAATTTTATTAATCTGAATAAAGTGATAAAGAGAAAATTTAGGGATTAGATAGGGGAAGAGTGTGGCCGGCCTAGGGACTCTCTTGAAGGGATTTTCGGCCAAGCTAGTAAAGGGGGATAGCTGAATTTCATTAATCATTTTAGGCCTCCCTTTCAATTACTCTCTTTTCTCTCCAAAACCGACATATTCTCTTCTTTTTCTTGTTCTAGCCGAAACTTCTCCCTGAAGGCCATCATTTCCGATTCTTCCTAAGTTCTACACCCTTCTTTTCTTTTCCTTGTTGAAGCCGACTTCTTATTTAGCTCCAAAAGCCGAAACTTGTTAATACCTAGCCTATAGCCAAATCTCTCAAATGGTGTCAGGAAGGAATACTGTCGATTTCAACATTAAAGGTAAAACTGAGTGTCGTTCGATTTCCTATCTTTTTCTTTTAGCCGAAATCTAAGAACTAATCTCTATTATTGCTCCTTGGCCGAAACTATGGAAAAGGTTTCAGGATTTGGGGGTTGTCAACTACAAGGAGGAAAGATCTTTGGGATTTTAAAGAACCCAAGGTAAGCCACATGTGGTATTTGGTCAAGGGCCATTTTATAGATTTTGTACAAAACGTTGACCCTAGTGTGTACCATGTAGGATTTTGGCATCTTCATAGCCAATTGACAATTTGCGGGATTTGGAATCGCGAGGTAAGGAGGTGTAATATTCGGTCATATTGGTTATTATGTTAGCCGAATCTGACTATGGTTATTTAGGGGCAGTAAACAGTGGTATACAAGGATTTCGGGATTTAAAATCGCAAGGTAAGTACATATGTACAATCGGCCAAGGCTATAGTATTGTTATAGATCTGTTCTTATGTTTTTCAAAAGCTGAAACTAACCAAGCCAAGTGATCTAGTGTCAGCCGATTACAAGGAAGGAATATCACAATGTTCGGGATTTGATTAGTAATCAAATCGGCAACAAGGTAAGGTTTTGGTTGCAATAATCCTTCGGGAATTGACTTTATAGCCGAATAGGCTTTTGCTAAAATATTAAGGGTTGACCGAATGTAGGAATTTGAGATCTAAAGCGTTAGATCGAGATTTTCGGGATTTCAGTGGAAGCGTTAAGTAAACCAGGTGTGTACCCCGCACTAAGCCTTAATAGATTTTTGGTTATGTTTTATTAAATGTGTTAATAAGAATAAGTAAGAGGTGGCTAAGGGTACCATGCAATGGTACAAAGTACTCAGGTACGTTAACTTACTACTACTGTAGTTATGATATCATGAATATCTGTTACGGTGCATAAGTGAATATTGCTAAGAATGTGAAATAAAGAATGTGGCATAATCTTTGTATGATTTGTATGACATGGGGCATATGGGTGATTATGAAAGGGGAAGTGATTTGGTGGTTCATACCACAATATCTGAATGTGGTGACTTATGTCACGAAATCTGAATGTGGTGACTTATGTCACATTTTTAATTATCTGGTGGCTATGCCACAAACTTATAAGAGCGATGAGCACGTCGTCTGCAGCGACTGCCTTCGATGATGTGTAGCGGATGGAGGGTCGACTTAGTAGTCCCCACGGTGTGATGGTTGGTACGGGTGATGTGTAGCGGATGGCATCTATGTTTGGGTTCGGGATTGCATCATTCTATTTAATTGCTATTTGTATATGAAACACCCCACACCCGGCCCACGAGCCTGGACCGGATCTGGTATGTCCCTCAAGTAAACCGGTTTCAAATTCTTTTGTTTCTTAGGGAAAACTTGTGTGATTTAAAAAAAAATATTGTTTGGGTTGGGCTTTTATTGAAAACCAATTTATCTTACATTGAAATCTATTTATTTAAGGTGATAAACATTTAGGGTTTATTTCAAAATAAATTTACTTGTATCCATAAATAATAATTTGTAAACATAATAAATAAGAGTAAAAGAATTAAAGAAAACCAACTATGGCCTTATGGCCTTATTACATCAAATAATTCCCCAAACTTTAAGTTTAAGTACTTGATAAAAATAAAAATCCACATTAATTAAATTCCTTGCTGTGCATGGCCATCCCTAAGCTTCTGCCGAGCCCGGTCCATTACTGATTGTCACCTGAAAATAGTCCCACAACGGGGTGAGTCAAATAGACTCAATGTGTACACAATACTAAATCATAATAGAATCAAGCATACAAGAGTTACACATTCAAAATAATGAATACAAGTTATGATGCATTCCCAAACCCAAACCTAATTGTCCATCCGCTACACACCCCCGTACCTACCAGTCACACC
Source organism: Gossypium bickii (assembly GCA_025503065.1). NCBI lineage: Eukaryota > Viridiplantae > Streptophyta > Magnoliopsida > Malvales > Malvaceae > Gossypium > Gossypium bickii. Next base: position 3,001,036 of record CP106720.1, on the reverse strand, counting down.
GTGGGGACTACTAAGTCGACCCTCCTTCCGCTACACACCAAATTACGGTCTTAGGTCACCGCATTCGTGGTCTTAGGTCACCACGTTCAGATTACTGTGGTCTTAGGTCACCACTTTCAGATATCACGGTCTTAGGCCACCGTGTTCGTGGTCTTAGGTCACCACATTCACTTTCCCTTTCAAACAAACCCATATGCCCTATATAATAATAATATGCATAAATATGACAGAGTTCACATTCTTATCATATTCTCATGTTAGCAATAACATTTTTCATATTCCTAGTAGAAGTAGGAAACGTACCTGAGTACTTAGTACCATAACATGGTACCTTAGCCACATTCTCACACTTTCATATTTTTAATATCACATATCTTAATTAAACATAGCCATAAAACATATTATGAAATAGTGTGGGGTACACACCTGATTCGCTTAAAATTTCCTTGAGATCCCGAAAAGCTTGATCTAATGCTTAGATCCTTAATCCCTACATTGATTTATCACTTATTACCTTAATAAAAAGCCATTCGGCCAAGATTCCAAATCCTAGTAGGATTAGTATTCTTACATTGGAACACCAACAAATCCCGAAACTGTTCCTTGTTTCCCTAGGAATGTCAAAATCCCTAAAACCTTTCTAGGATGTTACACTTAAGTCTTATGTAAGTGTTGGGGAAAACTAATCCTAGGGTTCAAGTACTTATCATGCTAATCTACGTTCCATTCCATTTCTACCCTTCTACAGATCATTCAATAAATCACACAAATGGATAGAAGTACTTACAGTGGACTTTGGCCGGAGAATTAGGTGCCATGCCAAAAACACGCTTATTTCCAAAAATATTTTCATAAAACTCATTTGGGCTCGATTTGAAAATGTTTTGGGCCTTAAACCCCAGTGAGAGTTTAAAAATGCGCTCGATACAAATCGAACACTCCCACACCCTACCACGAGCACTGGGTGGATCTCAGTATGTCCTCAAGTAAACTTGTTTCAAATTCTTTTGTTTCTTAGGAAAACTTGTGTGATTTAAAAAAAAATATTGTTTGCGTTGGGCTTTTATTGAAAACCAATTTATCTTACATTGAAATCCATTTATTTAAGGTGATAAACATTTAGGGTTTATTTCAAAATAAATTTACTTTTAACCATAAATAATAATTTGTAAACATAATAAATAAGAGTAAAAGAATTAAAGAAAACCAACTATGGCCTTATGGCCTTATTACATCAAATAATTCCCTAAACTTTAAGTTTAAGTACTTGATAAAAATAAAAATCCACATTAATTAAATTCCTTGCTGTGCATGGCCATCCCTAAGCCTCGAGAGAGCCAGGTCCATTACTTGATCGTCACTGAAAATAGTACCACAACGGGGTGAGTCAAACAGACACAATGTGTACACGACACTAAATCATAATAGAATCAGGCATACAAGAGTTACACATTCAAAATAATGAATACAAGTTATGATGAATTCCCAAACCCAAACCTAATTGTCCATCCGCTACACACCCCGTGCACCGCCGGTCACACCGTGGGGACTACTAAGTCGACCCTCCTTCCGCTACACACCAAATTGCGGTCTTAGGTCACTGTATTCGTGGTCTTAGGTCACCACGTTCAGATTGCTGTGGTCTTAGGTCACCACTTTCGGATTACTGTGGTCTTAGGTCACCACTTTCAGATATCACGGTCTTAGGTCACCGTGTTCGTGGTCTTAGGTCACCACATTCACTTCCCCTTTCAAACAAACCCATATGCCCCATATAATAATAATATGCATAAATATGCCAGAGTTCACATTCTTATCATATTCTCATGTTACTAATAACATTTTTCATATTCCTAGTAGAAGTAGGAAACGTACCTGAGTACTTAGTACCATAACATGGTACCTTAGCCACATTCTCACACTTTCATATTTTTAATATCACATATCTTAATTAAACATAGCCATAAAACATATTATGAAATAGTGTGGGGTACACACCTGATTCGCTTAAAATTTCCTTGAGATCCCGAAAAGCTTGATCTAATGCTTAGATCCTTAATCCCTACATTGATTTATCACTTATTACCTTAATAAAAAGCCATTCGGCCAAGATTCCAAATCCTAGTAGGATTAGTATTCTTACATTGGAACACCAACAAATCCCGAAACTGTTCCTTGTTTCCCTAGGAATGTCAAAATCCCTAAAACCTTACGTTAGACTTAATCTTAATCATCGAAACATAAATCAAGGCCTTTGGCCGAATATTCACATGTCTTACCTTAATCTTAGAAATCCCGAATACTCCTCCTTTTAGTCGACTACTATGATAATCCCGAAAGATCCTTCCATATTCGGCAACCATAATATGTATGGGGTTAGATTATCTCTCGGCTAATCTAAAAGAAAAGAATGGAAATAAACTTGTTCTTACCTTTGAAGAAATCAACAGCACCTATGCTTGAAGCCCTTCCAAGATTCGGCTTTTGAATGGATTGGAAAGAAGAAATAGGAAGAAAAGAAAACTTGAGAATTTTGACAATGGTGGACTATAGATTCGGCTTGACAAAAGAAAAAGAGAAGAGAAGAGAAGAGAGCACTCAGAAATTCGGCAGAGAGAAGAAGAGGAAGAAAAATTGTTGAGTAGCCCTATTTTCTTCCTTTTATAGCCGAAACTACTATTAGAATCCCTTACTTGGCCACCACTCTTCTTTATTGATAAGTTTATCTCCTTAATTTAAAATAATTAGAGAATAATCCTTCATTATCTCTTCAAAAATAATCCAAATTTTTAACACCCCAAACCCGGCCCAAACATTATGACTGAATTTGGTATGCTACAGAGAAAACATTTTGAAAACCATTTTAAGACCGATTTTGAAATTAGTTGAAATGCCATTTAATTTAAATGTCTTTGTTAAAAACCATTTAATTTAAATGTCTTTGTTGAGTCATGTTGTTTACAAATTTCAAGTGTACCCGATGGCACAATAAAACATTCTACGTATTAATTTTTATAAAACATGTGTAACCATTTTTCAAGTCATTAAGTTGTTAAACAGATTATCCAAAACAGATAAATAACCAAAATATAATTCTAGGAGGCCTTATTACAAAATAAATCAAACCCATAAAAAATAAAATAGTTCAAAATCCACCTAGTCCTTATTTTCATCGCATGGCCACCTCGAGTTCATCCGACTCCTCATCCGTAGCTACAAATCACCTGAAAATGTTAAGGAAAAAGGTGAGTCATCAAGACCCAATGTGTAACCCTTTTTCTCGGTTTAATTCAACAACATACACAATTTATAACAATTTAACATGCATTAAAATATGCACCCAACCTAGCCATCCAAACACCTTTTTCTACCCCGTGTGGTACCAAACCACTAGTGGTGCCAAACCACTGGTGACATATAGTCACAAATGTGATACCAAATCACTGGTGTCCGAAGACACGATTGTGTTACCAAAACACTGGTGACCGAGGTCACAAAATAGATGATGGTGCCAACCCATCGTGTGATACCAAATCACTGGCAGACGATCCCATATCTCAAAGTGGGGCCAACCCACGGTGGTATAAACCACAGGGACAAGTCGCTATGAGGTGCCAAACCTGCGGAGGTACCAAACCTCTGGTGACCGTAGTCACGATGTGTTACCAAAACACTGGTGTCCGTCGACACGAATATCACTGCCCCCCTCCACTCATCAACCCATATCAACAATTATATGGTTTTACAGAAATCATGTTAAAAGGTTTATTAAACAACATTCGTATTTTTATCATTGCCATATATCAAATAATACACATACCAAATGTGTCATGCTTCCCAAAAGCATCAAGTAATAATCTCAAAGCAATAAAGACTTACCCGAGTCCTTGTTAATACCATGATGGTATTACATCCATGTCTACACAAATCGATTAGGCATAAAATAACACTTAGCATATTTAAAAGTTATAAGATGTGTATGTACACACCTGATACTAACGAGAGTCCTAAATCTCGAATAAACAAATCGGCCACACAAGTATTTTTGTCCCTATATTCCGCCAAAAATGAACATTAGAGCCATGGCCTATTCGGCCAAACCAAAATAATTGAGAAGGGTTCCTTGTGAACCTAAAATCTTACCCAAAAGCCTTCGAACACTAGCCAACACACTCCTAAATGAATCGGCCTCACTTTCCTACAATCAACCATCATCATTAAGGTTATTAGCCTTCGGCTTAAACGAAAAATTAAAAGAATAATCCTTCGAAATAAACTTTACCACCTTACCAAAACCGATTTCTAGAGAAGTCCCGATGAAAACTATCTTACCTTCAATATTCGGCCAAAGTTGATCAAGATAGGAGAAGAGAATTTTCGGCATAACAAAGAGGTATATTCGGCTATAGGACAAAAAGAAAATAATAGGAAGAGAATTAGAGTTTCGGCAAAGAAGAGTGTATAGGAGGTTTTTGATGTTTAAGCAAAACAAATAGAAGAACAAGATGAAAGTTTCGGTTTTGAGAGAATGAAAAGGAGAGATAGATATTAAGGAAGAATGTAATATCCCGGGTTAGGGGGCTATTTTTGTGTTGCATGATATTGCATGTGTTGGTGTGCTGTGTTGCTATTTCGGTGTTTTAGGGGCTTAATTATAGGCTAGGTGTATGCCTGAGTAGGTAGGAAAATTTTAGTTTTTGGCCTTAGGTGTGGGGAGCTGATAGAGTTGGGGCTTAAGAAAATAAAATGGAATTTTATTGCACAAAAGAGGAGCTGGTGGAGTGGCAAAGCATGCGCCACATGGGGGAGCTTGATGTGGCGTCATCTTCAGGAGAGGGAGGTCCAGTGTTCAAGCTGCAGAGTTCTCCTTTTGGCATTTATTTTGGACGGCATGGAGGAGGAGTTTGTGGCAGTTCAAACTCTGCCATTGACTTGGTCATACCATTCAAATGGAAGGTGGGGAGTGAAGATAGGAGTGTGACTTGGTCCACTCAATTCAAATGAGTGTATGGGAGCTTTTGGGGGGATTCTTGGCCGAATTTGGTGGGGTGTTTGGAGGTGTTGGCCGAAACTTGGGGTGTGGCTTAGGGGAGTGGACGGTTTGGTAAGTGGTAAGAGAGCTAGCCGAAATTCATTTTGGTATCTTGTGTTTTTTTTGGTCATCAAATTGTAAAGCCGAATTCTCTCTTTTGTTACCAAATTTCCAAATAGTCTTTCATTTTCTCTCTTGAAACCGAAAGATTGAGCAACACATACCATAGCCGAAACTTGCCCTTTTGCTTTCTCTTAATTTCATGTTAGCCGAATGCTCTTTTATGTCCCTAAATTTATTTTGTGTTCACTCTTTTTGTTCTTCTTTCTTCTTGTGATTCCTTGGCCGAACATACACCTTTCCAGCATTCTCTTTTCTTTTCATTAAGGTTAGCCGAAACTAGTGTTCCTTCATCTTGTAGTTTCTTTCTTTTCCTTGAAGCTCTTGGGTCGAATTTCCCTTCACCTTTTGGCTGATTTCTCTCATCTCTTAAGCCACATTTCTTTTGATTCACTCTTGAGATAGTGGCCGAATCCCTCCCCAGTGTTACCGAATTTGCCTTCATTCTTTTGTTCTATTTTGGCCGAATCTCCTCTCTTCCCTGGTGTTGGGTTGGCCGAATTTTGGTTTGGGTGTTGGTAAGTGCAAGGCCGAATGGTCATATCTCTCTTTTGGTTTTTATGGTTTGGTTAAGGGCCGATTATGGTCAGTCGATTTTGATTAAGCTTCAAGAGATTAACGTTCCTTCTTGATAGGTTGGCCGATTGTCAAAGAGAGCCACTATTGGTTCGGGGTTGGTTGGAAATCAAACCTTTCGCTAGCATAAGGTAATAGGTAAGGTTGATTCTTTGGTTAGTTGTTGATGGCCGAATGTCATAGATGCCTAATCCTATGTTTGGCCGATTGTAGGATCTTGTAATCGAGGGGCTTAGTTCGTTCTCGTTGGGATTTCTAGACTCGTAGTTACCAGGTGTGTAACTAACACACTGATACTTAGTAAGATTATTAATAAACCTGTTTGCCTGTTAAAATTATAAACAGTATGATGGACAAATGAATACCCAAACGGGGTATGTGTACGATTCGGGTAAGTCTGTTCTGTTATGAGTACTATTGATGAAGCATGATATCATGATTTATGTTATGCATGTTATGAGTTGTAATGCTTGGTATGTTGGCATGATATGCATGGTTAGTATGAGATGCATAATCCCATGAGTATGATATGTATGGGTGATACGAGAGGAGGGAGCAGTGAATATTGTCTTTGACGAGCACCAGTGCTTTGGTAGCACACTTTGTGACTTTGGGTCACGGAGGTTTGGCACCTCCAGAGGTTTGGTACCTCGGCGTCTCGTCCCCATGTGGCTCAGTACCACGATGGGTTGGCCCCACAGATGATTATCTGGGATTGACGCCGGTGTTTTGGTAACACACGATGGGTTGGCCCCATCACCCGATTTGTGACTACGGTCACGGTGCTTTGGTAACACATTGTGTCTTTGGGACACGGAGGTTTGGCACCTCATTGCGACTTGTCCTCGTGGTTTGACCACCGTGGGTTGGCCCCACTTGAGATATGGGATTGTCTGCTAGTGTTTTGGTAACACACGATGGGTTGGCCCCATCATCGTTGGATTTGTGACTTCGGTCACCAGTGCTTTGGTAGCACAATTGTGTCTTTGGGACACCAGTGGTTTGGGACCACATTGACGGATATTATGTCTTTGGGACATCAGTGTTTTGGTAACACATCGTGACTGTATGTCACCAGTGGTTTGGTACCACACGGGGTAGAAAAGGTGTATGGATGGTTAGGATCGGGTTGCATTAATTATGTTGCTATGTATGATGTGTGTTAGCATGTTGTTTTATCGGGAGCGGGATTTACACACTGAGTCACTCGACTCACCCTCTCCTTTGACATTTCAGGTGACTCGTAGACGCGGACTTGGAGCCGGGACGGACTCGGGGTGCACATGCCATGCTCTAATAAAAGCTTTACTCAGATTATTGCATTTGGGTACTTTAGTTTATTTAATTTTATTTGGGTTTTATTTCGGATTTGTAAAAAGCCTTTAAATTATGTTTTTATATTATGTTTAAAGTTTGATTTTAATATGCCTTAACAAACTAATTGGGTTAATTGGCTAAAACATGACACAACAACGATTTCAAAATTTCAACGAAATGTTTTCAACTATACCATCGGGTATCCCACTGATTTTATAAACCAATAAAGATCAAATGGCTTCAATCGTGAAATCAAATTTTACTAAGTCTAAATTTTAAACAACTTGTTCTTCAAAAAAAAAAAGAACAAAGTTTTATCAAATCTACTGAGTACAAATTCGAAATTTTCAAACACGTTTTCCCGTAACATACCAGATTCGGTCGTGGTGTTTGGACCGGGTTTGGGGTGTTACAAAGAAAATGACCAAATGGTCAAAAAGTATTAGGCTTATCAAAAGGTAAAATTCGGCTAGAAAGAAAGAGTTTTAGAGAGAATGTTTTGCAAACTTTTGCACCAATTGCTAGAATGACCAAAACAATTCCTAAGCCTTACCAACACTAGCATATTCGGCCAAAACCCCCTCTAGCCACATTGTTAGTCCAAGTTCATGGCATAAAGGCCATGAATTTGTTTCCAAAACATAATCCTTGATACTAGCCCCATGTTTCCATATTTTCCTTAGTTACTTGATTCCCTTCCATATGTTAACACTTGCCTTAAACCTATAGTCTACTAACCAAAAATAACAAGGTCAACCCTTACCTTAATTATCCTTGGCCGACACTTGCCATACAAATACAAAAATAAAAGTTCTCTAAATGCTTACTAAGGGATTCGAACCACTCCCCTCAAGCTAATATCCATGCGCCATTACCACCTTGCCATGCACTCAACTTGTGTCACTTATTGCTACTTAAATTAACTTAAGTGCTATGCTCACTTAGTCCTCTTCATTAAATAAGCCATACTAAAAATTATTCTAACTTCCTAACTAAAATCAAACCTTCACAAGACTATGCTAACATACAAAAATTCCTACCCGAGCCAACATAAAATAATACTCAAAAATTTCCTAAAGCTCAAGGCCCAATCCTACTAGGCCCAATTTCGGGATGTTACAGTTCTACCCTCCTTAAAGAAATTTCGTCCTCGAAATTTCCAACTAACTAACAGTCGTACATCCTATCTCACCACACTACGCTCTTGCTGCGCACTCTGATATTAGTAAAACTAACATACTTTCAATGAATAGTCTCAAATTCACACTCAAGGTTCCATACATCTCACTAGCAACACAAGAACGAACTAGCTCTATAACAAACAAGGCAATAGAGGGTATTCCAGAAATAAGGGACATACCCGTTGTCCCATCTGGCGTATCATTAACTTCATGACGCCTGACTGCATAAACTAACCCTGGCTGTCTCGCATCTACCCCCTCAGCACCTCTGCCTGATGCTCTGCGGCCTCGACCAGAACCATTACCTCCTCTACCATTATCACGATCCTTCTGTGGTGGAGGTCCCTCATTTCTATACTGAGCACGACCTTGACCCTCAAACTAATTCCTGGCTTGCTTACGTGGACAGTCTCTCACACGATGATCCAGTGAGCCACACTCGAAACATCCTTTCCCTCCGGTCCAACATTCACCCCAATGATATTTTCCACATCGGTTACACTGTGCTGGTCCCCGATTAGTAGTAACAGGCCTTCCAGATTGATTCGACCCATTCTGCCTAACCCTTTTTTGAGAATCTTCCACCGACCCAGATGATTCAAAACCTCTCTTCTGGTTGTTTCTACCATAGCTCTGTCTCACGGACTCCTTGATCCCTTCGGCTACCTTCGCCTTCTCCACCAAGACAGTAAACTCACGCTTCTGCTGTGGAGCAATCAGCAGCCTTAACTCGTCTCTAAGTCCGTCTTCAAATTGAACACAACGATCATGTTTCGATGCCACTATTCCCTGAGCATAACGACTCAGCCTCAAGAATTATGCTTCATACTCTGACACAGACTTATTTCCTTGCACTAACCCCAGAAAAGCTTTCCTCTGTGCATCAATGTAGCTTGAGCCAACATACTTCTTCTGATAAGAATTCTTGAAATACTCCCAAGTAAGATCATCCACCGTAGCACCATCACGAACCGTGAGCCACCATCGATATGACTCATCCTTGAGAAGTGACACCGCTCCTTTCAATTTCTCCTCATTTGTTAAATCTATCTCATCCATGATTCTTTCGGTCGATTCTAGCCAATACTCAGCCGTATTGGGCGCTACACCGGACACACCTCGAAAAAATTCAGCTCCGTTAGCTCGAAGTCTTTCAGGTACCGATTTCCGAGCTCCTCCACCTCCACCAATTCCAGCTACCCTTTTCAGAACCCGTAGCATCGCTTGTGACACAGCGTCGTCACCCATCTGATCCTGATGCTCAACTCCAAAGGTTAGGGGTGGTGGTGGCGGTATCTCGTTCTCAGATCCCTGACCTGACCCGACAGGTTCCGATACGGCCATCCTACCCCTTCCGCGTCCACGACGGCCACGTCCTCTAAAGCTCATTCTAACTATCGCGCTTTAATCTGATTAGGAAATTTTATGAATTAGTACATGTTTCACTTGATTATCCGCGAAGAAGTTTTATGAAAAGGGTTTAATAGAGATTCTTTCGATCAAACAAGGTTTTAAGTCTTCTATCCTAGTTACACAGAAAGATACATCCATTCCCTAATACCTTTCATACCTATCACTCTTCGGGCATTACTGTCCGTTTCTAACCCAGGGGCATTTTCGTCATTTTCCTACAGGGTATTTTTGTAAATAATTTGAAGAAATTTGAAAACTTTAATGAATCAAAACATCTTGTGATTTCTAAAACTGAGGAGTATTCCTTGTAAATTTCACAATTTAAAGGTACAGCAAAATTTTGGAAACCAGGGGTATTTTGGTAATTTTGTCAATCAGGGGAAATTTTGTAAATTTCCAAATTTAGGGTATTATTTTGAAATACAAAATTTTTCGAGTACTTAAACAAAATAAAAATTTAATCAAATTGGAGTAATATGGTAATTTTATAAATCAAGGGTATTTTCGTAATTTTGCCACTAGGGGCATTTCGGTAAATTTTTTTTAAACCGGGAATATTTGAAAATTTTCGTAGATGAATTTGTCCTACTATCTAAAAGAAATATTTTAGAAATTTTAAAACCGAAGTTTTCCTTAAAACATGGCTAGTCCCTTTCGGGTTTTATTTAGGATTTTGCCTATGACCGAGTCCTCTTGGTTAGGGTGAACCGAAGCTACGCACCAGGTAGGAATCCCGCGAAGAGGAGGTGAGTCACGAAGATTGCTTAAATACCAAGCTCTTCCGGATCCAATCCTAGACATGCGCACCAAGGTTACCACACCCTAACTCGGCGACTTGATCGTAGGTTGGTTTAGTTAGGCTTTTAAAGTCTTATGTCTTTGTTTGGGGTATCTAGTCCTAATGTTCAACACCTATCACACTAACTACGTTCCTTACTTACCCTTCTACAATAATAATCCACACAAAAGTTAGAGGTACTTACCTGGGCGGATCGGTGCCGGAGACTCGGTGCCATGCTGTTCAAAACCAAAATATTTCAAAAAGGCCTACCAAAACATTTTTGGGCCTTGGGCCCCCACAGCCGAGCTTTGAACTAGGCTCTGATACCAATTTGTAACACCCCAAACCCGTCCCAAACATTATGACCGAATTTGGTATGCTACAGAGAAAACATTTTGAAAACCATTCTAAGACCGATTTTGAAATTAGTTGAAATGCCATTTAATTTAAATGTCTTTGTTAAAAACCATGCTTAATTTTAAAAAAAATATATATTTGTTGAGTCGTGTTGTTTACAAATTTCAAGTGTACCCGATGGCACAATAAAACATTCTACGTATTAATTTTTATAAAACATGTGTAACCATTTTTCAAGTCATTAAGTTGTTAAACAGATTATCCAAAATAGATAAATAACCAAAATATAATTCTAGGAGGCCTTATTACAAAATAAATCAAACCCATAAAAAAATAAAATAGTTCAAAATCCACCTAGTCCTTATTTTCATCGCATGGCCACCTCGAGTTCATCCGACTCCTCATCCGCAGCTACGAATCACCTGAAAATGTTAAGGAAAAAGGTGAGTCATCAAGACCCAATGTGTAACCCTTTTTCCCGGTTTAATTCAACAACTTACACAATTTATAACAATTTAACATGCATTAAAATATGCACCCAACCTAGCCATCCAAACACCTTTTTCTACCCCGTGTGGTACCAAACCACTGGTGGTGCCAAACCACTGGTGACATATAGTCACAAATGTGATACCAAATCACTGGTGTCCGAAGACACGATTGTGTTACCAAAACACTGGTGATCGAGGTCACAAAATAGATGATGGGGCCAACCCATCGTGTGATACCAAATCACTGGCAGACGATCCCATATCTCAAAGTGGGGCCAACCCACGGTGGTATAAACCACAGGGACAAGTCGCTATGAGGTGCCAAACCTCTGGAGGTACCAAACCTCTGGTGACCGTAGTCACGATGTGTTACCAAAACACTGGTGTCCGTCGACACGAATATCATGGCCCTCTCCACTCATCAACCCATATCAACAATTATATGGTTTTACAGAAATCATGTTAAAAGGTTTATTAAACAACATTCGTATTTTTATCATTGCCATATATCAAATAATACACATACCAAATGTGTCATGCTTCCCAAAAGCATCAAGTAATAATCTCAAAGCAATAAAGACTTACCCGAGTCCTTGTTAATACCATGATGGTATTACATCCATGTCTACACAAATCGATTAGGCATAAAATAACACTTAGCATATTTAAAAGTTATAAGATGTGTATGTACACACCTGATACTAACGAGAGTCCTAAATCTCGAATAAACAAATCGGCCACACAAGTATTTTTGTCCCTATATTCCGCCAAAAATGAACATTAGAGCCATGGCCTATTCGGCCAAACCAAAATAATTGAGAAGGGTTCCTTGTGAACCTAAAATCTTACCCAAAAGCCTTCGAGCACTAGCCAACACACTCCTAAATGAATCGGCCTCACTTTCCTACAATCAACCATCATCATTAAGGTTATTAGCCTTCGGCTTAAACGAAAAATTAAAAGAATAATCCTTCGAAATAAACTTTACCACCTTACCAAAACCGATTTCTAGAGAAGTCCCGATGAAAACTATCTTACCTTCAATATTCGGCCAAAGTTGATCAAGATAGGAGAAGAGAATTTTCGGCACAACAAAGAGGTATATTCGGCTATAGGACAAAAAGAAAATAATAGGAAGAGAATTAGAGTTTCGGCAAAGAAGAGTGTATATGAGGTTTTTGATGTTTAAGCAAAACAAATAGAAGAACAAGATGAAAGTTTCGGTTTTGAGAGAATGAAAAGGAGAGATAGATATTAAGGAAGAAAATGACCAAATGGTCAAAAAGTATTAGGCTTATCAAAAGGTAAAATTCGGCTAGAAAGAAAGAGTTTTAGAGAGAATGTTTTGCAAACTTTTGCACCAATTGCTAGAATGACCAAAACAATTCCTAAGCCTTACCAACACTAGCATATTCGGCCAAAACCCCCCTCTAGCCACATTGCCGTCCAAGTTCATGGCATAAAGGCCATGAATTTGTTTCCAAAACATAATCCTTGATACTAGCCCCATGTTTCCATATTTTCCTTCATTACTTGATTCCCTTCCATATGTTAACACTTGCCTTAAACCTATAGTCTACTAACCAAAAATAACAAGGTCAACCCTTACCTTAATTATCCTTGGCCGACACTTGCCATACAAATACTAAAATAAAAGTTCTCTAAATGCTTACTAAGGGATTCGAACCACTCCCCTCAAGCTAATATCCATGCGCCATTACCACCTTGCCATGCACTCAACTTGTGTCACTTATTGCTACTTAAATTAACTTAAGTGCTATGCTCACTTAATCCTCTTCATTAAATAAGCCATACTAAAAATTATTCTAACTTCCTAACTAAAATCAAACCTTCACAAGACTATGCTAACACACAAAAATTCCTACCCGAGCCAACATAAAATAATACTCAAAAAATTCCTAAAGCTCAAGGCCCAATCCTATTAGGCCCAATTTCGGGATGTTACAAAATTAAATCCCTTATTTATCACCTTATTAATTGAATATTTATGAAAATAAAACTCCTGCTTTCTAGAAGGCTTGTGCCGTCCACCTCAGTCTTCTGGAAGCAAAAAATAAAACTTCCTTTATTCGCTTCCCAGGTGACTCGAACTCAGGCCCAACACCTTGCATGTGGCGCCATTTTCAGAGGCCCTAAGTGACATCTTCAGGCTACTTTTCCAAGCCTGTTTGTGTGTCAAATTTCACCAACTTTTTCTTTTAAGGCCACCTTGCCTTAATTTCCTCTTTTAAACTTTAAAACTCGACATTTCTAAGTCATTTCTAAGTTTCAGAAAATTTTCGTTCGGCTCTGTAAACTTGACATTTCCTTACATTTCCAAGTTTCCAGAAATGTTCACTTTCCTCTTTTGAATCATTTCCTTACATTTCCAAGTTTCCAGAAATGTTCAATTTCCTCTTTTGAATCATTTCTAAATCATGTCCATACATTTTCAGGTTTCCAAAAATGTTCATTTCCAGATCATTTCCATACATTTTCAGGTTTCCAAAAATGTTCATTTCCAAATCATTTTCATTCATTTCCGGGTTTCCAAAAATATTCAAAATTTATTCTTAGTACATAAAACATGTCACTTCGTACAATTAAACCAAAAATGCATAGGCCTTTTCCAGGATGTTACAGTTCTACCCCCCTTAAAAATAATTTCGTCCTCGAAATTACTCACTAACGAATAATCGTACATCTTAACTCACCGCACTATGCTTATGCTGCGCACTCTGATCTTAATAGAACCATCATACTTCCTAGGCACAATCTCTAAGTTCACGTCCCCTAGAACTCATTTCTAACGCCGCGATTTAATCTGATTAAAAAGTTTTATGCATCAAAATTTTGTTCCACTTATTAACTACGAACAATTTTATGAAATAAAGATATTTAGAAGTAGTTCTTTCGATCACACAAAGTTTCAGTTCAAGTTCACTACTCTAATTTAGAGAATCACATTCACATTCATCAACAGAGACACCTTCATTCCTCAATAGAGGCACATTCATTCATCAACATAGACATATTTATTCAGTGGTATCTACCACCCACATTCACTATTTGAACACTCTTTGCCTTATTCCAATCCCAGCGGTGTTTTCGTAATTTATCCTACTGGGGTATTTTCGTAATTTTTCAAAATAAGGTTCCTTGGTAATATTGTCAGTAAGGGTATTTTGGTAATTTTGTGTTCCCGGGGTATTTTTTGGAAATCCTGAAATTCAAGGGTATTTCGATAATTTTGAAACTCAGGGGTATTTTGGTAATAAACCAGGGTAAATTTGTAAAGCTCAATAAATCAGGGGGATGATTTTACAAAACTTTAGGGTTATTTTTGAGAATTTGTTTTCCAAAATGGTGGTGTTGCAAAAATTTTGGAAATTAGGGTCATTTTGGTAATTTTGTAAGTTAGGGGCAATTTTGTAATTTTCCAAAATTAAGATATTTTGATATTTTATAAATTAGGGTTTTTGGACTTGTTATGAAGTAAGGAAAATTTTATTGAAATCGGGTAGTACGGTAATTTTTAGAAACCAAGGGTATATAGGTAATTTTTATAAATCAGAAATTTTTCGGAAAATTTTGTAAAAATAGTTCTCACAAACTAAAAGGGTAATTTTAAGAGTTTTAAAACTAGGGTTTTTATAAAAATACAGCTAGTTCCCTTTCGGGTTTTAGTTATTGGGTTTAGCCTGTGACTGAGTCCTCTTGGTTAGAGTGAACCAAAGCTACGCACCAGGTAGGATTCCAGCGAAGAGGAGGTGAGTCACTAGGGACTGCTTAAGTACTGTGCTCTTAGGATCCAATCCTAGACATGCGCACCATGGTTGCCACACCCTAACTCGGCGACTTAACCACGAGTTTATTTAATTAGGCACTTAATGAAACACCCACACCCGCCCACGAGCCTTAACGGATCTGGTATGTTCCTTAAGTAAAGCACAGTTTCAAAGTTCTTGTTACTTTAGAGAAAATTTGTGTATTTTTAAAAATATATCGTTTTGGGTTGGGCTTAGGTTGGAAACCCATTTATTTTATTTGAAAATCCAATTAATTAAGGTGACAAAACAATTTAGGGTTTATTTTTAAAGAAATAATTTTACTTGATCTTTAATTTAAAATAATTAAGTAACATAGTAATTAAAAATAAAAGTAAAGAAATGTAACTATAGCCTTATTACAACAAGTAAAATCCCTAAATAAAATTCCAAAGTACTTAAATAAAATTAAAGTGTCCATATTGAATAAAACTTCAAGTTGAGCATGGCCACCACAAGATCTACCGTCCGGTCCATCATCGCATTCATCACTGAAACATGTTTCCCACAGCGGAGTGAGTTAATGAACTCAATGTGTAACCAACACTAAAATTCAATAGATCAGGCATACATGTTCTTATCAAACACTTATTTATACAACATATAGCAGTAATGATGCAACCCAAACCCAAACCTAGGTGCCATCCGCTACACATCCCCGTACCAACCTGCACACTGTGGGGACTACTAAGTCAACCCTCCATCCGCTACACACCATCGAAGCGATCGCTGCGATCGACGTGCTCATCGCCCATATAAAATTTGTGGCATAGCCACCAGATATAATTGTGTCAAGAGACACAGATTCGAGATAATGTAACCGAAGTTACCACATTCGAGATAATGTGAATGAAGTCACCACATTCGGATAGTGAGACCGTAGTCATCACATTCACTTCCCCTTTTTCATATATCTCGAATGACCCATATTATCCATATCATGCATATCATACTTAAATTCACATTCTTATAAAGTTTCACATGTTATAAATAACATATTTCATAATCCTAGTGGAAGTAGGAAACGTACCTGAGTACTTTGTACCATAACACGGTACCTTATCCATATGCACATATTACATATTACCATAATCATATTAAAAGTTAGTGTAGGGTATACACCTGATTCGTTTAACGAAATCTTTAAAATCCCGAAGAACCGATCTACTAATTTAGATCCTTAACTCCTATATTCGGCTAATCATTTAAACACATTAATAAACCTTTTTTGGCTTTAAAACCAAATCCTAGTAGGATTTGTATACTGAAAACCTACCTTGTTACCGATTGACTTAAGAATCAAGTCCCAAAACTTTGTTGTATTCCTTCTTGCGTTCGGCCAACATTAATAAATCCAAATACTTAAAATAGGCCTTGGCCGAATGTCTCAAACACATACCTTTGTGATCTCAAATCCCGAAAAGTATCCTTGCTTTCCTAGGGATGTCAAAATTCCTATAATCACATGTTAGGTTTAATCTAACATTAAAACTTAAAACAAGACCTTTGGATCTTATAGTTTCTTACCTTAGATCCCGAAATATTCCTCCTTGTAGTCGATGAGGTTGTAGAAACCCGAGAGATCCCCTTAATACTTGATCATTGCTTCCTTGCTTAGATTCACGGGAGATTCGGCTATGGCTTCTAATGGAGAGGAAAATATTCGGCTAGGTTCCAATAATTACTAAATTTCGACTTGCCAAAAGAAAAGAAAAGAAGAGAGGAGAGCACTAAGAATTCGCAGAGAGAGAGGAGGAAGCAAAAATTGATGAGTAGCCCTCCTTCCTTCCTTTTATAGCCGAAATTATCATCTAAGGAGTCCCTTACTTGGCCACCACTCCTCTATCGATAACTTTATCCTTTAATTATCGTAAATAAAAGAGTTTAATCCAACATTTATCTCTTCAAAATAATCCAATTTAAAAATCCTTTATTTATCACCTTTTAATCGAATATTTATGAAAATAAAACACCTCCTTTCTAGAAGCATGTGCCGTCCACCTCGAGTCTTACGGAAGCAAAAATAAAACCTCCTTTATTTGCTTCCCAAGTGACTCGAACTCAGGCCCATTCCTCTTGCATATGGCGCCATTTCCATAGGCCCTAAGTGACATCTTGAGCCACTTTTCCAAGCCACTTTTGCGTGTCAAATTTCACAAACTTTTTCTTTTAAGGCCACCTTGCCTTAATTTCCCCTTTTAAACCTTAAAACTCGTCATTTCTAGGTCATTTCTAAGTTTCCAAAAATTTTCGATCGGTTCTGTAAACTTGACATTTCCTTACATTTCCAAGTTTCCAGAAATGTTTACTTTCCAATTTTGAATCATTTCCTTACATTTCCAGGTTTCTAAAAATGTTCATTTCCCTTTTCACTTCCATGCATTTCTAGGTTTCCAAAAATGTTCATTTCCATTCCCATTT
This sequence comes from Gossypium bickii, assembly GCA_025503065.1. Taxonomy (NCBI): domain Eukaryota; kingdom Viridiplantae; phylum Streptophyta; class Magnoliopsida; order Malvales; family Malvaceae; genus Gossypium; species Gossypium bickii. Next base: position 2,983,520 of record CP106720.1, on the reverse strand, counting down.
CCATGCATTTCCAGGTTTCCAAAAATGTTAAAAATGTATTCATAAAACTTAAGACATGTCATTTCGTACAATTAAACCGAAAATGCATAGGCCCTTTCCAGGATGTTACACTTAAGTCTTATGTAAGTGTTGGGGAAAACTAATCCTAGGGTTCAAGTACTTATCATGCTAATCTACGTTCCATTCCATTTCTACCCTTCTACAGATCATTCAATAAATCACACAAATGGATAGAAGTACTTACCTGGTGGACTTCGGGTTGGAGAATTAGGTGCCATGCCAAAAACCTGCTTATTTCCAAAAATATTTTCATAAAACTCATTTGGGCTCAATTTGAAAACGTTTTGGGCCTTAAACCCCAAGCCGAGAGTTTAAAACTGGGCTCTGATACCAAACTGAAACACCCCACACCCGGCCCACGAGCCTGGACCGGATTTGGTATGTCCCTCAAGTAAACCGGTTTCAAATTCTTTTGTTTCTTAGGGAAAACTTGTGTGATTTAAAAAAAAAATTGTTTGGGTTGGGCTTTTATTGAAAACCAATTTATCTTACATTGAAATCCATTTATTTAAGGTGATAAACATTTAGGGTTTATTTCAAAATAAATTTACTTGTATCCATAAATAATAATTTGTAAACATAATAAATAAGAGTAAAAGAATTAAAGAAAACCAACTATGGCCTTATGGCCTTATTACATCAAATAATTCCCCAAACTTTAAGTTTAAGTACTTGATAAAAATAAAAATCCACATTAATTAAATTCCTTCTTTGTGCATGGCCATCCCTAAGCTTCCTGCGAGAGCCGGTCCAATACCGATCGTCACTGAAAATAGTCCCACAACGGGGTGAGTCAAACAGACACAATGTGTACACGACACTAAATCATAATAGAATCAGGCATACAAGAGTTACACATTCAAAATAATGAGTACAAGTTATGTTGCATTCCCAAACCCAAACCTAATTGTCCATCCGCTACACACCCCCATACCTGCCAGTCACACCGTGGGGACTACTAAGTCGACCGTCCTTCCGCTACACACCAAATTGCAGTCTTAGGTCACCGCATTCGTGGTCTTAGGTCACCACGTTTAGATTGCTGTGGTCTTAGGTCACCACTTTCGGATTACTGTGGTCTTAGGTCACCACTTTCAGATATCACGGTCTTAGGTCACCGTGTTCGTGGTTTTAGGTCACCACATTCACTTCCCCTTTCAAACATACCCATATGCCCCATATAATAATAATTTGCATAAATATGCCGGAGTTCACATTCTTATCATATTCTCATGTTACTAATAACATTTTTCATATTCCTAGTAGAAGTAGGAAACGTACCTGAGTACTTAGTACCATAACATGGTACCTTAGCCACATTCTCACACTTTCATATTTTTAATATCACATATCTTAATTAAACATAGCCATAAAACATATTATGAAATAGTGTGGGGTACACACCTGATTCGCTTAAAATTTCCTTGAGATCCCGAAAAGCTTGATCTAATGCTTAGATCCTTAGTCCCTACATTGATTTGTCACTTATTACCTTAATAAAAAGCCATTCGGCCAAGATTCCAAATCCTAGTAGGATTAGTATTCTTACCTTGTTGCCGATTGGAACACCAACTGTAACATCCTAGATTAGGGGTTATGCGTTCGTGCCTAATTCATGAGTTAGTAGGTTTTGGCAGTGTTGGAAGTGTATTAAGGGTTTTTAGAATTCTAGGATGGAAGAAGAAAGCTCTGGAAAATTATTGGTTTTTAAGTAAAAATGGGAGCTAGGTAAATGAGGCTTTAAAAGAAACTCCGTGTAAAGCATGACATAAGGAACCATGTGGTAAAATGGCATGTTTTATGAATTATTAATCTGTTATGTGAATTCTAGAAATAAGGAAATGTATGGAAATGTAAGGAAATGTAAGGAAATGTATGGAAATGTAAGGAAATGTAAGGAAATGTATGGAAATGTATGGAAATGTATGGAAATGTAAGGAAATGTAAGGAAATGTGAGGAAATGTATGGAAATGTAAGGAAATGCAAGGAAATGTAAGGAAATGTCTTGTCTTGGAAATGTAGGGAAATGTCTGAAAATGTAAAGGAATAAAGAGGAAAGTGAACATTTATGGAAACTAGGAAAATGATTTAGAAATGATTCAAAAGGAAAGTGAACATTTCTGAAACTTGAAATGTAAGGAAATGTCAAATTCTGAGACGAACGAAAATTTTTGGAAACTTAGAAATGACTTAGAAATGTCGAGTTTTAAAGTTTAAAAGAGGAAATGTCAAGTTTACAGACACAAATAGGCTTGGAAAAGTGGCCTGAAGATGCCACTTAGGGCCTCTAGAAATGGCATCACATGCAAGGTGTTGGGCCTGAGTTCGAGTCATTTGGGAAGCAAATAAAGGAAGTTTTATTTTTGCTTCCGAAGCTTCGAGGTGGACGGCACAAGCCTTCTAGAAAGGAGGAGTTTTATTTTCATAAATATTCGATTAATAAGGTGATAAATAAGGGATTTAATTTGGATTATTTTTGAAGAGATAAATGTTGGATTAAACTCTTTTATTTATGATAATTAAAGGGATAAAGCTATCAAAATAGAAGAGTGGTGGCCAAGTAAGGGACTCTAGCTTAGTAATTTCGGCTATAAAAGGAAAAGAGAGACCATGCTGCATTATTTTCTGTTCTTTGAAAGCCTCTGCCGAAGTCTCTTCACCAAATCTTCTTCTTCTTTTATTTTTGCCAAGCCGAAAGACCTTGTGTTCTAGCCATCTTTATTCTTCCTTCTCTAATCCCTCCAAAAGCCAAAAGTTGTGAGATCATCATCTAGCCATAGTCGAATCTCTGAAGATTGAAGTGAAGGTGCAATCGATTTCTTCAAGTAAGGGTAAGATCTCATTCAGTTTCATCCTTTTTCTTTTAAGATTAGCCGAAATCTAGGACTAACCCCATTAATATATTGTTGCCGAAACTTTGAAGAGATTTTTCGAGATCTACTAAGTGTCGACTACAAGGAAGGAGAAGTTCTTTTCCCGAAGGTACACCATAGGCCATGTGTTCCCTAGTTATTCGGTGAGTTTTGGGATTTAAAATCCACAAGGTAAGCATATGAAGTATTCGGCCAAGGCTTATTTTTGGTATTTAGAATTATTTCCTATTTATTCAAAAGTCGAAAACTGACCTAGTTAAATGATTTGGTGGCTAACCGATTTTTAAGGAAGGAATACTACAAATTTCGGGATTTGATTATTAATCAAATCGGCAAATAAGGTAAGTTTAAGTATACTAATCCTACTAGGATTTGGATTTATGGCCGAATGGATTTTTAAAGTGATTAATCAAATGTAGGGATTAAGGATCTAAGCGGTAGATCAGATTTTGAGATCTCAAAGAATTTGCTAAGCGAATCAGGTGTGTACCTCACAGTACTTTATAATATGTATTATGGCTATGTTTATTAATATATGTGTTATTAAGTATATGAAATTGGCTAAAGTACCATGATATGGTACTAAGTACCCAGGTATGTTTCCTACTTCTACTAGGATTACGAAATATGTTATATTTAGCATGTGAAAAGTGACATGAATGTGAGTTTAAGTATGATATGCATAATATGAATAATATGGGGCATTCGGGTTATATGAGAAAGGGGAAGTGAATGTGGTGACTTCAGTCTCACTATCTGGATGTGGTGACTTCGGTCACATTATCTGAATGTGGTGACTTCGGTCACATTATCTGAATGTGGTAACTTCGGTTACATTATCTAAATGTGGTGTCTCATGACACAATTATCTGGTGGCTATGCCACAAATTTATATGGGCGATGAGCACGTCGACTGCAGCGACTGCCTTCGATGGTGTGTAGCGGAAGGAGGGTTGACTTAGTAGTCCCCACGGTGTGATTGGCAGGTACGGGGGTGTGTAGCGGATGGACAATTAGGTTTGGGTCTGGGAATGCATCATAACTTGTATTTTATGTTTTGAATGTGTAACTATTGTATGCCTGATTCTATTATGATTTAGTGTCGTGTACACATTGAGTCTGTTTGACTCACCCGTTGTGGGACCATGTTTGAGTGATGAGCAAAGATGATGGACCGGGACGCAAGTACTTGTGGTGGCCATGCTCAACATGAAGTTTATATTTTTATGGAATCTTGAATTTATTTTAGTACTTTGAAATATTTTGGAAACTATTTGATGTAATAAGGCCATAAGGCCATGATGAACGATTTTATTTCTACTTGTTGTTTTATTGTGTTACAAATTTTGATTAAGTTAAAGACTAAGTATTTTATTTTAAAATATACTCTATATGTTTTATCACTTAATATTAAAAAGGGGTTTTCTAATATAAAAATCCAGTTTGTTTTCAACACAAGCCCAACCCAAACAATATTTTTTTTTAATCTCACAAGTTTTTCTCTAAGTAACAAAAGAATTTGAAACCGGTTTACTTGAGGAACATACCAAATCTGGTCAAAGCTCGTGGGCCAGGTTTGGGGTGTTTCACCAACAAATCCCGAAACTGTTCCTTGTTTCCCTAGGAATGTCGAAATCCCTAAAACCTTACGTTAGACTTAATCTTAATCATCGAAACATAAATCAAGGCCTTTGGCCGAATATTCACATGTCTTACTTTAATCTTAGAAATCCCGAATACTCCTCCTTTTAGTCGACTATTCTGATAATCCCGAAAGATCCTTCCATATTCGACAACCATAATATGTATGGGGTTAGATTATCTCTCGGCTAATCTAAAAGAAAAGAATGGAAATCAAACTTGTTCTTACCTTTGAAGAAATCAACAGCACCTATGCTTGAAGCCCTTCCAAGATTCGGCTTTTGAATGGATTGGTAAGAAGAAATAGGAAGAAAAGAAAACTTGAGAATTTTAACAATGGTGGATTATAGATTCAGCTTGACAAAAGAAAAAGAGAAGAGAAGAGAAGAGAGCACTCAGAAATTTGGCAGAGAGAAGAGGAGGAAGAAAAATTGATGAGTAGCCCTATTTTCTTCCTTTTATAGCCGAAACTACTACTCAGAATCCCTTACTTGGCCACCATTCTTCTTTATTAATAAGTTTATCTCCTTAATTTAAAATAATTAGAGAATAATCCTTTATTATCTCTTCAAAAATAATCCAAATTAAATCCCTTATTTATCATCTTATTAAATGAATATTTATGAAAATAAAACTCCTCCTTTCTAGAAGGCTTGTGCCGTCCACCTCAGGCTTCTGGAAGCAAAAAATAAAACTTCCTTTATTTGCTTCCCAAGTGACTCGAACTCAGGCCCAACACCTTGCATGTGGCGCCATTTCCAGAGGCCCTAAGTGACATCTTCAGGCCACTTTTCCAAGCCTGTTTGTGTGTCAAATTTCACCAACTTTTTCTTTTAAGGCCACCTTGCCTTAATTTCCTCTTTTAAACTTTAAAACTCGACTTTCTAAGTCATTTCTAAGTTTCTGAAAATTTTCGTTCGGCTCTGTAAACTTGACATTTCCTTACATTTCCAAGTTTCCAGAAATGTTCACTTTCCTCTTTTGAATCATTTCCTTACATTTCCAAGTTTCCAGAAATGTTCACTTTCCTCTTTTAAATCATTTCTAAATCATGTCCATACATTTTCAGGTTTCCAAAAATGTTCATTTCCAGATCATTTCCATACATTTTCAGGTTTCCAAAAATGTTCATTTCCAAATCATTTTCATTCATTTCCGGGTTTCCAAAAATATTCAAAATTTATTCTTAGTACATAACAATTAAACCGAAAATGCATAGGCCCTTTCCAGGATGTTACAGTATATGTATGAACTGTTATGCCTAAATCGTTGGGACTTAGTGTTGGTTGTACACACTGAGTCTGTTTGACTCACCCTGTTGTGGGATATTTTTCAGGTGACACACAGTGATGGACCGGGTCGGCAGGAGCTTAGTGGTGGCCATGTTCAACTCAGACTTTATTTTAATTTTGGACCTTTATATTTTAAGTATTTTGGAATTATTTCGGGTTTTGTTTTTGATGTAATAAGGCCATAGTATGAGACCGTTTTATGATTGCTTTTATTTATTTTTATCACGATATTATTATTATTAAATCAATGGTTATCAAAATTGCTTTTGAAATTAAACGTTAAATGTTTTGACATCTAAAAACAGATGATGTCAAATTTAAAGGTGAAACCTAAAACAAATTCGGTATATCTTTCAACTTGTGGTTTTGGAATATAAAATCAAACTTTTAATAAATCCCTGATTTCAAAAAGAACAAGATTTTCAACTGAACCTAACACAAAACAAGTTTTCTTCCAAAATCATTCAAATTCTCAAAAGAAACAAACAAGATTTGAACTGTTTTACTCGAGGAGCATACCAGATCCGGTCAGGGCTCATGGACCGGGTTTGGGGTGTTTTAGCTTGGTATCAGAGCCCAGTTTTAAACTCTCGGCCTTGGGTTTAAAGCCATAACCTTTTCAAAATTAAGTCCAAATGATTTTTGTGAAAGATTTTGGTGAAATGAGCAGGTCTTCTGGCATGGCACCTAAGTCTCCGACCCGAAGTCCACCAGGTAAGTACTTCTAACCATTGTGTGATTTATTGTATGATATACATGTGGGTATAATGGGAACGTAGACTAGTATGATAAGCTACTGAACCCTAGGGTTAGTTTACCCCAACATAAGAATTACATAAGACTTAATGCCTAATTAAGCAAACCTGTGGCTAAGTCGCCGAGTTAGAGTGTGGCAACCATTGTGCGCATGTCTAGGATTGGATTCAGGAAGAGCCTGGTATTTAAGCAGTCCTCGTGACTCACCTCCTCTTCGCTCGAATCCTACCTGGTGCGTAGTTACGGTTCACCCTAACCAAGAGAACTCATTCACAGGCTAAACTCCATAACTAAAACCCGAAAGGGATTAACCGTATTTTTATAAAACCCTGGTTTTAAAAATCAACAAATTACCCCTTTGATTTGTAGCAAAATTATTTTCGAAAATTTTTCCAAGAGATTCCTGATTTACAAAATTACTTAAATACCCCTGGTTGTAAAATTACAAAAATGCCCTTGGTTCATAAAATCACCATACTACCCACAGTTTTTATCAAAATTTCCTTACTTTATAAAGTGTCCAAAAACTCTATTTTGCAAAATAGTAAAATACTCTGATTTGGAAAAATTTACGAAATTACCCCTGATTTACAAAATTACTAAAATGACCTTGATTTCCAAAATTTCTGCCATACCTCTGATTTGAGAAAATCTTCAAAAGTACCCTCAAGTTTTGAAAATTTCAAAGTGCCCTGATTTATTAAGATTTTCACATTGACCCTGATTTATTACCAAAATACCCCTGTAGGACAAATGACGAAAATACCCCTGGGGATAGGAACAGACAATAATGTTTGAATAGTAAATGTGTGTGGTAGATACCATTGAATGGATGTGTTTCTCTGAACTAGGATAGAAGACTTGAAACTTTGTAATGATCGAAAGAACTACTTCTAAACTCCTTTTCATAAAATTGTTCGAGGATAATCAGTGGAACAAGGACTAATGCATAAAATTTCGTAATCAGATTAAAGCGCGATCGTAGAAATGAGCTCTAAGGGACGTGGTCGTAATGTACGAGGACGTGGTAGGGGCAGAATGACCGTATCTGAACCCGTTAGATCGGGTCAAGGGTCTGAGAATGAGGTACCACCGCCACCACCACCAGCTGTTGGTGTTGAGCAGCAAGATCAGACGGGAGATGATCTTTGTATCGCGACTGCGGCTGCGAGTTCTTGAGATGGTGGCTGGAGCAGGTGGAAATATGGGAGCTCGGAAGTCTGTACCTGAGCGACTCCGAGCTAATAGAGCTGAGGTATTTCGTGACGTATCTGGTGTGGCACCCAGTACGGCTGAGTATTGATTGGAGGCAACAGAGCGAATTATGGATGAGCTCGATTTGCTTCTGCGAGAGAAAATTCGAAAGGAATGGTGTTGCTTCTTCGCGACGAAGCATATCAATGGTGGCTCACAGTTCGGGATGGTGCCACAGTTGAGGATCTCACTTGGGAATATGTTAAGGCGGCGTATCAGAAGAAATATGTTGGTACTAATTATACGAATACACAAAGGAAGGCATTTCTAGGGCTGGTTCAAGGGAACAAGTCTGTAGCGGAATATGAGGCTGAATTCTTAAGGTTGAGCTGGTATGGTCGAGGGATAGTGGCTACGGAGCATGAACGATGTGTCCGGTTTGAGGACGGATTGAGAGATGATTTGAGGTTATTGATAGCTCCGCAGCAAGAGCGAGAATTTGCTGTGTTGGTGGAGAAGGGGTAGCCGAAGGAATTAAGGACTCGGTAAGGCAGAACTCTGATCGGAATAGACCAAAGAGAGGTTTTGGGTCGTCAGGATCATCTAGAAATGTACAAAAGAGGCCTAGAGTTGATGGGCCGCGAGGTCAGCAAGTTGGTTCAGGAGGGCAGTACCGTACTTGTAATCAGTGTGGGAAGATGCACTTAGGGGAGTGTTAGAAGAAAACGGGAGGATGCTTGAAGTGTGGGTCTAAGGATCACATGATTAAGGACTGTCCTATTAAGATAGATGGGAGCCGACCCACAGGTCAGGGTTATAATCAGGCTGGTAGAGGTGGACAGCAGCCTCAGCGTGGTCGTGGTCCGAATAACAGAGGTAGTGGTGCTGGAAGAGGACGTGGAACACCGGGCCGATGTGTTGGTAATACTGAGGCTAGATAGCCAGGACTGGTGTATGCAGTTTGCCGGAGGGAGGATGGAGACGCACCGGACATCATCACTGGTACGTTCTTTATATTTGGCAAGCCTTATTTTGCTTTGATTGACGTGGGCTCGACCCATTCTTATGTTGCATGTAGAGTAGTTGAAACTCTAGGCATAGCCTCTAAACTTTCTGATAGGGAGATGACTGTAGTAAGCCCATTAGGTCAAACTGTAGTGGTGAATAAGATCTTTCGGAGAGTACCTCTAGAGATTCAAGGGATGGTATTCTCTGCCGACTTAATGGAACTACCCTTCGGAGAATTCGATCTCATACTTGGCATGGACTGGGTAGTGGAACATCGGGCTATATTGGATTGTGCAGCTAAGCGAATGGAGTTAAGGACCCTGGAGGATAAGAAGGTAATTATGATAGGAGAAAGAAGAAACTACTTGTCTAACGTAATTTCAGCACTAAAGGCTGATAAGATGGTTCGGAAAGGTTGCAAGGCATTTTTGGCTTTCGTTAGTGCGTTGGATGCAAAAGAAGGGGGAGTTAATGGAGTAAGAACCATAAAGGAATTTGTGGATGTTTTTCCGGAGGAATTACCTGGAATACCCCCGGATAGGGAGGTGGAGTTTGGAATTGATTTGCTGCCGGGAACAGCTCCTGTGTCAATCACCCCGTATAGAATGGCACCAAAGGAGTTGGTTAAGCTCAAGGCTCAGATCCAAGATTTGCTTGATCGTGGGTTTATTCGACCCAGTGTGTCTCCATGGGGAGCACCGGTCTTATTTGTGAAGAAGAAGGACGAAACTATGCGTATGTGCATAGATTATCGTCAGTTGAACAAGCTCACCATCAAGAATAAGTACCCTTTGCCAAGGATAGACGACTTGTTCGATCAGCTGAAGGGAGTGGTGGTATTCTCAAAGATAGATCTAAGGTCTGGATATCATCAGCTTATGGTGAAGGAAGTGGATATCCATAAAACAGGTTTTCCGACAAGATTCGAGGATTATGAGTTCTTAGTAATGCCGGTTGGATTGACAAATGCCCCAGCCGCGTTCATGGACATGATAAACTAGGTTTTTTAACCCTACTTGGATCGGTTCATCGTTGTATTCATCGACGACATCCTAGTATACTCCAAGTCTAAAGAGGAGCATGTTGAGCATCTCCGAATTGTGTTGCAAGTGTTAAGGGAGAAGAAGCTCTATGCCAAATTCAGCAAGTGTGAATTTTAGCTTAAGGAAGTTACGTTCTTAGGGCATGTAGTATCTGCAGAAGGAATACGGGTGGATCCTAGGAAGATTGAGGCAGTGCTGGATTGGAAACCACCTTAGTCTGTGGCTGAGATTTGTAGTTTCTTGGGTTTGGCAGGCTACTATAGAAGATTTGTGAAAGGGTTCTCATCAATAGCCGCACCTTTGACGAAGTTGTTGAGAAAGGAAGTACCTTTCGTATGGACGGATAAGCAACAGGAGAGCTTTGAGAAGCTTAAGAGGGTGTTGACGGAAGCTCCGATTTTGATTCAGCCCGAGGCAGGGAAGGATTTTGTGATATATTGTGACGCTTCTCATACAGGATTGGATGCGTATTGATGCAAGACGGGAAGGTAGTCGCGTATGCGTCTCGGCAACTAAGGCCACACGAGGTTAACTACCCGACGCATGATTTGGAGTTGGTGGCAGTGGTCTCTGCTCTTAAGGTATGGAGGCATTATCTCTATGGAGAATAGTCAGTGATCTACACAGGCCACAAGAGTCTTAAGTATCTGCTAACTCAGAAGGAGTTGAATCTGAGACAGCGATGGTGGGTGGAATTATTGAAGGACTACGATTGTTCCATAGAGTATCACCCAGGTAAGGCGAATGTAGTGGCGGATGCCCTAAGTCGGAAAGTAGTGTCGGATTTGAGGGCGATGTTCGCACATCTGAGCTTGTATGACGATGGAAGTCTGCTGGCAGAGCTGCAAGTTAAATTGACATGGTTGAATGAGGTGAAGGAAAGTCAGTTAGTAGATGAGGGTTTAAGTGATAAGCCACGGTAAGTACAGAATGGAGAGTTAGAGGATTGTGGTATTAATGACGATGGAGTGTTATGTTTTAAGGATAAGGTCTGTATGCCGAAGAATGAGGAATTAAGGCAGAGGATTCTTCAGGAATCGTATAGTAGCCCTTATGCTATGCACCCTAGAGGTAGTAAGTTGTACAGAGATTTAAGGGAACAGTTTTGGTGGCCTGGTCTTAAAAGGGAAGTTACAGAGTTTGTGGGGAAATACTTGACGTGTCAGCAAGTTAAGGCTGAACACCAAATTCTATCAGGATTGCTTCAGCCAATCAAGATTCTGCAGTGGAAGTGGGAGAGAATCACCATGGACTTCGTTAGTGGGCTTCCCCTTACGCCTACTAAGAAGGACTCGGTATGGGTGATAGTGGATCGATTGACAAAGTCGCGCATTTTATTCCATTGGGGGTTGACTATTCTTTGCAGAAGTTGGCAAAGTTATATGTGGCAGAAATTGTGAGGTTGCATGGAGTTCCGGTATCGATTATCTCAGATAGGGACCCAAGGTTTACGTCTCGGTTGTGGAAAGCACTACATCAGGCTTTAGGCACCAGATTGGATTTCACTACAGCATTTCATCCACAGTCGGACGGCCAGTCTGAGCGAGTGATCCAAGTGTTGGAAGATATGTTGAGGGGTTGTGTGATAGACTTCGGAGGAAGTTGGGAAAAATATTTGCCTTTAGCGGAATTTGCATACAACAACAGCTATCAGGCCAGTATTCGGATGGCACCGTATGAAGAGTTGTATGGACGGAAGTGTCGCACTCCTACGTGTTGGACGGAGTTAGGGGAGCGTCGAGTTTTGGGTCGAAAAATTGTGGCAGAATCCGAGGAGAAGGTCGAGGTAATTCGTGCACGATTGAAGGAAGCATCTGATAGGCAGAAGTCGTATGCAGATCTCAAATGGAAGGAAATAGAATTTGATGTGGGAGATGAAGTGTTTCTTAAAGTCTTGCCTTGGAAGAAGGTGATGAGATTTGGTCGCAAAGGGAAGCTAAGTCCTAGGTTTATAGGACCTTATCGAGTATTGAAGCGAATTGGACCAGTGGCATACCAATTAGAGTTGCCTTCGAAATTGAAGCAGATGCACGACGTATTCCATGTTTCTATACTACGTCCTTATCGATCGGATCCGTCACATATGGTGTAACATCCTAAAAACGGGGCTATTTGGAATTTAATTATTTTTCTTATGTATGAACTGCTGTGATATTATTTATGGAATAATAGAGCTTAATTAAGACTTTGAGTTGGCTCGGTTTGGTAGAAAATTTCAGTTTTTAACTTTAAAGGCAGGGAGCCTTAGCAGGAGGGGGTTATAAGAATAAATGAAGGAGTTTGGACACTAAAAAGCCCTTGGTAAAGTGGCAAAAGTGAGGCCACTTGGGAGATTGCATGTGACGCCACCAAGGAGCAGGGGAGAACCTTGGTTCGAGTCACAACAATCCTCCTTTTTTGTTCTTTATTTGGACGGCACAAGGGGAGAGAAATTCTCTCCTTAAATTTTTTTTTAATTTTAGATAATAAGGATGTATTTTGATTTTAAATAAATTATCATGGGATTAATTGTTAGGATAATCAAGGATTTTATTTGATTAAAAAGGGATATTATTTGGATATTAAAGATATTAGTGGATTAAATGAATTATTATTCTGATTATTATTGAAGTATTCAAATTATTTGAATTGTTTCAAATAAGTGGTCAAGAGCAAATTTAGGAGATTGCTAAGAATTTAAACTCTTCTTGAAAAGAGTGGACGGCAAGCAATAGGGGGGAGGGTGCCGAAATCCTTTATAAACACCTAGCTATCATCTTGATTTTCTTTTAGACCTTTTGCAAGATGTCGAATTTCTTCCTCACTCCCTCCTCCTCATTTTCTCTCTACTCTCATTCTTTTCTTTCTCTTCATAAAACTCTTTTGGCCGAAACTCTCCACCCCTCTCTTCTCCTTATTTTCTTCTTTCTTTCTCTTCTTTTACCCACATTAGCCGAATTCCATACTTTCTCTTTTATTGAACTTTAGCCGAATCTCAAGCAAGGGGTGATCTCCTTCGATTTCTTCTTCAATCGCCCTGAGGGAAGGTAAGTGTGCCGAAACCTTATGGTTTTTCCCTTCCCATTCCTTGCCGATTTTTAGTAGAGGGTAAGTGCCGATTTTGGCAATGGTTATAAGGCTACTAAGTGTTTGGTAACCGATTTCTTCTAGGTACTCAGGAAAGTAAAGCAATCGACTCAGGTCCTGATCCCTAGTATTCGATTTCGGTAAGTGGTGGTAAGATTAATCTCGTTATTCTAACAATTCGATTAAAAGCCGAAGGCTATTAGTTTTACTTACTAATCAATGGTGGTTGTGTAGCAGATCAGGGAATTGAGTGCCGTGATTAGTAACAAAAAAGGGTAAAGGTAAGGTTCGGGTTCACAAGGAACCCTTTTCAATTAATTTGGTTTGGCCGAATAGGCCATAATACTAACCCAAGTGTTGGCCTAATATAGGGATCAGTAGATCTAGGGAGGCCGACTTCTCTTTTCAGGATTTAGACTCTTCGTTGGTGACAGGTGTGTACATACACACTTATAGCAGTTAATATTTGTGATAAATATATGTTGCTTGTAAATCTGCTTGATGTAGATAAGAATTTAGTACCTTAAATGGTACAAGCGAGGATCCCGGTAAGTCACTGTTAATGCGAGATAATTATGCTTTTGGGAGGCATGGTTTATATGATACATGTGATAAATGTATGAGATCTGTTTATGACTATTTGACTATTGTGGGTTAAATGAGTGGAGGGGGCAGTGAAATCGTGCCGACGGGCACCAGTGTTTTGGTAACACACTGTGACTACGGTCACCAGAGGTTTGGTACCTCCAGAGGTTTGGCACCTCTTAGCGACTTATCCCTGTGGTTAACACCACCGTGGGTTGGCCCCACTTGAGATATGGGATCGTCTGCCAGTGATTTGGTATCACACGATGGTTGGCCCCATCACCCGATTTGTGTCTACAGACACCAGTGTTTTGGTAACACATTGTGACTATATGTCACTAGTGGTTTGGCACCACCAGTGGTTTGGTACCACAACGGGGTAGACAGTGGCGTATGGCTGGCTAGGTTGGGACACATAATATTTTGCATATTAATTGTTATATGTTGTGTATGAAAAATGTTTTAAAACGGGGGAAGGGTTACATACTGAGCCTTGGTGACTCACCTTCTCCTTTATATTTTTCAGGTGACACGTAGATCGCGGATGAGGAGCCGGGTTGACTCGAGGTGGCCATGCAAAGGATTTAAATTTTTAATGGACTTTGAATTTCAATTTATTTTTGGATTGTTGATTTAAATTTTATTTTGGATGTAATAAGGCCTCCTAGTATTTTATTTTTATTTTATTTTATGCTTGAATACTTGTTTTAATTATCTATCTATGAAATGAGTTAAAAGGGTTTCTAAACTAAATTCAGAATGTTTTCTCGAGCCATCTAGCACATTTGAAAATTTGTTTAATAACTTGACTTAATTATTTTTTTTAAAAAATAAACACTAAGTATGGTTTTACCAAGATAATCAACCACGAGAAGTTTTCAACAAAACTTAAATGGGTTTTAAAAGGGTTTTCAAAAAAAAATTTTCGTAACAAACTAGATTCGGCCATAGTGTTTGGGCCGGGTTTGGGTTGTTACAAATTGGTATCAGAGCTAGGTTCAAAGCTCAGCTGTGGGGGCCCAAGGCCCAAAAATGTTTTGGTAGGCCTTATGAAATAATTTTTGATTTTTGGACAGCATGGCCCGTGTCTCCGGCACCGATCTGCCCAGGTAAGTACATCTGAACCCTTTTGTGAATTATATTCTGTAGAAGGGTAGGAAGCATGGAACGTAGATAGACTTATAGGAACTTGAACCTAGGATTAGACTACTCGAACACACAAAACAAGTCATAAGACTTAAAGAACCAAACCAACCTATGACTTAGTCACTGAGCTAGGGTGTGGTAACCCCTGTACGCATGTCTAGGAGTGGATCCGGAAGAGCCTGGTATTTAAGCAGTCCGTGTGACTCACCTCCTCTTCGTAGGTATCCTACCTGGTGCGTAGCTTCGGTTCACCCTAACTCAAAGGGCTCAGTGGTGTGGTAACCTCTGTGCGCATGTCTAGAAAGGTTCGATGAGAGCTTGGTATTTAAGCAGTCCGCGTGACCCACCTCCTCTTCACTTGAATCCTGCCTGGTGCGTAGCTTTGGTTCACCCTGACCAAGAGGGCTCGGTCATAGGCTAAACACAATGATTAAAACCCGAAAAGGGAATTAGCCATGTTTTCGAAAAAGAATGAAACAACAACAACCCGAATGTTTTCAAAACTTTTGCAATAACTTTTTTTTTCAAACCCGAGAACATCGTTTTTACAATGTTTTCCCCGAAAAACTTGATTTGTGGAAAATTACAAAAATGCCCTTAGGGGTAAAATTACCAAAATGCCCCTGACTCATAAAATATCAGTTCAATGGTTTTGCTCAAAAATTTCAACTACTTTACAAATATTCAACCACTTAGCTTTGAAAGTCATCAACAAAATATTTTGGTTTTGGAAAATTTAAAACGCCTCAAGTTGCAAAATTACCGAAATGACCCTGGTTTTGGGAAATCTTTACAAACATCACTATTTGAAAAGGAACATTTTCAAAAAGAAACCCCTGAGTTTTGCAACTGTTAAAAAAATATCACGACTTATTAAAATTTCAAATTACCTCGAACGACAAAATTACCAAAAAATACCCTGGTTTTAAAACGATGCCATATCTCTAAATTTTACAAATTTTGCAGAAAACCCTCGATTTCGGGAATTTCAAAACGATCCGCTCTACTAAAGTTTTAAAATTCCTTTCATTACGAAAATACCCTTTGTAGGAAAGCAGACGAAAATACCACCAGGTTAGAAATGGCGAAATGTCCGAAGAGCGAATAGGTATGGAAAGTATTAGGGAATGGATGCATGAACTCATTTGCGTGAACTAGGATAGAAGACTGAAAACTTGTTTGCTCGAAAGAATCCCTAACTAAACTTTCTGCATAAAATTTCTTCGCGAGTAATAAAGTGGAACAAATGCTAACGTATAAAAATTTTCTTAATCAGATTAAAAGCGCGGTAGATAGAATGAGTTCTAGAGGACGTGGACGCCATGGACGTGGTAGGGGTACGATGACGGTGTCTGAACCCGTCAGGTCGGGGCAAGGTTCGGAAAACGAGGTACCACTGCCACCACCACCTCCTACTTTTAGGGCTGAGGAGCAGGATCAGATCGGTGGTGAGGCTGTATCATAAGCTATTTTGCGAGTTTTGGAGATAGTGGCTGGGGCTAGTGGAAATTTGGGAGCTCGGAAATCGATTCCCGAGCGAATTCGGTCTAATAGAGCTGAGGTGTTCCGGGGCGTGTCAGGAGTGGCACCCAGTACAGCGGAGTACTGGCTAGAATCTACTAAAAGGATTATGGACGACCTTGATCTGTCCGACGAGGAGAAGCTGAAAGGAGCAATATCGCTTCTAAAGGATGAAACGTACCAATGGTGGCTCACGATCCGAGATGGAGCCACGGCAGATGATCTCACGTGGGATTACTTTAAGAATGCCTTTCAGAAGAAGTATGTGGGTACTAGCTATACGGATGCCCAAAGGAAAACTTTTCTGAGCCTAGTCCAGGGAACTAAGTCAGTAGTGGAATATGAGGCGGAGTTTTTAAGGCTGAGTAGGTATGCTAGAGGCATCGTAGCTACTGAACATGAGCGCTGTGTCCGCTTTGAGGACGGACTCAGAGATGATTTGAGGTTACTGATTGCACCACAGCAGGTCCGCGAGTTCTCATCCCTAGTGGAGAAGGCCAAGGTGGCCGAAGGGATCAAGGAGGCTGTGAAGCAAAATTATAGTAGGAATAACCAGAAAAGAGGATTTGGGTCAGCTGGATCAGGTAGTACTAATGCTCGTAAAGCAGGCTAGCAGAGTGGGCCGAGTCAGGAAGGAAAACCCACGACTACTAATCAGAGGCCGACTCAGTGTAACCGCTGTGGAAAAACCCATTGGGGAGGTTGTTGGACGGGTGGTAGAGGTTGTTTTGAATGCGGGTCTTTGGAACATCGTGTCAGAGATTACCCCCGAAAACTAGCTAAGAATCAGCCGGAAGGGCAGAACCGTACTCAAGATAGAAATGTGGGACCACAGAGGGGTCGCGGTAATGGTCGAGGAGGAAATGGTCCGAATAGAGGTCATGGAACTCAGGGCAGAGGTTCAGGCAACACAGAGGCTAGGCAGCCTGGCTTAGTCTACGCAGTGAGGCGTCGCGAGGAGGGTGACGCACCGGACGTCATAACCGGTACGTTTCTAATATTTAGTTTTCCTTATGTTGCATTAATTGATGTGGGTTCGACGCACTCGTACATTGCTAGTAGTGTGGTAGGAACTATGGACATAGACTCTGAGACTACTTCTAGAAAGATGACTGTACTAAGCCCCTTAGGTCACTCTGTAGTCGTAGATAAACTTTATAGAGGCATACCCCTAGAACTCCAAGGGGTAGTATTTGTGGCTGATCTGATGGAACTACCGTTTGGGGAGTTCGATTTGATCCTTGGAATGGACTGGCTGGTTAAGTATCAGGCGAATTTGGATTGCGCGGCTAAGCGCATGGTCCTTAAGACAGCTGAAGGTGAAGAAGTGGTTATGATAGGTGATAGAATGAATTACCTATCCAATGTAGTGTCCGCCTTAAAGGCTGAAAAAATGGTCAAGAAGGGTTGTGAGGAATATTTGGTTCGAATCTGTGCTTTGGAAGCTAAGGAGTCAGTAGTGAGAAAGGTCCGAACGGTTGGGGAATTCGCAGATGTGTTCCCAGAAGAGCTTCCGGTCCGCCTCCGGATCGGAAGTTGAATTGATATAGACTTGCTACCCGAACGCGGCACTTTGTGTCTATAGCACCATACCGAATGGCACCAAAGGAATTGGTGGAGTGAAGGCTCAAATTCGGGAGCTCTTGGATAGAGGGTTCATTCGACCAAGCATATCTCCCGGGGAGCACCGTGTTGTTTGTCAAGAAGAAGGGCGACGGTTCAATGCGGATGTGTATCGACTACCGCCGATTGAACAAGTTAACGATCAAGAACAAGTATCCGTTGCCTCGGATTGATGACTTGTTCGATCAACTGAAGGGTGCCTCGGTGTTTTCGAAGATAGACCTTAGGTCGGGTT
This sequence comes from Gossypium bickii, assembly GCA_025503065.1. NCBI lineage: Eukaryota > Viridiplantae > Streptophyta > Magnoliopsida > Malvales > Malvaceae > Gossypium > Gossypium bickii. The sequence continues at coordinate 2,965,476 of CP106720.1, read as the reverse complement.
ATCATCAACTTAAGGTGAAGGAGGTTGATGTTTACAAGACGGCATTCAGAACTCGGTATGGACATTACGAGTTTCTGGTAATGCCATTTGGATTGACCAATGCGCGCTGGCGGCATTCATGGACTTGATGAATAGGGTGTTTCAGCAGTACTTAGACCAATTTGTCGTGGTGTTCATAGACGACATACTTGTTTATTCAAAGACGGATGAGGAGCATGGCCGGCATTTGCGAATAGTTCTACAAGTGTTGAGGGAGAAACAGTTATATGCCAAATTCAGTAAGTGCGAATTCTGGCTGAGGGAGGTGGCTTTCTTAGGTCACGTGGTGTCGGTGAAGGAATCGTGAGTAGACCCTCGCAAGATTGGAGCGGTGTTGGATTGGAAACCGCCTAGGTCGATGGCGGAAACAGAAGTTTTACGGGTTTAGCGGTACTATCGGAGATTCGTAGAAGGATTCTCTTTAATCGCAGCGCCGTTAACTAAGTTACTAAGGAAAGGTGTTCCATTTGTATGGACGGAAAAGCAGCAAGAAAGTTTTGATAAGCTGAGGACGATTCTGACAGAAGCTCCCGTTTTGGTACAGCCTGAAGCAGGAAAGTTGTTTACCGTCTACTGTGATGCATCCCATACTGGTTTGGGATGTGTGTTGATGCAGGAAGGAAGGTAGTAGCCTGCGCGTCACGCCGATTAAGACCGCATGAGGTTAACTACCCAACGCACGATTTGGAGTTAGCAGCAGTTGTTTTCGCTCTAAAGATATGGAGGCATTACCTGTATGGGGAGAAGTCAATAGTCTACACGGATCACAAAAGTTTGAGGTATCTTTTGACTCAGAAAGATCTAAACCTGAGACAGCGTCGGTGGATTGAACTATTAAAGGACTACGATTGTTCAATCGAGTAGCATCCGGGTAAGGCTAACGTGGTAGCTGACGCGTTGAGCCGGAAGGTTGTGACGGACTTAAGAGCAATGTTCGCTCGATTGAGTCTATATGATGATGGGAGTCTTTTGGCGGAACTCCAAGTTAAGCCAACATGGATTGAGGAGATTAAGGAAAAGCAGTTAGTGGATGAAGGATTGAATGCTAAGAGGGTACAAGTTCAGGATGGTGGTTTGGAAGGGTACCGTCTGTCTAGTGATGGAGTGCTATGTTTTCAAGGGCGAGCATGTATGCCGAAAGATGTGGAGTTGAGGCGAAAAATTCTCCACGATGCACATAGCAGCCCGTACGCTATGCATCCGGGAGGAAGCAAGATGTATGGAGATCTACGGAGATAGTTCTGGTGGCCGGGGTTGAAGCGTGAGGTAACTGAATTTGTGGGAAAGTGTCTGACGTGTCAGCAGGTTAAGGCTGAATACCAGTTGCCATCAGGGCTACTTCAACCGGTAAAAATCCCTCAATGGAAATGGGAAAGGATCACGATGGATTTTGTCAGTGGGCTACCCCTTACGCCCAGCAAGAAGGACACAGTTTGGGTGATTGTGGACCGCCTGACTAAATCGGCTCACTTCATACCGGTAAGAGTGGATTTTTCTCTTCAGAAGCTAGCTAAGCTGTATGTATCGGAGATAGTAAGATTGCATGGTGTGCCAATATCGATTATCTCGGATAGGGATCCCGATTCACGTCAAGGTTCGAAAGCGTTGCATCAAGCTTTGGGTACGGTTGGGTTTTTGATGATGACTTTCCATCCACGATCGACGGACAATCGAAAAGGTGATACGGATCTTGGAGGATATGTTAAGAGGGTGCATCTTGGATTTTAGTGGTAGTTGGGAGGAGTATCTACCATTAGCGGAATTCGCTTATAACAATAGTTATCAGCGAGTATTGAGATGGCTCCATATGAAGCAATCAGACGGACGGAAATGCCGTACTCCTACATGTTGGACGGAGTTGGGTGAACGACAAGTTCTGGGTCCAGAATTGGTAGCAGAAAACTGAGGACAAAGTTAGGTAATCCGGACTCGTCTCAGGGAAGCATCGGATAGGCGAAGTCCTATGCCGATTTAAAACCCAAAGGAAATGGAGTATCTTTGTAGGAGACAAGGTTTTTTCAAGGTGTCACCTTGGAAAAAGGTGTTGAGATTTGGCCGAAAGGGGAAGCTGAGCCCAAGGTTCATCGGCCATATACAGTTGTAAAGCGAGTAGGACCGGTAGCTTATCAGCTAGAGTTGCCGGCAGAACTGAATCAGATCCATGACGTATTTCATGTATCGATGCTGAGACGGTATCGGTCAGATCTTTCACACGTTGTGCCAATAGCAGAGATCGAGGTAAATTCGGATTTATCTTTTGAAGAGAAACCAGTTCAGATCTTAGACCGAGATGTGAAGGTTCTACGTAGGAAGTCAGTGCCCTTGGTGAAGGTGCTATGGCGGAACCATGGTGTGGAAGAAGCTACGTAGGAGCCCGAGGATGTGATGCGGCAGCAATACCCCCACCTCTTTTGATCAGGGAATTTCGAGGACGAAATTTATTTTAAGGGGGGTAGAATTGTAACATCCTAAAAATGGGGCTATTTGGAATTTAATTATTTTTCTTATGTATGAACTGCTGTGATATTATTTATGGAATAATAGAGCTTAATTAAGACTTTGAGTTGGCTCGGTTTGGTAGAAAATTTCAGTTTTTAACTTTAAAGGTAGGGAGCCTTAGCAGGAGGGGGTTATAAGAATAAATGAAGGAGTTTGGACACTAAAAAGCCCTTGGTAAAGTGGCAAAAGTGAGGCCACTTGGGAGATTGCATGTGACGCCACCAAGGAGCAGGGGAGAACCTTGGTTTGAGTCACAACAATCCTCCTTTTTTGTTCTTTATTTGGACGGCACAAGGGGAGAGAAATTCTCTCCTTAAATTTTTTTTTTTAATTTTAGATAATAAGGATGTATTTTGATTTTAAATAAATTATCATGGGATTAATTGTTAGGATAATCAAGGATTTTATTTGATTAAAAAGGGATATTATTTGGATATTAAAGATATTAGTGGATTAAATGAATTATTATTCTGATTATTATTGAAGTATTCAAATTATTTGAATTGTTTCAAATAAGTGGTCAAGAGCAAATTTAGGAGATTGCTAAGAATTTAAACTCTTCTTGAGAAGAGTGGACAGCAAGCAATAGGGGGGAGGGTGCCGAAATCCTTTATAAACACCTAGCTATCATCTTGATTTTTCTTTTAGACCTTTTTGCAAAGAGTTGAATTTCTTCCTCACTCCTCCTCCTCATTTTCTCTCTACTCTCATTCTTTTCTTTCTCTTCATAAAACTCTTTTGGCCGAAACTCTCCACCCTCTCTTCTCCTTATTTTCTTCTTTCTTTCTCTTCTTTTACCCACATTAGCCGAATTCCATACTTTCTCTTTTATTGAACTTTAGCCGAATCTCAAGCAAGGGGTGATCTCCTTCGATTTCTTCTTCAATCGACCCTGAGGGAAGGTAAGTGTGCCGAAACCTTATGGTTTTTCCTTCCCATTCCTTGCTGATTTTTAGTAGGGGTAAGTGCCGATTTTGGCAATGGTTATAAGGTTACTAAGTGTTTGGTAACCGATTTCTTCTAGGTACTCAGGAAAGTAAAGCAATCGACTCAGGTCCTGATCCCTAGTATTCGATTTCGGTAAGTGGTGGTAAGATTAATCTCGTTATTCTAACAATTCGATTAAAAGCCGAAGGCTATTAGTTTTACTTACTAATCAATGGTGGTTGATGTACAGATCCGGAATTGAGTGCCGTGATTAGTAACCGAAAGGATAAAGGTAAGGTTCGGGTTCACAAGGAACCCTTTTCAATTAATTTGGTTTGGCCGAATAGGCCATAATACTAACCCAAGTGTTGGCCGAATATAGGGATCAGTAGATCTAGGGAGGCCGACTTCTCTTTTCAGGATTTAGACTCCTCGTTGGTGACAGGTGTGTACATACACACTTATAGCAGTTAATATTTGTGATAAATATATGTTGCTTGTAAATCTGCTTGATGTAGATAAGAATTTAGTACCTTAAATGGTACAAGCGAGGATCGATGTAAGTCACTTCATTAATGCGAGATAATTATGCTTTTGGGAGGCATGGTTTATATGATACATGTGATAAATATATGAGATCCTGTTTATGACTATTTGACTATTGTGGGTTAAATGAGTGGAGGGGGCGGTGAAATCGCGCGACGGGCACCGATGTTTGGTAACACATCGTGACTACGGTCACCGTGAGGTTTGGTACCTCCAGAGGTTTGGCACCTCTTAGCGACTTATCCCCGTGGTTAACACCACCGTGGGTTGGCCCCACTTGAGATATGGGATAAATGCGCCGGTGATTTGGTATCACACGATGGGTTGGCCCCATCACCCGATTTGTGTCTATGGACACCAGTGTTTTGGTAACACATTGTGAATATATGTCACCAGTGGTTTGGCACCACCAGTGGTTTGGTACCACAACGGGGTAGACAGTGGCGTATGGCTGGCTAGGTTGGGACACATAATATTTTGCATATTAATCGTTATATGTTGTGTATGAAAAATGTTTTAAAACGGGGGAAGGGTTACATACTGAGTCTTGGTGACTCACCTTCTCCTTTATATTTTTTAGGTGACACGTAGATCGCAGATGAGGAGCCGGGTTGACTCGAGGTGGCCATGCAGTGGGATTTAAATTTTTAACAGACTTTGAATTTCAATTTATTTTTGGATTGTTGATTTAAATTTTATTTCGGATGTAATAAGGCCTCCTAGTATTTTATTTTTATTTTATTTTATGCTTGAATACTTGTTTTAATTATCTATCTATGAAATGAGTTAAAAGGGTTTCTAAACTAAATTCGTAAATGTTTTTCTCAAGCCATCGGGCACATTTGAAAATTTGTTTAATAACTTGACTTAATTATTTTTTTTTAAAAAAATAAACACTAAGTATGGTTTTACCAAGATAATCAACCACGAGAAGTTTTCAACAAAACTTAAATGGGTTTTAAAAGGGTTTTCAAAAAAAAAAAATTCCTAACAAACTAGATTCGGCCATAGTGTTTGGGCCGGGTTTGGGTTGTTACATGTGGTACCAGTTGAAGAGGTGGAGTTAAGGCCAGATTTGTCCTACGAGGAAGAGCCGATTCAGATCTTGGAACAAGATGTGAAAGTGTTACGGAGAAAGTCAGTTCCTCTAGTCAAAGTGTTATGGCGTAATCATGGATCAGAAGAAGCTTCGTGGGAGGCAGAAGAAGCAATACGACAACAGTACCCTCACTTATTTTAGCCAGGTAATTTCGAGGTCGAAATTATTTTAAGGGGGTAGAACTGTAATATCCTAGATTTTGGGCTTATGCATTTTTTCTTGGATATACGTGGGAGCATGTTTATGTGTTTTATAAATTTTGGGGAACCCTAGAGTGTAGAGAAATGCCTTAGAGATTATTAGATTTTAAATCTAAAAGAGGAAGCTAAGCGGGGTAGCCTTAAGAGAATTTATAGGGAAAATTATAACACAAAAATGGGCTTGGAAAAGTGGCAAGGAGGCGCCACTTAAAGATCTAGTAAGTGACGCCACAAGCATGATGCAGGTCTTAAGTTCGAGCAGCAAGGGATGCAACGTGTTGGGGTTTTTATTTTCGGCAAAAAGGGAGAGAGGTGGACGGCATGGGGACTTCTTTTAGATGAGGATTATCTTTTTAAAATTCAGCTAGATAAGGGATAAATGATGGATTAATTTTATTAATCTGAATAAAGTGATAAAGAGAAAATTTAGATATTAGATAGGGGAAGAGTGTGGCCGGCCTAGGGACTCTCTTGAAGGGATTTTTGGCCAAGCTAGTAAAGGAAGATAGCCGAATTTCATTAATCATTTTAGGCCTCCCTTTCAATTACTCTCTTTTCTCTCCAAAACCAACATCTTCTCTTCTTTTTCTTGTTCTAGCCGAAACTTCTCCCTAAAGGCCATCATTTCCGATTCTTCCTAAGTTCTACACCCTTCTTTTCTTTTCCTTGTTGAAGCCGACTTCTTATTTAGCTCCAAAAGCTGAAACTTGTTAATACCTAGCCTATAGCCGAATCTCTCAAGTGGTGTCAGGAAGGAATACTGTCGATTTCAACATTAAAGGTAAGACTGAGTGTCGTTCGATTTCCTATCTTTTTCTTTTAGCCGAAATCTAAGAACTAATCTCTATTATTGTTCCTTGGCCGAAATTATGGAAAAGGTTTCAGGATTTGGGGGTTGTTAACTACAAGGAGGAAAGATCTTTAGGATTTTAAAGAATCCAAGGTAAGCCACATGTGGTATTCAGTCAAGGGCCATTTTATAGATTTTGTACAAAACATTGACCCTAGTGTGTACCATGTAGGATTTCAGCATCTTCATAGCCAACTGACAATTTGCGGGATTTGGAATCGCAAGGTAAGGAGGTGTAATATTCGGTCATATTGGTTATTATGTTAGCCAAATCTGACTATGGTTATTTAGGGGCAGTCAACAGTGGTATACAAGGATTTCGGGATTTAAAATCGCAAGGTAAGTACATATGTACAATCGGCCAAGGCAATAGTAATGTTATAGATCTGTTCTTATGTTTTTCAAAAGTTGAAACTAACCAAGCCAAGTGATCTAGTGTTAGCCGATTACAAGGAAGGAATATCACAACGTTTCGGGATTTGATTAGTAATCAAATCGGCAACAAGGTAAGGTTTTGGTTACAATAATCCTTCGGGAATTGACTTTATAGCCAAATAGGCTTTTGCTAAAATATTAAGGGTTGGCCAAATGTAGGAATTTGAGATCTAAAGCGTTAGTTCGGGATTTTCGGGATTTCAGTGGAAGCGTTAAGTAAACCAGATGTGTACCCCGCACTAAGCCTTAATAGATTTATGGTTATGTTTTATTAAATGTGTTAATAAGAATAAGTAAGAGGTGGCTAAGTGTACCATGCAATGGTACAAAGTACTCAGGTACGTTAACTTACTACTACTGTAGTTGTGATATCATGAATATCTGTTATGGTGCATAAGTGAATATTGCTAAGAATGTGAAATAAAGAATGTGGCATAATCTTTATATGATTTGTATGACATGGGGCATATGGGTGATTATGAAAGGGGAAGTGATTTGGTGGTTCATACCACAATATCTGAATGTGGTGACTTATGTCACGAAATCTGAATGTGGTGACTTATGTCACATTTTTAATTATCTGGTGGCTATGCCACAAACTTATAAGGGCGATGAGTACGTCGTCTGCAGCGACTGCCTTCGATGATGTGTAGCGGATGGAGGGTCAACTTAGTAGTCCCCACGGTGTGATCGTTGGTACGAGTGATGTGTAGCGGATGGCATCTAGGTTTGGGTTTGGGATTGCATCATTCTATTTAATTGCTATTTGTATATGTATGAACTGTTATGCCTAAATCGTTGTGACTTAGTGTTGGCTGTACACACTGAGTCTGTTTGACTCACCCCGTTGTGGGATATTTTTCAGGTGACACTCAGTGATGGACCGGGTCGGCAGGAGCTTAGTGGTGGCCATGTTCAACTCAGACTTTATTTTAATTTTGGACCTTTATATTTTAAGTATTTTGGAATTATTTCGGGTTTTGTTTTTGATGTAATAAGGCCATAGCATGAGACTATGTTATGCTTGCTTTTATTTATTTTTATGACGATATTATTATTATTAAATCAACGGTTATCAAAATTGCTTTTGAAATTAAACGTTAAATGTTTTGACATCTAAAAACAGATGATTTCCAATTTAAAGGTGAAACCTAAAACAAATTCGGTATATATTTCAACTTGTGGTTTTGGAATATAAAAACAAACTTTCAATAAATCCTTGATTTCAAAAAGAACAAGATTTTCAACTGAACCCAACACAAAACAAGTTTTCTTCCAAAATCATCCAAATTCTCCAAAGAAACAAACAAGATTTGAATTGTTTTACTCGAGGAGCATACCAGATCCGGTCAGGGCTCGTGGGCTGGGTTTAGGGTGTTTCATGGTGACTCTGTCACAACTTGACGATGAGCAGCTAACTGCAGCATGACTGCCATCGATGGTGTGTAGCTGTGTGGGTTGATTGTAGAACTCCCCAATGGTGTGATTGGCAGGTAAAGGTGGTGTGTAGCGGATGGAAACCTAGGATTGGGTTGGGTTCTATGTATGTTATCTTTTATATTATGTTTTATATTCTGATCTGTGGGCTAAGGCCCAGTCTGATGGTGCACGAGGGTTGCACACTGAGTTTCGCGACTCACCTTATTATTTTAACAATTTCAGGTAGCACTTAGTGCATCGGACTGGGCTGGAGAGGAGAGCAAGGTGACCATGCAAAAGAACATTTGGATTCAGCAAAAAGACTTTAGATTATTATTTTATATTTTTATCTAATTGGTTTTAAATCTCGTTGTAATAAGGCCATGAGCCACTAGACTATTATTTATGTTTTTGGGTTTATGTTGGGTTTTATTATTAGACATTTTAATTTTATGTTTAAAATTAAGCTAAGGCATGTACAAATTTTCGGTTTTTATTTAAAATTCACCAAGGCAATTTATAACTTTATAGCTTATATGACTTAATAAATTATTAAGTTTTCGGTATAAATGATTAAACCTAGTAATTGTTTTCCAAAATGCGACATGCTTTGTAAAATCACTCAAGTGACATACCAGTCTTAGTTGTAGTGTTTGGACTGGGTTTGGGGTGTTACAATGCTATGATTGAGTATGAAAGGTAAGTATATGTGAATGTGCACAAGTGAGATAGATGCATAGACTTTTTGAGACAAATGTGATATATGTATGATTGTGATATGAGCAAAAGAGATACTTTGAGGTATGAATTGTTATTAAGTAATGGCTAATTAAATGAGCCAAGGAAGAATTATGAATTTGCAATTGAGAAATATTAATGATCTTGTATTTGATAAGATTATGTATGTTATATGTTAACTTTATTTGTATATGGCTTACTAATCTTTTGAAAGCTTACTTTGTGTGTGTTTGCTTCGTTTTATATATCGTTAAAGCTACGGAAGGCTCAGGGATCGTCGAGGATCGTCACCACACTATCAAATCATATTTTGGTACCTTTTGAAAGTGTATATATTAAGTATGGCATGTATAGTCTAGTTGTAATGGTTATGTTTTGAAAGGTGTATGAAATAGCCATATGATATGGCTAAATAGTATATATATTGGAAATGAGTAGTTCATGCTATATATTGCATAGTTTGGTATGGTTTGATGGCTAATGGTTGAACTAGTGAAATGGTCAAATTTATGGTAAGCTTTATGGTACAAAATTGTTATATTATTAATGAATGGCTGTCACATTGAATTGGTAAGTTATTGAATGGTTTATACTTAGAAATACTTGTGATGAGAATGTGATAAATGTTGCATAATTTGGTAGGTTTGTTATACTCTTGTATGGTTTGATAAGATGATCAATTTGGTATGTTTTGGTTGCATTTGATGATTAGAAAGATGCTTATTTGTGCTTGTAGGTATAACTCAAAGTGTGGGTGGCAAAATGGCCTATATTTGCCTATACGGTTGAGCACACGGGCGTGTGGCTTGACCGTGTCCCTCGTGGTTACATTTCAAAACAAGTCAGTTTCGACCGTGGGCTGGACACACTGGCGTGTGACTGGCCGTGTGGTGCAAGTCAGTGTCGACCACGGGTAAGGCACACGTCGTGTTTCAGGCCATGTGGATAAGTCAGTATGTATGCTCTGTTTTGCCATGGCTTAGACACACAGGCGTGTCTGAGGGCGTGTGAGGCACACGGCCTGCCCACACGGGCTTGTGACCTCTGTAGCTTTGAAAAATGTTTAATTTTCAGAAATTTTTGTATGTGTTCGGTTTAGTCTCGACCTCTTTCTAATGCGTGTTTAAGGTCTCGTAGACCTGTTTAAGGGGCACTTTGATTTGATTGGTTATATTATGACATGAAATGTTTGTATATAATCTGATTTGCCCGGTAATGCCTTTAACCCTAGACTGGCAATGGTTATAGGTTAGGGGTGTTACATTAGTTGTGGAAAGCTAAGGTAGTGGAAGTAGGCAATTGAGGCTGAACCATTTTAAATCTCTTGTGCAAATTTTCTTTGAGCAACTCTTTCCAAACTTTTGAACACCGAACACCAATTCATCCCCTCTTGGTGTACCTTGAACCTAACATAATTTGTGTTATAACATTGAAATGTATAAACAAAATTCAAAATATTGTTATGGTTGAGGTGGTAAATAAAATATTTTATAAATATTGGTGGCATGGGTTTAAATTTCAACATATGTTAATTTTTTTACATTGGTTTTATGAACATTGTGAAAAGATAAAAGTACTCTTGTAAGAATATAACTTGTTTGAATTCCGTAAGGACAGTTTAGTAATTTCTAATTTGAGTTGATGTCCAGTTGACTCATGAAAATAACTAAGTTAAAGGTTTAAATACTAGTATAGATTAATAATATTCTCATTTTTTTGAAGGAAAGTAAATTTTAAAGAAAAGTTGTAGTTGTAAGAAAATTACATTCTTAAGAAAGTAATACTTTTTAAGGTAGAAATCATCTTACCATAATTTTGTGTATGTTTAGGCTACTTCAGCAAAGGTTGGGGCCTGAAAACTTTTGCCAACCATGCTCGAGTCTCATCATGTGTAAGTATCACGTATCTTTTCTCTTAAATTTATTATGGATATAAGCCACGCAGTATACGAGTTATGTCCAAATTTATTTTGATTTAAGTCTGAATATATTTCAATTTTTAGTTTAATTATACTTTATACTGAATTAATTGTAATTATAATAATGTGAACATATGTAGTTTATAATCATATTATTATATCTATATTGCTATATACAAAAAGAAGGTCCAAAACTTCCTTTTGTTGACAAGTGGCACGCCTAAAATTATATTTACATTTTATAAAAAGGTTTAATTTTAGCTTTGGTCCCTGTAATATACCTAAATTTAATATTTAATCTATATTAATTTGTAACATAATTTGGTCTTTATAACTTTATAATGTTATTAATTAGTTCAAATAGTTAATATCATTAACTTTTCAATTAAAATATTATTATATATAATTTGAATACCTTAAGTCTTAAAAACTAACGTGTGGCTTCCCATTTCTTTTAGGTTTGCATCCTTTTTTTTAACATTATAAGACAATGGTTAAATTTCATTTCTGGCTCCTAAACTATGTTATAACTTGAGATTTAATCTATATCTTTAATTTTTGACATAATTTGATCCATTCACTTTTATAATGTCATTAGTTAGTCTGAATAGTTAATATTGGTAACTATTTCAATCAAAATTTTGACATCTAATTTTCTTAAGAACACTATTCCAATAGAAAAAAAATTTCATCAGGGAGGTTTCAAATGGGTGTTTTTAACTAAAAAATCCTAAACAATATTTTCAACATTATTTGTATTGTTACATGACTATAAAGTGAATATATATTTTTAAATTTCAAAATGTAGCACCAAAGAATTTAATAACAGAGTTTTAATAGTAATAACATCTGAACTTGAATTTTTAAATCCAAAAAGTAGATGAATATGTTCTTGAAATTAAAAGTAGGGGACCAAATTCCAAATGAATGAAGCGTATAAGGACTTAGAGCATATTTTACTTAGAGCATATTTTAACATTCAAATTTATAATTATAATTATAAACTCTTTAAAGCATGAAAATAAAATTATCAAAAGAGTAGTTTATGTAATGCCCTCAACCCGACCAGATTTCACCGGATCCAGATCTTGGGTGTTACTTCGCATAACTTAGCAAAATTTCAAAACGGTCAACTTGAGCTCATGACATTAAACATATTTCTTAACATTTTATAAAAAATGCCACTATTAAAGAAACATAGAGAAGTATTTAAAATTTAAAAATAAAATATTACATCAAATTGTTTACAGCTTAATACAACACAAGGTTTATAAAAACAGACTATTTAAATGCGTTTATTAGATACCACTTTTCCAAAAATGTCCACTGTATGCCTAGTATCCCCATTCGTCGTTTCTCTGGCGCAATCATAAGCAACACCTGAAACATAAGCATAACATTCGTAAGTTTAGAGAAACTTAGTGAGTTTAGACACAACATACCTTTTAACCTTTCTTGTTGAATTCTTCATCTTGAATATTTGGATTTTCCCATATCTGTCTCTGGCGAATGCCTTCCCATCCTCAGTTATATAATTACACACTTAGATGCCACTTACTCTTCTTAACAAATCATCCTTAACTTGACTTATTGGCTGACTTCAAATCATACCAGATGCTACTACCTCTTCTTATCTATTCAAAAAACTTACAACAATTATCTTAGAATAGATATTCATAGACACAGTTCACTGGTGAATATTTACACTTGTAACACCCCAAACCCGGCGTAAACGTTACGACCGAATCTGGCATGTCACATAAAAGGGTTATTTAAAAACTGTGCGTTTGTTAAAAAGTTCGTATTCTTTTTGAAACTCTGTGTTTTGTGGTTTGTTTATAAAAGCCGATTCATTTAATGCCCACTTTACAAAGTTGTTATTAATTTGAATAAAATTGTATTTGTTGTGAAAATCGAGTTTAAGTAATTTTGAATAAGAACGGTTTATTATCATTTTAGGAAAATCCCATATTGAACATTAAATAATAAACAGTAACCAAATTGAAAGCTAAAACCAATAAAATACCAAAGGCCTTATTACATATCAAAATCCCAAAATTAAAAGTAAGTTTAAATATAAGAAACAAGTTTACGAGAAAACATTGCAGGGCCACCACAAGTCTGCCTCGGCTCCCCAAATCCGCGGTCTAATGATTACCTGAAACATTTAAAAAGAGGGGGTAAGTTTACGAAACTCAGTGTGTGTTTCCCCTTACGAGTGATAACTGGGCCTAAGCCCACAAAAGTAGATTGGGCCCTAGCCCTCACAATAACATACTTAACCGAAGCACACAGAAATCAAATCGGGCCGTAGCCCTAATATCACAGTATAGCAGATAACCCATGCCAAATGATGTAAAACCCATTCTTTAGTCATATTCGGCCATAAGCCCATAACATAGCATATCGAACCATAGCATATTAAATCACATGTACATATAAGAATGACAATGCATTCCTGAACCCACCTAGGTATCCATCCTCTACACACCACCCGTACCTACCAATCACACCGTGGGGATTACCAAATCGACCCTCCATCCGCTACACACCATTGAAGGCAGTCGCTGCAGTCAACTGCACATCGCCCTTATAATCGTGGGATAGCCATCAGATAATGTGACAAAGACACCAGATTCATAATATGTGACATAAGTCATCGGATACATAATATGTGACATAAGTTAACAGATAATGTGGTAAAAACCACCGGAACACTTCCCCTTTATCAATATCACCCATATGCCCATGCATCATACATATTAATCAATTATCATGCAATGTGTCATGTATACAAAACATATATCAAATATAAGAATAACATGAGTTACCATCATAATCAGATAGACATAAAACAACAAAATCAAGCTAATCAACCTCTAAGGGAATAATCGTAATTTTACCTACCAAGGGTATTTTCGTAATTTATCCACCAAGAGTATTTTCGTAAATTCACACCTGCAATGGCCTTTCTGAAGGCCTAATGTCACCACTAGCGACTCAGCTACCATTTCCGGTCGTACTGGACTATTGGGCCTAAAACCCGATTTCGACCCATTCGGGCCCACACGTTCGTGTGGCCTATCTAGCACTCAATCTAGCCACATATATGAGATTCATCTAGTCTAGTTCAATATACACTAAGCAATCATACAATTTACTCATATGGGCCCGTGCCTTCCGGTATTGTTTTATTCAATGTTTGCTCAATTACTCTTTTACCCGCAAATGCAATATAGGCATTGGGTTCAGCAATAATGATATCCCCCAACATACCAAAACTCGCGGTCACTCCACCAGTAGTAGTAGATGTAAGAATTGATACATAAAATAACTTTTTATTTGATTGATAATCATATAAAGTGGAAGATATTTTAGCCATTTGCATCAAGCTCAAACTTCTTTCTTGCATGCGTGCTCCTCCGGAAGCACACACTAGAATAAGAGGTAAAAAATTATTGGTAGCATATTCGATCAAACGAGTGATTTTCTCACCCCCCATTGGGCCCACTTCGGCCCATCGAGGCCCAAGCAGCCCCAACCCATATGAATACTACTGATGGCCTCAACTATCGTATCGAAGCCCCACACGTGCACTCGCACGCTCGTGTGGCTACTAATGTCGTGTGACCGGCATTTCGGCATTTTGCCGCTCTACAACTAGAGTAGAGAAGTACACATATACATGATAAGAGTCTGGTGCTAATCCGCGCTCCGACCAAACTCTCCTCCTGGAATGCTCTTTATATAACTAGCTCTTCACCTTCATTCTTTGTGTCTTTCCGATGTGGGATCCCTTCGTCAATAGAGTTTAAATTCAACTGAAACTCTTGCCGTCCAATCCACAAAATAAATACTCCTTTGCTTCCCATGAGATTCGAACCCAGGCTCCCTTGCAACATAATCTACGCCGCTAACCACTTGGCCACAAGCTCCTCTTGTGTCTTAAACCATACGCAACTAAATGTAAACTATGGCCCAAATTCTAAGATCCAAGTAAAAAGAAACCAAAATGCAAAAGCCAAGACTTGAACCTTGGACCTCCTTCCTTCCTTGTGGCGTCACTCCCTTGCCTCTTATGTGGCGTCATTTTGCCACTACACCACACACTCCACTTGTGTCATTTTTCTCCATATTTTATTCTTAAGGCCTATCTGCCAACTTCCAGGGTTTTTTTTCACCTAAAACCAAAATTTCCCCAAAGCCAATATTTGATCCCGGGACGTCATAGCAGCCCTCTAACCTTCCAAAATCACTTATCTAATAAGTTTAGCTTGCATTAATGCCATTCTCAAAAATTTTAAACGCTACTACGCCTAAGGCTCATGGGGCTCAATTCTCCTAGGCCCAATTTCGGGATGTTACAAATCTACCCTCCTTAAAGAAATTTTGTCCCCGAAATTTCCAACTATAGGTACAGTCACACATCCTAACCTATAACACTATTCTCACGTTGCACACTCTGATCTTAATAAAACTAATATACTTTCTAACTAAATCTTGGAACCCTTCACATAACCAACTACCTAACACCGAAGCAAACAGATATTTCCCACACATACATACAATTCCTATATTCAAGCATCACATCCACACATCGCAGAATAAATACAATCATTCAGTATATAATAGAATATAGTAAAAAGGAAACTTACAGATTTGGTGCCGGAGACTCGGGTGCCATACTTACAGAAAAGAGAGAGATATATATATTTTCTAAACCATCCTTTGAAAACATTTTTGAACCCAAACCCACCGCTGAGTTTTTAAACCTAGGCTCTGATACCATAATTGTAACACCCCAAACCCGGCCTAAACGTTACGACCGAATCTGGCATGTCACATAAAAGGGTTATTTAAAAACTGTGCGTTTGTTAAAAGTTCGTATTCTTTTTGAAACTCCGCGTTTTGTGGTTTGTTTATAAAAGCCGATTCATTTAATGCCCACTTTACAAAGTTGTTATTAATTTGAATAAAATTGTATTTGTTGTGAAAATCAAGTTTAAGTAATTTTGAATAAAAACGGTTTATTATCATTTCAGGAAAATCTCATATTGAACATTAAATAATGAACAGTAACCAAATTGAAAGCTAAAACCAATAAAATACCAAAGGCCTTATTACATATCAAAATCCAAAAATTAAAAGTAAGTTTAAATATAAGAAACAAGTTTACGAGAAAATATTGCAGGGCCACCACAAGTCTGCCTCAGCTCCCCAAATCCGAGGTCTAATGATTACCTGAAACATTTAAAAATAGGGGGTGAGTTTACGAAAACTCAGTGTGTGTTTCCCTTTACGAGTGATAACTGGGCCTAAACCCACAAAAGCAGATTGGGCCCTAGCCCTCACAACAACATACTTAACCGAAGCACACATAAATCAAATCGGGCCGTAGCCCTAATATCACAGTATAGCAGATAACCCATGCCAAATGATGCAAAACCCATTCTTTAGTCATATTCGGCCATAAGCCCATAACATAGCATATCGAACCATAGCATATTAAATCACATGTACATATAAGAATGACAATGCAGTCCTGAACCCACCTAGGTATCCATCCTCTACACACCACCTGTACCTGCCAATCACACCGTGGGGATTACTAAATCGACCCTTCATCCGCTACACACCATCGAAGGCAGTCGCTGCAGTCAACTGCACATCGCCCTTATAATCGTGGCATAGCCACCAGATAATGTGACAAAGTCACCAGATTCATAATATGTGACATAAGTCACCGGATACATAATATGTGACATAAGTCACCGGATAATGTGGTAAAAACCACCGGAACACTTCCCCTTTATCAATATCACCCATATGCCCATGCATCATACATATTAATCAGTTATCATGCAATGTGTCATGTATGCAAAACATATATCAAATATAAGAATAACATGAGCTACCATCATAATCAGATAGACATAAAACAACAAAATCAAGCTAATCAACCTCTAAGGGCATAATCGTAATTTTACCTACCAAGGGTATTTTCGTAATTTACCCACCAAGGGTATTTTTGTAAATTCGCACCTGCAATGGCCTTTATGAAGGCCTAATGTCTCCACTAGTGACTCAGCTACCATTTCCGGTCGTACTGGACTATTGGGCCTAAAACACGATTTCGGCCCATTCGGGCCCACACGCTCGTGTGGCCCATCTAGCACTCAATCTGGCCACGTATATGAGATTCATCTAGTCTAGTTCAATATATACTAAGCAATAATATAATTTACTCATATGGGCCAACTTCGGCTCATCGAGGCCCACGGGCCCTAACCCACACGAATACTACTGATGGCCTCAACTATCGCGTCGAAGCCCCACACGTGCGCTCGCATGCTCGTGTGGCTACTAATGTCGTGTGACTGGCATTTCAGCATTTTGCTGCTCTACAGCTAGAGTAGAGAAATACACACACACCTGATAGGAGTCTGGTGCTAACCCGCGCCCCGACCACTCCTGTGCCCAAACGCCCTCCAAGGTATGTTAACTTTCCTCCTGGAATGCTCTTTATATAGCTACCTCTTCACCTTCATTCTTTGTGTCTTTCCGATGTGGGATCCCTTCGTCAGTAGAGTTTAAATTCAACTGAAACTCTTGCCGTCCAATCCGCAAAATAAATACTCCTTTGCTTCCCATGAGATTCGAACCCAGGCTCCCTTGCAACATAATCCACGCCGCTAACCACTTGGCCACAAGCTCCTCTTGTGTCTTAAACCATGCGCAACTAAATATAAACTATGGACCAAATTCTAAAATCCAAGTAAAAAAAACCAAAATGCAAAAGCCAAGACTTGAACCTTGGACCTCCTTTCTTCCTTGTGGCGTCACTCCCTTGCCTCTTATGTGGCGTCACTTTGCCACTACACCACACACTCCACTTGTTTCATTTTTCTCCATATTTTATTCTTAAGGCCTACCTGCCAACTTCCAGGGTTTGTTTTTCACCTAAAACCAAAATTTCCCCAAAGCCAATATTTGATCCCGGGACTTCATAGCAGCCCTCTAACCTTTCAAAATCACTTATCTAATAAGTCTAACTTGATTAATGCCATTCTCAAAAATTTTAAACGATACTACGCCGCCCATGGGGCTCAATTCTCCTAGGCCCAATTTCGGGATGTTACAACACTTTTGGCGAATACCCACATAGAGTTTATTACTATCAGTATACCAACCAAATCATTATATATTTCAATATCCAGCACAACTTATGCAAATAATGAACTAACAAGTCATTCAGAGATATTCCTCACAACTCTTGTTACACAGCACATCAATACTCAAATAGATAGGTGGCGCAAATATTAGATAATTCCATAGTTGAAACATGATGCTATTTAGATATGACTGTAACATCCCGAAATTGGGCCTAGTAGGATTGGGCCGATTGGGCTTTGGGCTTAAGGAAAAATTAGAGTATCAACTTGTTACTTGTGTTAGCTCAGATAGGATGTTTATTTTGTGCTTAGTATAGTTTTGTGAAGGCTTGGAATTATTAGCTAAGCTAGAATAATTATTAGTATTAAAAATTTAGTGAAGTGGATTAAGTGAACTTGACACTTAAGTTAAATTAAGTGTTAAATTCAAGCACAAGAGGAGTTTGTGGCATAGTGGATAAGGCACATGAAAGGTTGCTTGAGGGAAGTGGTTCGAGTAGATGGAAGACATATGAGGACTTTACTTTTATTCATCCTTACATTAAGTATTGGCCAAGTTTTAATTATGGTAAGGATGGACTTTGTTATTTTGGATGGTAGACTAAAGGAAAAAGGCAAGTACTTATTTATGGTAGGATAAAGGGGACATAAGGCTTGAAGTATGGGGTGATGTTTTGGAAACTCTTCTATGGCCATTAGTCCAAGTATGTGGACGACATTTTGGTCTAGGGGGAGGGGTGACCGATTTTGTTGGAGGCTTTGGTAAGTTGAATAATAGTTTAGGTAAGTTTGATGTTTGGGAAAGAAATCAATTGATTAAAGGATGATGTGATAACATAAGGCATGATATAAGGTGTGTTGTTATGGAAAGTTTTGTGTGGATAGGTTTGACTTTGAAGTCCATGTATTTGGACGATTTTGGAGCCTAGGGGGGAGTGGCCGAATTTTGTATTGTTGGTTGCTAGTTGGTGCCAAAATTTCTTTTGGTTAGGTGGTCATTTTCGGCTACTTTGGTAAGCTTTCAATCTTTGTTTTGTGTCATTTTTGAAACCTTCTTGTGTATGCTGAATTCTCCTTAGTGCACCAAAGTGAACCATAAACCGAATGTCCTTAGGTGTTTGTTGTTTTTCCTCTTAGGCATTAGGCCGAAACTCATCTGGAACCTCCCTCTCATCAATTAATTCTTTGTAACCGAAAAGAACCTCTTTTAGTTCTCATTTTCCTATTCTTTTCTTCTCATATTTGTTAACACTTACAAATTTGCTTTTACTTTCTTTTGGCCGAACCTCTTTCTTCCCAAACTCTCTTTTCTTTTCTTCTATTGTTGCTTGCTTCGAAATCCTCCTCTCTTATTTTTATTCTCTTTTCTACTCACGTACTTCATTTCTTTTATCCACATATCATTTGCTTTCTTCTTTCAAAACCATAGCGAAACCTCCTATCATTGTTCTTTATTTGCCGAATTCTTCAATATTTTATTCTCTCTTTTATTTTGCAAATCTTTAAGGCCGAAACTTCTAGAGAGGTGTTGTCGACTTCTTTTTTGTAGTCTCTTCTAGTAGGCGTTAGTGGTAAGCAGCGGAAGTGCCATCGTGGAGGAGGTCTTTCAGGATTTGAAGTGATCAAGGTAAGTGAAATATAGCTTTCGACCTTAGGCCATGTTATGAGTATTTTAAGTGTTGACCGATTCTAATAAGGGTTGTTTAAGGAATTTTCGACAAAGTTCTTAAGCAAGTGACGATTTCGGGATTTGATCAATTGTGCCAAAATAGGTGCGTAGTTATCGCACTGTCTCTTATTTGTGTGTATGTGTTATATTTATGTATATGTTATATGATGTTAATGGTAGCCGAATTAAGGGCTAAGATTGTGAATACCCTTGGTGGGTGATCGAATACTCAGGTCAGTGAATTACGATATTAAATGATCATTGATGAATATATGAAATGTGATGGCATGTGATGCATTATTGTTCAAGTGATATGTTGCCATGATACACATATATGCATGGGACTTGGGATGTGACTATCGAAGGAAAGGGTGTACTTTATGTACGTGGTCTAATGTTAGCCTTGTGCTACATTGGCGCTTGATGGTGGCTATGTGCTTCATCAAGGGAGGTGTTGGCTAGGTGCCCATCTCGGTGAATGATAGCTGTGTGCATCACCGTAGATTGAGGATGACCTCGAGTCACCTCGTGGATACAGATATGTGGATCACTATGTGATCGGTGGCTTAGCCACGGCCTTGGGCAGCAAGTCTGCCAAGGTAAGATATGAGGATCATTATTTGATTGGTGGCTTAGCCACGGCCTTGGGCAGCAAGTCTGCTAAGGTAAGATATGTGGGATCACTATGTGATCGGTGGATTAGCCATGGCCTTGGGCGGGGAGTCTGCTAAGGTAGGAGTAACGGATGGACTCTAGGTTGGGTTGGGCTTCATGTTGCATATTTATGCATTTTGCATGACTAATTATGTGGATCAATGTGGATATGGGCCAATCCCAACATGTGAAATTATGTGGATATATTACCTTATCATCTGATATGTGATTGATGTGTGGATTTGGGCCAAGCCCATATGTGGGGACATGTGTAATAATTATGCACTTAGTCTGTGTGACTCACCCAAATTTTTCTCAAACCTTACAGGTGATGCATAAAGCTTGGACCGGGTTGGACAGGATACGAGGTGGCCCATGCAGAAGATAAATTTATTTGTTTTACACATTTTTTTGAAAGGTTATTTATTGTAATAAGGGCCATTTAAAGTATTTATGGACTTTTATTATGTTTTAAGTTAGATTGTCGATTATATTATTATTTGAAAATGTTTTATTTTAAACAACTTAATTTTATTTGGAACTTTATTACACAATGTTTTAGTAAAGACAATAAATTTTTATGTTTTCACTCTAAGTCAAAATATTTTTCAAACGTTTTCCACAGTGGCATTCTAAATTCGGCTGTGGTGTATGGGCCGGGTTTGGGGTGTTACAATGACAGAGGTTAACAACTTGGATTTCTCAACCCTATATAACACGGATAAGATAAGACTAATGGCACTTATATAACTCTTATAACTAAGTATATGTCCATACTCTAAACTGAAAAATGACCACAGTGGATAACCTCTCCAAACACACAGATACATTTGATTACTTCACAGACCTATTCAAATGAAAATAGCTTCAGCCATATCATCCTTATCACAGACTTATTTATAGGAGAAGTTTTCAGAATGTAACCAAAACTTACGTAATTCCCCATATAGACTTAGCAGAGTACGCCACAAAGGCTAAACAGAATACGTCATAAAGGTAACATAAAATATATGCAACATAGGCTTTAGCAAAAGTACGCCATAAAGGCCAAAGAAATTATGCCATAGAGGCCAGATAAAATACACCATAAAGGCCAAACAAATTACGCCATAAAGGCCAGATAAAATACGCCATAAAGGCATTATTGAAAAGCCACAAAGGCTCTATTTGGATGCTACCCAGGCACCACAAGTGAACTACTGTGTTTGCGATATGTATTTTCCTAAACTCATAATCGCGTGAGGTTTGCCCATCATCGCCTCGGGATACACAGAAACCCTAGTCAATAAATGCAACTCATCCACCCTTCCCAGAGTGTGTCATGGCCATGGAATTTTTTAGAATTGTCGTACTAAAATTTGTGTATACTGTAATATCCCTAAACAAGGTCTAGTCATTTTAAGTATATTTTTCGGGTTTCGAGGGAGAAACTAGGAATTTATGGGGTTTCTAGTAATTTTTAATTTAATTTAAGGAGTTAATTTAATCTAAAATCGATTAAACAATAATCCGAAAAATAAAAATGTTCTTAGAAAATTAATTTTAAAGTAATTAAATAATTATTGGTGAAAATAATTAATTTGGGTGGAAAAATAATTTTAAAATAATTTTTATTGGGGGTTAATTTGAGTTAAATTTAAATAGTAATTTAATTTAATTTAATAAATTTTGGGGTATTTATTTGGCAAATAAACCTTAAAATTCAAAATTTTGGAGGGAAATGATTAAATGATAAAGTAAGGGAAATGTGAGAGTGGCCATTAGGCAAATTTCCCAATTTTTAAATTTCTGGTGGGTTGTTTCAGTTTTAAACACAAAGCATCTAGCCTACATTTCACACCATTTACAACATATTAGAGAATTATAAATTTTGTTTTCTTTGCATGGATTTAAATATCTATCATTAGAGAATAGATCCAAACAATTTTCTTATCAAAATACTCTCTCAATTCACCCGAAATTATTCTCAAAAGTAACAAAAGAAATATTCTGAAATTTCTCAAGTTTCTTGAATCAAGATTTTCAATCAAAGGATTTAGAATGAATCAAAGGTAATTATTATTTCTAAACTTATTTTTATGATGATTAGAAACATTTTTACATGATTTGAGTGATAATTATATGATTTTTCATCCATGTCATCTTCTTCAAAAGCTAAAGGTTCTTTAATGGTGGCTCTTAAATTTTAAGAGGAAATTTAAAAATCAATGGATGTTCCAACTCAAAATGGATCTACTGAAAGGTTTTTGATCTTATTTATCAAGATTAAACATGATTTTTGAGGTAATTTGAAGAAATCCAAATTTCATCATCTTCATGAATCGATTTTCCAAATTTTTGTGAAATTGATGCTTAGTTTATGTTTAACTGGTTTAGTATTGATGTTTGGAAGTGATTAGAAGGGCTGGAGAGGTTGATTTTGTGAGGAATCGAGTTCTCGACTTGATGTTACAAATCCGATAAGGTATCTTAGTGATGGAATTTCAATTAGCATAGTTAATTAAAATTCATGTTTAATATAACTTTGGAAAGGTGGTAATGTCTACTTTACCTCTATTGAAGCTACGAATCTTGAAGAGGACCGAGACAACCGGAATTGAAGCTTGAAATTGCCTAGTTGATCACTTATTTTGGTAGAATAAAATTGTCTGGTGAGTGTTTTTGAGGGTGATTTGGTAAATTGACCATCAATTATGTTTAATTAGTACCTCAATTAATGATTACAATTAATTAATTATGGTTGAATGGTTGATTTTGCAAGATTGGTATTAAATGTGCAATAAATTGAATTTGTATGGAAAAAAATGGTGAGTTTTTGGGTGGTGTTGTGCTATTTAATTGGATTAATTTTAAAGATGATCTAAAGCATGTGTACTGAAATTTTTTTATCATGATATGTTAGCATTACATTTGATAATTGAATATGGGAAATTGGTGAATGAATTGCTTGATTTAATTGGATGCTAAATGGCTATAATACATGTTATACATAAGCATATTATCACATTAAATTGAGCACAATAATGGCTGATTTATTTGCTATGTTTGATTGAATATATTGGCAACATGCATGGTGGAGTGACTCAGCATATTGATATGTTATTTGTGAGCAATAAGGCTTTAGGTGGACTGACTTGGAGTAGATAACGGAGTGTTGAGCATGAGTCTCCGCTCAATGGGTTATTTGAGGCACTATAAGAGAGCACATGCTTCAACCCGCTCAACTCAGCGGACTGTATTTCATATTTGTGGGAGTTCGAAGATCCATTTATCTGATGTATGATCACCCGATTAAGCCATGAAAAGTGTATGCCAATATATTTATGTGTGATTGTTGCTATATCAATTGATAATTGGAAGCCATGAATAATTGATTTTTGGTATGGAAAATGCTTTTGAAAATGAAATTGATATGTTTAATTATTTTGGTTGACAATTGGTGAATGATTGGTTGTGAATTAAGCATGAATTGGATGTTAATTTGCTTGTTGTTTTCACTAGCATTCACTGAGATTTTTAAAGCTCACATCCTCACAATTCGTGCAGATAATATTGAGGAGCTGAGGAGCCGAGCAAAGGAGTTCCAAGAGATTAGGCTTGGTAGGGACTTTGAAACACCCCAAACCCTGCCCATGAGCCTCGACCGGATCTGGCATGCTCTTGGAGTAAAACACTTTCAAAAACTTGTTTGTTAGTTTGGAAAATTGGATCATTTTAAAGAGAAATCGATTTGTGTTCTGATTAAATTGAAAATGTTGTCTTTATTGGAGTCCATATTTTATTAAAACATTATCTTCGTAATTGAAAACCATAAGTTATAAGATGTGGCCGAATTTCAACCCCCATTTGAATTTATTTTAGGAAAAACTGTTTAACATATGGTTTAAAATAATTTGATTAAATCAACTATTATCTCCTCCTTTTAGCCGAATTTTAAAAGGAATTTAATCACATCTAAAGCTCCTCCCCTCAGTCTCCCAATGCCGTCCACTACCACTCCTTTTGCCGAAAAAGAAAAGTCCCAAAACGTTGCTTGTACTGCTCGAACTTAAGACCTTCTTGCACTGCCTGTGGCGTCACTTACTTGGGCTTTAATTGTGCCTCCTTGCCACTTTTCCAAGCCCAATCTTGTGTCTAATTTCCCCTACAAATTCTCTTAAGGCCAATCAAGTTTAGCTCCTCTTTAAAACCTAAAATACAATATTTTCTAAGGCACTCACCTACACTCTAAAGTTCTCAAAATTCATAAAACACATTCAACCCACACACAGGCATGCTTCCACATATATTTAAGCAAAAATGCACAAGCCTTAAATCCCGGATATTATAGTTCTACCCCCTTATAATAATTTCGACCTCGAAATTACCTGGCTAAAATAGGAGAGGGTATTGCTATCGCATTGCTTCTTCCGGCTCCCACGAAGCTTCTTCCGATCCATGATTACGCCATAACACTTTGACTAGAGGAACTAATCTCCTTCGCAACACTTTCACATCTCACTCCAAGATCTGAATTGGCTCCTCCTCGTAGGACAAATCTAGCCTTAGCTCCACCTCTTCAACCGGAACTACATGAGATGGATCCAATCGATAACGATGTAGCATCAAAACATGGAATACATCGTGCATTTGCTGCAATTCCGAAGGCAACTCTAGCTGGTATGCCACTGGACCAACTCGCTTCAATACCCGATAAGGTCCTATAAACCTGGGACTTAACTTCCCTTTGCGACCAAATCTCATTACTTTCTTCCATGGCGAAACCTTAAGAAACACCTGATCTCCCATAGCAAACTCTATTTCCTTTCGCTTAAGATCTGCGTACGACTTCTGCCTATCAGATGCCTCCTTTAACCGTGCTCGAATTACCCTAACCTTCTCTTCAGATTCTGCCACAATCTCTGGACCCAAAACTTGGCATTCAACCAATTCTGTCCAACACGTAGGAGTGCGACACCTCTGTCCATACAGCGCTTTATACGGTGCCATCCGAATACTGGCTTGATAGCTGTTATTATATGCAAATTCTGCTAAAAGCAAATATTCTTCCCAACTTCCTCTGAAGTCTATTACACAGCCCCTCAACATATCTTCCAACACTTGGATCACCCGCTAAGATTGACCGTCCGACTGTGGATGAAATGCCGTAGTAAAATCCAATCTGGTGCCTAAAGCCTGATGTAGTGCTTGCCAAAACCGAGACGTAAACCTTGGGTCTCTATCCGAAATAATTGATATCGGTACTCCATGCAACCTCATAATTTCTGCCACATACAACTTTGCTAACCTCTGCAAAGAATAGTCAACCCGCACTGGTATGAAATGCGCGGACTTTGTCAATCGATCCACTATCACCTATACCGAGTCCTTCTTAGTAGGAGTAAGGGGAAGCCCACTAACGAAGTCCATGGTGATTCTCTCCCACTTCCACTGCGGAATCTTTATCGGCTGAAGCAATCCTGACAGAACTTGGTGTTCAGCCTTAACCTGCTGACACGTTAAGCACTTACCTACAAATTCTGTAACTTCTCGCTTAAGACTAGGCCACCAAAACTGTTCCCATAGATCTCTGTACAACTTACTACCTCCAGGATGCATAGCATAAGGGCTACTATGCAATTCCTGAAGAATTCTCTGCCTAAGTTCTTCATTCTTCGGCATACAGACCTTACCCTTGAAACACAACACTCCATAGTCATTAACACCATGTTCCTCCAACTCCTCACTCTGCACTTGCCGTAGCTTAGCACTTAAATCATCATCTGCCAACTGTCTTTCTTTCACCTCATTCAACCACGTCAGCTTAACTTGCAACTTTGCTAACAAACTTCCGTCGTCATACAAGCTAAGATGTGCAAACATGGCCCTCAGATCCAACACTACGTTTCGACTTAGGGCATCCGCCACTACACTCGCCTTGCCCGGATGATACTCTATAGAACAATCGTAGTCTTTCAATAACTCCACCCACCTTCGCTGTCTCAAGTTCAGCTCTTTCTGAGTCAACAGATACTTAAGGCTCTTGTGGTCTCTGTAGATCACTGGCTTTTCTCCATACAAATAGTGCCTCCATACCTTAAGAGCAAAGACCACTGCCGCCAATTCCAAATCATGTGTCAGATAGTTAACCTCATGTGGCCTTAATTGTCGAGACGCATAAGCGACTACCTTCCCATCCTACATCAATACACATCCCAACCCTGTGTGAGAAGCATCACAGTACACCACAAAATCTTTCCCTGCCTCCGGTTGGATCAGAACCGGAGCTTCAGTCAAAACCCTCTTAAGATTCTCAAAGCTTTCCTGTTGCTTATCTGTCCATACGAAGGGTACTTCCTTTCTCAACAACTTTGTCAGAGGTGCAGCTATTGATGAGAACCCTTCCACGAACCTTCTATAGTAACCTGCTAATCCCAAGAAACTATGAATCTCAGCCACAGACTTAGGTGGTTTCCAATCTAGCACAGCCTCGATCTTCTGAGGATCCACCCTTATCCCTTCTGCAGACATGACGTGCCCTAAGAATGCGACCTCCTTCAGCCAAAATTCACACTTGTTGAATTTGGCATAAAGCTTCTTCTCCCTTAATACTTGGAACACTACCCGGAGATGCTCATCATGTTCTTCCTCAGACTTGGAATACACTAGGATGTCGTCGATGAACACAACGACGAACTGATCCAAGTAAGGTTGAAAAACACGATTCATCATATCCATGAATGCGGCTGGGGCGTTTGTCAATCCGAACGGCATTACTAAGAACTCATAGTGCCCGTATCTTGTCCGGAAAGCTGTCATATGGATATCTGCTTCCTTCACCTTAAGATGATGATATCCAGACCGTAAATCTATCTTTGAAAACACCGTGGC
Source organism: Gossypium bickii (assembly GCA_025503065.1). NCBI lineage: Eukaryota > Viridiplantae > Streptophyta > Magnoliopsida > Malvales > Malvaceae > Gossypium > Gossypium bickii. Next base: position 2,938,441 of record CP106720.1, on the reverse strand, counting down.
CCCCTTAAGCTGATCGAACAAGTCGTCTATCCTTGGCAAAGGGTACTTATTCGTGATGGTCAGCTTATTCAACTGACGATAATCTATGCACATATGCATAATTCTGTCCTTTTTCTTCACAAACAAGACCGGTGCTCCCCATGGAGACACACTAGGTCGGATAAACCCACGATCAAGCAACTCCACGACCGAGCCTCAGGCTCCACCAACTCCTTTGGTGCCATTCTATATGGAGCGATTGACACAGGGGCTGTACCTGGAAGCAAGTCAATTCCGAACTCCACTTCCCTATCCAGGGGTATCCCAGGTAATTCCTCCGGAAAAACATCTACAAATTCCCTTACTGTTCTAACTCCGCTAACTCTCTCTTCTTTTGATCTAACGCACTAACGAGAGTCAAAAATGCCTTGCACCCTTTTTGAACCATCTTTTCAGCCTTCAGTGTGGAGACTACGTTAGACAAGTAGTTCCTTCTTTCTCCTATCATAATTATCTCCTCATCCTTCAGGATCCTTAACTCCATTCGCTTAGCTGCACAATCCAATATAGCCCGATGTTCCACTAGCCAATCCATGCCAAGAATGAGATCAAATTCTCCGAAAGGTAGTTCCATCAAGTCGGCAGGAAATACCACTCTCTGAATCTCTAGAGGTACACTCCGAAATATCTTATTCACCACTACAGTTTGACCTAATGGGCTTACTACAGTCATCTCCCTATCAGACCGTTCAGAGGCTATGCCTAGTGTTTCAACTACTCTACATGCAACATAAGAATGGGTCGAGCCAACCTCAATTAAAGCAAAGTAAGGCTTGTCAGCTATAAGGAACATACCGGTTATGACGTCCGGTGCGTCTCCATCCTCCCTCCAGCGAACTGCATATACCAAGCCTGGCTGTCTTGCCCCTGTATTACCAACACCTCTGCCCGGTGCTCCACGTCCTCTTCCAGAACCATTATCTCTACCTATCGGACCCACGACCCCGCGGTGGCTGCTGTCCACCTCTTCCAGCCTAATTAAAACCCTGACCTGTTGGTCGGCTCCCGTCAATTTTCATAGGGCAGTCCTTAATCATGTGTTTCTTGGACCCGCACTTAAAGCATCCCCATGTCTTCTTTCAACACTCTCCTAAGTGCATCTTCCCACACTGAGCACAAGTACGATATTGCCCTCCTGTAGCAACCTGCTGACCTCGCGGCCCATCAACTCTGGGCCTCTTTTGAACATTCCCAGACGACCCTGATGATCCAAAACCTCTCTTTTGCCTATTCCGATCCAGATTCGTCTCACGAGTCCTTAATCCCTTCGGCTACCTTAGCCTTCTCCACTAACACGGCAAACTCCCGCTCCTGCTGTGGAGCTATCAACAACCTCAGGTCATCCCTCAGTTCGTCCTCAAACCAGACACATTGTTCATGCTCCGTAGCCACGATCCTTCGAGCATACCAGCTCAACCTTAAGAATTCCGCCTCGTACTCCGCTACGGACTTATTCCCTTGAACCAGCCCCAGAAATGCCTTCCTCTACGAATCAATATAACTAGTCCTAACATACTTCATTTGATACGCCGCCTTAAAATACTCCCAAGTGAGATCCTCAGCTGTAGCATCATCCCGAACTGTGAGCCACCATTGATATGACTCATCGCGGAGAAGCGACACCATTCCCTTTAGTTTCTCCTCAGCAGTCAGATCCAGCTCATCCATGATTCGCTCTGTCGCCTCCAACAAATACTCAGCCGTACTGGGTGCCACACCGGACACACCATGAAATACCTCAGCTCCATTGGCTTGGAGTCGCTCGAGTACAAATTTTCGAGCTCCCATACCTCCACCTGCTCCAGCCACCATCTCAAGAACCCACAAAGACGCTGCATGAGCATCGCATCATCCCCCATCGATCCTCGATGCTCAACACCAAGCGGTGGTGGTGGTGGGGGAGGTGGTACCTCATTCTCGGACCTTTGACCAGACTTAACGGGTTCCGATACGGTCATTCTACCTCTACCATGCCCTCGCACATTACGACCACGTCCCCTAGAGGTCATATCTACGATCGCGATTTAATCTGATTTAAAAAGTTTTATGCATTAGTCATTGTTCCACTGATTACCAGCGAAGAAGTTTTATGAAAAGAAGTTTAGTAGCAGTTCTTTCGATCATTTCAGAGTTTTCGTTTCAAGTCTTCTACCCTAATTCAGAGAAACACATTCATTTAATAGTATCTACTACACACATTCACTACTCGAATATTTTCATCCATTCCAATCCCAGGGGTATTTTCGTAATTTGTCCTATAAGGGTATTTTAGTAATTTTCAAAATCCGGGTATCTCAATATTTTGCAAAATAGGGGTTCTTGGTATTTTTGTAAAGTAAGAAAATCTTAGTAAAAGTTGAGGGTAGTATGGTCATTTTATAAACCAAGGGTATTTTAGTAATTTTTCAAACCAGGGGTATTTGGGTAATTTTGTAAATCGGGAATATTTCAGAAAAATTTTGTTTTTCAAAATCTAAAAATAGTGTTTACAATCAAAGGGGTGATTTGGTGATTTTAAAAACTAAGATTTTTATAAAAAAGTATGGCTAGTCCCTTTCGGGTTTTAATTAGTGAATTTAGCCTATGAATAAGTCCTCTTGGTTAGGGTGAACCGTTACTACGCACCAGGTAGGATTCGAGTGAAGAGGAAGTGAGTCACTAGGACTGCTTAAATACCAGGCTCTCCCTGAAACCAATCCTAGACATGCGCACAATGGTTGCCACACCCTAACTCGGCGACTTACTCACAGGTTTGTTCAATTAGGCCTTAAAGTTTTATGTAATTCTGTATTGAAGTAAGCTAATCCTAGGGTTCCAACTTAATATTCTAGTCTACGTTCCCGTTATACCCACATACAATAAATCACACAACAGTCAGGGGTACTTACCTGGTGGACTTTGGGTCGGAGACTTAGGTGCCATGCCAGAAAACCTGCTCATTTTACAAAATTTTTCACAAAACTTATTTGGGCTCAATTTTGAAAACATTACGGGCTTTAAACCCAAGGCCGAGAGTTTAAAACTGGGCTCTGATACCAAACTGAAACACCCCAAACCCGGCCCATGAGCCTCAACCGGATCTGGCATGCTCTTGGAGTAAAACACTTTCAAAAACTTGTTTGTTAGTTTGGAAAATTGGATCATTTTGAAGAGAAATCGATTTGTGTTGTGATTAAATTGAAAACGTTGTCTTTATTGGAGTCCATATTTTATTAAAACATTATCTTCGTAATTGAAAACCATAAGTTATAAGATGTGGCCAAATTTCAACCCATTTAAATTTATTTTAGGAAAAATTGTTTAACATATGGTTTAAAATTTATCGTCCCATAACAGAAATTTAAAAATGAAAGCATAAAACAGTTAATAATAATGGCCTTATTACAACGAAGCAAAACTCAAAAAAATAAATCCAAAACTTAACATAAAAATTCAAAATATAAGTAAACACTGAGCTGAGCATTGGCCACCACTAAGTCCCTGCCGACCCGGTCCATTCACTGAGTGTCACCTGAAAAGATATCCCACAAAGGGGTGAGTCAAACAGACTCAGTGTGTAACAGCCAACACAAAGTCCCAAAGGATCTAGGCATATCAAATCATACATATATAACAAATATAAATAATGATGCAATCCCGAACCCAAGCCTAGATATCCATCCTCTACACATCACCTGTACCTGCCATCACACCGTGGGGATTACTATATCGACCCTCCATCCGCTACACACCATCAAAGGCAGTCGCTGTAGACGACTTGCACATCACCCTTATACATCGTGGCATAGCCACCAGATAATGTGACAAAGTCACCAGATAATAATACATGACATTAGTCACCACATTCAGATTATGTGACATGAGTCACCAGATAACGTGGTAAAAACCACCAGATCACTTCCCCTTTTCCATATCACCCATATGCCCCATGTGTCATACAAATCATGCAAATCTCATGCCATATGCATTATTTTATATTCGTAGAAATTTCACATACGTGTCATATTCAATGTTCACAATAGCATTATTAACATAATAGTACTAGGTTTACGTACCTGAATTCTCTTGTACCATTGAATGGTACCTTTAGCCGTATTTTCCATATTTCCATTAACACATACATAATATTAATACCATAGATCTATTAGGAATTAATACCTATAGGCTCATGTTAGATCCGATTTCCAATCACTTAATGAACTTAATAAATGGCCTTTGGCCTAATATTACACTTTACTTACCTTAGATATCTAAATCCCGAATGATCTTCTCTTGTAGTTGACTTAGCAGAATTCCCGAAATCCTCCTTCAAAGATTCAGCCAAAGAGCATTAATGGGATTAAAGCCTTGATTTTTGATAGGCAGAGAAAGAAAAGATCAAAATCAAGAGAGATCCTTACCGAATGGAGTGATTAAAACGCAATTGTTCTCCAACTTAAAGTGTCGACAAGAAGAAGTAAATATTGACTTTAGTGCTATGATCAAATCGGCTCCAAAAGGTGACAACAAAGTGAAACTTTCGGCTTTAGGAGGAAATAGCAGGGAGATCGATTCGGCTAGATGAACAATCGGCTAAGATCGAATGCTCTTGGCCTTTGTTGAAGCATGAGAAGAAGAAAAAGAGAAGGTTGAGAGATAGGTGCCCCTAATGATCCCTTGAAGTTTCGGCCAAAGAGAATAAGTGAGGAACAATGGTCGGCTTTGGGAGGTTTTGTGAATGGAAGAGAAGAGTGGATTCGTTAAGGAAAAATATGACTGAATTTCAGCACACTACTAGAGGAAGAAAAGAGAACCGAAAATACACTTATCCCCTAGAGAAATTTCGGCTATACCTCCCTTACTTACCTAGCCAAATTTGACACCAAGAACTCCCTTGGCCGGCCAACTCGTCCTCTCTCTATCCAATCCCTTGTTATTCTCCTATTTTCCTCTTCCTACTCATTCAAAATAATTTGATTAAATCAACTATTATCTCCTCCCTTTAGCCGAATTTTAAAAGGAATTTAATCACATCTAAAGCTCCTCCTTTCAGTCTCCCAATGCCGTCCACTACCACTCCTTTTGCCAAAAAATAAAAGTCCCAAAATGTTGCTTGTGCTGCTCAAACTTAAGACCTTCTTGCACTGCCTGTGGCGTCATTTACTAAGGCTTTAAGTGGGGCCTCCTTGCCACTTTTCCAAGCCCAATCTTGTGTCTAATTTCCCCTACAAATTCTCTTAAGGCCTATGAAGTTTAGCTCCTCTTTAAAACCTAAAATATAATATTTTCTAAGGCACTCACCTACACTCTAAAGTTCTCAAAATTCATAAAACACATTCAACCCACACACAGGCATGCTTCCACATATATTTAAGCAAAAATGCACAAGCCCTAAATCCCGGATATTACAGACTTTAATATACATTTTAGAGACTGTAATCGGGCATTGTGGTACTCCCAGGAATTAGTTTAATTTTGGTTGTAAATGGACTTTGGACATTGGACATTTTATTTTAGATGGTTTTATAATAAATTTGAGATATGTTTAAGTTTAATTATTGAATGATTTATGGTGCATTGTTGCTTGATTGTGAAGCTCGAAATTTTTAGTAAGGATTGTTTAACTGAAGCTTTCATGGAGTGGTTTACTAGCAACTAAGGTACGCCACTTGTTTGATTTATTCGATGTTTGACGTGCATGAAATTGATTGCCTATTTCTGTTAAATTGAGGCTTAATTGATGTCAATAAATTCAATTGAAGTTGTGTGTATATGTATGTTAATTAATTGTAATTAAATTAGGTTTAATTGGTCATTAAAATATACAAAATCAGGTTTTAAAATGAATTTTTCGCAAAAATAGATGCAGTGGTTTTCACATGGGCGTGTAAGGGATTGCACACGGCTGTATGGGTAAGTGATACGGGCGTATCGATTTGCCAAAAAGTTTTTCATGACACGAACATGAGCAATTAATGACACACGGTCTGGGGGACACAATTGTGTGGGTTTTTGGGTGTTTGAATTTTTGTCTTTTTAAATTGATAATCTAATTTGTTTAAGTTACATTTTAGTCCTGAAAATTTATTAGTCTAATTAAAGCCCTAGATGATAAGGAAACTTGGTAAAATTTTAGGATTAGTCTCATAATGGGTAAATTTGATAGAAACACACTTAATTTGTAATTCATAATAGGTCCTGAAAGTTAATATTTGTTACAATTTAGTCCCTAGTAGTAAAACTTGAATTAGACATAGTAAACGAACTCAAATTAAGCTAAAATTTTTTGGCTTGCATAATTTTAAAAGTCGATAAACATTTAGATCTAAAATCGTGGATAGTTTTACTGTAGGTGATAAAATGACAAAAATACCCTTAAGTTAAATTACCTAGGAAAAGTTTAAAATTGGCTCATAATTTGCTTCCGCATTAAGAAATAACTAATAATCAGACAAGATTGATGTGTTATAAGGTCGGGGTGTGTCTTGGGTGATTGTTAGTCAGAGAGTCACTTAGGTGGCTAATGTAACGCTTCAAATTTGGGCTGGTCCGTCCTGATCGGGTTTGGGGTGTCACTTTTACTGTCCCAACAGACTTCATCAAATACCACCACTATGTTAAGACTCACATTATATAATCACTCAATACTCTGTTACCTCTATTTCTCCAACATTTTTAATTACGCATCAAATATATAACATAAGTACACATTTAGGTGGCTATACTTATTTTCTTAATCAAATTTTATGTCTATATATATCGTCCACGCATCAACAATATCATGATACACATACAATTGTTTCATAGAATCATTTGCATCCATACCCATAGAACATTACACACCTATAGATATTATACGAAGATCTCATATATATGCATTCAGCAGTTGTTCAAGTACTCATGCATTACTACTGGAGTATCAACCATAAAGATAACTTTAGAATGAATAGTAGTAGTTGAGTCTAAGGAATCACTTGATACTCACCTTGCTATAGGTCAAAATCCTCAATTCTGAATGTCTTTCGTGAACCAACAGCATCAACTATTTAAAAGAACATTGATTCACCATTAAAACCCATTTACAGACGGATTGCTAATATTTCAACTACAAATAATCCCTATGCAGGGCCTCATATTCAAATCTTACTGCCCATATGCTTCATAGCATCCTCTCTCTTAACATGCAAAGTTATCAGACTTACTAGGAGATGGAACATCCTCTGTTTATTCCCAAGAATCCTTAACTTCCAGTTCAATGAGGTAGTGAAAATATTTAAATTTTAAGAGAAGATTCAGAAAGTAATGTTGAAAAAAAGAAGAACCTTTCTCAAAATCCTTCTCGCACATATATATAACCCCATCCTACTTAGTAGAACTTGACAAGTGTCATGAAATTTTAAATTTTGTCCTTTCTAATGGCCTATAGATTCTAAAAGAAACATAAATGAGAGTCTTCCATAAGCTATTTGACCAATAAATTCAGTTGGTTTCTGACCAAATCTAGTTACCTAAACCTTCTCTTCACAATGCCTAAACAAACTAGGCATACTATACCTTTTATGGTAACCTACACAAGGCTTACTTTTCTTTTGTCGAATTCTTTCTTTTATTAAAGAATACGTCAAGAACTAAATCTTGATATACTTCAATGGGCATATACTCAATTTACCAAAATTTTAGTTTGCCAGAAGTTTATAAATTTGCAGACTAACTACCAATGTGCGCCAGAACAAACAACTTTGTGTCTATGCGCCTTCTATTTAGATTAGCCAGATCTAGGGTGTGACAATTTAGGGCATTAAAAGGAAAAGCTGGAACATAATTATAAATCATTTGAGCCTCAATTGCATTTGTCTTATGGGTCCCTCCTGTAACACCCCCAAACCCGGCCCACGAGCCTTAACCGGATCTGGTATGTCACTGCGGAAAAACGTTTGAAAGATTTTGACTTAAGGGTGAAAACATAAAGATTTGTTGTTTTTGGTAAAACATTGTATATTTAAGATTTATAAGTAAAACTTTATTGTCACACATTCTCGGATTTAAAACTTTAATATAAGTTGTTATAATATAAATTAATTCAAAAGAAATATTTCCAATAATAATATAAACCTCAAAATCATAAATAAAGTTTCCAAATACTTTAAGTGGCCTTATTACAATAAATAATTAATCAAAAGTACTGAATTATAAATCACATGAAATAAAAAAGTATCTTCTGCATGAAACAAATAAAATTAACTTCTGCATGGCCACCTTGTATCCACTCTAACCCGGTCCAAGATTCACGTGTCACTTGCAATGTTTGTAAAATTTTGGGTGAGTCATACAGACTCAGTGTGTAACTAGTCCACTGATTTCCACCCACATGTGGGCTTAGCCCACAACCACAAAACATATTACAATTCAGATAGTATGGCAACTTACTCACATAATTTCCACGATTGGCCTTGGCCCATATTCATACCACACTCCGGATAATAAAGTAATTAATCACATGATTCCACATATTGGGATTAGCCCATTTCCACATCGATCCACATTTCACACATGATTATGCAAAGTAAATGCACCCAACCCAGCCTAGGGACCGTCCTCTACACACCCCCATACCTGCCGCACACACCAGGGGATTACTAAATCGCCCTCCAAACGCTACACATCTCTTTGGCAGTCATGCTGCTCAAAGCTGTGGCTTAGCCACCTATCAGCTAAGTGACCCCACATATTTGTATCCACGGGGTGACTCAAGGTCATCCTCTATTCACGGTGATGCACACAGCTATCATCCGCCCACGATGTGGCACCTAGCCAACACCTCTTCTTGATGAAGCACATAGCCAACATCAAGCGCCAATGTCGCACAAGGCTAACATCAGACCACGTACATAAATATGTACACCCTGTCCTTCGATAGTCATTTTCATATCCTACCCCATGCACATGCAACATATAATAGTGACATATTGAATAATGTATGTACAAGTTATTCAGGCATACAATCATATTCTCATTGGCATATTCACATTCTTATCAATAATTAACACTGACCTGATTTCTGATATAGCCCTTAAGGGTATCCATTCAGAATCGCCACTGCACATATTAGCATTTACACAACACATACAATATAACATAAACCCAGAAAACGGTGGGTTAATCACACACCTGATAACCTGACGTACTAAGCTCACGATCCCGATGCTATCACTAAGCGACACTACGGCTATCTGCCTATAATTCTCCCCCACTTTGGCCCACACCCGGTGGCCAATCCCAACCATGAAATCGATCTCTTCTTAAACTTCAGAATAGGGACTTTCCCTTTTCCCTCGTGACTGGTATTCACGTCCATCGTAGAACACTTAATCAGAACACTCGGTTAATCAACACTGTTATAGTCTAAATATATCAAATCCACACTTACTAAATATTCTTACCAAATGATCTCGAATCTTGAAACTCTACTTACTCCTGTCGATTAGGCCCTAAATCATCATAGTCAAATCGGACACACTTAAATACCAAATATGGCCTATGGCCGAATATCAACACTTCCTTACCTTGCTTACCAAATCCCAAAATACTTGCTTGCTCTTTGAGACTGTCGAAATCCTTGATGTTCAAAACCCGAGAGATCTCCCCTGATGCACCCTAACGTTGGCACAAAAGAAACACATCAATATGGCCTTAAGCATATTCGGCCATCCTTAGAAATCAAGGCCTACCCTTGATTTCGGTACCCTAAAAGAAAAGAATTCAAAACCGATTTCTAAGGAAATACTTACCACTATCGCTTACCTGAAGAGACTTAAGGAGAAAAGGTTTTCAACTTCTAAAACTTGCGGCAGAGAAAAGAAAGTAAGACCACTTGAAGATTCGGCTATGACTCACAATTAGAGGTGAAATATTCGGCCATCCAAAGGGTAGGTATCGATTTAAGGCTACCAAAGAAATAAAAGAGAGGTAGGATGAGAAAGGTAGATTCGACCAAGAAGTAGAGAGAAAGAAGGGAAGAAAACACAAGGAATGCCCCTAGTGTTCTTTGAGGTTTCGGCCAAACTAATCAAAAGAGGAAACAAAGAGTTGATCACCATAAAATTTCGGCATGAAGAAAAGAATGAGACTAGGCAGAGAATGAACAAATTCAGCTAGAGAGAAAAGACCAACTCGGCACATTGCTAAGCTAAATTTCGGCACTTATCCCCCACTTCATGGCCGAATTTTACCAACCAAAAGAGTCCCTTGGCCGGCCACTACTCCTTCCCCTATCATATCCCATTTTCTTCTCCTATTTTCTCTCTTCCACCCTTATTCAAAAAGAATTTGAATAAGTCAGTATTTATCCTTCTTTTAGCCGAATATTAAAAAGAAAAACAAGGCTTATCTCATCCTTTAAAGTCCCCACTTGCCGTCCAAATCCTTCCCCCCTCTCATGACGCCAACATGCAAAATAAAATAGCACTCCACGCTGCCAACATGACTTGAACCTCCTCCCTTCCCCCTTGCCTGAGGCGTCACATACCAAGGCCCCAAGTGGCACCTCCAAGCCACTTTACCAAGCCCAATTTCATGTCCAACAACTCCTACAATTTTCCTTAAGGCCTTCTCAGCCTAGTTTCCCTTTTTTTTTCCTTAAAATCCAATAACTTTTCCAAGCATTCTCCTTCATCCTAGAGTTCACAACACCACTAAAACTCATCCAACCATACACTAAAGCATGCTAACACTTGAATTATGCACGAACGCATAACCCCTAAATCTGAGATATTACACCTCCTCTAGCTCGTTGAAACCAAAAATGAATTGCATGTTTAAATCGAAATGAACGAAATGAATAGAAATAGAGAAATGGAAAATATTCAAAAATGATTATGGTTTTCTTTGAAATGGAGAAATGGAATCATTTGTAAATGAATGTGGTTTTCTCTAAATGGAAATTGAAATGAGAAATGATTCATTTGCAAATGTACATGGATTACTCAGAAATGATCGGAAGAATTAGTTTATGTTTTTGAGCTATTTTAAAGCCCAAAAGTGAAAATAAATCATTCGATCATATTAACAAGTTCAAGTGTGAAAAACTAAATATATTTTCTCAAAAATTTTACTCGGGGTAAAATCATCATATTTTTACTAGGGTAAAATTGAGATGAGAAAATTATATAATTAAATATAAAATATTAAAGTTTATTATAATCGAGTTGGATCAGGTTACAAAGTACTGGCTCGAAAAGTCCAGAAAGTACTAGTAATTGGGCCCGGTGTGAGAGAGACCCAAAATTCTTTCATAGAACATGTAGGGGGCAGCAATCCTAGTAGGAATACTAGGGGATGTCGTCCATCCTACTTCTACTCTAAGTAGGAAGTTGTTTTTCTATTTGAAATAAACCTCTCTAAATTAACAAAGGTTCTACCTTTCCTTTCTATAAATAGATGGAACTTGTAGTACTATTAACATAACAAAAAGATATTGTTACTTTGCCGAAAATAGAGAGAAATTATTCTTAACTATTAAATATATTATAACAGCCTGATTTTGACCCTAATCAGAATAGTGGTTTCGGGACCACAAATCCGAGTCTAAAAAATATTTTAAAATTATTTTCAGTGTTTATTATGTGTGAATTTGTTTGTGCTAAATTTTCTTGTTTAAATTTTGTTGTTTGTGTGCTTAAATTTAATAAAAGGGCTTAATCGCGTAAATTGAAAATTTGATGGTAAATATGAAAGTGTCTAATTATTGTTGTCTTTATAGTATGGAGGTTTTATGTTGTAATTTAGCCAATAATAAAAGGTAGTGGAAGGCACAATGATTAATATATGGTTTTTATATATTAAAAATAAAAGTTAAAAGAATAATAATATAATATAATGTTATAATAAAAACATAAATTAAAATCACATGCATGTTCATCATTTTTGACCGAAACTCAAAGAAAAAAAAAAGAAAACATTGAAAACTTTAAGTTTTGGCACACTTGGGAGCTTGATTATGGTATGTTTCGGTTTCGGTTTTTGATAATTTTTACGTTTTTGAGATCGTTGCTATGAAATGTACAAAACCCATGCTTCAATTTTTTATTTTGATGAATATTTTAAGTTAAGATATAGATGAATTCATGTGATTTTTGTTGTTAGATGATAGAATATGGAAGATATGTTTTGAATTAACATGTTTTGTCTTGGGATTTTTGATAATTTTGAGTAATTTAGACTAAATTGTGAAAATAAATTTTTGAGGGACTAAAATGTGAAAAAAAATGAAATAGATGGACTTGTATGGAGATAGTGAATATTCGGCCTAAGCATAGTATATGCAAATTTTATGTATTTTGTGTTTTATGCAATAGGGACTAAATTGCAAAAAGTGTAAAATGTTAGGGGCAAAATGGTAATTTGCCTATTTATGTGTTTTTAGATTAAATTGAATGAATGTGTGATTAAATTAGTTAAATTTGAATTTATTTAGATCAAGAACGGAAGAAAACGGAATTAGATTGGGGGAAGTCAAAAGTAGTCGAGTAGTTAATTCCGTCGATATCCGAGGTAAATCAATAAGCATATAAATGTTGTTAAATTTGATAATATATATATGTTATATGATGAATGGAATCATTGTAAATATAATTGTGTTTGCCCGAAAGTGTATTGAGTAAAGGAGCTATATTTTGAGTTCGATCCAATCGAGATTTAACGTCTGAAAGTCCCGTACGAACCCTAAGAATAGATAGGATACATATGTCATGACATAAGATTTTCGATATGTGTTATCGTGTAAGACCACGTCTGGGGCGTTGGCATCAACTTGTGTTTACGTGTAAGACCATGTCTTGGACATTGGCATCGTATTTGATTCGTGTAAGACCCTATCTGGGACAGTGGCATTGATATGTGATTACATGTAAGACCACGTCTGGGAGGTTGGCATTGTACGAGCTTCCGACTGTCCATGAATCCTTTTTAAATTCCGAACGGTTCAACGGGCAATGTGAAGTAAAAATCGAATGTGAAATTGAATTTCAGGTTCAGGTACGTGTTAGTTATTTGTTTATATGGAAACAAGGTAAGTTAGTTATTTGAAATGACAAAGGGTTATGTGAATATGTACTATGTGTTAACCTATTTGAACATATATATGATTTAGCTTCTTGATGTATTTGTAATAATGAAAGTGAAATTATGTATATGTATATGATAGATTATGTTTGGCCATATGATATATGTATGTGAGTTTCAAATGTGATGTGGTAGTAAATGACAACTTATAAATGATATTATACATATTGGCCATTGTTAACAAAATGTTAATATGTAATTGTTGTTATATATGTTTTTGCTTAAGACTTACTAAGCTCAAATAGCTTACTGTGTGTCTGTTCTTGTTTACCTCTATTTTATAGATTTTGGGGTCACGTTACGAGCTCGGGGATCGTCAGCAAAGCCTATCACACTATCGATTGTTTCTTTCGGTATTTTACTAAGTGGATTTTTGGGCATATGGCATGTATAGCATAGTTAAAATGTTTGATGTTTGGGCATGTATATATATAGCCATGCGAAAATGGCTTAATCTTGATATTAAAGCTTATGTGTATTTGATCAATGCAATAGCTTATTATGCAAGTATATTTCATCGTGTGTTTGTGTGTGCTATTTGGTTATATGGTTGGTTGGATTAATGAGTTAGTTGATGGTTGTGAAATTTTGGTCATGGTATATGCATGTTTTGGTAGATATGTTCCATGACATGTATGAATGGTATTTTGTGTTGTATACCTTGGATGCGTAATTATATGAATGACTTACAAAATAACTCATCGACTATGCTTGTTATATGGTTTGATTTGCATGTATGGTTAGTTTATAATTCGGCTTTATATGAGGTAAAATGATGAATTTTATATTTGATTGTATATTGGTTAATTTTGATTCAGCTTGGAAATGAAAGAGTATGCATATATATTAAGCTTGAATGAGTGCGTCGTTGGGTATGGATTATGTTAGAAATGGTAAGAATTTTTGAAGGTTAAGATTGATGATAGCATATAGAGTTATTTGATTTGAATGTGTATATGAAAATGAAATGTGATTGATGTTTATTATAGGAGAGCAAAGGCTATAATGTTTAGTTAATAGGTGCGGCCAATAGAATTATAAAGTATTTGTAAAGTGATATGTTTAGTATGGATGTACAGAAATGGTTGAATTGATGTATACATATGCGCACTGTCGAAACCATTTTTAAGTTTTTATAAAAAAACGAGGGTCGACTTTAAAAAACAAAAATGGGAGTCGCCACCGATCTTTCTTTGCTTAGGTGTGATCAGATCACCTTATAAAATCTTTCTATTTCAAAATATTAATTTCGGTCTACGAAATTCAAGAAAACAGGTTCAGGAGTCGGTTACGTACGAGGAAGGATTAGCACCCTCGTAATGCCCAAAATTGGTACCGGATTTGATTAATCATTGCCCCAATGTCAATGTAACATCCCGAATTAGGGATTGTTTGAAATTATTTTAATTTCCTGTATCGCCTGAATAAATGCCTTTGTTAGGGTTGTTCAAGGATTTAGTCTTAAACCCGAGGAAGTTCTGTCATAGGGCTAAGGATTTAATTGAGTGCTTAAGGGGAAGGAGCTAGGCGAGATAAGGATTTAGAAAGAGTTTTGGAAGAGGTTGACATAAGAAAGCGAGTGGCAAAGTGGTTTGGGGGCGCCACTTAAGGGTCTGGGGGTGCTGGGCTCAGGTTCGATTCGCGTGGGAGGAAGTTTATTTTTGGCGTGTAGGAGGACTTAATGAGAAGGGTTTAAGAATAAGTTTGTTGAACTTATGGCACAAATGAACGCCCTGGCCGAATGGCTTGGGGCGCTAAGGTGCATAGGGACTTCAGCAAGTCTGGAGTTCGAGTTATGGTGGCTGCATGTGGTATTTTATATTGGGCTTTGGTGATATGAATGGCCTAGCTAAGAAGACTTTAAAAAGAAATTCTCGTCGAGACATGGCATGAAAGTCTCTCGATGTAAACGGCAGTGAGTGCTTGGGCATGTTCTTTCAGGTCCCGTGTTCGAGCCCTAGGAGTCGCACTTAGGGCGTTTAAATTTTGCTTTTAGCGCTTAAGCTAAAGAAGCCTTTGGGGAAGGATTAAAAGAAATATGCAATGCGATTTTGTCATGAAAGTAAAGGTGGCGAGAGTGGTGGGGCGTTGGGGAGTTCTCTCCAAGTCTGAGTTCAAACCCCCGAGCAGCGTTGGGCGTCTTATTTTTGCATTTGGTCATTAATGCGTGCGAGAGCCCAGGGGACCAGAAGGTTTAAAGGAAATCTGAGGCGCGTGTTTATATCAGGGAAAGCGCGATGGCGAGTGGTCAAAGGCATGGAAGTCTTCCCGTGTCTCGGGTTGAGACACAGCGAGAGCTTAAGGGATTATTTTACTTTTTCCCTACTTGGGCGGCATGTTTTGGTGGCAAAGCATGGGCATGGGCGCACGCATGCATGCTTTTGTTTCTTTTTCATTTGCGGTATGGGGGGGGAGAGATAGTATTATATATATTATTATTATTATTATTATTATTATTATTATTTGGAGTATGGGTGTAATATTTTATGTTAGTATGGGTGTTTTCCTTATTTTTTTTAGTTATTGGAGCATGGGAAGTGAGGGATTATTGAATAAACAATAAGAATGGAAATTGAAGCATGGCCGATTGTGTAGCATGCTTTAGGGACTTGGATTTCTTTCCTTCCTTCCCAGATTTTACATGGCCAAAATTGATGAATTCTTTTCTCCCCTTACCAATTGGTTCTTGACCAGAAAAGGGGAGGATCTTAGGCTTGAGTCTCGATTTTTGGAAGGAGCTAGAGAGTATTTCGGATAGCATTGTTTCTTCCATTGTTGTTAGCCGAATCTCTTAGCCATTGCATCTTGTCAAATCCCCTTTCTTTTTCTACTGTGGACATAGCCGAACCCTTGTTCTCCATCCTTTTAAAAGCTTAGGCCGAATCCACCGAGGACGAAGCTATCATTTTTCAAGGGTTGGTAAGTGTACTTCTTTAGTATGCGGTTTCTTTCTCTTTTTGGGTGCCGAAAGTTTGAATTAAAGACTTGGTAATGAATGGCCGATCATGTGCGAGTGTCTTGATAGGTAACTTTTGAGAGTAGTAGACACCAAGGAGCTATAGGAGCCTCTCGGGAATCTGTTCTTCGAGGAAAGGGGGGCTCGATAAGACAAGTGACAACTTCGGGTTTTCGGTAAGTATGGAGGATGATTGAGCATTTTCGGCCAAAGGCCATCCTTGGTATTTATGTGTAACCGAATGTGCACTTTGGGTATAGGAGTAAATCGACCAAAGGAAAATCGGGAGCTTGAGTTTTGAATCTCGTGGTTTAGTGCTAATAGAGGTTCGACACGAGGCCCTATTTTGTCATGATATGACTGATCCTTTGGAATTGTTAGTTAATCAATGAGACTCTTTAATAATAGCTTATGATGGCCGAATATAGGAGCTATACGAGGACAAGTTCGAGACTTTTATAATATCGCGTAGATCCGGGATTTCTTTTTAGACCTCCGATTAAATAGGTGTGTAAGCTCTTACACACTTTATTAGTATAAATTTTTATTTAATGATATTTATAACCTCTCATGTGGTAACTTTGCCTAGTGGGCATAAGCTTGGTTTTCGGGTAAGTCCTGTTACTCGATCTATGATCTATCTTTGCGTATGCCATCATATCTTTGTTAAATGCTATGCTATATACAAATGCATGATATATGGGATCATGATACTTGTTATGTGAGCATGATGATGGTGGGATTGAGGAGAAGGAGTAATAATCGTGTCGACGGACACCAGTGGTTTGGTACCACATTTCGTGACTACGGTCACGGAGGTTTGGCACCTCGGAGGTTTGGCACCTCATAGCGTCTCGTCCCCGTGGATTAATTCCACCGTGGGTTGGCCCCACATTTGAGATCTGGGATCGGCGCCGGTGATTTGGTATCACCACGATGGGTTGGCCCCATCATTTGATTGTGACTTGGTCACCGGTGGTTTAGCACCACGGTGGTTTGGCACCACACGTATTGACGGATATCGTGACTATAAGTCACCGGTGGTTTGGCACCACCGGTGGTTTGGTACACACGGGGTAGAAAAAGGAGCATGGATGGCTAGGTTGGGTTGCATAATTGCATGTCATACTAATATCTTGTGTATGAGTGTTATTTTCGGGTTGGGGATTTTGCACACTGAGTCTTGGTGACTCACCCTTCCCATATCATCTTGCAGGTGAGTAGATCGCGGAGGCGGGTGGGGAGAACTCGAGGCGGCCATGTTTGTTTTGTGGACTTCAAGTTTTACTTTGCCCCGCTTTAAGTTTATTATTCACTACAACTCGATTGGGTTGTAATATGGCCGCTTATTATTATTTTGGATGTTTTGGTAGTTGTTTTTACTTTATTATATAACTGATGAACTTATGAACTGTTAAGCAAATCGGTTAAAAGTAACGTTTTCAAAACAAGTACTCGTATGCGTTTTCAAAAATGTTTTCAAAAATGTTACCATCGGGTAACGAAATTTTCTAAGTTATCGATCACTCTAATGTTCTAAA
Organism: Gossypium bickii; assembly: GCA_025503065.1. Classification (NCBI taxonomy): domain Eukaryota; kingdom Viridiplantae; phylum Streptophyta; class Magnoliopsida; order Malvales; family Malvaceae; genus Gossypium; species Gossypium bickii. The sequence goes on along the minus strand of CP106720.1, from coordinate 2,920,807 downwards.
GATTTAAATGATCAAATGGTTTTAAAGGAAGAAAGGGTTTTCAACTCAATCGTTTAGCAAACACCATTTTATTACCCCAACAAATTCGAAAATTTCCATTGTAAATTCGAAAACCTTTCAAAGCGTTTTTACTTTGTGACATACCAGATCCGGTCAAGGCTTGTGGGCCGGGTTTGGGGTGTTACATTTTGGTATCAGAGCCCAGTTCAAAACTCGGCTATGAGGGCCTAAGGCCTAAAAATGTTTTTCTAGATAGGCTTTTGAAAACCTCTATGAAAATAGTTTTGGTTGAACAACATGGCGTCGAGTCTTCGGCACCGATCCGCTCTTGTAAGTATCTTTAATCTATGTGTGAATGATTATACGCAAAGGGTAGAAATGGGACGTAGATAGTATAAAAAGTATGTGAACTTTAGGACTAGTTTACCCCAACAATTGCATAAGATTTTAATTGCATTAATAAACAAACCTATGACTAAGTCGCCGAGTTAGGGTGTGGTAATCCTTGTACGCATGTCTAGGATTGGATCCGGAAGAGCTTGGTATTTAAGCGGTCCTAGTGACTCACCTCCTCTTCGCGGGAATCCTGCAGTGCGTAGCTTCGGTTCACCCTAACCGTGAGGACTTGTTCGTGGGCTAAACCCTATTATTAAAACCCGAAAGGGAATTAGCCGCGTTTTGATAAAAACTCTAGTTTTAAAGACTTCCCTCAAACTTGTGAGATTGTTATTACAAAATTCTCTTGATTTATGGACATTTTAAAATACCCTTAGTGGTAAATTACAAAAATGCCCCTAGTTTTAAAATTTACTAAGCTACCCCAAAATTTTAACAAAATTTTCCTTATTTTACAAACATACCCAAAATCCTAAATTTGCAAATAACAAAAATGCCACGATTTTGGAAAAATTACAAAAAAAATTGCCCTTAATTTGCAAATTACCAAAATAACCCTGATTTTTAAAGTTTCTGCAACACTACCAATTTGAGAAGACAATTTCTCAAAAAGAACCCCAAGTTTTGCAAATTTTTAAGTTTCCCTTGATTTGTCAAGATTTACAAACTTACTTTGTTTATTACCAAAATACCCCTATAGGGTAAATGACGAAAATACCCCCGAGTTAAGAATTGGTCAAAGAGGGTGATGGAATTAGTGAATGTGTATCTTCGAATTACAATAGAAGACTTGAAACTTGTTTGATCGAAAGAACAACTTCTTAACTTCGCCCATAAAATTCTTTGCTAATGATCAGTGGAACATTGGCTAACTCGTAAAACTTTTTAAGACAGATTGCGCTATAAGAAATGAGTTCTAGAGGTCGCGGCCGTCGGGGACGCGGTAGGGGCCGGATGGCCATGTCAGAACCAGTTAGGTCGGGCCAAGGATCGGATAATGAGATACCACCTCCACCACCACCCCCAACTTTTGGTGATGGACATCAGGATCATACGGGGGGTGAGTCGGTATCGCAGGCTATGCTGCGTGTTCTAGAAATGATGGCTAGGACGAGTAGAGGTACAAGAGCTCGGAAGTCTGTATCTGAGCGGCTCCGATCCAACGGAGCTGAAGTATTTCGGGGTGTGTCAGGTGTCGCACCCAGTACGGCCAAATATTGGTTAGAATCGATCGAGAGGATCATGGACGATCTCGATTTAACAAATGAGGAGAAGGTGAAAGGAGCAGTGTCGCTTCTAAAAGATGAGTCATACCAGTGGTGGCTCACGGTTCGGGATGGTGCTACGGCAAATGACCTTACTTGGGAATACTTCAAAGCTACTTATCAGAAGAAGTATGTGGGCACCAGTTACACTGATACTCAGAGGAAAGCTTTTCTGGGATTAGTACAAGGAAATAAGTCGGTATCTGAGTATGAGGCAGAATTCCTGAGGCTGAGCCGCTATGCTCGGGGAGTTGTGTCAACTGAGCATGATCGCTGCGTCCGTTTTAAAGACGGACTTAGGGATGATTTAAGGTTGTTGATTGCTCCACAGTAGGTGCGTGAGTTTGCTGTTCTGGTAGAGAAGGCTAAGGTAGCCGAAAGGGTCAGGGAGTCTGTGAGACAGAACTATGATCGGAACAAACAGAAAAGAGGTGTTGGGTCATCTGGATCGGGAAATAATGCACAAAAAAGGGCCAGGCAGAGTGGGCCAAATCAGGCTGGAAGGCCCATGGCTACTAATCAGAGACCGACTCAGTGTAATCGTTGTGGGAAGTCACATTGGGGAAGTTGTTGGACCGGTGAGAGGGGTTGCTTTGAATGTGGATCTTTGGATCATCGTGTAAGGGATTGTCCTTGGAAGATGGCAAGGAATCAGCCAGAGGGTCAGAACCGTACTCAAGCAAGGAATGTGGGACCACCGCTGAGGGGTCGTGGTAATGGTAGAGGAGGCAATGGTCCTAATCGAGGTCGCGAATTCGAGGCGGAGAGGTGCGAGCAAACACGAAGCTAGGCGGCACTGGCTTGGTCTACGCAACGAGGGCGCCGCGAGAAGGGTGACGCACCGGACGTCATAACCGGTACGTTCCTAATTTTTGGTCTTCCATATGTTGCATTAATTGATGTGGGTTCGACGCATTCATACGTTGCTAGTAGTGTGGTAGAGACTTTGAACTTGGACTTTGAGACTGCTTCTAGGGAGATGACTGTAATTAGCCCTTTAGGACACTCTGTGGCAGTGAACAAGCTATATAGAGATATACCCCTAGAACTCCAAGGGGTAGTGTTTGTGGCTGATTTGATGGAACTGCCGTTTGGGGAGTTCGATCTAATTCTTGGAATGGACTGGCTGGTTAAGTATCAGGCAAGGTTGGATTGCGCTGCTAAGCGCATGGTTCTAAAGACGGCTAAGGGTGATGAAGTGGTCATGATAGGTAACAGAAGAGAGTATCTATCCAATGTGGTGTCTGCCTTGAAGGCCGAGAAAATGATCAGAAAAGGGTGTGAGGCGTTGTTGGTTCGAATTTGTGCCTTGGAGGCTAAGGAGTCAGCAGTTGAGAAGGTTCGAACTGTAGGGGAATTCGTTGATGTGTTTCCAGAAGAACTCCCGGGTCTGCCTCCAGATCGGGAAGTGGAGTTCGGTATAGACTTGTTGCCCGGAATGGCACCTGTGTCTATAGCACCCTACCGAATGGCACCAAAGGAGTTGGTAGAGCTGAAGGCTCAAATTCAGGAGCTCTTGGATAGAGGGTTTATTCGACCTAGTATATCTCCGTGGGGAGCACCTGTGCTGTTTGTCAAGAAGAAAGACGGGTCAATGCGGATGTGTATCGACTACCGTCAGCTAAACAAGTTAACGATCAAAAACAAATATCTGTTGCCTCGGATTGATGACCTGTTTGATCAATTGAAGGGTGCATCGGTGTTCTCGAAGATAGATCTTAGGTCGGGCTATCATCAACTTAAGGTGAAGGAGGCTGATGTGTACAAGACGGCATTTCGTACCTGGTATGGGCATTACGAGTTCCTAGTGATGCCGTTTGGGTTGACCAACGCGCCGGCAGTGTTCATGGACTTAATGAATAGGGTGTTTCAGCAATACTTAGATCAATTTGTCGTGGTGTTTATAGACGACATATTGGTTTACTCAAAGACGGAGGAGGAGCATGATAGGCATTTGCGTATAGTTCTACAAGTACTGAGGGAGGAGCAGTTGTATGCCAAATTCAGTAAGTGCGAATTTTGGCTTAGGGAGGTGACTTTCTTGGGTCACGTGGTGTCAGCCGAAGGGATTAGAGTGGACCCTCGCAAGGTTGAAGCGGTGTTGGATTGGAAACCACCTAGGTCAGTGGCGGAAATTTGAAGTTTTCTGGGTCTGGCCGGGTACTATCGAAGATTCGTGGAAGGATTCTTTTTAATTGCAGCGCCATTGACTAAGCTATTAAGAAAAGGAGTCCCATTTGTCTGGTCAGAGAAACAGCAAGAAAGTTTTGATAAGCTAAGAAAGATTCTGACGGAAGCTCCGTTTTGGGTACAGCCTGAGCAGGGAAATTGTTCACGGTTTATTGTGATGCATCCCATCTTTGGTTTGGGATGTGTGTTGATGCGAGGAAGGGAAGGTAGTGGCCTATGCATCCCGTCGCCTAAGACCGCATGAGGTTAACTATCCGACTCACGACTTGGAGTTAGCGGCAGAGTCTTTGCTTTGAAAATATGGAGGCATTACTTGTATGGGGAAAAGTCGATAGTCTACACGGATCACAAAAGTTTGAGGTATCTCTTGACTCGAAGGACTTAAATTTGAGGCAATGTGGATGGATGGATTGAGCTGTTGAAGGACTACGATCGTTCAATTGAGTACCATCCGAGCAAGGCTAACGTGGTGGCTGATGCGTTGAGCCGGAAGGTCGTGACAGACTTAAGGGCAATGTTTGCTCGTCTCAGTCTATACGACGATGGAAGTCTTTTGGCAGAGCTGCAAGTTCAGCCAACTTGGGTCGAGGAGATTAAGGAAAAGCAATTAGGGGATGACAGTTTAAACGCACGGAGGTTGCAAGTTCAAGATGGCGGTTTGGAAGGGTATGGTTTGAGTGGTGATGGTGTGTTATGTTTTCAAGGGCGGCCTTGTATGCCGAAGGATGTGGAATTGAGGCAAAGAATTCTTCAAGATGCACATAGCAGCCCATACGCTATGCATCCTAGAGGTAGCAAGATGTATGGAGATTTACGGAAGCAGTTCTGGTGGCCAGGATTGAAGCGTGAGGTAACAGAATTCGTGGGAAGGTGTCTCACGTGTCAGCGAGTAAAAGCTGAACATCAGTTGCCATCTGGGTTACTTCAACCAGTGAAGATTCCTCAGTGGAAATGGGAGAGGATCACTATGGACTTCGTCGGTGGGCTACCCTCACGCCCGCAAAGAAGAAGGACCGATTTGGGTGATTGTGGACCGTCTGACCAAGTCGGCTCACTTCATACCGGTAAGGGTGGATTACTCACTTCAGAAGTTAGCTAAGTTGTATGTGGCAGAGATAGTAAGGTTGCACGGTGTGCCAATGTCGATCATCTCAGACAGAGATCTCAGATTTACGTCGAGGTTTTGGAGAGCGCTACATCAGGCTTTGGGTACACGGTTGGATTTGAAGATAAACATTCCATCCTCGATCGACGGACAATCGGAAAGGGTTATTCAGATTCTAGAGGACATGTTAAGAGGCTGCGTTTTGGACTTCAGAGGTAGTTGGGAAGAATTTTTTCCATTAGCTGAGTTCGTATACAACAATAGTTATCAGGCAAGCATTAAGATGGCACCATATGAAGCGTTGTATGGTAGGAGGTGTCGCACACCTACTTGCTGGACAGAGTTGGGTGAGCGACGGATGTTAGGACCGGAATTGGTTGCAGAAACTGAGGATAAGGTGAAGAAGATCCAAGCTCGGTTGAAAGAAGCCTCGGATAGACAAAAGTCATATGCCGATCTCAAGCGGAGGGACATAGAGTTTGCCGTGAGAGACGAAGTTTTTCTGAAGGTCTCGCCATGGAAGAAAGTGATAAGATTTGGGAAAAAGGGCAAGTTAAGTCCAAGGTTCATTGGACCGTTTAAGGTGTTGAGACGAGTGGGACCAGTAGCTTATCAGCTCGAGTTGCCAGCAGAACTGAGTCAGATTCACGATGTATTCCATGTCTCCATGCTTAGACGCTATCGTTCTGACCCATCACACGTCTTGGCTGTTGAGAAAGTTGAGGTGAGTCCAGATTTGACGGTGGAAGAGGAACCTATACAGATCCTAGATCGGGATGTAAAAGTCTTGCGTAGGAAGTCAGTTCCTTTAGTGAAGGTCCTATGGCGGAATCATGGCGTGGAGGAAGCTACGTGGGAGCCCGAGGATGCGATGTGACAGCAATACCCCCAACTCTTTTGATCCAGGTAATTTTGAGGACGAAATTTATTTTAAGGGGGTAGAATTGTAACATCCCGAATTAGGGATTGTTTGAAATTATTTTATTTTCCTGTATCGCCTGAATAAATGCCTTTGTTAGGGTTGTTCAAGGATTTAGTCTTAAACTCGAGGAAGTTCTTTCATAGGGCTAAGGATTTAATTGAGTGCTTAAGGGGAAGGAGCTAGGCGAGATAAGGATTTAGAAAGAGTTTTGGAAGAGGTTGACATAAGAAAGCGAGTGGCAAAGTGGTTTGGGGGCGCCACTTAAGGGTCTGGGGGTGCTGGGCTCAGGTTCGATTCGCGTGGGAGGAAGTTTATTTTTGGCGTGTAGGAGGACTTAATGAGAAGGGTTTAAGAATAAGTTTGTTGAACTTATGGCACAAATGAACACCCCAATTTGAATGGCTTGGGGCGCTAAGGTGCATAGGGACTTCAGCAAGTCTGGAGTTCGAGTTATAGTGGCTGCATGTGGTATTTTATTTTGGGCTTTGGTGATATGAAGGGCCTAGCTAAGAAGACTTTAAAAGAAATTCTCGTCGAGACATGGCATGAAAGTCTCGAGAGTAAAAAGCGGCAGGCGCTTGGGCATGTTCCTTTGGTCCGTGTTCGAGCCCTCAGAGTCGGACTTAGAGGCGTTTAAATTTTGCTTTTAGCGCTTAAGCTAAAGAAGCCTTTGGGAAGGATTAAAAGAAATATGCAATGCGATTTTGTCATGAAAGTAAAGGTGGCCGAGTGGGTGGGGCGTTGGGAGTTCTCTCCAAGTGCGGAGTTGAAACCCCGAACACGGCGTTGGGCGTCTTATTTTTGCATTTGGTCATTAATGCGTGCAGGAGCCCAGGGACCGAAGGTTTAAAGGAAATCTCAGACGCGTTTATATCAGGAAAGGCGCAGTGGCAGAGTGGTCAAAGGCATGGGAAGTCTTCCCCAGGTCTCGGGTTCGAGACTTGGCAGTAGCTTAAGGGATTATTTTACTTTTTCCCTACTTGGGCGGCATGTCTTTGGTGGCAGCATGGGCATGGGGCGCACGCATGCATGCTTTTGTTTCTTTTTTTCAGCTGCGGTATGGGGAGGGGGAGAGATAGTATTATATATATTATTATTATTATTATTATTATTATAATTTGGAGTATGGGTGTAATATTTTATGTTAGTATGGGTGTTTTCCTTATTTTTTTTAGTTATTGGAGCATGGGAAGTGAGGGATAATTGAATAAACAATAAGAATGGAAATTGAAGCATGGCCGATTGTGTAGCATGCTTTAGGGACTTGGATTTCTTTCCTTCCTTCCCAGATTTTACATGGCCAAAATTGATGAATTCTTTTCTCCCCTTACCAATTGGTTCTTGACCGAAAAGGGGGAGGGATCTTAGGCTTGAGTCTCGATTTTTGGAAGGAGCTAGAGAGTATTTCGGCTAGCATTGTTTCTTCCATTGTTGTTAGTCGAATCTCTTAGCCATTGCATCTTGTCAAATCCCCTTTCTTTTTCTACTGTGGACATAGCCGAACCCTTGTTCTCCATCCTTTTAAAAGCTTAGGCCGAATCCACGAGGAGGAAGCTATCATTTTTCAAGGGTTGGTAAGTGTACTTCTTTAGTATGCGTTTCTTTCTCTTTTTGGGTGCCGAAAGTTTGAATTAAAGACTTGGTAATGAATGGCCGATCATGTGCGAGTGTCTTGATAGGTAACTTTTGAGAGTAGTCGACACCAAGGAGCTATAGGAGCCTCTCGGGAATCTGTTCTTCGAGGAAAGGGGGGGCTCGATAAGACAAGTGACAACTTCGGGTTTTCGGTAAGTATGGAGGATGATTGAGCATTTTCGGCCAAAGGCCATCCTTGGTATTTATGTGTAACCGAATGTGCACTTTGGGTATAGGAGTAAATCGACCAAAGGAAAATCGGGAGCTTGAGTTTTGAATCTCGTGGTTTAGTGCTAATAGAGGTTCGACTGAGGCCCTATTTTGTCATGATATGGTGATCCTTTGGAATTGTTAGTTAATCAATGAGACTCTTTAATAATAGCTTATGATGGCGAATATAGGAGCTATACGAGGACAAGTTCGGGACTTTTATAATATCGCGTAGATCCAGGATTTCTTTTTAGACCTCCGATTAAATAGGTGTGTAAGCTCTTACACACTTTATTAGTATAAATTGTTATTTAATGATATTTATAACCTCTCATGTGGTAACTTTGCCTAGTGGGCATAAGCTTGGTTTTCGGGTAAGTCCCCTGTTACTCGATCTATGATCTATCTTTTGCGTATGCCATCATATGTTTGTTAAATGCTATGCTATATACAAATGCATGATATATGGGATCATGATACTTGTTATGTGAGCATGATGGTGGTGGGATTGATGAGAGGGAGTAATAATCGTGTCGATGGACACCAGTGGTTTGGTACCACATTTCGTGACTACGGTCACCAGAGGTTTGGTACCTCCAGAGGTTTGGCACCTCATAGCGTCTCGTCCCTATGGATTAATTCCACCGTGGGTTGGCCCCACATTTGAGATACGGGATCGACGCCAGTGATTTGGTATCACACGATGGGTTGGCCCCATCATTTGATTGTGACTTCGGGTCACCAGTGGTTTGGCACCACCAGTGGTTTGGCACCACATGTATTGACGGATATCGTGACTATAAGTCACTAGTGGTTTGGCACCACCAGTGGTTTGGTACCACACGGGGTAGAAAAAGGAGCATGGATGGCTAGGTTGGGTTGCATAATTGCATGTCATACTAATATCTTGTGTATGAGTGTTATTTTCGGGTTGGGGATTTGCACACTGAGTCTTGGTGACTCACCCCTTCCCATATCATCTTGCAGGTGAGTAGATCGCGGAGACGGAGCCGGGGAGAACTCGAGGCGGCCATGTTTGTTTTGTGGACTTCAAATTTTACTTTGCCCCGCTTTAAGTTTATTATTCACTACAATTCGATTGGGTTGTAATATGGCCGCTTATTATTATTTTGGATGTTTAGGTAGTTGTTTTTACTTTATTATATAACTGATGAACTTATGAACTGTTAAGCAAATCGGTTAAAAGTAACGTTTTCAAAACAAGTACTCGTATGCATTTTCAAAAATGTTTTCAAAAATGTTACCATCGGGTAACGAAATTTTCTAAGTTATCGATCACTCTAATGTTCTAAAGATTTAAATGATCAAATGGTTTTAAAGGAAGAAAGGGTTTTCAGCTCAATCGTTTAGCAAACACCATTTTATTACCCCAACAAATTCGAAAATTTCCATTGTAAATTCGAAAACCTTTCAAAGCGTTTTTACTTTATGACATACCAGATCCGGTCAAGGCTTGTGGGCCGGGTTTGGGGTGTTACAGTCAAAAATTCGAAAAGATTTGAAAACATGATTTCTTTAAAAATTTGAACAATTTGAATTGGAGTTGGAGTTTCCTTTGTTTCGAAAGCATATAAACATCACATCCAGCACGTTAAGACGTGATGTTTTTAACCCTAGTAACCAAAATCGTCTCATGATTTACAAAATTCATTAAAAGGATATTTAGTTATTTGGACGAACGAAAAACTGAAACCCAGCACGTTAGGGCACAATTCCTCGAACTTCCAAACACGAAACATTGCCTTGTTTTTTGAAATCCTTATGCCTAGATAACAAAACGTCATATCCAATGAGTTAGGACACGACAAATTTGAATTCTCGGAAATAAGTCTTTTTTTTAAAAAAAAAAAAACAAAGTAACAAGTTCTTTGGACTCGAAGAGAAAAATGAAACCCAGTAAGTTAGGATACGATTTCTTTTGAACCTTAGAACGCAGGGTATTTGCTTATTTTGAAAATCGAATATAATGTGATGTGATTTTATAATAAAATGGGGAATGAATTATAATACACATGCATAATAGAGTGAAATGAGGGAAACAAATATAAATTACAATAAAAAATTAAAACGAATAATCTCTATAAAATAATAATTTAAAAAAATGACAAAATAAAAACGAAAACAAAGGTTAATAATAAATAAATAAATAAACAAATAGATACTATGTACAATAATAATAAAAATATAATAGTAATAATAATAAATTATAATGGAAATATATTAATAAATAAAAAAATAATATTAGCAATTATAAAATAAAAATAATAATGAAAATAATGATAAGAGCAATAGCAAGAATAAATATAGTATTAATAATAATAAAATAATGTAAGGATATTAAAATTAATAGTAATAATAATATAAAAATAATAATAGTAGTAAAATAAAAATACATTAATAATAATAAAAATAATATATGTTAATATACAAATAATAATAATAACAACAATAGAAATAGTAATAATAATGGTGATACTAAAATAATAATACTAATACTAATAATGAAAGATATAATAATAATAATAATAATATAGCTATAGTAATAATATATATATAATAAAAATAATGATCATAATCAAAATAATAATAATAATACAAATGAATATAATGATTATTGTAAAGTTAAAAATAAAATGATAATAATAATAACATTAAAGTAATAATTATAATAGTCAAATAATAATGATGTTAATAATAATAATAATAATTAAAAATGAAATAACAAAAGTCATAAAAGAAAATATAAAAAAAAGGATGAAATTGAGCTTAAAATAAAAATTTGGGGGCTAATTTTGAAGAAAATAAAAGGAAAGGGGCCTTATTGAACGCGCATACAACAAGGGAGGACCAAATGAGGAAATGTTCCCTCTCTCCAAAATGCACAGCAGTAGGGAGGACCCAATTGAAAACCATTGTAAATTATCGGGCAAAATTTAAAAATAAAATAAACTTAATTTAAAAAACAAAAAATGCGGAAGGGCTAAAAGCGCAAATAGCCCATTTCTCAAAAACACGCTAATCCTTCGGGTCGAGTCAACTGCGCGCGGATCCTGAGTGAAACGACGTCGTTTTAGGGCTATGGTGACCAGCCCTAAACGACACCGTTTAGATGATCTATTTAAGTAAAAATTCTTTCAAAAAAAAATTCATTCTCCACTTTTGTTTTTTTAAAAAAAAACAGAGACAACTCTCTCTTTTCTCTCTCGCCCAGTGATTTCCGAAAGTAAGTTTTTTTTTTCCTTTTTTTTATAAAATGTATTTTATATATATAATATATATTGTTTTTTTAAAATAAAACAAAATAACAGTAATCGGAAATGAAAAAAAAACAAAACATTGGCTGATTTCTTTTTTGATTGTACATTGTATTTCTCTCTGTGTGTATTCGTCTCCCATTTTACAGATTGTTTGGGGTTATTTATAACCCAAAAATAAAATAAAAAATAAATGCAAAATCGCAATATACTGCTACTGTCCATTTCTTTCTTTGTTTGCAGGTGTGTGGCGAGAAATCTGGCGACGGAACTCTAACCATATGCTGACTTGCGGCGTGATCGAGGGGCTAGTGTCGGGGCTGGTATGCGGCGCCTAGGGTTCCTTAGGTCTTCTGTTACTGTTTAGTCACTTGGGCCACTCGGGCCTGTTTTAATTTGAGTCTTTGTGGGGTCTAGGTAATCTGATTAGGCCTGGGTGTAAAAGGGCTATTGATTTGGGCTGTAAATGGACTGTAAGAACCGGACATTTGGTTTATTTTTGTTTTATTATTTTTGTTTTTGGATTTTGTATAGGCAATTGGGCCTATTACAACTACCCCTCTTTGCTCATTGTCGTGTAACGAGAATAGAGAAAAGACTATAAAAGGACCAATTTTTCCCGGTCTTGACTTCTTCAAGTCGTCTCTAACCCAACTACAATCTCAAGGGTATTGGAATTGCAACTTTTAAAAGTATTGAACTATAAATCTAACAGTTTCAATATGCTTCGTTACAACTTCAGGAAGGCAATATTCGCTATATTTAGTGCTGCGTTGCAAACTCAGGGATGCCAGACAAGTATCTTCGATCTGCTTCCTGCAACTTCAAGAATGCCAGATCTGCTATTTTTCTGATCTGCTCCACTGCAAACTCAGGGAGATAAGATCTGATGTTTTTGATCTGCTTCCTGCAACTTTAGGAAGATGAGATCTGCTGTCTTCAGTCTGCTCCGCTGCAACTTCAGGGAGATAAGGTTGAAAGTGCTTTTGATCTGCTTCCTGCAACTTCAGGAAGATAAGATCTTCTGTCTTCAGTCTACCCCACTTCAACTTCAGGGAGACAAGGCTGAAAGTGTCTTTGATCTGCTTCCTGCAACTTCAGGAAGATGAGATCTTCTGTCTTCAATTTACTCTGCTGCAACTTCTTTCAGCTTTTGATTTGCTTCCTGTAACTTCAGGAAGATAAGATCTTTTGTCTTCAGTCTACCCCACTGCAACTTCAGGGAGACAAGGCTGAAAGTGTCTTTGATCTGCTTCCTGCAACTTCAGGAAGATGATATCTTCTGTCTTCAGTCTTCTCCGCTGCAACTTCAGGAAGATAAGGCTGAAAGTGCTTTTGATCTGCTTCCTGCAACTTTAGGAAGATGAGATCTTCTATCTTCAGTCTACTCCGCAGCAACTTCAGAGAGATAAGGCTGAAAGTGTCTTCGATCTGCTTCCTACAACTTCAGGAAGATGAGATCTTCTGTCTTCAGTCTACTCCGCTGCAACTTCATGGAGATAAGGCTGAAAGTGTCTTCGATCTGCTTCCTGCAACTTCAGGAAGATGAGATCTTCTATCTTCAGTCTACTCCGCTGCAACTTCAGGGAGATAAGACTTGTGACTTTAACCTGCTCTACTGCAACTTCAGGGAGATAAGGTTAGTGGCTTCAATCTGCTTCACTGCAACTTCAGGAAGATAAGATTTACCGTTCGATCTCGTCCCACTACTGCTTAGGGTTACAAGATTTACAATTTTCGACCCATCCCACTACTGATCAGGGATATAGGATTGGTGAATTCACTGATATTGCTACATCGTCCTCTGGGGGACATATCCTGTAGACTTATGTTTATGCCAAATGATTAGGATGCTATGATCGAAATGAATCTAATGCTCCTAACTAGATGTATTATGGACGATATTTGCATGGATGCAGAATGTCAAGAGAATGATCCCATTTTTAAATGTATTAGGATGCAATGATCGGAATGAATCTAATGCTCCTAACTAAATGATATTAGGGATGACATTTGCATGAATGTAGAATGTCATGAGAATGATCTCCTTCTTCTTCTCTTCCTTTTTTTTTTGTACAAAGATTAGAATACAATGATCGAAATGAATCAAATGTTCCTAATTGGAAGTGTGAGAATAATCCCTTTTTAATGTTTGGGTTGTCATTGCTCATAGTTCATCAAGGTTCATTCACTGATTCGTTACCATGCTTTCTTGTTCAGCTTGTATCTTTGACAGAAAACCCAAAGAAACAATCATATTTTGCTCAGCAAGCTCTCCCCGCTGTAATTTCATAGTCCCCTCCATTTGAACTTTGGCACATAAAGTTTGTACCTCCCCCTGCAACTTCAGGGGAATAACATTTGGTTTCTTTCATCCAGTCTGTTATCAATTTGATCTGTTACACCATTCCTTAGGTGTAATAACCATATGAATGCAGGGTATCATTTTTTCTCGAGAATGATCCCCTTTTACCCTTGGGTTGACATTGTTCGTCATTTGTCTAGAGGGTATCATTGACGAAGTGTCTTATCCAATAAAAATCCGAAAAGATAATATTTCCAACCCTTAAGTTTGGTGAATTCTAAACAATAGTCCTATTTCAGATTCTCATATTATTTAGAAGCTTCCAGATTAATATGCAAAACTCTTTTTATGAAAGTATTATTAGTCTATTAATCATTATTTTAATATAAAATGCTTGAAAAAGATCACAACAATGGACGAGAAAGAAATTAATCAGGAGCATAGCTCGAAACAAATAAGTTAATCAAAGATAACTAAGGCAATAAAAGAAAAATGGTTGGTGTATCATTGAAAAGTAATCAAAGATAGCAAATTCAAGATGGGTAAGATAGAAGCTAGGTGCCCCAGATATCGCAGCTTGAGCCTCTCTGTACAAACTTCTTAAGGACCATTTTGAGATCAATATGTGTTTAGAGGATCCGGAGTACTTTGTCAATGCTGTAACACCCCAAACCCGGTCAACACACCACGACCGAATCTGGCATGCTACGGAGTGAAAACATTTTGACAATACAAGTGTGTCGGGAAAATTTTTAAGAAACTCTTTGATCGTTTAAAAGGTTAGAAGTCCTTGTTTAAAAATGATGTTGGAATTGATGTATAGTTGTTTTAAAACTTGGGAATAACCCGTGGTCGGAAACCCCTCTTAAAAATACAAATTTTAAAAAACATCTGATACTTAATAAAAACTGAATGTCACGAGTATAATCGAGTTAAAACCGTTTGCTTTTGAAGTTGGTTGAAAATTTAAGTTATGAAAACATTCAAGTTACCCTTCTTATTATTTTATGAACTTTGTTACCCGATGGTAACGGTTAAAGACCCGAAAGAGTTATAGTTTTGAAAAAATTACTTATTATCGGTTAATTTATCAAGTCTATAAATCCAGTATATGTATAATATAATCAAAGTAAAAGCAAATAATTAAAGAACCCAAAATAATACTAGCGGCCTTATTACAAACCCAAAACCAAATTAAAGAAAAATCTAGAGAATTGAAATAGTAGTTTAAAATCCAAAACCAAACGAAGATGCATGGCCACCTCGAGTCCTCCTCCCAGGCTCCATATCCGCGATCTATGCCTCATCTGCAAAATATAAGGGAAGGGGTGAGTCTCCAAGACTCAGTGTATAAATCCCCCAACCCGAGCATTCAAGCACTTACACAGATCATCAGTAAAACATGCAGATTATGCAACCCATAACCTAGCCATCCATTCTCCTTCAACTACCCCGTGTGGTCAAAACCACTGGTGGTCAAAACCACTGGTGACCGAAGTCACAAATATATCTGTGTGGTCAAAACCACTGGTGACTGAAATCACAAATTAAGTGATGGGGCCAACCCATCGTGTGGCCAAAACCACTGATGACAATCCCGTAATATATCATGTGGGGCCAACCCACTGTGGTACCAAACCACTGGGACGAGTCACAATATCCATGTGTGGTCAAAACCACTAGTCATCGTAGTCACAAATATCAATAGTGTGGTCAAAACCACTGGTGGTCAAAACCACTGGGACTTAGTCACAAATCATATCAATAGTGTGGTTAAAACCACTGGTGACCGTAGCCACAAATCAACTGATGGGGCCAACCCATCTTGTGGTCAAAACCACTGGTGACAGTCCAAATAAATCATCCCCCTCCTCTCATCAATCCCATCATCATCATGCTCATATTATACGTGTCATAATATCATGTATCATGCATTTTAAGGCATAGCATAGCATTTAACAAATCATGATGATGTATATTAAAAATCACATAGCAAGGACTTACCCGAAATCCAAGCTCATGCCCACAAGGCAAAGTCACAAATACCAAAGGTTATATAGTAACATAATAAGCATCTTTAAACTAATAAAGTGTGTAAGCATTTACACACCTGTCTAATCGCAGATCTAAATAAGAATCCTGAAACTATATGAAACTAGCGAATTCCCGAGATGTTGTTTTCCTCCTACAATCGGCCAACACATATCCTTTTAGCTCTAAAGCCATTCGGCTTATCCACAAAATCCCGAAAATATAACGCATGAAGACCATTCCTTACCTTAGAGGCGATTTGGCTTCCAACCAAATCCTGAAACTTTGTGGTGAACCCCCCTTGTAATTGGCCAGACACTAGCACACACAAAGGTTAGCCTTCGGCTTAAAATAATTAAGAAATAGATATTGTGATGATAACACCCTTACCTAGGTCGCTTAGCCAAATCTCGAAGATCCACAGTATACGTCCAACCTCCTTCCTACAATCGATTAACACCCCATCAACACCCATAGCCATTCGGCTATGATTACTAAATCTCTAAAAGGGTCAGCCACAAGAACTAGACTTACCTTAACGCAAGTGATCCGTTCGGTACCTACCTTAATGCAAGTGATCCCTTTGGTACCTAAAGGGATTCGGCCCAAGCACCAAGATAAGGAAATCGGCAACCAAAAGAGAAAATAAGACTACCAAAAGATTTGGCCATAAACCGAAAGAGAAAGAGAGAAACAGAGATGAAGTAACAAAGGCTTACCACACCAAGGTTTAGGATTCGACAAAGGTGAATGCAATCACTTTCAGTACAAGAGGTTTTGAGAAAAGAAATCAAATGGAGAAGGGAGTATTGCTTTAGGCTTTAGTGGATAACCAAGATGAAGAATAAGAAAATGAAAAAGGGGAAATAAGTATTCGAAAAGGGAGAATGAAATAGATTTCGGCACAATGAAAGGGGTTTGAGAGAAGAAGAAAAAGATGTCGCATGGGGGGGTGGGGTTGTTGGTTTTGGTTTCTAGCAAAAATAGGAAGAAAAAAAAGGGAGCAAAAGATGGATTTGGAAAGGAGCAGGTTCGGCTAGCAATGAATGACCAAATAGACAAAGAAAAGAAGAGAGGACATTGAGTTTCGGCACTTGGCAAGACTTGCAAAAGAACAACTCGGCCAGCAGCTAAAGTTGCCAAAAATGAAAGAAGAAAAATAAGCACTTAGTGTTTCGGTTTTGGCACAAATGGTGAGAGACCCCCAAGGTACATTCGGCCACTACCCAAAAACCCCCAAATTGATTTCCTCTTAGCTCCAAAACACCAATTTCGGCTGAACACTCTGTCCCCCCTAGAGTTCAAATTCAGCCAACCTCCTCAAAGCTCTCCCATCCACTCATTCAAGCAAATTTGAGCACTCCTTCCATCCATTTCAAAAGAGTCCCACCTGAGCACTCCTCCTCTAGCTTGTGCGTTAAAAAATAATGAGCAGAAAGGGATTTCTGCAGCTCGAACCAAGGCTCTCTCACACTCCCTGTGGCGTCATCACCTTGGTGCTTAAGTGGCGCCTCCTTGCCATTTCTCCACTTGATTCCTTGTGTCTAATTCCTCCATTTAATTCTCTTAACACCTGACTCACGTAGCTCCCTCCTCTCAAGCATGAAAACAAAATTTTCAACCCTTACTCAGGCCTATCCCAAGGTTATAACTAGACCCCTAAACATGATAAACCCACTTTATAAACAGTTCAACACATGTAACACAAGCAATATGCAGAACCCCGATTTAAGGATGTTACAAATGCCCTAAGACGTAGCATACTTCCTCATTGTTCATTCATGCATAGCAAGACTTCCACATGCCTTATCTTTGATCAAAATTTGAGTCGCCCTTTTCAGGTTTTCGGCTCAAAACCCCTTTGGTGTCAAAGCGCCCTTTGCGGGTTTTCGCCTTGGCCTCTCCTTTTTTTTTAGAATTTGAATTTGAACCCAAGGTGCCCTTTGCAGGTTTTCACCTTGTGTAACACCCCAAACCCGGCCATGCGGTATGACCGGATCTGACATGTCACATAAGGAAAACGTATAAATAACAAGTGATTTTAACTAAAGTAGGTGTTATTTGGTTATAGATAAAAAAAACAAGTTTGGTTTATAAATATTCGATAAAATACTACAAATTTCGAAAAGTTGATTGATGAATCGAAAATTGAAATAGTGAACTTTAAAACCGTGACTTTTGAAAATGACGTTGATAATTTGAAAGAGAATCTGAGTTAAATTATTTGTAAAAGTTTGTTATAAAATCCATTTATTAATCAATTTTGGAAAAAAACCATTGGTTATGCTTTTAGAAAATCCCCATTTAAAATAATTCAAGCAAAATAATAATTACGTCAAACATAATGCAAGAAAATAAAATATTCTGGAGGCCTTATTACAACTTAAAAACCCAAAATAGTAAAAATAACAAAGTAAACAGAAATAAAAATCTAAAGTTCAAAAGCACCATTGTTGAAGTATGGCCTCCACCGAGTCATCCATGGCCCAAGTCCACTTCGCTGAGCATTACCTGAAGGGATTAAGAAAAAAGGAGTGAGTTACTAGAACTCAGTGTATAACCCCTTATCGTCATCCACTGGGCCTGAACCCATATAACAATATCTTGGGCCTAAGCCCATTTACATAATAATATTTAAAAATGACATGTATGCAGCCCAACCCATCCATCCATCACACCCCGACCAGACAATCACATCTGTGGGGATCAAGTCAACCCACCCCGCCTCTCATACCAAATTGCAGCCGAGCTACCATATTATATATTTTTATTGTGGCCAAGCCAAAGAATTCATAATGAAACATAATAATAAACATTTTTTTGGCAATGTCACCAGGCTACACTTCTCTTCAACATTTTTCCCAACCCATGCAATATGTAATATGCAACATACATAATAAAGCATAATATCCACATTTATGTACAACAATCATTAACCCAATAATTTATTACAGTGAATCGGCCCGTTAACACACTTTGTAATTCGGCCCACTAAGGCAATCTAGTAATTCGACCCATAGGGGCATTTTGGTAATTCGGCCCAAAAAGGGCATTTCAGTAAATCGGCCCATAGGGGCATTTTCGTAAGTTAACACTTTTAAAGGCATTTAAGCAATTCGTCCCGTTAAGGTATTTTGAAAAAAACGGACCATTGAGGGTATTTTTGTAATTCGACCCATAAGGGCATTTTTGAAATTTTCACAATTTTAATACCGATTTTGACAAATCTATAGAAATAATGTAATTTAAGAAAATTTCTCAGTTTATGCCATATTATGATTTTAGCCATATAAATAATAACGATCTATTTTCCAACATGATATCGAATCATAATCTAAGAGATTTCGGAGTGAGATTACACACCTGATTAGGTAAGTATTAAACCCTCTTGATCGTCGGCACCCATGACAACATAATACTCGATTAACTAACATAAGAGGTTTTTCTTAATCCAAATATAAATCAACAATCTAAAATACTTACTCTCAATATCGTGAACGACCACGATTTGTTTATTCTCACCGGATGATGGTCCACAACTCGGTGGGAAATCTCAAACCGTCGAAACCGCTCTACGCTTGAACTTAGGAGTAGGAATAGCAAATCCACTCCTTTTGTTTTATCTAATCGCTTTTCCTTTCAAATCGGTTCCACTTGCCTCCATAGGAAAAATCTCGATTAGAAAACTACTATGAGAGAAAGTAGTTGTTTTAGTGATAGGAGTAGGCTTACCACTATTTCCGAAGGATCCACGGGTGAATAAGAACGAATAATTTAGACCCTATAATAATCGTTTAGTCCAAACTATTATTCCGTTTAGCAAACTAATCGAATAATGAGCGATATCAAATAATCCATAAAGAAACTCCTTACCTTAATGATATTGAATCCGATTTCCACTGATTGACTTAAGCCTAGAATTGAATCGGCTGGAATGATATTCGGCCACCCACTAAGAACACTACGAAAAAGAGGATGATTAAGATGTGAAGGAGTAGGAGGAAACACCATTTTGGTTTAGAAACAAGATACACAACCAAATAGTGATAAACACTCATTCGACTAGAAAGAAAAGAAAGAAAAAAAATGAAAAGAGAAAAAGAAAACCACTTACCGATTTGATTGAAGAAGAGGGTGTCAACACAAATGAGAAAGAAATTGTGAAGGAGAGATTAAGGGTTGAAAGGTTCGGCTATGGAGAAAAGAAAATGAACAAGAAGATTCGGCTATGAGAATATGGATTAAAGAAGAAGAAACTAAGGTTGAAGAATTTGTGAAAAAGAAAAGAAAGGATGGAGAAAGAGTGCTTAACTAGTTCAGGCTATCAAAAGGGAAATGAGCAAAAATAAATTGGACACAATGGCTAGATGGTTTCGGCAAAACAAAGGAAAAAGATATGCTCACTTTTGGCTTGGGAGTTTCGGCAATGAGGGAAGAAATTGGAGAAAGAGAACACCAAAAATGCTAAAAGAAACAAGCCATACAAGCACCCAAAATTTGCCAAAAGTCTAATGCAAAATTTGGCTACCAAGACCCCTCCCAAAACCGTGTATCCTTTTACAAAAAGGATCAAAATTGACCAAAAACTCTTTCCAAAACATCTTCCACATTATAGGCCAGCATGTTCCCTTCTCTTTCCTTTTCTTTCATTTCTTTCCTTCTCTTTCCCTTATCTTCCTCCTTACCATATTCTAGCCTCCTTTCCATCAATAAAAAGTCTCCCTTACCATAAATAGGACCATGGCCGACACTTGGGATAGGAGTACAAAAATAAATTCAAAATTTGCAAAAGATGGGATTTGAACCCCTTTCTTCCATGCTCTCCACTTGACGCCATAACCTCCTTGCCATAAGCTCATTTATGCTAGCAAAATACGCATTTATTTCCTTAAGCCTTGATGCCACTTACCTTCTCTCCTTAAAGTGCTTAAACACAAAAATTTTGCTAAGGCCCAACTCAACCCCAAGCCTTCTTAGGACCTTAAAACATACACAATTAATATTTTTAACTAGCCTATCGCATGGTATAATGCAACATATAAAATTTTGAATTTCAGGATGTTACAATTCTACCCCCTTAAAGAAAATTTCAGCCTCAAAATTTACCTGATTAAAAGAGATGAGGATACTACTGCCGAATCGCGTCCTCAGGCTCCCATGTAGCTTCCTCTGATCCGTGATTACGCCATAATACTTTGACTAACGGTACCAACTTCCTTCTCAGCACCTTAACATCTCGATCTAAAATCTGTACTGACTCCTCTTCAAAAGACAATTCAGGTCTTAACTCAACTTCCTCCACTGGTACAACATGAGACGGATCCGAACGATAACGCCTTAACATAGAGACATGGAATACACTATGTATCTGACTTAACTCAGGAGGTAACTCCAACTGATAAGCCACTGGCCCAACACACTTTAATACACGGTAAGGTCCGATGAACCTAGGGCTCAACTTGCCTTTTCGCCCAAATCTTAAGATCTTCTTCCAAGGTGAGACCTTCAAGAAGACCTGATCACCCACAGAGAATTCTATATCATTACGCTTTAAATCCGTGTATGATTTCTACCTATCTGAAGCTTCCTTTAATTGAGCCCAAATTACTGTAACTTTTTCCTCTGCCTCCGAAATCAACTCAGGACCCAAAAGTTGTCGCTCTCCTAACTCAGTCCAGCAAGTAGGAGTACGACACCTACGACGATACAACGCCTCATAAGGTGCCATCTGGATACTGGATTGATAGTTGTTGTTGTATGCAAACTCTACCAATGGTAGAAAATCTTCCCAACTACCCCTGAAGTCGATCACACAACCCCTTAACATGTCTTCTAGAATCTGGATTACTCTCTCCGACTGACCATCAGTCTGCGGATGAAACATCGTGCTAAAATTTAACCTTGTTCCCAAAGCTTCATGTAAAGCCTTCCAAAATCGTGATGTAAATCTAGGGTCCCTGTCTGATATAATAGACAGTGGTACCCCATGTAACCTCAAGATCTCTGCTACATACAACCTGGCCAACTTCTGCAATGAATAATCCGTACGAACCCGTAGAAAATAAGCAGTCTTCGTTAACCGATCCACTATGACCCATACTGAATCTTTCTTAGCAGGCGTTAAGGGTAACCCACTAACAAAGTTCATCGTTATCATTTCCCATTTCCATAGTGGAATTTTCACCGGTTGTAGCAATCGTGACGGCAATTGATGTTCTGCCTTCACCTGCTAACATGTCAAGCACTTACTCATGAAGTCGGTAACCTCTATTTTCAACCCTAGCCACTAATACTGCTCACGGAAGTCTCAGTACATCTTATTTCCCCCGGGGTGCATAGCATATGGGCTACTATGCGCCTCACGTAGAATCATTTGCCTCAATTCCAAATCCCTGGGCATACAAACTCTTCCGCGGAAACATAGTACTCCATTACTATTCAATCCAAAATCCCCTATCTCACCACCTTCCACTTGTTGAAGCTGAGAACTCAATCTTTCATCTAACAACTATTTTTCTTTAATCTGGCTTACCCATGCAGGCTTCACCTGAAGTTCGGCTAACAGGCTACCATCTTCAAAAAGGCTGAGATGAGCGAACATTGCTCTCAAATCTGATATCACTTTATGACTTAACGCATCTGCCACCACATTAGCCTTTCCTGGATGATACTCGATTGAGAAATCATAATCTTTCAATAGTTCTATCCACCTCCACTATCTTAAGTTCAACTCCTTCTAGGTAAGGAGGTACTTCAGACTCTTATGATTCGTATAAATAATCGACTCCTCACCGTACAAATAATGACTCCAAATCTTCAGAGCATGCACCACTGCAGCTAACTCCAAATCATGAGTAGGTAGTTCACCTCATGCGGCCTTAATTGACGAGATGCATAAGCCACCACTTTTCCCCCTTGCATCAACACACATCCCAATCCCGTGTGTGATGCATCACAATAAACAATAAACTCCTTACTAGACTTAGGTTGAATCAATACTGGCACTTCTGTCAAAATCTTCTTTAATTTCTTAAAGCTCTCTTGCTATTTATCTGACCACACAAACGGTACTCCTTTACGCAACAACTTAGTTAGGGGTGCAGCAACCAACGAAAACCCCTCAATGAAATGCCTGTAATACCCAGCCAAACCTAGAAAACTTCGGATCTCTGCCACTGACTTCGGTGGTTTCCAATCCAACACAGCCTCGACTTTTCGGGGATCAACTCTAATTCCTTCGGCAGACACAACATGCCCCAAAAAGGTCACTTCTCTCAGCCAAAATTCACACTTACTGAATTTGGCATACAGTTGCTTCTCCATTAATATCTGCAATGCTACCCGTAGATACGAATCATGCTCTTCTTCAGTCTTTGAGTACACCAGGATGTCATCTATGAACACAACCACAAATTGGTCTAGATAGGGTTGGAAGACTCGGTTCATCATGTCCATAAATGTAGTTGGCACATTACTCAACCCGAACGGTATCACCAAGAACTCATAATGCCCATAATAAGTTCGAAACGCAGTCTTATGAATATCTGTCTCCTTGACCTTGAGCTGGTGATATCCTGATTTCAAATCTATCTTCGGGAAAACCGAAGCTTCTCGAAACTAATCGAATAGATCATCGATCTTTGGTAACAGATACTTGTTCTTGATTGTTAACTTATTCAATTGTCTATAATCAATGCACATACGCATCGATCCATCCTTTTTCTTAACGAACAATATCGGCGCTCCCCACGGTGACACACTCGGTCGAATAAATCCACGCTCTAACAATTCCTGAAATTGAGCTTTAAGCTCTACTAGTTCCTTCAGCGCCATTCTATAAGGAGCAATGGACACCAGAGCCGTTCCTGGCAACAGCTCAATACCAAACTCCACCTCTCGATCCGGAGGCAATCCTGAAAGTTCCTCGGAAAAAATGTCAGAGAACTCTTTCACTGTTCTAACACTCTCAACCGACAACTCTTTGATATCCAAAGTATTGATAAAGGCTAAGAACTCTCCACACCCCTTTCGTACCAACTTTTTTGTCTTTAAAGCAGATACCACATTAGACAAATAGTTTCTTCTTTCACCTATCATCATCACTTCCTTATCCTCTGAAGTTCTTAGTATCATCTGCTTTGCAGCACAATCCAAGTCCGCAAAGTGATTAACCAGCCAGTCCATGCCCAAAATAAGATCGAACTCGTCAAATGGCAGTTCCATCAAATCCACCAGAAATACTTCCCCCTGAATTTCTAAGGGCACATCCCTAAACAACTTATTTACTACCACTGACTGTCCTAGAGGGCTAATCATAGTTGTTTCTCTGGCAGAAATTTTAGATCTAATATTCAGAGTTCCAGACACAGCACATGCAACATACGAATGGGTGGATCCAATATCTATCAAAGTAATAACTGGTACATCAGATATGAAGAACGTACCGGTTATTACGTCAGGTGCATTGCCATCCTCTCGACGTCTCACCTCGTAAACCAGACCTGGCTGTCTTGCCTCCGTGTCACCCCTATTACCGTTACCTCTACCCAGTGCACCCTGACCTCGTCCTTTACCATTACCACCTCGACCGGGCCCACGACCTCTTGACGGCTGCTGAGCGCCTCCAGCTGGCTGTGCAAATCTGTTACGAACCACCTGAGTCTGAGCAGGCTCTCGAGGGCAATCTCTAAACCGATGGTTCTTGGAACCATATCTGAAATAACCACTGGTTCTCTTCCAGCATTCACCTAAGTGAAGTTTCCCACAATTCACACAGGGCTGTAACTGATTGGTAGTAGCTGGAGCACCCACTCGAACTGGTCCCTCACACCTGGGCCTTTTCTGCAAACCTCTAGCAGGACCTGAGTACCCAGAGTCTCTCTTGTTCCTGCCCCTATCCTTGTCTCGATTTTGCCGCTCTGAGTGTTTAACCTCTTCAGCTATCTTGGCTTTCTCCACCAAAGTAGTAAAATTTCTCTCCTTCTGTAGGGCTATCAGTACCCGCAACTTATCATGCAACCCGTCCTCAAAATGCACACAGCATTCGTAATTAGTCAGCACTATTCCCCAGGCATACCGACTTAGACGCAAAAATTCTGCCTCGTATACTGCCACAGATTTACCTCCTTGGACCAGATTTAGGAATTCCTTCCTTCGGGCATCCACATAACTAGCCTCGATATATTTTCCTTGAAATGCAGTTTTAAAGAATTCCCAGGTAATGCGATCAGCTTGTGTGCCTTCCCGAACAGTAAGCCACCACTGATACGCCCCGAACAGTAAGCCTGTGTGCCTTCCGGTATATGTCTTGATGCCTCAGATACAGCTCTAGCACCTCGACCTCTTCCACGGCCACGTCTACCGCATCCACGTCCTGTAGCGATTATGTTCACTAAATCGATTTAATCTGATTACAAGTCTTATGAATCAGTATGCTATTCCATGTTTATTAAGCAATGTTTTATGAAGTATAAAAGTAGAAGTTGTTTTCGTAAATCGTATCCTAGGGTCTCAATATTTAAAATTTTCAGTTCCTAAAGCTAAAAGTTCTAGAGTATTTCTACAGTTATAACACACTAATCATAAAATGAAAACATAAACTTACTTGACTTGGTGCCAGATACCCGTGGTGCCATACTTCCTTTAGAACATGCATGTATAAATTAAAGTTTTAAATAGCTTTGGAAAATGTTTTTGAACCCAAACCACAGTTGAGTTTTGCAACCAGGCTCTGATACCGTAAAATGTAACACCCCAAACTCGACCCATACAGTATGATCGAATCTGACATGTCACATAAGGAAAACGTATAAATAACAGGTGATTTTTACTAAAGTAGGCGTTATTTGGTTATAGATAAGAAAACAAGTTTGGTTTATAAATGTTCGATAAAATACTACAAATTTCTAAAAGTTGATTGATGAATCGAAAATTGAAATAGTGAACTTTAAAATCGTGACTTTTGAAAATGACGTTGATAATTTGAAAGAGAATCCGAGTTAAATTATTTGTAAAAGTTTGTTATAAAATCCATTTATTAATCAATTTTGGAAAAAAAAACCGTTGGTTATGCTTTTAGAAAATCCCTATTTAAAATAATTCAAGCAAAATAATAATTATGTCAAACATAATGCAAGAAAATAAAATATTCCAAAGGTCTTATTACAACTTAAAAACCCAAAATAGTAAAAATAAAAAAGTAAACGAAAATAGAAATCTAAAGTTCAAAAGCACCATTGCTGAAGTATGGCCTCCACCAAGTCATCCTTGGCCCAAGTCCACTTCACTGAGCATTACCTAAAGGGATTAAAAAAAAGGAGTGAGTTACTAGAACTCAGTGTATAACCCCCTTCCCGTCATCCACTGGGCCTGAACCCATATAGCAATATCTTGGACCTAAGCCCATTTACATAATAATATTTAACAATGACATGTATGCAGCCCAACCCATCCATCCATCACACCCCGACCAGCCAATCACACCTGTGGGGATCAAGTCAACCCACCCCGCCGCTCACACCAAATTGTAGTCGAACTGCCATATTATATATTTTTATTGTGGCCAAGCCACCGAAATCATAATGAAACATAATAATAAACATTTTTGTGGCAATGCCACCAGGCTACACTTCTCTTCAACATTTTTCCCAACCAATGCAATATGTAACATGCAACATACATAATAAAGCATAATATCCACATTTATGTACAACAATCTATTGGATTTATTACGGTGAATTGGCCCGTTAACGCACTTTGTAATTCGGCCCGCTAAGACAATCTAGTAATTCGGCCTATAGTGGCATTTTGGTAATTCGGCCCAAAAAGGGCATTTCAGTAAATCTGCCCATAGGGGCATTTTCGTAAGTCAATACTTTAGAGGCATTTAAGCAATTCAGCCCATTAAGGCATTTTGATAAAAACGGCCCATTTAGGGTATTTTCGTAATTTGACCCGTAAGGGCATTTTTGAAATTTTCACAATTTTAATACCGGTTTTGACAAATCTATAAAAATAATGTAATTTAAGAAAATTTCTCGATTTATGCCATATTTTGATTTTAGCCATATAAATAATAACGATCTATTTTTCCAACGTGATATCAAATCATAAATCTACGAGATTCCAGTGTGAGATTACACATCTGATTACGGTAAGTATTTGTAACATCCTAAAATTTGAGTTTCTATATGTTGCATTATTTTGGTGCTCAGCTAGTTAAATTATCCAATGTGTGTGTTTAAATAGTCCTGAGAAGGCTCGGGATTTATTTGGTTTTGGAATAATTTTTGGCATTTAGTATTTTAAGGAAATAGAATTAGTGACCTTAAAGCTTAAGGTAATAAAGTGGTAAAAAGCTAGCATAAAGGAGCTTATAGTAAAGGGGATATGGCGCCATGTGTGTTACCTTGAGGGAAGGAGTTTGAATCCCTTTGTGTGCATGTGAGAATTTTATTTTTTTTGCTTTACTTCCTCATAGTGCCGGTCAAGCATTGAATTTATGGTAAGTTGGACTTTTATTTTTATGGCAAGATGGCTAAGAGAAAAGGCAAGATTAAACTTAGGGAAAGGAATCAAATGGAAAAGGCATGTAGGGGGAACATAAGGCTTATAACAAGGGAGATGTTTTGGAAAGTTTGGGTGACTAAACTTTGACCATTTGGCCATGCACTTGGATGGTTTTAGGGGCTAGGGGGGATGGCCAAATTTTTGGGTAGCATTTGGTAAGGTAGGTGATAGTTTGGTTATTTTTCATTTTGGCACTTTGGTGTATCAATAGTTTTCCTCTCCAAAATTTTTCTCTCCAAATTCTTCTCCCTAGCCGAATATGTCATGAGCTATAGGTAAAACTTTTGTTTTCTTTTGGCCATTTCATTTTTGACCATTTCGGTATTATCCTTCTTTCTCCCCAAAGTCTTTTCCTCTTTGTGTCGAAACCATAAATCTTGAAGGATATTTTTTTTCTTTTCTTTTCTTCTTGCAAAAACTCTCAAACATCACTCCCTCTCCAATATTTTCACTATAGCCGAATCTTCCTTCCTTCCATTGAAATTTCTTTTTCATTAGAGTGGTCAACTTTGAACCATCGGTAAGAACACCCTTTTCAATTCTTTTATTGTAATATCCTGAAATAGGGGGTATTTGTGATTGAATTGTTTTGCATGAGTATGGATTGTTGTGTTATTATTTGTGGTGATCTAGAGGCTAGTTATAAGTCAAGAATAGGCCCGAGCTGTAGGGAAAATTTTTGTTTTTAAGTCTTAGTTAAAGGGAGCTGAAGAAGCTGGGGGTTAAGTGTAATTCGTGGGGAATTTAAGCGCAAGAATGGGCATGGTAAAGTGGCAAGGAGGCGCCACTTAGAGCCTTGAGGGTGATGCCACATGCAAGGAAGGGAGAGCTTAGGTTCGAGCAGCAGAAATCCCATTTTCTGCTTTGCATTTTGACGCCAAGGGGGAAGAGTTATGCTCAGCACAAACTCTGACAGGATAATTATTGACTAAGTCAAACCAATTTGAACAGGTGGCAGAGAGAAAATTTAGAAGTTTGATTAATTCAAACTCGTTTGAATTGGTGGCTAGGAGAGATTTGAGAGTTTGCCGAAATTTGAATAGGTGGGAGGTGGAGTATTCGGCTGAGAGACTTAGGAAGGGTGCCGAAATTCTTAGTGACATTTTTGGCTAGCTAAAGTCTTGATACAATCGGTTTGGAGCAAAGCCGAAACTCCCTTTTGTTTTGTCGTTTGTCCCTTCTTGCACTATTTGAAACAAAAGCCGAACCTTCTTTGGTACTTGCTGAATACCATTTGAAGCACCTAGCCGAACCTTCATTTGAGTTCTCTCTCTTTTTCTCCTTTGAAACCGAAAACCACAAGCACCTTAAACTCTTGCCAATTTCTCCCTTAGGCATTTGGCCGAATCTCCATATTGAGCCATCTCTCATCTTTTATTTTCTTCCTTTTCATAATTGTTCAAAAACCCATATCTTCTTCTTTACTTTCTTTTTGTCGAAATATTTTAATCCCTTTTTCTTTAAGCCTAAGCCGAATACCCATCATCTTTTCTCCCATTCTCTCATTTTCTTTTTGAACCGAATCTCAATTGTTTCTCTTCAATCAACCATAGTCGAATCTCCCTTCTTCTTTTATTTTGATTTTGGCCTAATACCAAGCAAGTCTGGACCTTCTTCGGTTTTTCTCCAATCGATTTTGGAAGGGGGTAAGTGTTCATGGCCGAATTTCTTTATTCTTTTTCTCTCCTCTCTGTAGACTCTTATGAGTGCAAAAGCTGAATTTCGGCATTTGTTATCAAGATTTATAATTACATTTGAAAATCGATTTCTCCTAGGCTCTTCGGGATTTTGGAAGCAGTAGATCGGGAGTAGTATTCTCTGACAATCCATTTTCATCCAGTCTGTGGTAAGGATCTATGTTGGTTCATCATTCTTTAAGTTGTTGAAAAGCCGAAGGCTATTGAGACTAAGTTGTGTTGTTGGCCGATTGTAGGGGGAGAATCAGTCTCGCATATCGTGTGTTGTGATTAGCATTCATAAAGCAGAAAGGTATGGTTGTTGTTAGATATGCGTTATCTCACCTTTCGGGATTTATTGGTATGGCCGAATGGCCTTTGTTAATAACTTGAGTATTGGCCGAATGTAGGACAAGGAGATCTAGTGCAGTAGATCGGGCCTTCGGGATTTAGTACTTGCGTTAGTAATAGGTGTGTAACTTACACACTTTATAACTTGGTAAATATATTGATAAACCTGAATATGTTAAAAGTCGAAATCTATGTAGATCTTGATATGATACCTTATGGGTATGAGCAAGGATTTGGGTAAGTCCGTTTCGATATGATTTTTGTTATATGATGCATGAAAATATGATCTATGATATAGTTACTATATGTTCATATTAAAGCATGATGGCATGATTTGTACATGTGATGCATTGTGATGAGTGATATGAGAGGAGGGGGAAGATGATATCCGTGACTTTGGGTCACCAGAGGTTTGGCACCTCCAGTGGTTTGGTACCAACAGATTATTTTGTGACTTTGGGTCACCAGAGGTTTGGCACCTCATAGCGACTCGTCCCAGTGGCTTAGCACCACAGCGGGTTGGCCCCACTGTTGATATATCGGGATTGTCGCCAGTGATTTGGTACCACACGTGGGTTGGCTCCACACTTGGATTAATGATATTTCGTGACTTTAGGTCACCAAAGGTTTGACACCTCATAGCGACTCGTCTCAGTGGCTTAGCACCATAGTGGGTTGGCCCCACAGATGGATTATTCGTGACTTTGGGTCACCAGTGGTTTGGCACCATATTATTATTGGATATCGTGACTTTGGGTCACCAGTGGTTTGGCACCACCAGTGGTTTGGTACCACACGGGGTAGAAACGGAGTTATGGATGGCTAGGTTTGGGTGCATTATATATATTGTTTGGTTATGATTTGTGTAAGTATATTGCATTAACCTGGAGGAGGAATTATGCACTGAGTCTTGGTGACTCACCTTCTCCCTTATCTTTTCAGGTGACTCGTAGATTGCGGATGAGGAGCCGGATGGACTCGAGGTGGCCATGCATTAAAATACATTCGGATTTTACATAGACTTTGCTTTGGGTACTTTATTTTATTTAAATTCAGTTTCATTTTTATTTGGGTTAGTAATAAGGCTTTTACAATTATGATTTGGATTATTTTATATGTTTTAGACTTGATTTCGAACATGGCTAAGTAAATTACTTGATTAATTCAATAATTTGTGCCCAAGGTTTTCTAAACTACAAAACGCAATGGTTTTCAAAACTTTACCATCGGGTAATACAAATCATTTGATAATAACAACAACTCAATTGGATTACAAACTTAAGTTTTCTACATTCAACTCAACTGATTTCTAAATAGCTAAGGAAGAATCATTCGATTTTTAAATGACATGAACGTTTTCTAAACCTATTTATCGACAACCAAGTTTTAAAGATTTATTTTCGAGATTTCAAAGTAAACTAATGGTTTTTAATTAAACATGCACCTGATTTCTACAAACATAAAACAACAAAGAGTTTTTCACTAAAATTTAACCGGTAACCTATTTTCTTCAAAACGTTTTCCTCTGTGACATGTCAAATTTGGTCGTGGTGTGTTGACCGGGTTTGGGGTGTTACAATTTTGGTATCAGAGCTAAGTTCAAAGGCTTGGCTATGGGCCTGAGGCCCAAAATGTTTTAAAATATGGTTTCGAAATGGTTTTGGTTGAAATATATGGTTTGAAAGGCATGGCACCGAGTCTCCGGCACCAATCTGCCCAGGTAAGTACCCCTAACCATTGTTTGTGATATCTGGATGTTATAAACTTTGGAATGACTAGTAATAGTGGACTACCCTAGAGACTGAAATTTATAGGACTCTATAGACCCGCAAAAACAAAACTCCTTAATAAGAATTATTCATAAAACTGTGCTTTAAAGATAGTGGAATAATGACTAATGCATAAAACTCTTAAAACAGATAAGTTGAGACTTTAGTCATGAGCACTTGAGGTCATGGTTGTAATACGCGTGGACGCGGTCGGGGTAGGATGACGATTAATGCGAACCGGTAGGAGTGCAGTCGTGGTCGTCGAAAATGAGATACCAAAGCACCATCATTAGTCGTAGGTGGTGAGTTTCGAGGATCGGCGAGAGGATGATGATTGATGTCGCGGCGATCTTCGCGAGTTCTTGAGAGGGTAGCTGGAGTTGGTGGAGGCGCAGGAGCTTGAAAATCTGTACCTGAGCGACTCCGAGCCAATGGAGCCGAGGTATTAGAGGTGTTTCGAGTGTGTGGCTCGATCTGGTGAGTATTGGTTAGAGGCGACGGAGCGAATCATGGATGATTTGGATCTGACTGCTGAGGAAAAGCTGAAAGGGATAGTGTTGCTTCTCCAGGATGAGTCATACCGGTGGTGGCTCACGGTTCGGGATAGTGCTGCAGCGGATGATCTCACTTGGGACTATTTTAAGGCAGCTTACCAAAAGAAGTATGTTGGGTCTAGTTATATTGATGCACAGCAGAAGGCGTTTCTGAGGCTGGTTTAGGGGAGTAAGTCTGTATTGGAGTACGAGGCAGAATTTTTAAGGTTAAGCCGATATGCTAGGGGAATCGTGGCTACAGAACATGAGCGATGTGTCAAGTTGAGGACGGGCTGAGAGATGAGCTGAGGTTGCTAATTGCTCTACAGCAGGAGCGTGAGTTTGTTGTCCTGGTGGAAAAGGCTAAGGTAGCCGAAGGGGTTAAGGAGTTCATGAGGCAGAATCTGGATAGGAATAGACACAAAAGAGGTTTTGGATCATCTGGGTCGGCCAGTAATTCTTAGAAAAGGGCTAGGCAGAGTGGGCCAAATCAGGCGGGAAGGCCTGTTACTGCTAACTAGGGACCAGCGCAGTGTAATTGATGTAGAAAATCTCATTGGGGAGGATGTTGGACTGGTGGAAAAGGATGCTTTGAGTGTGGTTCGCTGGATCATCGCGTGAGGGACTGCCCACGTAAGCTAGCGAGATTGATCCCGAGGGTCGGCCGTGCTCGGATTCGAGAAATGAGGACCGCCACTGCGCAGGGTCGTGGTAATGGTAGAGAGGTAATGGTTACAGTCGGGGGCCGCGAGCACCGGGGAGGTGCGCGGTGCACCGGCGAGGCAAGACGACTGGGTTGGTATATGCAGCGAGACGTTGAGAGGAGGGCGACGCACCGGACGTCATAACTGGTACATTCTTAATCTTTGGATTACCATATACTGCTTTGATTGATGTGGGTTTGACGCATTCGTATGTTGCTAGTAGCATAGTAGAGACCATGAACTTAGACTTTGAGACTACTTCTGGGGAGATGACAGTAATTAGCCCTCTAGGTCACTCTGTAGAAGTAAATAAGCTGTATAAGGATGTACCCCTAGAACTCCAAGGGGTAGTGTTTGTAGCTGATCTGATGGAACTGCCGTTAGGGGTGTTCGATCTGATTCTTGCGATGGACCGATTGGTTAAGTACCAGGCAAGTTTGGATTGCGCGGCTGAGCGCATGGTTTTGAGGACAGCTGAGGGTGAAGAAGTGGTGATGATAGTTAATAGAAGAGATTATCTATCCAACATGGTATCTGCTTTGAAAGCTGAGAAGATGGTCAGGAAGGGCTGTAAAGCATTTACGGTTCATGTATGTGCTTTGGAGGCTAAGGAGTCTGCTATAGGGAATGTCCGAACGGTAAAGGAATTTGCTGACGTATTTCCTGAGGAACTTTCGAGATTGTCGCCGGATCGTGAAGTTGAATTTGGCATAGATCTATTACCCAGAACTGCAGCAGTGTCTATTTCCCCGTATAGGATGGCGCCGAAGGAATTAGTGGAATTAAAGGTTCAGATTCAGGAGTTGTTGGACCGAGGTTTTATCCGACCAAGTGTTTCGCCTTGGGGGGCACCAGTACTCTTTGTCAAGAAGAAGGATGGTGTAATGCGGATGTGTATAGACTACCGCCAGTTGAATAAGCTGACGATCAAAAACAAGTATCCGTTGCCGAGGATAGATGACTTATTTGATCAGCTTAAGGGTGCATCGGTTTTCCCAAAGATTGATTTAAAGTCTGGGTATCATCAGCTGAAGGTGAAAGAGGCTGATATTCACAAGACGGCATTTCGCACTCGGTATGGGCACTATGAGTTTCTGGTAATGCCGTTTGGGTTGACTAACGCGCCGGCAGTGTTCATGGACATGATGAATCGGGTATTCCAGTAGTATTTGGATCAGTTTGTCATGGTATTTATAGACGACATCTTGGTATACTTAAAGCCAGAGGAGGAGCATGATGCGCATTTGCGAGTAGTGTTGCAGATTTTGAGGGAAAAGCAGTTATATGCTAAGTTTAGTAAGTGCGAGTTCTGGCTTAGGGAGGTGACTTTCTTGGGTCATGTAGTATCAGCTGAGGGGATTATAGTGGATCCTCGAAAGATTGAGGCAGTGTTGGATTGGAAGCCGCCTAAGTCGATCAAGGCGAAGTCGGAGTTTTCTAGGTTTGGCAGGATATTACCGAAGATTTGTAGAGGGATTTTCTTTGATCGCAGCACCTATGACCAAGTTATTAATGAAAGGAGTTCCATTTGTGTGGACTGAGAAGCAGCAAGAAAGTTTTGACAAGTTGAAGAAGATTTTGACCGAAGCTCCGGTTTTGATTCAGCCTGAGGCAGGAAAGGAATTCACAGTAAATTGTGATGCATCACATACGGGCTTGGGATGTGTGCTGATGCAAGAAGGAAAGGTAGTGGCTTATGCATCTCGACAGCTGAGACCACATGAGGTTAACTATCCGACGCATGACTTGGAATTAGCTGCAGTGGTTTTCGTTTTGAAAATATGGAGACACTACTTGTACGGAGAGAAGTCGATAGTCTACACGGATAACAAGAGTCTGAAGTATCTTTTGACCCAGAAGGATTTGAACTTGAGGCAGCGAAGATGGATTGAGATGTTGAAGGACTACGACTGCTCGATTGAGTATCATCCAGGCAAGGCCAACGTGGTGGCAGACGCGTTGAGCCGTAAGGTTGTATCAGACCTGAGAGCGATGTTTGCCCATCTTAGCTTGTATAACGATGGGAGTCTGTTGGCAGAATTCTAGGTTAAGCCGACTTGGGTTGAGCAGATTAAAGAGAAACAGTTAGTGGATGAAGGTTTGAATGCTAGGAGGTTACAAGTTCAGAATGGTGGTTTAGAGGGTTATAGGTTGTCCAGTGATGGAGTACTGTGTTTTCAAGGGAGAGCTTGTATGCTGAAGGATGTCGAGTTAAGGCAGAGGATTCTTTAGGACGCACATAACAGCCTATACGTTATGCATCCTGGAGGTAGCAAGATGTATCGAGATTTGCGAGAACAGTTTTGGTGGCCAGGACTGAAGCAGGAAGTAACTGAGTTTGTGGGTAAATGTCTGATGTGTCAGCAGGTCAAGGCTGAACATCAGTTACCGTCGGGTTTACTTCAGCCGGTGAAGATTCCACAGTGGAAGTGGGAAAAGATCACTATGGACTTTGTCAGTGGATTACCCTTACGCCTAGTAAGAAGGACTCAGTTTGGGTGATTGTGGATCGTCTAACTAAGTCAGCTCATTTCATACAGGTAAGGGTTGATTACTCACTTCAGAAGCTAGCTAAGTTATATGTGGTAGAGATAGTGAGGTTGAACGGTGTGCCAGTGTCGATCTTCTCGGATAGGGATCCCAGATTTACGTCGAGGTTTTGGAAAGCGTTGCATCAGGCTTTGGGTACGCGGTTGGATTTCAGTACGGCATTTCATCCACGATCGGCGAGGCGATCGGAAAGGGTCATACAACCGAGAGGATATCTTTGAGGGTTTTGTTTTGGACTTCAGAGGCAGCTGGGAAGAGCTTCTACCATTAGCTGAGTTCGCGTACAACAATAGTTATCAGGAAAGCATTAAGATGGCACCATATGAGGCGTTGTACGGTAGGAAGTGTCGCTCACCTATGTGCTGGACAGAGTTGGGTGAACGTCAGATGTTGGGTCCAGAGTTGGTTACAGAGACTGAGGACAAGGTTAAGTTGATTCAAGCTCGTTTGAAGGAAGCTTCGGCAGGTAGAAGTCATATGCTGATCTCAAACGGAGGGATATAGAGTTTGCTGTGGGTGACAAGGTCTTTTTGAAGGTCTCGCCATGTAAGAAAGTGTTGAGATTTGGAAGGAAAGGCAAGTTAAGTCCAAGGTTTATTGGGCCGTATAAGGTGTTGAGACGAGTGGTACCAGTAGCCTACCAGCTCGAGTTGCCTGTAGAGCTGAGTCAGATCCACGATGTGTTCCATGTCTCCATGCTTAGACGTTACCGTTCAGATCCAACGCATGTTGTAGCAGTGGAGGAAATTGAGGTGAGTCCAGATTTCACTATGGAAGAGGAACCAGTGCAGATTCTAGATCGAGATGTGAAAGTCTTGCGTAAGAAGTCAGTTCCATTGGTGAAGGTTTTATGGCAAAATCATTGCGTGAAAGAAGCTACATGGGAACCAGAGGATGTGATGAGACAGCAATACCCTCAACTCTTTTGATGAGGTAACTTTGAGGCCGAAATTATTTTTAAGGGGGTAGAATTGTAATATCCTGAAATAGGGGGTATTTGTGATTGAATTGTTTTGCATGAGTATGGATTGTTGTGTTATTATTTGTGGTGTTCTAGAGGCTAGTTATAAGTCAAGAATAGGCCCGAGCTGTAGGGAAAATTTTTGTTTTTAAGTCTTAGTTAAAGGAAGCTGAAGAAGTTGGGGGTTAAGTGTAATTCGTGGGGAATTTAAGCGCAAGAACGGGCTTGGTAAAGTAGCAAGGAGGCGCCACTTAGAGCCTTGAGGGTGACGCCACATGCAAGGAAGGGAGAGCTCAGGTTCGAGCAGCAGAAATCCCATTTTCTGCTTTGCATTTTGACGCCAAGGGGGAAGAGTTGTGTTCAGCACAAACTCTGACAGGATAACTATTGACTAAGTCAAATCGATTTGAACAGGTGGCAGAGGGAAAATTTAGGAGTTTGATTAATTCAAACTCGTTTGAATTGGTGGCTAGGAGAGATTTGAGAGTTTGCTGAAATTTGAATAGGTGGGAGGTGGAGTATTCGGCTGAGAGACTTAGGAAGGGTACTGAAATTCTTAGTGACATTTTCAGCTAGCTAAAGTCTTGATACAATCGGTTTGGAGCAAAGCCGAAACTCCCTTTTGTTTTGTCGTTTGTCCCTTCTTGCACCATTTGAAACAAAAGCCGAACCTCCTTTGGTACTTGCCGAATACTATTTGAAGCACCTAGCCGAACCTTCATTTGAGTTTTCTCTCTTTTTCTCTTTTTGAAACCGAAAACTACAAGCACCTTAAACTCTTACCCATTTCTCCCTTAGGCATTTGGCCGAATCTCCATATTGAGCCCTCTCTCATCTTTTATTTTCTTTCTTTTCATAATTGTTCAAAAACCCATATCTTCTTCTTTGCTTTCTTTTTATCAAAATCTTTTAATCCCTTTTTCTTTAAGCCTAAGCCGAATACCCATTATCTTTTCTCCTATTCTCTCACTTTTTTTTTGAACCGAATCTCAATTGTTTCTCTTCAATCAACCATAGCTGAATCTCCCTTCTTCTTTTGTTTTGATTTTGGCCGAATACCAAGCAAGTCTAAACCTTCTTCAGTTTTTCTCCAATCGGTTTTGGAAGGGGGTTAAGTGTTCATGGCCGAATTTCTTTATTCTTTTTCTCTCCTCTCTGTCGATTCTTATGAGTGTAAAAGCCGAATTTCGGCATTTGTTTTCAAGATTTATAATTACCTCTGAAAACCGATTTCTCCTAGGTTCTTCAGGATTTTGGAAGCAATAGATCGGGAGTAGTATTCTCTGACAATCCATTGTCATCCAGTCTGTGGTAAGGATATATGTTGGTTCATCATTCTTTAAGTTTTTGAAAAGCCGAAGGGTATTGAGACTAAGTTGTGTTGTTGGCCGATTGTAAGGGGAGAATCAGTCTCGCATATCGTGTGTTGTGATTAGCATTCATAAAGCAGAAAGGTAAAGTTGTTGTTAGATATATGTTATCTCACCTTTCAGGATTTATTGGTATGGCCGAATGGCCTTTGTTAATAACTTGAGTGTTGGCCGAATGTAGGACAAGGAGATATAGTGCAGTAGATCGGGTCTTCGGGATTTAGTACTTGCATTAGTAACAGGTGTGTAACTTACACACTTTATAACTTGGTAAATATATTGATAAACCTGAATATGTTAAAAGCCGAAATCTATGTAGATCTTGATATGATACCTTATGGGTATGAGCAAGGATTCGGGTAAGTCCGTTTTGATATGATTTTTGTTATATGATGCATGAAAATATGATTTATGATATAGTTACTATATGTTCATATTAAAGCATGATGGCATGATTTGTACATGTGATGCATTGTGATGGGTGATATGAGAGGAGGGGGAAGATGATATCCGTGACTTTGGGTCACCAGAGGTTTGGCACCTCATAGCGACTCGTCCCAGTGGCTTAGCACCACAGTGGGTTGGCCCCACAGTTGATATATTGGATTGTCGCCAGTGATTTGGTATCACACATGGGTTGGCCCCACACTTGGATTAATGATATTTCGTGACTTTGGGTCACCAGAGGTTTGGCACCTCATAGCGACTCGTCCCAGTGGCTTAGCACCACAGTGGGTTGGCCCCACATTTGA
Source organism: Gossypium bickii (assembly GCA_025503065.1). Classification (NCBI taxonomy): domain Eukaryota; kingdom Viridiplantae; phylum Streptophyta; class Magnoliopsida; order Malvales; family Malvaceae; genus Gossypium; species Gossypium bickii. Next base: position 2,883,239 of record CP106720.1, on the reverse strand, counting down.
TAAAACGGGATTGTCGCCAGTGATTTGGTATTACAACGTGGGTTGGCCCCACAGATAGATTATTCATGACTTTGGGTCACCAGTGGTTTGGCACCACATTATTATTGGATATAGCGACTTTGGGTCACCAGTGGTTTGGCACCACCAGTGGTTTGGTACCACACAGGGTAGAAACGGAGTTTTGGATGGCTAGGTTGGGTGCATTATATATATTGCTTGGTTATGATTTGTGTAAGTTTATTGCATTAACCGGGAGGAGGAATTATGCACCGAGTCTTGGTGACTCACCTTCTCCCTTATCTTTTCAGGTGACTCGTAGATTGCGGATGAGGAGCCGGATGGACTCGAGGTGGCCATGCATTAAAATACATTCAGATTTTACATGGAGTTTGGTTTGGGTACTTTATTTTATTTAAATTCGATTTTATTTTTATTTGGGTTTGTAATAAGGCTTTTACAAATATGCTTTGGATTATTTTATATGTTTTAGACTTGATTTCGAACATGGCTAAGTAAATTACTTGATTAATTCAATAATTTGAGCCCAAGGTTTTCTAAACTACAAAATGCAATGGTTTTCAAAACTTTACCATCAGGTAATACAAATCATTTGATAACAACAACTCAATTAGATTACAAACTTAAGTTTTCTACATTCAACTCAACTGATTTCTAAATAGCTAAGGAAGAATCATTCGGTTTTTAAATGACATGAACGTTTTTTAAACCTATTGATCGACAACCAAGTTTTAAAGATTTATTTCTGGGATTTCAAAGTAAACTAACGGTTTTTAATTAAACATGCACCTGATTTCTACAAACATAAAACAACAAAGAGTTTTTCACTGAAATTTAACCGGTAACCTGTTTTCTTCAAAATGTTTTCCTCTGTGACATGCCAGATTCGGTCATGGTGTGTTGACCGGGTTTGGGGTGTTACATTTATTTTTCCTCTATTGCCAAAATTCATATGTTGGCTTGGGAGGGTCTTTTTGACCGAATCATCATCTTTTCTCTTTTAAACAAAACCTTTCTTCTTGTAGTGGTATAGTGGAGTGCCAATTATTTCTACATCATTTAATCAACCCTAGCCATAGGAAGATCATGTGAAAAAGGGATATCATCGTTCAAGGTAAGAAATTTTTGAAGGGTTCTATATTACTTTTTATTCGTTAAAGATAGTGTTGATTAACCGATTTTATCATAGGGACTCTATCACTCGATTTTCATCCTGTGAACGTCAGGATTTTGTGGTAAGCCGACTTCGCTCATAAGATCAATCGGTTATAATAAGAAAATATTAGTTTGGACTAATATTTATTTGCCAATGGAGGCAAATAAGATCGAATCAAAAGGAGTAGTGATTGGTGATCGAAAAAGGAGCGGATTTGCGATCCCTTCTAGATTCAAACGAAGGGCTATTTCGGTGATTCGGGATTTTCCACCGGGTTGTGGACCCTCATCCGGTGAAAATCAACTATTCGAGGTTGTTCGCAATCGTGAGGCATCAACGATTCGGGATTTTCCACCGGGTTGTGAACCGTCAACTGGGGAGAATCGGCAAATAGATGTTATTCGAGATTTCGAGGGTAAAAACCTAGACCGTTTATTTTAGAGTAGATTTACTGTAAGTGTTAATGTTCTAATCGAGCGTTAAAAATATTTTTAGGTGTCGAGGATCAGGAAAGTGTAGGGCTTACCGTAATCAGGTGTGTAATCTCACACCGTATTCCATGGGTTAGATAATTATATCGTGTTAATCCTTTGATTAAATCGCATGTTAGTGACATCGGGTAAAATGGCATAATTATCACTAAAATGGTAAAGACTATGAAATCGGTATTAAGATTGTGAAAATTACGAGATTACCCTTAATGGGCCAAATGTGATATTTGATATATGGGCCAAATGTGATATTTGATATATGGGCCAAGTGTGATATGTGCTATATGGGCCAAAATGTGATATGGGCCAAATTGAGAAAATTTTTATAATAGGCCATATTATTCGTAATAATTATATGAATGGATTGTTGTAAATGAATATGCATATTATATACATGATTTGCATGGGTTGGGATATTGACGAAGAGGAGTTCTGGTAGCTTTGCTACAAAATTCTGGTGGCTCTGCCACAAATCTGAAAAATGGCAAATGCCATGTAAACTCTGTAAATCTGGTGGCTTGCCCACAAATTGATATAAACGGCTTAATGCCTATTTTGGTGTGTTGGCGGGGTGGGTGACTAAAGCTCCCCACAGGTGTGTTGGTTGGTACGGTGGTGTGTAGCGGATGGAAATTAGGTTTGGTTTGGGAATTGCATATCACATTCCTTTTATACGTGTTACCTTGTCATATTTGTAAATGGGCTTTGGCCCAATAAATGCTTAATTGGATTTCGGCCCAGTGAACAATGGTAAGTGGTTTACACACTGAGTTCTAAGTAATTCACCCCATTTTCCTTACTCTTCTCAGGTAATTATCAGTAACGGAGACTTGGGCTGTGGACGACTCGGTGGAGGCCATACTACGAATAATGGGTTATTTAAATTTTGGATTTCTTTTAAGTACTTTTTATTATTTTGCTATTTTAAGTTAAGTTGTAATAAGGCCTCTGGATAAATTTTAATGTTGTTTTACGTTTGATGGATTTTATAATTTGCTTGAATACTTTAAGTGGGATATTTCTAAAAATTTAAATAAATGTTTTTTTCTCAAAATGTACATGCAAAAAGGGTTTTCATTCTTAAATATTTTAACTCGGAAAATTTTCTGTTAACAACGTTCTTCAAAATTTTGTTTTCAAAATTATTTTTGAACTCTTTTAAATTTTCTTGAAATATTAATTTAATTTTTTTAGTTTCAATTTATAAATTCTTACGTCTCAAATTGGTTGATTTATCAACCAACATTAGTTTTCAATAAACTCCACGTCAAAATGTTTTGAAAATCTGATTTCTTTAAATCTTTAAACCAAGTTTGGGGTGTTACATTTTATGGTATCAGAGCCAGGTTCAAAACACAGCTGTGCTTTGGGTTCAAAAACATTTATGGTTCAAAACTGTTTTGAATCATAGAACTTATGTTTTTAAAGGTAGTATGGCACCATAAGTATCCGGCAACAAGTCAAGTAAGTGTATGTGAATTTAATAATAATTATTATTGTGATATGACTATAGGAATACTCTAGAACTTTTAGTTTTAGGTGTTGCAACTATAGAGATTGAGACTACAGGATGCGTTTACGAAAACAACTGTACCTCTTATATCTCATAAAATATCGCTAATAAACACTGAATTAGTATACTGATTCATAAAACTTGTAATCAGATTAAAACGAAATAGTCAATATAAGCGCTAGAGGACGTGGACGTGGTAGACGTGGCCGTGGTAGAGGCTGAGGTGCTAGAGTTATGTCTGAGGCATCGGGACATATACCAAAAATGGACGCACCGGCGTCACCTGTGTCGGATAATGGATCACATGACCGTATGAGAGAAGACATTGCTCTGTCCCAAACAATGTTACGAGTCTTGGAAAGGGTTGCTGGGGCTAGATCAGGGCTAGTAGCTCGTGGGTCAATATCGGAGCGACTCAGATCAAATGGTGCTGAGACTTTTAGGGGTATCTCGAGAGTAGGCCCAAATGTCGCGGAGTATTGGCTCGAGGCTGTGGAGCGGATCATGGGCGACCTGGAGTGCACCACTGAGAGGAGCTGTGTCCTTGTTGAGAGATGAGGCGTATCAATGGTGGCTTACTATTCGGGTGGGTACCCAGGTCGATCGTGTTACTTGGGATTTCTTCAAAACTGCATTTCAAGGAAAGTATGCCGGGGCAAGCTATGTGGATGCTCGAAGGAAGGAGTTCCTAAATCTGGTTCAAGGAAATAAGACTGTGGCAGCTTATGAAGCAGAATTTCTACGTTTGAGTCGTTATGTTCGGGCTATAGTGCCAACTAACCATGAACGCTGTGTGCTTTTTGAGGACGGGTTGAATGATGAGTTGCGGGTACTGATAGCCCCACAACAAGAAAGGAATTTTACCACGCAGGTGGAGAAAGCGAAGATAGCCGAAGAGGTTAAGCACTTGGAGTGGCAAAACCAAGAAAGAGATAGAGGAAGGAACAAGAGGGACTTTAAGTACTCGGGTCCTGCTAAAAGGTTCCAAAAGAGGCCCAGGAATGATGAGCCAGCTCAAGCTAGAGCACCTGCTGCTACCAATCAGATTCAACCATGTGCTGACTGTGGAAGACGACACCCCGATGAATACTGGAAGAAAATCGATGGGTGTTTCAAATGTGGTTCTAAGGATCATCAGCTTAAGAATTGTCCTCGACGGACTACTTCCACTCAAGAAGCTCGTAATCATGATGCACAGCCAGCTAGAGGCGCCCAGCAGCCTTCGAGGGGCCGTGGACCAGGTCGAGGTGGTAATGGCGTAGGTTGAGGTCAAGGTGTACCGGGTAGAGGTAATAGCTTCAGGGGTAACGTGGAGGCGAGCTAGCCAGGGTTAGTTTATGCGGTCAGACGCTGAGAGGACGGTGATGCACCTGATGTGATAACAGGTATGTTCTTCATCTTTGATGTATCTGTTATTGCTTTGATTGATATCGGATCTACCCATTCATATGTTGCTAGCGCTATATCTGGAAATCTGAATATTAGATCTGAGATTACTGATAGAGAGATGACGGTAATTAGTCCCTTAGGACAATCTGTGATAGTGAATAAACTATTTAGAGACGTGCCCTTAGAAATTCAAAGAGAAATATTTTTGGCAGATTTGATGGAACTGCCTTTCGGTGAGTTCGACCTTATTTTGGGCATGGATTGGTTAGTAAAGCACCGTGTGCACTTGGATTGTACTGCAAAGCGGATGTCGATAAGGACTTTGGAAGATAAGGAAGTTGTGATGATAGGCGAGCGGAGAAATTATTTAGCAAATGTGGTATCTGCTTTAAAGGTAGAAATGTTGGTGCGAAAAGGGTGTGGAGCATTTCTAGCTTTCATTTGTGCTTTGGATGTCAAGGAATTGTCGGTGGAAGGTGTTAGAACGGTGAAGGAGTTTTCGGATTTTTTCCCGAGGAACTTTCAGGTTTACCTCAAGACCGGGAAGTAGAGTTTGGCATTGAGCTTTTCCTGGAACGGCTCCGGTGTCCATTGCTCCTTAGAGGATGGCACCGAAGGAGTTAGCGAAGCTTAAGGCTCAAATTCAGGAGTTTTTGGATCGGGGATTCATTCGACCGAGTGTGTCACTGTGGGGAGCACCGGTCTTGTTCGTCAAGAAGAAGGATGGGTCGATGGGTATGTGCATCGATTATAGGCAGTTGAATAAGTTGACGATCAAGAATAGGTATCCGTTGCCGAGAATCGATGACCAATTCGACCAACTGTGAGGAGCTTCGATTTTCTTGAAAATAGATTTGAGATCGGGTTATCACCAGCTTAAGGTCAAGGAGGCGGATATTTATAAGACAACGTTTCAAACTCGTTATGGACATTACGAGTTCTTGGTGATGCCGTTTGGGTTGACCAATGCACCAGCTGCATTTATGGACGTGATGAACCGGGTCTTCCAACCCTATTTAGACCGATTTGTGGTGGTTTTCATAGATGACATTTTGGTATACTCGAAGAATGAAGAAAAGCATGATTCACATCTGCGGAGAGTATTACAAGTATTGCGGGAAAAGCAACTTTTTGCCAAATTCAGTAAGTGTGAATTTTGGCTGAAGGAAGTGACTTTCTTGGGGCATGTTGTGTCAGCCGAAGGAATTAGAGTTGATCCTCGAAAAATAGAGGCTTGTTGGATTGGAAACCACCGAAGCCAGTGGCTGAAATTTGGAGTTTTCTAGGGTTGGTTGGTTACTACAGGCGTTTCGTTGAGGGGTTTTTATTTATTGCTGCACCTCTAACTAAACTATTGCGCAAGGGAGTACCATTTGTATGGTCAGATCAGCAGCAAGAGAGTTTTGAGAAATTAAAGAAGATTTTGACAGAAGTGCCCGTACTGATTCAACCTTAGGCTGGAAAAGAGTTTATTGTTTACTGCAATGCGTCACACACGGGCTTGGGATGTGTGTTGATGCAAGGTGGTAAACTGGTTGCTTATGCATCTCGTCAGTTAAGGCCACACGAAGTCAATTATCTTAGTCAGGATTTGGAGTTGGTTGCGGTGGTTTTTGCTTTGAAGATTTGGATGCACCACCTATATGGTGAGAAGTCGATCATTTATACGGATCATAAAAGTCTGCAGTACCTCATTACCCAAAAGAAGTTGAACTTAAGACAGCGGAGATGGATAGAGCTGTTAAAGGATTATGACTTCTCAATCGAGTATCATCCCGGAAAGGCTAACGTGGTGACAGACGAGTTGAGTCGTAAGGTGATATCGGATTTGAGAGCAATGTTTTCTCACCTCAGTCTATATGAAGATGGTAGTCTTCTAGCCAAACTTCAGGTGAAGCCTGTGTGGTTGGGTCAGATTAAGGAAAAGCAATTATCAGATGAAAAGTTGGGTTCATTACTTCAGCAAGTGGTAGGTGGTGTGATAGGGGATTTTGGATTGAATAATAATCGAGTACTGTGTTTCCGCGAAATAATTTGTATGCCCAAAGATTGAGAATTTAGATAAATGATTTTGCATGAGGCGCATAGTAGTCCATATGCTATGCACCCCGGGGGAAATAAAATGTATTGAGACCTTTGTGAACAGTATTGGTGGCCAGGGTTGAAACAAGAGATTACTGAGTTTGTGAGTAGGTGCTTGACATGTCAGCAAGTGAAGGCGAAACATCAATTGCCGTCGGGATTGCTACAACTGGTGAACATTCCATTATGGAAATGGGAACGAATAATGATGGACTTTCTTAGTGGGTTACCCTTATTGCCTACTAAGAAAGATTTCATTTGGGTAATAGTGGATTGGTTGACGAAGACTGCCCATTTTCTACCTGTTCGTACGGATTACTCACTACAGAAGTTGGCCAAGTTGTATGTAGCGGAGATTACCAGTGTCTATTATTTCGGACAGGGACCCTAGGTTTACATCGCGGTTTTGGAAAGCTTTGCATGAAGCTTTAGAAACAAGGTTAAATTTCAGCACGACTTTTCATCCTCAGTCAGATGGTCAGTCAGAAAGAGTAATCCAAATTTTGGAAGACATGTTAAGGGGTTGTGTGATTGATTTCAGAGGTAGTTGGGAGGATTTCCTACCTTTGGCAGAGTTTGCGTATAATAATAGCTATCAATCCAGTATCCAGATGGCACCCTACGACGCATTGTACGGTCATAAGTGTCGTACTCCTACTTATTGGACTGAATTGGGCAAACGACAGTTGGGTCCTGAGCTGATATCAAAAATGGAGGAAAAGGTAAAAGTAATTCAGACAAGGTTAAAGGAAGCTTCGGATAGACAGAAATCATATACGGATCTGAAGCATAAGGATATTGATTTTGCGGTGGGAGATCAAGTCTTTTTAAAGGTTTCACCTTGGAAGAAGATCTTCAGATTTGGAAGGAAGGGCAAGTTGAGCCCTAGGTTCATCGGACCGTATCGTGTGTTGAAGAGGGTAGGACCAGTGGCTTATCAGCTTGAATTACCTCCGGAGTTGAGTCAGATTCATAGTGTTTTTTATGTCTCAATGTTGAGGCGTTATCGATCGGATCCGTCTCACATAGTACCAGTAGAGGAAGTTTAGTTTTCCTCTCCAAAATTTTTCTATCCAAATTCTTCTCCCTAGCCGAATATGTCATGAGCAATAGGTAAAACTTTTGTTTTCTTTTGGCCATTTCATTTTTGACCATTTCGGTATTATCCTTCTTTCTCCCCAAAGTCTTTTCCTCTTTGTGCCGAAACCATACATCTTGAAGGATATTTTTTTTTATTTTCTTTTCTTCTTGCAAAAACTCTCAAACATCACTCCCTCTCCAATATTTCCACTATAGCTGAATCTTCCTTCCTTCCATTGAACTTTCTTTTTCATTCGAGTGGTCATCTTTGAACTATCGGTAAGAACACCCTTTTCAATTCTTTGATTTTTCCTCTATTGCCGAAATTCATATGTTGGCTTGGGAGGGTCTTTTTGACCGAATCATCATCTTTTCTCTTTTAAACAAAACCTTTCTTCTTGTAGTGGTATAGTGGAGTGCTGATTATTTCTACATCGTTTAATCGACCCTAGCCATAGGAAGATCGTGTGAAAAAGAGATATCATCGTTCAAGGTAAGAAATTTTTGAAGGGTTCTAGATTACTTTTTATTTGTTAAAGATAGTGTTGATTAACCTATTTTATCATAGGGACTCTATCACTCGATTTTCATCCTGTGAAAGTAAGGATTTTGTGGTAAGCCAACTTCGCTCATAAGATCAATCGGTTATAATAATGAAATATTAGTTTGGACAAATATTTATTTGTCAATGGAGGCAAACAAGATCGAATCAAAAGGAGTAGTGATTGGTGATCGAAAAAGGAACGGATTTGCCATCCCTTCTAGATTCAAACGAAGGGCTGTTTCAGCGATTCGGGATTTTCCACCGGGTTGTGGACCCTCATCCGGTGAAAATCAACTATTCAAGGTTGTTCGCAATCGTGAGGCATCAACGATTTGGGATTTTCCACCGGGTTGTGAACCGTCAACCGGGGAGAACCGGCAAATAGTTGTTATTCGCGATTCTGAGGGTAAAAACCTAGACCGTTTATTTTAGAGTAGATTTACTATAAGTGTTAATGTTCTAATCGAGCGTTAAAAATATTTTTAGGTGTCAATGATCAGGAAAGTGTAATGCGTACCGTAATCAGGTGTGTAATCTCACACCGTATTCCATGGGTTAGATAATTATATCGTGTTAATCGTTTGATTAAATCGCATGTTAGTGACATCGGGTAAAATGGCATAATTATCACTAAAATGGTAAAGACTATGAAATCGGTATTAAGATTGTGAAAATTACGAGATTACCCTTAATGGGCCAAATGTGATATTTGATATATGCGCCAAATGTGATATTTGATATATGGGCCAAATGTGATATGTGATATATGGGCCAAGTGTGATATGTGCTATATGGGCCAAATGTGATATTTGATATATGGGCTAAATGTGATATCTGATATATGGGCCAAATGTGATATTTGATATATGGGCCAAGTGTGATATGTGCTATATGGGCCAAAATGTGATATGAAAATTTTTATAATAGGCCATATTGTTCATAATAATTATATGAATGGATTGTTGTAAATGAATATGCATATTATATACATGATTTGCATGGGTTGGGATATTGACGAAGAGAAGTTCTGGTAGCTTTGCTACAAAATTCTGGTGGCTCTGCCACAAATCTAAAAAATGGAAAATGCCATGTAAACTCTGTAAATCTGGTGGCTTGCCCACAAATTGATATAAACGGCTTAATGCCTATTTTGGTGTGTTGGCGGGGTGGGTGACTAAAGCTCCCCACAGGTGTGTTGGTTGGTACGGGTGGTGTGTAGCGGATGGAGATTAGGTTTGGTTTGGGAATTGCATATCACATTCATTTTGTAACACCCCATACCCGGTCAATACGCCATGACCAAATCTGGCATGCCACGGAGGAAAACGTTTTGAAGAAAATCGTGTTAACAATTAAATTTTAGTGTAAAACTCTTTGTTGTTCCTTGTTTGTAGAAATCAAGTGTATAATAATGTTAAAAATTGACAATTCACATTGAAATTCCGTAAATAAATTTTAAAGAAACAAAAGCGATAAGTTTGAAAACCGTTTCTAATAGAAATTTGGAAACTTAAGTTTTGGAAATTAGTATGAGTTATCGAAAACGCTTAAGTTGTTAAATATTATCAAACGATTTATATTACCTGATGGTAAGATTTTGAAAACTATTGCGTTTTTATTGTTTAGAAAACTTTGGGCTCGATTATTAAAATTTACCATGATATTTATTTAGCCATGTTTAAAGCAAGTTCAAAGTACATAAATAATCCAAAAACATAATTAAAGAGGCCTTATTACAAATCCATATAAAGATGAAAACCAATTAAAATAAAGTACCCAATCCAAAGATCATGTAAATCAAATTTTTATTGCATGGCCTCCTCGAGTTCATCCGGCTCCTCATCCTCGATCTACGAACCACCAGAAAAGATAAGGGAGAAGGTGAGTCACCTAGACTCAGTGCATAAATCCTTCCCCCGATTGATGCAACATACTTACACAATTTATAATCAAGCAATATATATACAATGCACCCAATCCTAGCCATCCATAACTCCTTTTCTACCCCGTGTGGTACCAAACAACTGGTGGTGCCAAACCACTGGTGACCCAAAGTCACGATATCCAATAATGTGGTGCCAAACCACTGGTTACCCAAGGTCATGAATGATCAGTTTGTGGGGCCAACCCACGTGTGATACCAAATCACTGGCGACAATCCCGTAATATCAAATGTGGGGCCAACCCACTGTGGTGCGAAGCCATTGGGACAAGTTGCTATGAGGTGCCAAACCTCTGGTGTCCCAAAGACACGAAATAATTGTGGTACCAAACCACTGGAGGTGCCAAACCTCTAGTGTCCCAAAGACACGGATATCAAATCCTTCCCCCTCCTCTCATATCACCCAAACCAATGTAACATTTAAACAAATCATGCCATTATACTTTATTAGAATTCACTTAGCAATTATATCATAATTCATATCATCATGCATCATATTGCAAAAGTCATATCGAAATGGACTTACCCAATTCATTGCCCATACCCTTACGGTATCATCTCAAGATCTCACAGTTTCCAACTTTAATAACATGATTAGTATATTTATAAATATATATTACCGAATTATAAAGTGTGTAAGGTACACACCTGTCACTAACGAAAGTTCTAAATCCTGAAGACCCGATCTACCGCACTAGATCTACTTGTCCTACATTCGGCCAAACCACAAATCTATAAACAAGGCCATTCGGCCATACCAACAAATCCCGAAGGGTTATCGTACGAAATACCAAGTCTTACCTATTCGCTTACCCCAAAACGGTTGTCAAAGAATTGAGGCTTAGAATGATTGCTTCCAAAGTCTTGAAGAACCTAGAAGAATAAATTCCTATGAATAGTTAGAACCTTGCAACAAATGCCCAAAAATTCGGCTTTTGCCCTCAAGAAAAACAACATAGAAAAGAGAGAAAGAAAAAAAATGAAATTCGGCCAAGACACTTACCTATCTTCTAAACCGGTTATAGATGAACCCAAAGAAAATCTACCCTTGATGATTTTCGGCCAAGATAACACCAAAAGAGAGAAAGAAGATTCGGCTATGGTGGAGAAAAAGAAAGGAAAATAAAAGTGAAAATGAAATAGGAGAAGAAGGATTCGAAAATAAAAGAAAGAAGAAAATGGAAGGAGAAAATAGATTGAGGATGGATGTTTTTAACTTTGAGCAAAAGAGAAAGAAATGAGATTTGGGAAGGAGGAAGATTCGGCCAAGAGAAAGTAAAAAGGAAATGTGGTTTTGAGCAAATATCAAAAGAAAGAAAAGAGAGAGATGGGAGAAAGAGGTTCGGCCAAACACCTTGTTTGCCGAAAAATAAAAGTGCACAAAGTGCTAAGTGTGGTTTCGATTTCAAAAGGAAAAAATGAAAGAAAGAAAATAGAATTTGGTTCAAACAAGAATGAGAGCTAAACCAAAAGCAAAATTGCACCTAATGCCTAAGGTACATTCGACTAAGGAAGAAAATTTTGGAGAGGAAAAGAAGAAATGCCAAATGGTGCACAAAATGCTAAAATTGGCCAACCAATTCCCCCCCAACTTCCTATCAACATTCGGCCACGCCCCTAGCCACACATGCCGTCCACATTCATGGACTAATGGCCTTAGAATAGTTTCCAAAACACTCTCCATCATCCAAGCCCTTTGTCCCCCCATCCTTCCATAAATCTTAAGATTCTTATCCCAAAATACAAGCTTTCCTAAACTAATATTCAACTTGCCATAAAAATTGAAAGTCCAACCTTCCATAATTAGAGCTTGGCCGACACTTAATGTTAGGATGCATAAAAATAAAGTCTTCCAAATGCAATCCATGCTACTCGAACCACTTCCCTCGAGCAACCATCCATGCGCCATAACCACCTTGCCACTAACTCCTCATGTGCTAAATTTAACACTTAAATTAACTTAAGTGTCAAGTTCACCTAATCCACTTCACTAAATTTTAATACTAAGAATTATTCTAGCTTCATAAATAAAATCAAGCCTTCACAAGACTATGCTAAACACACAAAATTCATACCCGAGCCAACACAAATAACAAGATGATACTCTAATTTTTAAGAAGTTACAATTCTACCCCCTTAAGAAAATTTCGTCCTCAAAATTACCTGATCAAAAGAGTTGAGGGTACTGCTGCCTCATCGCATCCTCCGGTTCCCACGTAGCTTCTTCTACGCCATGGTTCCGCCATAAAACCTTCACTAAAGGAACTGACTTCCTACGCAAAACTTTCACATCTCGATCTAGAATCTACACAGGTTCTTCTTCTATCGTCAAATCTGGACTCACCTTTATTTCCTCTACTGCCACAACATGCGATGGATCAGAATGATATTGTCTAAGCATGGAGACATGGAACACAACGTGAATCTGACTCAGCTCTGCTGGCAACTCGAGCTGATAGGCTACTGGTCCCACTCGTCTCAACACCTTATACGCCCCAATAAACCTTGGACTTAACTTGCCTTTTCTCCCAAATCTTAACACTTTCTTCCATGGCGAGACCTTCAAGAAAACCTTGTCACCCACGGCAAACTCCATATCCCTCTGCTTGAGATCGGCATATGACTTCTGCCTATCCGAAGCTTCCTTCAACTGAGCTTGAATCAACTTCACCTTATCCTCAGTTTCTGCAACCAACTCTAGTCCTAACATCTGACGCTCACCCAACTCTGTCCAGCATGTAGGTGTGCGACACCTCCTACCATACAACGCATGGGGAGGAGGAGTTGTAGGCAGTTCAAACTCTGCCTATGACTAAGTCAAAATTTTTAAAAGAAGGGTGGAGAGTGAAAGTAGGAGGGAGACTAGTTCAACTTGTTTGAATTGAGTGGTGGTGAGTAGTGGGAGGTGTTTGGCCGAATCTTTTGGAGATTTTTTGGGGGAAGGAGTGGACGGCTTGGTGTGGGAAGTGGTTGTGCCGAATTTCATTTTGGGTGTTGGTACATTTTCGGTCTTTGTGAGTCAAGCCAAATTTCTCTTTTTGGTCTTTTGTTAGCCGAATGTCAATAGGGCTTCTTCATATTTTCTTTTCTCAAACCGAAAAGTCCAAGCAACCTTCTTTGAATTTGTGCTTTGTGTTCTCTCAATTATCTTGGTAGCCGAATGCTCCCTCTCTCCTTTTCTTTTCATGTATGCTGAAACTAGTTTCTCCTCTACTCAAACTCTCTTTTTCTTCTTGAAAGCTGTGATAGCCGAATTACCCATTTGTTCTCCCCATTTCTTTTGTGCCGAAACTACAATCACCTTGCTTCTCAAACTTTTATTTTCTTTTCTTAAGCATAATTGCGAAACTCTATTCTCAAAAACACCTCTTCTTTTCTTTCATTGACAACCATCTTTATTCCCCTTCTTTTCTTTAAACTCAATTGTCGATTTCTCCATTTCTTTCCACCTCTACTTCTTCTTTCTTTTTCATTCAAAGCCGAAAATAGGAGTGTTAAACACCTAGGGGCGAATGAATCTTTTCTTCTTCTTGTTCAAGGGGGTTGACCGAATCTCTTCCCTCTCTTAGTGGTTAGTTGGCCGAATATTGGGTGGCGTTGGTAAGTGGTTGGCTGAATGGCCATTTCTCTCTTCTATAGTACTATGTTGTTTTAGTTTGATTAAAGCCTATGTTGGTTGTGGTTGAAAGGAGTTAATCATCTGTTTAATCATCTCGTATAGGGTCGTTGGATATTGGAAATCGTCAAGAGGAGTCTTCCTTCTTTGTAAACCGATTGGTAAGTAGTGGTAAGTGATTGGTATTATTATTAGTTCAATCTTATGGTTTCGATTAAGCCTAGGGGTTCAAAGGATTAACCGTTTTCTTTTAAGGTGTAGCCGATTGTTGGAAGAGGGATCATTGTTGGTTCGGGTTTGGTAGGAAACCAAACATTTGCAAGGTAAGGGTTAATCGATGAACCCTTTTGGTTTAAATGGTTATGGCCGAATGGTTTAAGTGATTAACTCATGGTTGGCCGAATGTTTTAGGAGCAAGAGGATCGAGGATCTTAGACTGGTTCTTAGGATTAAAACCTTTGCTATTTCAGGTGTGTAAACTAACACATACATTTAGTAATATGATTAATAATCGATTACTTAGTAGAGTGAAACAATATGATTGATGGATTTGGTACCGATGGGGTATAAGCACGGATACGGTAAGTCCGTTTCATTATGAGATTTGTATTGGTATATGTAATATCATGTTTATGATGTAAATATTATGAGATGCCATGTTGAGCATGTTAGCATGATTACATGTTTTATGTCATTTGCATTAGTATGATATGTGTGGGTGATATGAGAGGAGGAGGAGTATGATATCCGTGTCTTTGGGACACTGTGTCTTTGGGACACCAGAGGTTTGGCACCTCCAGTGGTTTGGAACCACAGATGACATTGTGACTTTGGGTCACCAGAGGTTTGGCACCTCAGCGTCTCGTCCCAGTGGCTTAGTACCACGGTGGGTTGGCCCCACAGTTGATTATACGGGATTGACGCCAGTGATTTGGTATCACACGATGGGTTGGCCCCATCATCGGATTTGTGACTGCGGTCACCAGTGATTTGGTATCACACTGTGTCTTTGGGACACTAGAGGTTTGGCACCTCATTGCGACTCGTCCCTGTGGTTTGACACCACCGTGGGTTGGCCCCACTTGGGAGATACGGGATTGTCGCTAGTGATTTGGTATCACACGATGGGTTGGCCCCATCTTTGGATTATTCGTGACTATTGGTCACCAGTGGTTTGGCACCACACTTATGGATATCGTGACTTTGGGTCACCAGTGGTTTGGCACCACCAGTGGTTTGGTACCACACGGGGTAGAAAGGTGATATGGATGGTTAGGATCGGGGTGCATTAATTATGTTGCTATGATATGATGTGTGTTAGCATGCTGTATTATCGGGAGCGGGAATTATGCACTGAGTCTTGCGACTCACCCTCTCCTTTGACATTTCAGGTGACACTTAGACGCGGACTTGGAGCCGGGATGGACTCGATGTGCTCATGCCATGCCTAAATAAGGATTTGCTCAGACTTTATACTATTTGGTACTTTAGCGTATTTATTACTATTTGGTTTTATTTTGGATTGTAAATGGCCTTTAAAATTATGTTTTGCCATGTTTATGTTTAAGATGGATTTTTAATATGCCTTAACAAATTGATTGAGTTAAAATTGGCTAAAACTTGGACAGACAACGATTTCAAAATTTCAAATCGATATGTTTTAAACTATACCATCGGGTAGCTCACTATGATTTGTTATTAAGGAAACTCAAATGATTTTCAACCATGAACTTGTTTTTCTTCTAAGTCTAAATGTTTGAGTAACATCAAGATACAACTTAAACCTTTAAATCAATTTGTTTGACTTCTTAACTGAATAAGTTTTCGAAATTTCTGAGTTTTCAAAATAACATAGAAAGTTTTCAACAATCATACCCAAGATTTCTACAAGTCTAAACTTTTCAAAGAATTTTTATCGAACTTTTAAATGAAAAATCTCACATCTCAAATGCATTTTCCCTCGTAGCATACCAGATTCGGTCGTGGTGTCTTGACCGGGTTTGGGGTGTTACAAAACCATTATCCTCTAACTGTTTTTCCTTGATCTGCTCTAACCAAGTCAGCTGGACTTGCAATTCAGCCAAAAGACTCCCATCGTCATACAGGCTTAGATGGGCAAACATCACTCTTAAATTTGATACAACCTTACGGCTCAACGCGTCTGCCACCATGTTAGCCTTGCCCGGATGATACTCAATCGAATAGTCGTAGTCTTTTAACAACTCAATCCATCTTTGCTGCCTCAAATTCAAATCCTTCTGAGTCAAAAGATACTTAAGACTCTTGTGATCCGTGTAGACTATCGACTTTTCTCTGTACAAATAGGGCCTCCAAATCTTCAAAGCGAAAACCACTGCAGCTAATTCCAAGTCATGCATCGAATAGTTAACTTCATGTGGTCTCAACCGTCGAGATGCATAAGCCACTACCTTCCCTTCCTGCATCAGCACACATCCCAAACCAGTATGTGATGCATCACAGTAAACCGTGAATTCCTTGCCTGCCTCAGGTTGAATCAAAACCGGAGTTTCAGTCAGAATCTTCTTCAACTTGTCGAAACTTTCTTGCTGCTTCTTAGTCCACACAAATAGAACTCCTTTCCTCAATAACTTAGTCATTGGTGCTGCTATCAAAGAAAATCCCTGTACAAATCTTCGGTAATACCCCGCCAGACCTAGAAAACTCTGAATCTCAGCCACTGACTTAGGCGGCTTCCGCTCCAGCACTGCCTCAATCTTCCGAGGATCCACTCTAATCCCCTCAGCTGATACTACGTGACCCAAGAAAGTCACCTCCCTAAGCCAAAACTCGCACTTACTAAATTTGGCATAAAGTTGCTTTTCCCTCAGAATCTGCAACACTACTCGCAAATGCGCATCATGCTCCTCCTCTGACTTGGAGTATACCAAAATATCGTCTATAAATACTACGACAAACTAATCCAAAAACTGCTGAAATACCCGATTCATCATGTCCATGAATGCTGCCGGCGCGTTAGTCAACCCAAACGGCATTACCAGAAACTCGTAGTGCCCATACCGAGTGCGAAATGCTGTCTTATGGATATCAGCCTCTTTCACCATCAGCTGATGATATCCAGACCTTAAATCAATCTTGGAGAAAACCGCTGCCCCCTTAAGCTGATCAAACAAGTCATCTATCCTCGGCAAAGGATACTTGTTTTTGATCGTCAGCTTATTCAACTGGCGGTAGTCAATACACATCCGCATCGTACCATCCTTCTTATTGACAAAAAGTACCGGCGCTCTTCAAGGCGAAACACTTGGTCGAATGAAACCTCGATCCAACAACTCCTGAATCTAAGCCTTTAATTCCACCAATTCCTTCGGTGCCATCCTATACGGAGCAATAGACACTGGCGCAGTTTCGGGTAACAGATCTATACCAAATTCAACTTCACGATCCGGAGGCAGTCTCAGAAGTTCTTCTGGAAAAACGTCAACATATTCCTTTACTGTTCGGACATTCCCTACAGTAGACCCCTTAGCCTCCAACGCACACACATGGGCTACATATGCCTCACAGCCCTTCCTTACCATCTTCACAACTTTCAACGCAGATACCACGTTGGATAGATAATCTCTTCTATTACCTATCATGACCACCTCTTTACCCTCAGCTGTCTTCAAAACCAGGCGCTTAGCAGCGCAATCCAAACTTGCCTGGTACTTGACCAACCAGTCCATCCCAAGAATCAGATCGAACTCCCCAAACGGCACTTCCACCAGATCAGCTACAAACACTACCCCTTAGATTTCTAGGGGTACATCCCTATACAACTTATTTACTTTTACAAAGTGACCTAGAGGGCTAATTACTGTCATCCTCCTAGAAGTAGTCTTAGAGTCTAGGCTCATGGTCTTTACTATGCTACAAGCAACATACGAATGCGTCGAACGCACATCTATCAAAGCATTATATGGTACACCAAAGATTAAAAATGTACCGGTTATGACGTTCGATGCGTCGCCCTCCTCTCGACGTCTTGCTGCATACACCAAACCAGGCTGTCTTGCCTCAGTGCTGCTTGCACCTCTGCCCGAAGCTCCGTGGCCTCGACCAGAACCATTACCTCCTCTACCATTACCACGACCTCTTTACAGTGACGATCCCTCCTTTCTGAACTGAGCACGACCTTGACCCTCAGTCTGATTCCTGGCTAGCTTACGTGGATAGTCCCTCACACGATGATCCAGCGAGCCACACTCAAAACATCCTTTCCCTTCGGTCCAACATTCGCCCCAATGAAATTTTCCACATCGTTTACACTGCATCTTGGTCTCACGATTAGCGCAGAATGAGGTCTCTAGATTGATTCGGCCCATTACGCTAACTCTCTTACGAGAATTCTTGGGTGACCGGATGATCAAAACCTCTCTTATGCTTATTCCTGTCGTGACTCTACCTTACAGATTCCTTTATCCCTTCAGCTATCTTAGTCTTTTCAACCAACGCAGCAAACTCTCGCTCCTGATGTGGAGTAATCAGCAACCTCAGCTCATCTCTCAAACCGTCCTTGAACCGAACACATCGCTCGTGTTTTGAAGCCCCGATACCTCCAGCATACCGGCTCAATCTTAAGAACTCTGCCTCATATTCTGATACGGACTTACTCCCCTGAACCAAACTCAGAAATGCCTTACGTTGTGCATCAATGTAACTAGACCCAATATATTTCTTCTGATATGCTGCCTTAAAATAGTCCCAAGTGAGATTCTCCGCCGCAGCACTATTCCGCACCGTGAGCCACCACTGATATGACTCATCTCAAAGAAGCGACACTATCCCTTTCAGCTTTTCCTCAGCATTCAGATACAAATCATACATGATTCGTTCCGTCGCCTCTAACCAATACTCAGCCGTACTGGGAGCCACACCAGAAACACCCCGAAATACCTCAGCTCCATTGGCTCGGAGTCGCTCAGGTACAGATTTTTGAGTTCCCGCGCCTCCACCTATTCTAGCTACTCTCTCAAGAACCCGCAGAATTGCCTGAGACACTGCGTCATCCCCCGTTTGATCCTGATGCTCAACTTCGACCGCTGGGGGTGGGGGTGGTGGTACCTCATTCTCGGATCCTTGACCAGACCTCACTGGCTCAGACACAGCCATCCTACCCCGACCGCGCCCACGGATAACACGACCCCGACCTCGAGTACTCATGTCTAAAGTCTCGACTTATCTGATTTAAAAGTTTTATGCATTAGTCATTATTCCGCTATCTTTAAAGCACAGTCTTATGAAAAGTTTTAATAAGAGGTTGTTTCGCGAGTACATCAAACCTATAATTTTAAGTCTCTAGAGTAGTTCCTACCACTATACAGTCATGCCATCATCATCATAATCATACCATCAAAATCAACAGTTTGAGGTACTTACCTGGGTGGATTGGTGCCGGAGACTCGGTGCCATGCCTTTCAAATCATATAATTTTCAACAAAAACATTTTAAGACCATACTTTAAAATGTTTTGGGCCTTGGGCCCACAGCCGAGTTTTTGAACTAGGCTCTGATACCAATTTGTAACACCCCAAACCCGGTCAATACGCCATGACCGAATCTGGCATGCCAGAGAGGAAAACGGTTTGAAAAAAATCGTGTTAATAATTAAATTTTAGTGTAAAACTCTTTGTTGTTCCTTGTTTGTAGAAATCAAGTGTATAATAATGTTAAAAATTGACAATTCACTTTGAAATTCCATAAGTAAATTTTAAAGAAACCAAAGTGTTAAGTTTGAAAATCGTTTCTAATAGAAATTCGGAAACTTAAGTTTTGGAAATTAGTATGAGTTATCGAAAATGCTTAAGTTGTTAAATATTATCAAACAATTTATATTACCCTATGGTAAGATTTTGAAAACTATTGCTTTTTTATTGTTTAGAAAACTTTGGGCTCGATTATTAAAATTTACCATGATATTTATTTAGCCATGTTTAAAACAAGTTCAAAGTACATAAATAATCCAAAAACATAATTAAAGAGGCCTTATTACAAATCCATATAAAGATGAAAACCAATTAAAATAAAGTACCCAATCCGAAGATCATGTAAATCGAATTTTTATTGCATGGCCTCCTCGAGTTCATCCGGCTCCTCATCCGCGATCTACGAACCACCTAAAAAGATAAGGGAGAAGGTGAGTCACCAAGACTCAGTGCATAGGTGAGTCACCAAGACTCAGTGCATAAATCCTTCCCCCGATTGATGCAACATACTTATACAATTTATAATCAAGCAATATATATACAATGCACCCAATCCTAGCCATCCATAACTCTTTTTCTACCCCGTGTGGTACCAAACCACTGGTGGTGCCAAACCACTGGTGACCCAAGGTCACAAATAATCAGGTTGTGGGGCCAACCCACGTGTGATACCAAATCACTGGCGACGATCCCGTAATATCAAATGTAGGGCCAACCCACTATGGTGCGAAGCCACTGGGACAAGTCGCTATGAGGTGCCAAACCTCTGGTGTCCCAAAGACACGAAATAATTATGGTACCAAACCACTGGAGGTGCCAAACCTCTGGTGTCCCAAAGACACGGATATCAAATCCTTCCCCCTCCTCTCATATCACCCAAACCAATGTAACATTTAAACAAATCATGCCATTATACTTTATTAGAATTCACTTAGCAATTATATCATAATTCATATCATCATGCATCATATTGCAAAAGTCATATCGAAACGGACTTACCCGATTCATTGCTGATACCCTTACGGTATCATATCAAGATCTCACAGTTTCCAACTTTAATAACATGATTAGTATATTTATAAATATATATTACCGAATTATAAAGTGTGTAAGATGCACACCTGTCACTAACGAAAGTTCTAAATCCTGAAGACCGGATCTACCGCACTAGATCTCCTTGTCCTACATTCGGCCAAACCACAAATCTATAAACAAGGCCATTTGGCCACACCAACAAATCTCGAAGGGTTATCGTACGAAATACCAAGTCTTACCTATTCGCTTACCCCAAAACGGTTGTCAAAGAATTGAGGCTTAGAACGATTGCTTCCAAAGTCTTGATGTAACATCCTGGAAATGGGCCTATGCATTTTTGATTTAATTATACGAAATGGCATGTCTTATGTGTTATGAATGTATGGTGAACATTTTTGGAAACTTGGAAATGTAAGGAAATGACTTGGAAATGTAAGGAAATGTCTTGTCTTGGAAATGTAAAGAAATGACTTGGAAATGGAAGGACATGTCTTGTCTTGGAAATGTAAGGAAATGACTTGGAAATGGAAGGAAATGTCTTGTCTTGGAAATGTAAGGAAATGACTTGGAAATGTAAGGAAATGATTTGGAAATGATTCAAAAGTGGAAAGTGAACATTTCTGGAAACTTGGAAATGTAAGGAAATGTCAGTTTAAAGAGGCAAACAAAAATTTTTGGAAACTTAGAAATGACTTAGAAATGTTGAGTTTTAAAGTTTAAAAGAGGAAATTAAGGCAAGGTGGCCTTAAGAGAAAAAGTATGTGAAATTTGACACATAAGCAGGCTTGGAAAAGTGGCACGGAGATGCCACTTAGGGCCTCGGAAATGGCGCCACATGCAAGGGATTGGGCACGAGTTCGAGTCACAGGAAAGCAAATAAAAGAAATTTTATTTTGCTTCCAGAAGAAGTGAGGTGGACGGCACAAGGCTATAATTTAGGAGCTTTTATTCTTTTATTTTTAAGAGATAAATAGTGGATAAATAAGGGATAAATAATGGATTTATTTTAGATTATTTTCAAGAGATAAATGAGGAATTATTCTTTAATTAGGAAAATAAGGGAGAAGTGATGGCCAAGTAAGGGACTTTGAGTTTAATAATTTCGGCTAAGTAAGGATAGTTGCTGAATTATCTTTTATTTTAGGAGATAATTAAAGAGATAAAGCTATCAAAATAGAAGATTGATGGCCAAGTAAGGGATTCTAAGTTAGTAAATTCGGCTATATAAGGAAAAGAGGGCCATTCATCATTCTTTCTCTCAACCCTTCTCTCTGCCGAATTTCCTAGAGCATTTGTTCTTCTTCTTTTTGTTAGCCAAAGCCGAAAATTCAAGATATCACCATTAGCCAATTTCTTTTCTTTCCAATCCGTCAAAAGCCGAATCTTTTAGGGGCTTCAAGCATAAAGTCTTTGTCGATTTCTTCAAGAAAGGGTAAGAACAAGTTTTGATTTCTATTCTTTTCTTTTAGATTTGTCAAAATCTACGACTAATCCCATGAATATTCTTATTTGCCAAAATTTGGAAGGATTCTTTCGGGATTTTTGCCATAGTCGACTATAAAGGAAAAGATCTTCGGGATTTGACCATCAAGGTAAGTCATATCTGACATTCGGCCAAGGGCCATTGATTGTGATTAAAGGTTAGAAGTTGATCTAACATGTGGTTTTAGGGATTTCGACAGAAGCTATAACCAAGGGATAATTTCCGGATTTAAGATCCTTAAGGTAAGTGACTATGAATATTCGGCCAAGGCCTATTTTAGTAGTTAGATCTATTTTTATGTGTTTTAAGCCGAAAACTAACCGACTCAAGGGATCTAGTGATTAGCTGATTTCAAAGGGGAAGAATACAAGTTTTCGGGACTTGATTCTTAAGTCAATCGGCAACAAGGTAAGTTTTAGTATACTAATCCTACTAGGATTTGGATTTATGGCCGAATGGCTTTTTATTAAATTAGTAAGTGATTAATCAAATGTAGGGATTAAGGATCGAAGCGGTAGATCAGATTACAAGATCTCAAGGAATTTGCTAAGCGAATCAGGTGTGTACCCCACACTATTTCATAATATGTTTTATGGCTATGTTTAATTAATATATGTGATATTAAGAATGTGAATATGGCTAAGGTACCATAATGTGGTACAAAGTACTCAGGTACGTTTCCTACTCCTACTAGGAATATGAAATATGTTATTTGTAACATGAGAATAAGAATGTGAACTTTGGCATATTAATGCATATTACAAAATGGGGCATATGGGTTATTGAAAGGGGAAGTGAATGTGGTGACCTAAGACCATGAACACGGTGACCTAAGACCGTGGTATCTAAATGTGGTGACCTAAGACCACAGTAATCTGAATGCGGTGACCTAAGACCGCGATATCTGAATGTGGTGACCTAAGACCACAAATGCGGTGACCTAAGACCACAAATGCGGTGACCTAAGACCGTGGTATCTGAATGTGGTGACCTAAGACCACAGTAATCTGAATGCGGTGACCTAAGACCGCGATATCTGAATGTGGTGACCTAAGACCACAAATGCGGTGACCTAAGACCACGATATGGAGTGTAGCGGAAGGAGGGTCGACTTAGTAGTCTCCACGGTGTATGCAGGTTGAGTACGGGAGTGTAGCGGATGGCTTATTAGGTTTGGGTTTGGGAATGCATCATAATTTGTATGCTATGATATGAATGTGTAATATTTGTTATGCTGATTCTATTATGATTTAGTGTTGTGTACACATTGAGTCTGTTGACTCACCCCGTTGAGGACCATGTTTGAGTGATGAGCAGTAATGGACCGGGACAGCGAGAACTTGTGGTGGCCATGCTCAACATGAAGTTTTTATTTTTATGGACTATTAATTTTTAAGTACTCGAATTATTTGGATTTACTTGATGTAATAAGGCCATAAGGCCATAGTGGACTATTTTATTTCTGTTTTTATTTATTATGTTGCGAAATTTTTATTAAGTTAAAGATTAAGTAATTTACTTTAAATGTATTCTATATGTTTTATCACCTAAAATTTAAAAGGGTTTTCATTATAAAACGATTTTGTTTTCTACTCGAGCCCAAGCCAAAACAATATTTCTTTCAAAACACACTATTTTCCTAAAGTAACAAAAGAACATTGAACTGGTTTACTTGAGGAACATACCAAGTCTTACCTATTCGCTTACCCCAAAACGGTTGTCAAAGAATTGAGGCTTAGAACGATTGCTTCCAAAGTCCTGAAGAACCTAGAAGAATAAATTCCTATGAATAGTTAGAACCTTGCAACAAATGCCCAAAAATTCGGCCTTTGCCCTCAAGAAAAACAACATAGAAAAGAGAGAAAGAAAAAAAAAAAGAAATTCGGCCAAGACACTTACCTATCTTCTAAACCGGTTATAGATGAACCCAAAGAAAATCTACCCTTGATGATTTTCGGCCAAGATAACACCAAAAGAGAGAAAGAAGTTTCGGCTATGGTGGAGAAAAAGAAAGGAAAATAAAAGTGAAAATGAAATAGGAGAAGAAGGATTCGAAAATAAAAGAAAGAAGAAATGCCAAATGGTGCACAAAATGCTAAAATTGGCCAACCAATTCCCCCCCAACTTCGTATCAACATTCGGCCACCCCCTAGCCACACATGCCGTCTACATTCATGGACTAATGGCCTTAGAATAGTTTCCAAAACACTCTCCATCATCCAAGCCCTTTGTCCCCCCATCCTTCCATAAATCTTAAGATTCTTATCCCAAAATACAAGCTTTCCTAAACTAATATTCAACTTGCCATAAAAATTGAAAGTCCAACCTTCCATAATTAGAGCTTGGCCGACACTTAATGTTAGGATGCATAAAAATAAAGTCTTCCAAATGCAATCCATGCTACTCGAACCACTTCCCTCGAGCTACCATCCATGCGCCATAACCACCTTGCCACTAACTCCTCATGTGCTAAATTTAACACTTAAATTAACTTAAGTGTCAAGTTCACCTAATCCACTTCACTAAATTTTAATACTAAGAATTATTCTAGCTTCATAAATAAAATCAAGCCTTCATAAGACTATGCTAAACACATAAAATTCATACCCGAGCCAACACAAATAACAAGATGATACTCTAATTTTTAGGATGTTACAATTCTACCCCCTTAAGAAAATTTCGTCCTCAAAATTACCTGATCAAAAGAGTTGAGGGTACTGCTGCCTCATCGCATCCTCCGGTTCCCACGTAGCTTCTTCTACGCCATGGTTCCGCCATAAAACCTTCACTAAAGGAACTGACTTCCTATGCAAAACTTTCACATCTCGATCTAGAATCTGCACAGGTTCTTCTTCTATCATCAAATCTGGACTCACCTCTATTTCCTCTACTGCCACAACATGTGATGGATCAGAACGATAGCGTCTAAGCATGGAGACATGGAACACAACGTGAATCTGACTCAGCTCTGCTGGCAACTCGAGCTGATAGGCTACTGGTCCCACTCGTCTCAACACCTTATACGCCCCAATAAACCTTGGACTTAACTTGCTTTTTCTCCCAAATCTTAACACTTTCTTCCATGGCGAGACCTTCAAGAAAACCTTGTCACCCACGGCAAACTCTATATCCCTCCGCTTGAGATCGGCATATGATTTCTGCCTATCCGAAGCTTCCTTCAACTGAGCTTGAATCAACTTCACCTTATCCTCAGTTTCTGCAACCAACTCTGGTCTTAACATCTGACGATCACCCAACTCTGTCCAGCATGTAGGTGTGCGACACCTCCTACCATACAACGCCTCATATGGTGCCATCTTAATGCTTGCCTGATAACTATTGTTGTATAAGAACTTAGCTAATGGTAAAAACTCTTCCCAGCTGCCTCTGAAATCCAAAACACAACCTCTCAACATATCCTCTAAAATCTGTATAACCCTTTCCGATCGCCTCGCCGATGTGGATGAAATCTGATGCGAAATCCAACCGCGTACCCAAAGCCTAATGTAACGCTTTCCAAAACCTCGACGTAAATCTAGGATCTCTGTCCGAGATGATCGACACTGGTACACCGTGCAACCTCACTATCTCTGCCACATACAACTTAGCTAACTTCTGAAGCGAGTAATCCACCCTTACCGGAATAAAATGAGCTGACTTAGTCAAATGATCCACAATCACCCAAACTGAATCCTTCTTACTAGGTGTAAGAGGTAATCCACTGACAAAGTCCATAGTGATCCTTTCCCACTTCCACTGTGGAATCTTCACTGACTGAAGTAATCCAGACGGCAACTGATGTTCAGCCTTGACTTGCTGGCACATCAGACATTTACTCACAAACTCAGTTATCTCCTGCTTTAGACCTGGCCACCAAAACTGCTCTCTTAAATCCCGATACATCTTGCTACCTCCAGGATGCATAGCATATGGGCTGCTATGTGCGTCCCGAAGAATCCTTTGCCTCAACTCAACATCCTTCGGCATACAAGCTCTCCCTTGAAAACACAATACTCTATCACTGGACAAACTATAATCCTCTAAACCACCATTCTGAACCTGCAACCTCCGATCATTCAAACCATTATCCTCTAACTGTTTTTCCTTGATCTGCTCTAACCAAGTCAGCTTGACTTGCAATTCAGCCAAAAGACTCCCATCGTCATACAGGCTTAGATGGGCAAACATCGCTCTTAAATTTGATACAGCCTTACGGCTCAACGCGTCTGCCACCACGTTAGCCTTGTCCGATGATACTCAATCGAATAGTCGTAGTCCTTTAACAACTCAATCCATCTTCGCTGCCTCAAATTCAAATCCTTCTGAGTCAAAAGATACTTAAGACTCTTGTGATCCGTGTAGACTATCGACTTTTCTCCGTACAAATAGTGTGTCCAAATCTTCAAAGCGAAAACCACTACAGCTAATTCCAAGTCATGCATCGGATAGTTAACTTCATGTAGTCTCAACTGTCGAGATGCATAAGTCACTACCTTCCCTTCCTGCATCAGCACACATCCCAAACCAGTATGTGATGCATCACATGTAGTGAATTCCTTGCTCGCCTCGAGTTGAATCAAAACTGGAGCTTCAGTCAGAATCTTCTTCAACTTGTCGAAACTTTCTTGTTGCTTCTCAGTCCACACAAATGGAACTCCTTTCCTCAATAACTTAGTCATTGGTGCTGCTATCAAAGAAAATCCATCTACAAATCTTCGGTAATACCCCGCCAGACCTAGAAAACTCTGAATCTCAGCCACTGACTTAGGCGGCTTCCACTCCAACACTGCCTCAATCTTTCGAGGATCCACTCTAATCCCCTCAGCTGATACTACGTGACCCAAGAAAGTCACCTCCCTAAGCCAAAACTCGCACTTACTAAATTTGGCATAAAGTTGCTTTTCCCTCAGAATCTGCAACACTACTCGCAAATGCGCATCATGCTCCTCCTCTGACTTGGAGTATACCAAAATATCGTCTATAAATACTACGAAAAACTGATCCAAAAACTGCTGAAATACCCGATTCATCATGTCCATGAATGCTACCGGCGCGTTAGTCAACCCAAACGGCATTACCAGAAACTCGTAGTGCCCATACCGAGTGTGAAATGCCGTCTTATGGATATCAGCCTCTTTCACCTTCAGCTGATGATATCCGGACCTTAAATCAATCTTGGAAAACGCGCGCCGTTTCTTAAGCTGATCAAACAAGTCATCTATCCTCGGTAAAGGATACTTGTTTTTGATCGTTAGCTTATTCAACTGGCGGTAGTCAATACACATCCGCATCGTACCATCCTTCTTATTGACAAAAAGTACTGGCGCTCTCCAAGGCGAAACACTTGGTCGAATGAAACCTCGATCCAACAACTCCTGAATCTAAGCCTTTAATTCCACCAATTCTTTCGGTGCCATCCTATACAGAGCAATAGACCCTGGCGCAGTTCCGGGTAACAGATCTATACCAAATTCAACTTCACGATCCGGAGGCAGTCCCAGAAGTTCTTCTGGAAATACGTCAACATATTCCTTTACTGTTCGGACATTCCCTACAGTAGACTCCTTAGCCTCCAACGCACACACATGGACTATATATGCCTCACAGCCCTTCCTGACCATCTTCACAGCTTTCAACGCAGATACCACGTTGGATAGATAATCTCTTCTATTACCTATCATGACCACCTCTTTACCCTCAGCTGTCTTCAAAACCAGGCGCTTAGCAGCGCAATCCAAACTTGCCTGGTACTTGACCAACCAGTCCATCCCAAGAATCAGATCGAACTCCCCAAACGGCACTTCCACCAGATCAGCTACAAACACTACCCCTTAGAGTTCTAGGGGTACATCCCTATACAACTTATTTACTTCTACAAAGTGACCTAGAGGGCTAATTACTATCATCCTCCTAGAAGTAGTCTCAGAGTCTAGGCTCATGGTCTTTACTATGCTACAAGCAACATACGAATGCGTTGAACCCACATCTATCAAAGCATTATATGGTACACCAAAGATTAAAAACGTACCGATTATTACGTTTGGTGCGTCGCCCTCCTCTCGACGTCTTGCTGCATACACCAAACCAGGCTGTCTTGCCTCAGTGCTGCTTGCACCTCTGCCCGAAGCTCCGCGGCCTCGACCAAAACTATTACCTCTTCTACCATTAGCACGACCTCTTTGCAATGACGATCCCTCCTTTTTGAACTGAGCACGACCTTAACCCTCAGTCTGATTCCTGGGTAGCTTACGTGGACAGTCCCTCACACGATGATCCAGCGAGCCACACTCAAAACATTCTTTCCCTCCGGTCCAACATTCGCCCCAATGAAATTTTCCACATCGGTTTACTGCTTTGTCTTTGGTCCCACGATTAGCGATGAATGTGTCTCCCAGATTGATTCGGCCCATTCTGTCTAACCCTCTTCTGAGAATTACTGGCTAACCTAGATGATCCAAAACCTCTCTTATGCTTATTCCTGTCGTGACTGTGCCTCAGATTCCTTTATCCCTTCAGCTATCTTAGTCTTTTCAACCAACGCAGCAAACTCTCGCTCTTGATACGGAGTAATCAGCAACCTCAGCTCATCTCTCAAACCGTCCTCGTACCGAACACATCGCTCATGTTTTGAAGCCACGATACCTCCAGCATACCGGCTGAATCTTAAGAACTCTGCCTCATATTCTAATACGGACTTACTCTCCTGAACCAAACTCAAAAATGCCTTACGTTGCGCATCAATGTAACTAGACCCAAAATATTTCTTCTGATACGCTGCCTTAAAATAGTCCCAAGTGAGATCCTCCGCCGCAGCACTATTCCGCACCGTGAGCCACGACTGATATGACTCATCTCGAAGAAGCGACACTATCCCTTTCAGCTTTTCCTCAGCATTCAGATCCAAATCATCCATGATTCGCTCCATCGCCTCTAACCAATACTCAGCCGTACTGGGAGCCACACCAGAAACACCTCGAAATACCTCAGCTCCATTGGCTCGGAGTCGCTCAGGTACAGATTTTCGAGCTCCCGCGCCTCCACCTATTCTAGCTACTCTCTCAAGAACCCGCAGCATTGCCTGAGACACTGCGTCATCCTCCGTTTGATCCTGATGCTCAACTCCAACTGCTGGTGGTGGGGGTGGTGGTACCTCATTCTCGGATCCTTGACTAGGCCTCACTGGCTCAGACATAGCCATCCTACCCCGACCGCGTCCACGCATAACACGACCCCGACCTCGAGTACTCATGTCTAAAGTCTCGACTTATCTAATTTAAAAGTTTTATGCATTAGTCATTGTTCCGCTATCTTTAAAGCACAGTCTTATGAAAAGTTTTAATAAGAGGTTGTTTCGCGAGTACATCAAACCTATAATTTTAAGTCTCTAGATAGTTCCTACCACTATACAGTCATGCCATCACCATAATCATACCATCAAAATCAACAGTTTGAGGTACTTACCTGGGCGGATTGGTGCCGGAGACTCGGTGCTATGCCTTTCAAATCATATAATTTTTAACAAAAACATTTTAAGACCATACTTTAAAATGTTTTGGGCCTTGGGCCCACAGCTGAGTTTTTGAACTTGGCTCTAATACCAATTTGTAACACCCCAAACCCAGTCAATACGCCATGACCGAATCTGGCATGCCACAGAGGAAAACGTTTTGAAGAAAATCGTGTTAACAATTAAATTTTAGTGTAAAACTCTTTGTTGTTCCTTGTTTGTAAAAATCAAGTGTATAATAATGTTAAAAATTGACAATTCACTTTGAAATTCCGTAAATAAATTTTAAAGAAACCAAAGCGATAAGTTGAAAACCGTTTCTAATAGAAAATCGGAAACTTAAGTTTTGGAAATTAGTATGAGTTATCGAAAATGCTTAAGTTGTTAAATATTATCAAACGATTTATATTACCTGATGGTAAGATTTTGAAAACTATTGCTTTTTTATTGTTTAGAAAACTTTGGGCTCGATTATTAAAATTTACCATGATATTTATTTAGCCATGTTTAAAACAAGTTCAAAGTACATAAATAATCCAAAAACATAATTAAAGAGGCCTTATTACAAATCCATATAGAGATGAAAACCAATTAAAATAAAATACCCAATCCGAAGATCATGTAAATCAAATTTTTATTGCATGGCCTCCTTGAGTTCATCCGGCTCCTCATCCGCGATCTACGAACCACCTGAAAAGATAAGGGAGAAGGTGAGTCACCAAGACTCAGTGCATAAATCCTTCCCCCGATTGATGCAACATACTTACACAATTTATAATCAAGCAATATATATACAATGCACCCAATCCTAGCCATCCATAACTCCTTTTCTACCCCGTGTGGTACCAAACCACTGGTGGTGCCAAACCGCTGGTGACCCAAAGTCACGATATCCAATAATGTTGTGCCAAACCACTGGTGACCCAAGGTCACGAATAATCAGTTTGTGGGGCCAACCCACGTGTGATACCAAATCACTGGCGACGATCTCGTAATATCAAATGTGGGGCCAACCCACTGGGGTGCGAAGCCACTGGGACAAGTCGCTATGAGGTGCCAAACCTCTGGTGTCCCAAAGACACGAAATAATTGTGGTACCAAACCACTGGAGGTGCCAAACCTCTGGTGTCCCAAAGACACGGATATCAAATCCTTCCCCCTCCTCTCATATCACCCAAACCAATGTAACATTTAAACAAATCATGCCATTATACTTTATTAGAATTCACTTAGCAATTATATCATAATTCATATCATCATGCATCATATTGTAAAAGTCATATCGAAACGGACTTACCCGATTCATTGCTCATACCCTTACGGTATCATATCAAGATCTCACAGTTTCCAACTTTAATAACATGATTAGTATCTTTATAAATATATATTACCGAATTATAAAGTGTGTAAGATACACACCTGTCACTAACGAAAGTTTTAAATCCTGAAGACCGGATCTACCGCACTAGATCTCCTTGTCCTACATTCGGCCAAACCACAAATCTATAAACAAGGCCATTCGGCCACACCAACAAATCCCGAAGGGTTATCGTACGAAATACCAAGTCTTACCTATTGGCTTACCCCAAAACAGTTGTCAAAGAATTGAGGCTTAGAACGATTGCTTCCAAAGTCTTGAAGAATCTAGAAGAATAAATTCCTATGAATAGTTAGAACCTTGCAACAAATGCCCAAAAATTCGGCCTTTGCCCTCAAGAAAAACAACATAGAAAAGAGAGAAAGAAAAAAACAAGAAATTCGGCCAAGACACTTACCTATCTTCTAAATCGGTTATAGATGAACCCAAAGAAAATCTACCCTTGATGATTTTCGGCCAAGATAACACCAAAAGAGAGAAAGAAGATTCGGCTATAGTAGAGAAAAAGAAAGGAAAATAAAAGTGAAAATGAAATAGGAGAAGGAGGATTCGAAAATAAAAGAAAGAAGAAAATGGAAGGAAAAAATAGATTGATGATGGATGTTTTTAACTTTGAGCAAAAGTGAAAGAAATGAGATTTGGGAAGGAGGAAGATTCGGCCAAGAGAAAGTAAAAAAGAAATGTTGTTTTGAGCAAATATCAAAAGAAAGAAAAGAGAGAGATGGGAGAAAGAGGTCCGGCCAAACACCTTGTTTGCCGAAAAAGAAAAGTGCACAAAGTGCTAAGTGTGGTTTCGGTTTCAAAAGGAAAAAATGAAAGAAAGAAAATAGAATTTGGTTCAAACAAAAATGAAAGCTAAACCAAAAGAAAAATTGCACCTAATGCCTAAGGTACATTCGGCTAAGGAAGAAAATTTTGGAGAGGAAAAGAAGAAATGCCAAATGGTGCACAAAATGCTAAAATTGGCCAACCAATTCCCCCCCAACTTCCTATCAACAGTCGGCCACCCCCTAGCCACACATGCCGTCCACATTCATGGACTAATGGCCTTAGAATAGTTTCCAAAACACTCTCCATCATCCAAGCCCTTTGTCCCCCCATCCTTCCATAAATCTTAAGATTCTTATCCCAAAATACAAGCTTTCCTAAACTAATATTCAACTTGCCATAAAAATTGAAAGTCCAACCTTCCATAATTAGAGCTTGGCCGACACTTAATGTTAGGATGCATAAAAATAAAGTCTTCCAAATGCAATCCATGCTACTCGAACCACTTCCCTCGAGCAACCATCCACGCGCCATAACCACCTTGCCACTAACTCCTCATGTGCTAAATTTAACACTTAAATTAACTTAAGTGTCAAGTTCACCTAATCCACTTCACTAAATTTTAATACTAAGAATTATTCTAGCTTCATAAATAAAATCAAGCCTTCACAAGACTATGCTAAACACACAAAATTCATACCTGAGCCAACACAAATAACAAGATGATACTCTAATTTTTAGGATGTTACACATTTTATCCTTGTTATCTTGTCATATTTGTAAATGGGCTTTGGCCCAATAAATGCTTAATTGGATTTCGGCCCAGTGAACAATGGTAAGTGGTTTACACACTGAGTTCTAAGTAACTCACCCCGTTTTTCTTACTCTTCTCAGGTAATGATCAGTAACGGACACTTGGGCTGTGGATGACTCGGTGGAGGCCATACTACGAATAATGGGTTATTTAAATTTTGGATTTCTTTTAAGTACTTTTTATTATTTTGCTATTTTAAGTTAAGTTATAATAAGACCTCTGGATAAATTTTAATGTTGTTTTACGTTTGATGGATTTTATAATTTGCTTGAATACTTTAAGTGGGATTTTTCTAAAAATTTAAATAAATGTTTTTTTCTCAAAATGTACATGCAAAAAGGGTTTTCATTCTTAAATATTTTAACTTGGAAAATCTTCTGTTAACAACGTTCTTCAAAATTTTGTTTTCAAAATTATTTTCAAACTCTTTTAAATTTTCTCGAAATATTAATTTAATTTTTTTAGTTTCAATTTATAAATTCTTACGTCTCAAATTGGTTGATTTATCAACCAACATTAGTTTTCAATAAACTCCACATCAAGATGTTTTGAAAATCCGATTTCTTTAAATCTTTAAAAGACTAGATGTATATTCCTTCCATGTGACATGTCAAATTTGGTCTTAACGCATAAACCGGGTTTGGGGTGTTACAGTATTAAACCCTCTTAATCGTCGGCACCTATGACAACATAATACTCGATTAACTAACATAAGAGTTTTTTCTTAATCCAAATCTAAATCAACGATCTAAAATACTTACTCTCAATATCGTGAACGACCATGATTTGTTTATTCTCACCAGATGATGGTCCACAACCCGGTAGGAAATCTCGAACCGCCGAAACCGCTCTATGCTTGAACTTAGGAGTAGGAATAGCAAATCCACTACTTTTGTGTTCTCTAATCGCTTTTCCTTTCAAATCGGTTCCACTTGCCTCTATAGGAAAAATCTCGGTTAGAAAACTACTATGAGAGAAAGTAGTTGTTTTAGTGATAGGAGTAGGCTTACCACTATTTCCGAAGGATCCACGAGTGAATAAGAACGAACAATTTAGACCCTATAATAACCGTTTAGTCCAAACTATTATTCCGTTTAGCAAACTAATCGAATAATGAGCGGTATCAAATAATCCATAAAGAAACTCCTTACCTTAATGATATTGAATCTAGTTTCCACCGATTGACTTAAGGCTAGAATTGAATCGGCTAGAATGATATTCAGCCACCCACTTAAAACACTACAAAAAAGAGGATGATTAAGATGTGAAGGAGTAGGAGGAAACACCATTTTAGTTTAGAAACAAGATACACAACCGAATAGTGATAAACACTCATTCGGCTATAAAGAAAAGAAAGAAAAAATGAAAAGACAAAAAAGAAACCACTTACCAATTTGATCGAAGAAAAGGGTGTCAACACAAATGAGAAAGAAACTGTAAAGGAGAGATTAAGGGTTGAAAGGTTCGACTATGGAGAAAAGAAAATGAACAAGAAGATTCAACTATGAGAATATGGATTAAAGAAGAAGAAAGAAAGGTTGAAGAATTTGTGAAAAAGAAAAGAAAGGATGGAGAAAGAGTGCTTAACTAGTTATGGCTATCAAAAGGAAAATGAGCAAAAATAAATTGGACACAATGGCTAGATGGTTTCAGCAAAACAAAGGAAAAAGAGATGCGCACTTTTGGCTTTGGAGTTTCGGCAATGAGGGAAGAAATTGGAGAAAGAGAACACCAAAAATGCTAAAAGAAACAAGCCATACAAGCACCCAAAATTTTTCCAAAAGTCTAATGCAAAATTTGGCTACCAAGACCCCTCCCAAAACCGTGTATCATTTTACCAAAAGGATCAAAATTGACCAAAAACTCTTTCCAAAACATCTTCCACATTATAGGCCAACATGTTCCCTTCTCTTTCCTTTTCTTTCATTTTTTTCCTTCTTTTTCCCTTAGCTTCCTCCTTACCATATTCCTTAGCCTCCTTTCCATCAATAAAAAGTCTCCCTTACCATAAATAGGACCATGGCCGACACTTGGGATAGGAGTACAAAAATAAATCCAAAATTTACAAAAGATGGGATTTGAACCCCTTCCCTCTATGCTCTCCACTTGACGCCATAACCTCATTGCCATAAGCTCATTTATGCTAGCAAAATACGCACTTATTTCCTTAAGCCTTGATGCCACTTACCTTCTCTCCTTAAAGTGCTTAAACATAAAAATTTTGCTAAGGCCCAACTCAACCCCGAGCCTTCTTAGGACCTTAAAACATACACAATTAATATTTTTAACTGGCCTATCGCATGGTATAATGCAACACATAAAATTTTGAATTTCAGGATGTTACACCTTGGCCTTTCCCCTTTTAGGTAAAATACCTCTTAACTAAACCTGAAGTCACCGGATTGGGCAAGTCTTTAGCATCCATCTCGGTTGATATCAATGTTCTTCTGGAACATGCCTTCTTTACAACATAAAGTCCTTCCCAGTTTAGCAT
This sequence comes from Gossypium bickii, assembly GCA_025503065.1. Lineage (NCBI taxonomy): Eukaryota > Viridiplantae > Streptophyta > Magnoliopsida > Malvales > Malvaceae > Gossypium > Gossypium bickii. Next base: position 2,848,203 of record CP106720.1, on the reverse strand, counting down.
CCTCATTTCTCTGAAATCCTTTTGTAAAAAGAAGATCAGGTTCCCCTCGTGGAATTCTCTAGGATAAACCTCTTTGTCGTAAGCTCGCCTCATTTGACCATTATGGATAACTTTTAACCTTTTTTTTCCTTCGATTAGGTCCAATTGGCAAAACTGATTTTATTCTAATGAGAAATGTGTTGCCCCAATGAAGGTTCTAGCCGGCGTTCGATAAAATAGAGGGTAGATGGTAACTTCTTTATACCAATCTTTACAAGTCCCAGTCATTTTTTCTACAATCCTTGTTTTTTGTTTTTTCTTTTTTGCTGCCTTTGTTGCTCTATGATATGGCGTTTGATCTTTGAACAGACTACAAACTTTTGACTTTGTCATTTTTGGTATTTCTTTGTCGGTGCCCGTTCTTTCTTTCTTTTTTTAGAATTTGATAACTATCAACTTTGTAACATTGGCATATGGAGCTACTTCCACCCTCTTAGTGAAGTAAACGACGACCACGACGATGAATCTAAAAGCTTTTGACAGGATTGGCCCCATCACATCCCTGCCCCACATATGGAAAATTTGTGAAACAATGGAGAAGGCACATGAATCTTATCTCCTTAAATACGGCATAGCTGATACCATCCCCTTCTATGTAGATTAACAATACCCAAACCTCATGCTTAGCTTGACTATTGTAAAACCCTTAGCATGTGTCCTTCTGATACCCTTATGGACCTCTTTTAAGATTTCAATGTACCCATGTCTGAGTAGTCCAGGCATGTCCTGATATGATCGTGCAAAAACATCTTTGAATTCTTGAAAATAACTTAATGATGTCCTGCCTTATTTCTGTGGTGAGTTGGGCTTCGATCTTCATCCCTTTCCTAGGCTCGTAATGTCTATTTTTTATCATGTTCTACCATCCTCAACAAATCAGAAGATAGGTTACAATCTCTGTCATATTCAAAGTCCTGAAATCCCTTTAAACACATATCTTACTCGAAAGAAGACTCTAAGTCAGTAGCCGCGTTGCTGACATCATTGATATCTGGAGACCTATTGTAAGTTCGAAGGAAGATTCCAAAGAATAAATGATTCAAAGAATGATTATTTGTATGATCATGAATGAATAAAAGAATATTTGAAAGAAAGTCCAAAAATAAAAGAATCTATTTATGGAAAGAATAAAAGAATATTTGTTCAAAAATATGTATTTTATTGAAATAAAAATTCTGTACATAAGCCCATCTCACAAAAGGATTCTTATTGCCTCTAGGCTTAAAGTAACAAGCATGTTTTGAATATTACTCTAGATTGGCTTTAAAAATACAGGGATCTCTTCCACAGTCCCATTATTCAAAACATTCCCAAGTACACAAGTGCTTGGAAACCTCGTTCCTAGGTTCCCTCTTCACTTTTGGTTTCTTCAAGGAGTCGCAACTTTCTTGTATCCTCCTTCAATTATAGCATTTACTGCCTCATCAAAGTGATCAGGTTCTGATGAATCATCGAACTTCACAATTCTCATTTTGATGAACCTTTTGACCAACTTTTTAAATGTAGTACAGTTTTCAATTGAGTGACCCGTTATTCTCGCGTGGTACTCGCATTGAGCATTCTCTTTATACCACTTTGGGAATGGAGGTTGCACAGGTTCCGAGTAGGACAGAGACATCACATGCACATCAAAAAGATTCTAATACAACTCCTTATATGTCATCGGGATAGGAGTGAACTGGAGCTTATTTGGCCTCGTATTGGGTTCCTGCCTTGAAGAGCCTTGATAGCTAGCGGTTACAGCCCTCGGTTGGCTTACATTTACTGATTTGGGATGCATGCTCAGGACACTCACTTCGTTTTCTTTATTTCTCGGGGCTGATCTTTTGGCACTTTCTCCTATGTCTATCCTCCTACTCTTTACCACATTTTCAATCTTCTCGCTAGACATTACTATATCTGAAAAGCTTACAGTGGCACTTCCCAACGTGTGGTTAATGAATGGGGCTTTTAGAGTATTGATGAAAAGCATTGTGGTCTCATTTTCTAAAAGCGGCGGCTGAACTTGCATGGCAACCTCCCTCCATCTTTGCGCATACTGCCTAAAGCTTTCATTTGACTTCTTCTCTAGGTTTTACAAGGTGATTCTGTCAAGCGTCATATCTGTGACATGATTGTATTGCTTCATGAAAGCTTGGGCCAGATCTCTCCAAGAGCTAATCCTAGCACGGCTGAGTTGATTGTACCACCTAGACACTGCCCCACCAAACTATCTTGGAACAATGAATCAAGAGTTGATCATTGTTAACATAGCCAGTCATTTGTCTACAAAACATAGTAATATGGGCTTCAGGGCAGCTGGTCCCATTGTACTTCTCAAATTCTGGCATTTTGAACTTGTGAGGAAGCACCAGAACTGGGACCAAACTCAAGTCCTTTGCATCAATACCATGGTGATGGTCGGCATTTTCGAAAGCATTGAATTTTTCTTCCAACCATCTACAATGATCTTCCAACTGTCTTGAAGATTCAGTTCTGATCCCCTCTCTCTGTGCTATATCCAAATCAGGGATAACGGGATTAGCAGGGTTATCTCCTGGGTTGGATCCTGTGCCAACTTGGAAGTTCATGGGCGGTCTATTATTAGCTTGCCCCTGTTGAGGCCTAATCGTGACGGGTAGCCTTTGGGGATACTCCTCAGGTTGTACATGTGGTGGGATGAAACCCCTAGGAAACTCCTCGTTGTCTTCAGCATTAACTAGGGGACCCTTTCCTTTGTCCATTGCCCCACTCAGCATCTGAGCCATTTGAGCCATCATGTTTCTCTGAGCTTCCAACATTTGGTCCTTCATTTCTTGTTGGAGCTTTGCCAATTGCTCCTGCATCTGATCTTGCATGTCTCTTTGAATTTGTTCAAGTCTTTGATCCATTTTCTTGGTCTTGGCACGTGTACCGTAATGGTGTTCAATTTTTAGATTTTTCTTTCCCTCTTTCTCTTTTCTCTCTGTTATAATTCCAGCTAATTAGACTCTCTCTATGGACTTAAATGCATATGATGTGATGTAATGCAAATGCAAGAATACAAAGAAAGAGAGGCGTTGATTCTCAATTCAATTCTATTAGAAAAAGTTTTCTAGACAGCAAATTTCTTTACATAAAACGAATTACATATACGGCCTTGCCCTCATATTCCAAGCAAAAACATTAATCCCCTTCTTCGCATAGGTCAAATCTTGCAAACTTCTAATAGAAGCCTCCATTAGCTCCTTTTTGCTTGATCTGGGCCGCAACTCACTGCTCATGTATTTCCATAATGCTCGCTAGACTCTTCAAGAAAGCTGAGACGTGGTGATTCTCGAATAGTCTTTGTCAGCTTGAATCCTTAGGCAATAAATTCTTGTATTCCTTCACGGACTATCAGTCTTTTCTCGTTGTGTTTACTTGGACCATATTCGGACAACCGTATTATAATTCACTTTATCAAGAAATCCATTTTCTCATGACAAACTCTTCTATTTAGCAATCAAATTTGAATCAACACCTCTTTTCTATGATGTGAATGCAATGGAATCAAAACAAAAGAGAAGACGTCAGCACAAAGAAATAAATAACAGAATAGGGCACTTATTTGGGTGACCACTAGGGTTTAGCATAGTTCTACCTAGGGTAAAAAATTAGGTTTTCTACATGTGGTTTAGCTCTAAATTTGTAGTACCCGAACCAGCTGATTGCTCGATCCTCACCTATTTTAGGCTCATACGGACCGAGTTCAATTCAGGGGAATACATTTCCCTATGGCTACGCGGAGGTGAAAACCTCATGAAGACATAGGTACGGATGTATCCCGGAAGCAGTCCACTAGCCTATGCGAAGGTGAAAACCTCACGAAGGCATAGTTTCTCACTCCCACTTAAAAGTTGCGACCACAACTGTCATGCAATGCAATGTGTGCAATAATCATATGTTCAAATCAAAATTTTTAAATTTTCAAATTTTCAACAAAGGACAGAAAATAATCAATTTTACGACTTAACTCTCTTAGGTCCCTAATGGAGTCGCTAAGCTGTCGAAACCATTTTTAAGTTTTTATAAAAAAAATAGGGGTCGACTTTAAAAAAAATGGGAGTCGCTATCGATCTTTTTTTTTTTTTTTTGCTTAGGTGTGATCAGATCACCTTATAAAATATTTTTATTTCAAAACATTAATTTCAGTCTACGAAATTCAAGAAAACAGGTTCAGGAGTCGGTTACGTACGAGGAAGGATTAGCACCCTCGTAACGCCCAAAATTAGTACCAGATTTGATTAGTCATTGCCCTAATGTCAAAAATTTGAAATGATTTGAAAACATGATTTCTTTAAAAATTTGAACAATTTGAATTGGAATTGGAGTTTCCTTTGTTTCGAAAGCATATAAACGTCACATCCCGCACGTTAGGACGTGATGTTTTAAACCCTCATAACCAAAATCGTCTCATGATTTACAAAATTCATTAAAAGGATATTTAGTTATTTGGACGAACGAAAAATTGAAACCCAGCACGTTAGGGCACAATTCCTCGAACTTTCAAACACAAAACATTGCCTTGTTTTCTGAAATCCTTATCCTAAGATAACAAAACATCATATCCAATGAGTTAGGACACGACAATTTTGAATTCTCGAAAATAAGTCTTTTTTTTAAAAAAAATGAAAGTAACAAGTTCTTTGGGCTCGAAGAGAAAAATCGAAACCCAGTAAGTTAGGGTACGATTTCTTTCGAACCTTAGAACACAGAGTATTTGCTTATTTTAAAAATCGAATAAAATGTGATGTGATTTTATAATAAAATGGGGAATGAATTATAATACACATGCATAATAGAGTGAAATGAGGGAAACAAATATAAATTACAATAAAAAATTAAAACGAATAATCTATATAAAATAATAATTTTAAAAAATGACAAAATAAAAACGAAAACAAAGGTTAATAATAAATAAATAAACAAATAGATACTATGTACAATAATAATAAAAAAATAAGATAATAGTAATAATAAAAAATATTAATAAATTATAATGGAAATATATTAATAAATAAAAAAATAATATTAGCATTTATAAAATAAAAATAATAATGAAAATAATGATAAGAGTAATAGCAAGAATAAATATAGTATTAATAATAAAAAAATAATGTAAGGATATTAAAATTAATAGTAATAATAATATAAAAATAATAATAGTAGTAAAATAAAAATATATTAATAATAATAAAAATAATAATATATAATATATGTTAATATACAAATAATAATAATAACAACAATAGAAATAGTGATAATAATAATAATAATAATAATAATAATAATGAAAGATATAATAATAATATAGCTATAGTAATAATATATATATATAAAATAAAAATAATGATCATAATAATAATAAAAATAATAATAATACAAATGAATATAATGATTATTGTAAAGTTAAAAATAAAATGATAATAATAACATTAAAGTAATAATTATAATAGTCAAATAATAATGATGTTAATAATAACAATAAATTAAAAATGAAATAACAAAAGTCATAAAAGAAAATATAAAAAAAAAGGATGAAATTGAGCTTAAAATAAAAATTTGGGGGCGAATTTTGAAGAAAATAAAAGGAAAGGGGCCTTATTGAACGCGCGCACAACAAGGGAGGACCAAATGAGGAAATGTTCCCTCCCTCCAAAACGCACAGCAGTAGGGAGGACCCAACTGAAAACCATTGTAAATTATTGGGCAAATTTTAAAAATAAAATAAACTTAATTTAAAAAAAATGCGGAAGGGCTAAAAGCGAAAATAGCCCATTTCTCAAAAACACGCGGATCCTTCAGGTCGGGTCAACTGCGCGCGGATCCTGAGTGAAACGACGTCATTTTAGGGCTATGGTTGTAATACCCCAAACCCGGTCAACCCACCACGACCGAATCTGGCATGTCACAGAGGAAAAACATTTTGAAGATAACGAGTTACCGGTTTAATTTTAGACAAAACCCTTTAAACGTTCCAAGTTTATAAAAATCAGGTGCATGTTTAGTTAGGTTACTTTGAAAATCTCAATTAAGTTCATTAAAACTCCTTTGTCGATCTCTAGAAAATGGTTATGTAAAAAAAAAACCCGTGTGATTAAATCTTAGATATTTAGAAATTGTTTGAATTGAGTGTGGAAAACCTTAAGTTTGGAAATCATTTGAGTTGTTGTTATCTTCAAGTGATACGTATTACCCGATGGTAAAGTTTTGAAAACCATTTCATTTTGTAGTTTAGAAAGCCTTGTGTTTAAATTATTAAATTAATCAAGTAATTTATTAAGCCATGTTCGAAATCAAATCGAAAACATATAAATAATCTAAAACGTAATTTAAAAGGCCTTATTACAAACCCAAATAATAAAAGTGAATATAAAATAAATACCCAATTCAAAATCCAAGTAAAACCAAATGTTTATAATGCATGGCCACCTCGAGTCCCTCCGGCTCCTTATCCGCGATCTACGAGTCACCTGAAAAGATAAGGGAGAAGGTGAGTCACCAAGACTCAGTGCATAAATCCTCCTCCCGGTTAATGCAACATACTTGCACAAATCATAACCAAGCAATATATATAATGCACCCAAACCTAGCCATCCATAACTCTGTATCTACCCCGTGTGGTACCAAACCACTGGTGGTGCCAAACCACTGGTGACCCAAAGTCACGATATCCAATAATAATGTGGTGCCAAACCACTGGTGACCCAAAGTCACGAATAATCCATCTGTGGGGCCAACCCACGTTGTGATACCAAATCACTGGCGACAATCCCGTAATATCAAATGTGGGGCCAACCCACTGTGGTGCTAAGCCACTGGGACGAGTAGCTATGAGGTGCCAAACCTCTGGTGACCCAAAGTCACAAAATATCAATAATCCAAGCGTGGGGCCAACCCACGTGTGATACCAAATCACTGGCGACAATCCCGATATATCAACTGTGGGGCCAACCCACTGTGGTGCAAAGCCACTGGGACGAGTCGCTATGAGGTGCCAAACCTCTGGTGACCCAAAGTCACAAAGTAATCTGTGGTACCAAACCACTGGAGGTGTCAAACCTCTGGTGACCCAAAGTCACGGATATCATCTTCCCTCTCCTCTCATATCACCCATCACAATGCATTACATGTACAAATCATGTCATCATGCTTTAATATGAACATAAAGTAACCATATCATAGATCATATTTTCATGCACCATATAACAAAAATCATATCGAAACGGACTTACCCGAATCCTTGCTCATACCCATAAGGTATCATATCAAAATCTACACAAATTTCGGCTTTTAACATATTCAGGTTATTAACATATATACTTAGTTATAAAGTGTGTTAGTTACACACCTATCACTAACGCAATCTGTAACATCCTTAAATCGGGGTTCTGCATTGTGCATGTGTTGCATGTGTTGGTATGCCTATTGTGTTCGTTTGGTATGTTTTAGGGTCTAGGCATGATCTCGAGTTAGTCTTGTCCCATGGCCAGAATTTTTGTTTTAATGCTTAAGAAGAGAGAGCTAGAAGAATTTAGGGTTAAAGGAATTTATTTGAGGATTTTAACACAAGGAAAGGCTTGGCAAAGTGGCAAGGAGGCGCCACTTAGAGCCCTGTGATTAACGCCACTTGCAGGGGAAGGAGGTCTCAGGTTCGAGCAGCAGAAATCCCACCCTTTGCTTGTTATTTTGACGCCAAGGAGAGGGAGGAGTTGTGTGCAGTTCAAATTCTGTCAGATAAGGATGGACTAAGTCAAATTATTTTGAATGGGTGGCAGAGAGGAAAATTAGGAGGTGGACTAATTCAAACTCTTTTGAATTAGTGGTCAGGAGAGATTTTAGGTGTTGGCCGAATTTTGAACTCCTCTTTGGAGGAGTGGCCGGTTTTGGAAAGGTGAGTATAGGGGTTGCCGAATTTCCTTAGGTGTTTAGAGTGCATTTTCGGTTGGCTCTTGTTTTGTGTCAAAGCCGAAAGTAACCTTTTTGGAGCCTTGCCGATTTCTTTCTAGTGCATCAAAGGGAACCTAAAGCCGAAAAGTTCTTAGTAGTGTGCCGAATTCTCCCTTAGGCAGTTGGCTGAATCTTCATTTGAGCCCTCTTCCATTCTTCTTTTGCTTTCTTTTCATTATTGTTCGAAAACCATATCATCTTTTACACTTTCCTTTGTTGCCGAATACTAATCATCTTATTTCCACATCTCTTGTTTTCCTCCATTGTTGCCCAAGACGAATTCTCTCCCTCTCATTCTAATCTATATTGCTATTTTCTCTCTTCATTCTTTAGACACATCTTACTTGTTTTCTCCTTTCAATCAACCTTAGCCGAATCACCTTGGTCACTTAATCTTGTCAACATTTTTCCTCTCTTTTCCACCTTAGCCGAATCTTTCTATCTTTTCTTTTAGTTGTGTTGACCGAATATCATCAAGAGGTAGATCTCTTTTGGGGTTTCTCTAATCGATTTGAAGGGTAAGTGTTCTTAGTTCTTATAGGATGAAGCCGAATCCGGCATTTGTGATGGTATGTTAATCATTAATGGGAGCCGATTTCTTATAGGATCTCCAAGGATTTTGAAGCGGTCGATCTAAGCCTTTTACCTTCTGTCGATCGGATTGGTAAGTCAAGTGGTAGGTATCAGTGGTGATTTAATTACTCTCTTGATTATTGGTTGAGCCGAAGGCTAATACAAGTGAGATTTGGTTCATGGTCGATTGTAGGGGGGAGAAGCAGGAGCACATACGTTGCGTTGTGATTCGTTTTATAAGACGAAAAGTAAGGGTGGTATGGTTTATGCGTAATCTCACCCTTTGGGATTTAATGGTGTGGCCGAATGGCCTTGTTAATGACCCTATGGTTTGGCCGAATGTAGGGTCAAGGGATCTAGTGCTGTAGATTAGGTCTTTGGGATCTAGTACTTGTGTTAATAACAGGTGTGTAAACTCTTACACACTTTATTAGTATGGACTGCTTATTATGTGCTGTATAACCTTTTGTGTTAGTAACTTTACTTTATGGGCATAAGCTGGGATACCGGGTAAGTCCCCTATTACGTACTTTGCGATGTATGTGTGTAAATGCCATCGTGTGCCGATAAATGCCGTGTTATACATTATATGCATGATATATGAGATTGTGATAAGTATGTTATGAGCATGATGATGGTGGGCTTGATGAGAGGAGGGGGATAATATGTTTGGACTGTCACCAGTGGTTTTGACCACAAGATGGGTTGGCCCCATCAGTTGATTTGTGACTACGGTCACCAGTGGTTTTGACCACACTATTGATATATTTGTGACTAGTCATAGTGGTTTTGACCACCAGTGGTTTTGACCACACTTGTGATATTTGTGACTACGGTCACCAGTGGTTTTGACCACACATGGATTATTGTGACTTGTCCCGGTGGTTTGGTACCACAGTGGGTTGGCCCCACATGATATATTATGGGATTGTCATCAGTGGTTTTGACCACACAATGGGTTGGCCCCATCACATGATATTTGTGACTTCGGTCACCAGTGGTTTTGACCACAAGTGGTTTTGACCACACGGGGTAGTTAATGGAGATTGGATGGCTAGGTTATGAGTGCATAATTTGCATGTTGTACTGATAATCTGTGTAAGTGCTTGAATGCTCAGGTTGGGGAATTATACACTGAGTCTTGGTGACTCACCCCTTCCCTTATATTTTACAGATGAGGCATGATTCGTGGATTCAGAGCCGGGGAGGACTTGAGGTGGCCATGCACATATTTTCGGGTTTTAACTTTACAACACTATTTTGGTTTTATTTCTTACTTAAAAAGTTGTTTTGGGTTTGTAATAAGGCCGTTGGTTTTTATTTTGGTTTTATTTGGTTTACATTTATTTTATTACACATGTGCTTAATAAGTTGTTATTGTCAAATAATCGGGTTTTAATTAGAGTTTTCAAATTTACTTAACATCGGGTTTTTCAAACGTTACCATCGGGTAACATTATAACTTAGACAGTTTTCAACCAACTTCACATGATTTTAAACTTGACTAAACTCCACTCACTCGATTTTTAATGAGTAACGCATGGTTTTTTCCTAATAGCTAGTACAACGAACGATTTTTAAGCATAAGCTTCTCGGGTTTTAGAACAACAACAAAAATGATTTCCATAACACCTAAAATAAGGTTTTCTAAACCTTAAACGGCAAAGAGTTTTCTTAGAAATTATTTCGACAAACTTGGTTCTTCAAAACGTTTTCACTCCGTAACATGCCAGATTCAGTCGTGGTGTGTTGACCGGGTTTGGGGTGTTACAATTTTGGTATCAGAGCTAGTTTCAACAGCTCAGCTGTGGGCCGAGGCCCAAAAATGTTTTAAAATGAGTTATAAAAGGTTTTTATGGGAAAAGTACAGTGATAAAAGCATGGCACCGAGTCTCCGGCACCAATCCGCCCAGGTAAGTGCCCCGAACTATTTCTTATGATGGTATGATTGTGTGGATATGATGATGGCATGACTGAGTAGTAGTAGAGACTACTTTAGAGACATGAACCCTAGGATGACATGTACTCGCGAAACAATCTTCTATCAAAACCTTTCATAAGACTGTTCTTTAAAACATAGTGGAATAAAAGTCTAACGCATAAAACTTTTAATAACAGCTTGAATATATTGGTAGAGATGAATGCTCGTGGACGTGGGCGTAACACTCGTGGATGAGGTAGGGGTAGGATGACGGTCTCGGAACCAGTAGGGTCCGGACAGGGGTCGAAAAATGAGGTACCACCGCCACCAGCTGTGGGCGCGGAATATCAGGATCAGACGGGCGGTAATGATGTAGTGTCGTAGGCTGTGCTACGAGTGCTGGAGAGGGTTGCTGTGCCGGGGTAAGAGGAGTAGCTCGGAAATCTGTGGCCGAGCGACTTAAAGCTAATGGTGCAGAAGTATTTAGGGGTGTGTCAGGGGTGGCACCTAGTGCAGCTGAATACTGGTTGGAAGCGACGGAACGTATCATGGATGACCTGGATTTCTCAGCTGAGGAAAAGCTGAAGGGCATAGTGTCGCTGCTGCGAGATGAGTCATACCAGTGGTGGCTCACAGTAAGGGATGGAGCCAGAGCAGACGATCTCACTTGGGAATTCTTTCGAATAGCCTATCAGAGGAAGTACATAGGGACTAGCTATGTCGATGTGCAGCGCAGGGCGTTTTTAAACTTGGTTCAGGGTAATAGGACTGTAGCAGAGTATGAGGCGGAATTCCTCCGGTTGAGTCGGTATGCTCGGGGTATGGTGAGTACAGAGCATGAGCGTTGTGTCAGATTCAAGGATGGACTAAGGGACAAGCTGAGGATGATGATAACCCCACAGCAGGAGCAGGAGTTTGCTGTTCTAGTGGATAAAGCTAAGGTGGCTGAAAGGGTAAGACAGTCTGTGAGGCGGAATCATGATAAGGGTTGGAACAAGTGAAGTTCTGGATCATCTGGGTTTCCTGGGAATCAGCAAAAGAGGGCCAGAAATAGTGGGCCAAATCAAGCTGCTAGGCCTGCTGCTGCTAGTACTCATTGGCCGCCGCGATGTGCTCGGTGTGGAAAGTCTCACACAAGTGAATGCTGGACTGGAAACAGAGGTTACTTTGAGTGTGGCTCGATGGGACATCGAGTTAGGGATTGTCCACAGAGATCGGCTAGACTGCAGTCTGAGGATCAGAATCGTGCACAGTTTAGGAGGGATTATCAGCAGCCACAGAAGGGCCGTGGTTCAGGCCGGGGAGGTAATGGCTCTAGTAGAGGCCGTGGAGCACCGGGCAGAGGTGCAGGTGGTACAGAGGCGAGGCAGCCTGGGTTAGTCTATGCTGCGAGGCGTCGAGAGGAGGGCGATGCACCGGACATCATAACCGGTACGTTCTTAATTTTTGGAGTACCTTATAATGCTTTAATTGATGTGGGTTCCACGCACTCGTATGTTGCTAGTAGTATAGTGGAAACTCTAAGACTGCTTCTAGGAAGATGACTGTGATAAGCCCTCTAGGTCACTCTGTAGAAGTAAATACATTGTATAGGGATGTACCCCTAGAACTCCAAGGGGTCGTCTTCTTGGCTGATTTGATGGAACTGCCGTTTGGGGGTTCGATCTGATTCTCGGGATGGATTGGCTAGTAAAGTATCAGGCTAGCTTGGACTGCGCGGCTAAGTGCATGGTATTGAAGACCGTGGAAGGTGAGGAGGTGGTTATGATAGGTAATAGGAGAGATTACTTATCTAATGTGGTCTCTGCGCTAAAGGCTGAGAAAATGGTTAAGAAGGGTTGTGAGGCATTCATAGTGCATGTTTGTGCATTAGAAGCTAAGGAGGCAGCTGTGAACAATGTCTGAACTGTAGGGGAATTTGCCGATGTATTTCCGGAGGAATTCCCAGGTATACCTCCTGATCGCGAGGTTGAGTTTGGTATAGACTTGTTACCTGGAACCGCGCCAGTATCTATTGCTCCATATAGGATGGCGCCGAAAGAATTAGTGGAGTTAAAGGCTCAGGTCCAGGAATTGTTGGATATACGACCGAGTGTATCACCTTGGGGAGCTCCAGTACTTTTTGTTAAGAAGAAGGATGGTACGATGCGAATGTGTATAGACTATCGCCAGCTAAACAAGTTGACAATCAAGAACAACTACCCGTTGCCTAGGATTGACGACTTGTTTGATCAACTCAAGGGTGCATTGGTTTTCTCTAAGATTGATCTTAGGTCGGGGTATCATCAGCTTAAAATGAAGGAGGCTGATATTCATAAGATGGCATTTCGTACTCGGTATGGGCACTATGAGTTTCTGGTAATGTCGTTTGGGTTGACCAACGCTCCGGCAGCATTCATGGACCTGATGAATCAGGTGCTTCAGCCGTATCTGGATCAATTTGTCGTGGTGCTTATAGACGACATCTTGGTGTACTCAAAATCTGAGGAGGAGCATGACGCGCATCTTCGAGTGGTTCTGCAGGTTCTAAGGGAGAAACAGTTGTACGCCAAGTTTAGTAAGTGCGAGTTCTGGCTTAGGGAGGTGACTTTCTTGGGTCATGTAGTGTCAGCTGAGGGGATTAGAGTGGATCCTCGAAAGATTGAGGCGGTATTGGATTGGAAACCACCTAAGTCGGTTGCAGAGATTTAGAGTTTTCTGGGTTTGGCAAAGTACTACAGGAGGTTCGTAGAAGGGTTTTCTTTAATCGCAGCACCATTGACTAAGCTGTTGAGAAAAAGGGTTCCGTTTGTGTGGACTGAGAAGCAGCAGGAGAGTTTTGATAAGTTGAAGAAGATTCTGACTGAAGCTCCAGTCTTGATTCAACCTGAGGCAGGGAAGGAATTTGCGGTTTACTGTGATGCATCACATACTGGCTTGGGGTGTGTGTTGATGCAGGATGGAAATGTGGTAGCGTATGCATCTAGGCAGTTGAGGCCTCATGAAGGTAACTATCCGACTCACGACTTGGAATTAGCTACAGTAGTTTTTGCCTTGAAGATTTGAAGGCACTATTTGCATGGGGAAAAGTCAATAGTATACAAGGATCATAAGAGTCTGAAGTACCTCTTGACTCAGAAGGATTTAAATTTGAGGCAGCGAAGGTGGATCAAATTGTCGAAAGATTATGACTGTTCGATTGAGTACCATCCGGGCAAGGCTAACGTAGTAGCAGATGCGTTGAGCCGTAAGGTGGTAGCGGACTTGCGGGCGATGTTTGCTCACCTTAGTCTTTATGATGATAGGAGTCTTTTGGCGGAGTTGCAAATAAAGCCGTCATGGATTCGTCGGGTTAAGGAGAAGCAATTGTCAGATGAGGTTTTGGGTGCTCGAAGGTTGCAAGTGCAGAATGGTGAATCCGAAGGTTTCAGCTTGGGTAGTGATGGAATACTGTGTTTTCAAGGGAAGATATGCATGCCTAAAGATGATGAGTTAAGACAGTAGATCCTTCAGGAAGCTCATAGCAGCCCATACGCTATGCATCCTGGAGGCAATAAGATGTATCGTGACTTGAGAGAGCAGTTCTGGTGGCCGGGACTTAAGCGTGAAGTAACTGAGTTTGTGGGTAAATGTTTAACATGCCAGCAAGTTAAGGCTGAGCACCAGTTGCCATCAGGGCTGTTGCAGCCAGTGAAGATCCCACAGTGGAAGTGGGAAAGGATTACGATGGATTTTGTAAGTGGACTTCCCCTTACACCTAGTAAGAAGGACTCAGTCTGGGTTATAGTTGATTGTTTGACTAAGTCGGCTCATTTCATACCGGTGAGGGTGGATTTTTTGCTTCATAAATTAGCCAAGTTGTATGTGGTAGAGATAGTGCGGTTGCATGGGGTGCCGGTGTCCATTATCTCAGATAGGGATCCCAGGTTCACGTCGAGGTTTTGGAAAGCTTTGCATCAGGCTTTGGGTACCCAGTTGGATTTTAGCACGGCTTTTCATCCGCAGTCTGATGGACAGTCTGAGAGGGTAATCCAGATTCTGGAAGATATGCTAAGGGGTTGTGTTCTGGATTTCAGTGGTAGTTGGGAGGAGTATCTACCTTTGGCGGAGTTCGCTTATAACAATAGTGATACGAACTCACCTACGAAGCCTATGACGGACGTCAACCCTGACCCGACTGAGCTACCTATTGGGCCGATTACACGTTCTCGTACCAAACAATTCAAAGATGCCACAATGGTTTTGGTGGCACAAATTTGGAATGACGATAGAAGAGAGCCCAAAAACATGCTGAACTATTACAACTTATTTGAAGTTGAATATACTAGCTAGTCTGACTGCTAGTTTATTTAACACTCTAAATTACGCATGTTTGAATTATTTTCAGAAGTTGTTGCATTTTCTTATTTCATTTTGTCATAGTTAAATATGAGTGTGTTGTTTTGTGAGTATTTCAAATAAAGTGATTGAAGTGTTTGCTAACTATGCTCATCCGAAAATTTACTAATATTGTGGGATAATTTTAATTGTTGCACTTTTGTGTTGTAATAGGGATATTCGGCCACACTATGAAGCTCTTCAAATTGCAAAGTATCATGGAGGTTTGATGGTGGTTAATGATGGAATGAATAATTAATGAGCATGTGGGAATTACTTGGATGACACATGGTGGAGGAAGAATTAACAAATGTGCAAGTGTGTGATAGTGGAAAAAGCATGATCAAATTGATTGAAGCATAAACGGCAATGGTATGTTGATGGAGAATAAAATAAGCAAACTTTGTCTTTTGTGAACATGTTGGACGGCTAGTGGAAATGGAATTGGGACATTTAAAAATTAACATGTTGACATTTAGAACAAACGGCCATAAGTACATGGGCAATTAGTGAATAAACAAATGGGAGGGTGAACAAAGTGGAAGCTTGGACGGCATGCTTGTTGAATAAAATAAACATAGTCCTTGTCTTTTATGAACATGATGGACGGCTATAGTGGGGAATAAAATCAAGTATTTGGGTGAGTAGTGCATGAATGGGACAAGCAACTTGATTAATCAACAAGAAGACCCTGGTGGAGCAAAACGGCACAACAACCTGAAGGAATAATAATCTTGATTGACACCTAGCATGGACGGCCACAATTTAAAATGATTTTTTTTATTTCCTTTAATTTGTTTGAGACATTGGGCTACTGAGATTTAGCCTATAAATATTTGCTGTTTTCCCATTTGGAGGGACCTTTTTTTTTTTGAATTTTAATGGAAAAAAGAATTTCTTTTGGTGAGTATTCACTCTCCTAATTCTCAAGGTTGAATTGACTTATCTAGTTTTCTAGTGGCGTCGTTTTATCCTTGATTTGAACTTATCATCCTTTCGGGTGTGGCGTTCATCTACCTATACCGTTGGTTCCTATCTTGCTAGATAGTGGGTCTCGGTTTTATTTCAAAACTCCTTTCATCAATTTGAAACTTATAAGATTCGGGTCTTTAATTTTTATTAAAGGTTCTTTCTTGTTTCAAATACGTATCCATCTCACCCCATACCTATCTTTACATTCGAAGAATTATCCTTTTGTTATTCAAAGAAAAACTACCTAATTTATGATCGGGTAATATTTACGATTCGTTTTCAAACCCGAGATGATTCGTATCAGTTGGTATCAGAGCCAATCAAATTAGGCACGTTTTTGATTATCTCGAGTTTTTTTTAGTAATTTAAAAAAAATTTAAAAAAAAAGTATCGTAGTATCTTAATTTTCAAACTCTTCATAATTCATCATCTCTACTATCAAACCTTATTTTCCGATCCACCACCTATCAACCTTTCTACCCTTTCCAAGCCTACCTTTTTTTTCCCGAATCCAATTTTAACCTTTTTCTCTAGAAATGGGCTAGTAAGTCGAAGACAACCTTCTAGAATCTAGAAGAGTGAATTCGAGCGGTAAAAGGCATGAGTGTGTGAGCACAATAGAGTGGAGGTAAAAGCCGAAATAGAGTGCAAACACGAGTGTGAGTGTCACCTACTCTTTCCTTTCTGAGTGATCGAGAGGATTTGTAGTGAGGATTAAATTTAAATCATGTCCCGAAGTCCAGAACGCAACATGGTCGAGAGAACGGATAGACAACATGCTAGAAATATACCTGATCTCAATCATCAAGCCTTGTTACGTGAAGTAGAATGAATGTTCGACCGTAAACTTGAGCCAATTCAAGAAAGGCTCGACCAAGTTGAAGAGCGCGCCCATCGAGGAAGAACTCCGCAAAGCCCACCAAGGTGACGTGGAAGGCAACGGGAACCCAAAGAAGAATGGTCCTAACCAAGTAAAGCCGAAAGTGAACATGGGTCTAATCATAGTGGATGATGGAGAGGCCGACGAGATCAAGGTCGAGTAGATGATGATTTGAAGAACCTCAAATTGTCCATACCCCCTTTTCAAGGCAAAACCGACCCGGAGTTGTACTTAGAATGGGAGAAGAAGATTGAGTTAGTCTTCGAATGTCACAACTACTTAGAAACCAAGAAGGTAAAGATAGCAGCCATTGAATTCTCTGACTACGCAATGGTCTGGTGGGATCAACTAATCACTAGCCGGAGAAAGAACGGAGAGCAACCTGTTAACACTTGGGCCGAAATGAAAGCATTGATACGTAAGAGGTTCATTCCAGCATACTATCATCGAAAATTGTACCAAAAGTTACAACATCTCACTCAAGGTAGTCGGAGTGTAGATGATTATTATAAAGAAATGGAGATAGCCATGGTCCGAGCCAACATCGAAGAAGACCGTGAAGCAACCATGGCGAGATTTTTGGCTGGATTAAACAAAGATATTGCTAACGTAGTTGAACTCCAGCACTATGTTAGATCGAAGAGATGGTGCACATGGCCATCAAAGTGGAGAAGCAGCTCAAAAGGAAAGGCCCCACTCGCGGTGTCTACCCAAACTCCACTCCTACCCAAAAGTGGAATCAAGGAGTCGGTAAGAAGGAGATCCCCTTTCGAGGACGAGAAAACGCTACAAACCCAAAGATGAACAAGCCAAGTGGGGAAACAAGCAAACCTAACAATGAGGCCGGACGTAATTCTTCTAGAGACATCAAGTGTTTCAAGTGTCTCGGTAGGGGCCATATAGCTAGTCAGTGTCCAAATCGGCGAGTGATGATCATGAAACCCGACGGTGAGATTGAATCGGGTGACGAAGAAGAGATTGAACACGACCCTTCTACTGAAGAAGAGAAGGAAAAAGAACTTGAATTTGCCGTTGAAGGTGAGTTGTTCGTGGTAAAACGTAGTTTAAATATTCAAAGTACCGAAGATGAACTACAACGAGAAAACATCTTCCATTCAAGATGTCATATTCAAGGCAAAGTATGCAGCATGATCATCGATGGAGGTAGCTGTACAAACGTAGTTAGCAGCATGCTTATTGAAAAGATGGACTTACCAACGACAAAACATCCTCAGCCTTACAAGTTACATTGGCTGAACAACGGAGGCAAATTGAGGGTCACCAAGCAAGCTGTTATCCCTTTTTCCATCGGCAAGTATAGTGACGAAGTTGTTTGCGATGTGGTCACAATGCATGCGAGCCACTTACTTTTGGGAAGACCATGGCAATTCGATCGACGAGCCATTCATGACGGTTATACAAATCGCTATACCTTCCAATATCGTGGCAAAAGTGTGACTCTAACACCAATGACTCCCAAACAAGTGTACGAGGACCAAGTACGCTTGAAAGGTTCTGTTCAACAAATGAAAGGGAAAGAACAAACAAAGAGAGAGGAAAAAGAAAAGATTTTAGAAAAGAAGAAGAGTAAGAAAATGAGCGATAAAAAAAGAGAGTGGGAACAAAAAGAGAAAGAAATGAAAGATGAGAGTGAAAAAGAAAGTTTTTATGTCAAAAAGAAGGAAATCCGGAAGTCTATGTTGTTAAAACAACCTCTGTTGGTACTTATGTACAAGGAAAGTCTCTTTGAAACTAACGATTTTGATGACAAGTTACCTTCCTCTGTTTTGTCTTTATTACAGGAATTTCGAGATGTATTTCCGGAAGAGATTCCAAGCGGATTACCCCCTATTCATGGAATAGAACATCAAATAGACTTTGTGCCGGGAGCCGCAATTCCAAATAGACCAGCTTACCGAAGCAATCCGGAAGAGACAAAGGAACTTCAAAAACAAGTGAACGAACTTCTTGAAAAAGGGTATGTACGCGAGAGCTTGAGCCCTTGTGCTGTGCCCGTCTTGTTAGTTCCCAAGAAAGATGGAACATGGAGGATGTGCATAGATTGCCGAGCCATCAATAAGGTCACGATCAAGTACCGACACCCTATCCCGCGATTGGACGACATACTCGACGAATTAAGTGGAGCAAGTTTATTTTCAAAGGTCGACCTTAAAAGCGGATATCATCAAATACGTATGCGCGAGGGTGACGAGTGGAAGACTGCTTTCAAGACAAAGCAAGGACTCTATGAATGGCTCGTTATGCCATTTGGGCTAACAAACGCCCCAAGCACGTTCATGCGACTCATGAACCACGTGTTGCGATCATTCATCGGTAGATTTTGTGTCGTATACTTTGACGACATACTTGTCTATAGCAAAACTTTAAATGAGCACGTGAAACATTTAACGTCTGTCCTAGAAGTTTTGCGAAAAGAGACCTTATATGCAAATTTACCGAAATGTGAATTTTGTACTAACAAAGTTGTGTTTTTAGGTTTTGTTGTCAGTTCGAAAGGCCTTGAAGTTGATCAAGAGAAAGTTAAGGCGATCCAAAAATGGCCCCGTCCGACAAATATTTCCCAAGTTCGGAGTTTTCATGGATTGGCTAGTTTTTATCAATGATTCGTATCGAACTTCAGCACATTGGCCGCACCATTGACCGGTGTAATTCGTAAGAATTCTAACTTTGTTTGGGGAGAAGAGCAAGAGAAAGCATTTTTGAAAATTAAAGACTGTTTGACTCAAGCACCATTATTAGCTTTACCAAAATTTGACAAAACTTTCGAGTTAGAATGTGATGCCTCAGGGTTAGGTATTGGCGCTGTACTTATGCAAGACGGACACCCCATTGCGTACTTCAATGAGAAGCTCAACGGTGCTGTCTTAAACTACCCAACATATGACAAGGAATTGTATGCTCTAATTCGCGCCTTGGAAACATGGCAACACTATCCACTGCCCAAAGAATTCGTGATTCATACCGACCACGAGTCATTGAAGTATTTAAGGGGACAACACAAACTTAACAAGCGTCACGCTAAGTGGGTAGAATTTCTCGAATCCTTTTCTTATGTCATTAAATACAAAAAAGATAAGGAAAAAGTAGTAGCTGATGCACTATCCCGAAGGTATGCTTTGTTAAATGTGTTGGATTCTAAACTGATGGGGTTTGTATTTCTTAAGGACCTCTATGCGAATGATACTGATTTTGGTGAATTTTTCAAGATAAGTGAAAAAGGAGCCTACGATAAATACTACCGCCATGATGGATATCTGTTTCGAGAAGGTAAACTATGCATTTCGCAAGGGTCTGTGCGAGAAGTGCTAGTAGATGAAGCTCATAGTGTCGGATTGATGGGACATTTCAGAATCGCTAAAGCTTTAGCCACCCTTCAAGAGCACTTCTTTTGGCCTAAGATGCGACGAGATGTAGAATGATATTGTGAGAGATGTGTTGCCTGTAGAAGGGCTAAATCTCGAACTAACCCGCACGGTTTGTATAAACCTTTACCTATTTCTGAAACTCCTTGGACTGATGTGTCTATGGATTTTGTGCTAGGTTTGCCAAGGAGCAAGAATGGACGAGATTCAATATTTGTGGTTGTGGATAGATTCTCTAAAATGGCTCATTTTATAGCTTGCCATAAAACTGATGATGCTGTAAATATTGCTAATCTATTCTTTAAGGAAGTGGTTAGATTGCATGGCATGCCTAAGACGATCGTATCCGATCGGGACGCAAAATTTCTTAGCCATTTTTAGAGAACACTGTGGGGACGATTAGGAACCAAGTTACTATTCTCTACCACTTGCCACCCGCAAACGGACGGTCAAACCGAGGTGGTAAATCGAATTCTCTCAACATTGCTACGAGCAATCATTTGGAAGAATTTAAAGACGTGGGAAGACTGCCTACCATACGTGGAGTTTGCTTACAATCGCTCTATACACTCTGCTACTAAATTTTCCCCATTTGAAGTTGTGTATGGCTTTAACCCATTAACACCGCTTGATCTAATACCTTTGTCTTCTAATCAACTTGTGCATGTAGATGGAAAACGCAAAGCTGGATATGTTAAGCAATTGCACCAAAAGGTTAGGGACAACATAGAGGCAAAAACTAATGAATACGAGCAACGAGCCAACAAAGGCCGTAGGCACATTCGTTTTGAACCGGGGGACTAGGTTTGGGTTTATATGCGAAAAGAAAGGTTTCCCGCACAAAGACGATCTAAACTTCTTCCAAGGGGAGACGAGCCATTTCAAGTCCTTGAGCGAATAAATGACAACTCTTACAAATTGGACTTACCAGGTGAGTATAATGTTAGTGCAAGTTTTAATGTTTCTGATCTTTCTCCTTTCGATGTAGGTGACGATTCGAGGACGAATCAACTTAAAGAGGGAGGGGATGATATGAACTCACCTACGAAGCCTATGACGGACGTCAACCCTGACCCGATTGAGCTACCTATTGGGCCGATTTACGCCCCGCACCAAAAATTCAAAGATGCCATAATGGTTTTGGTGGCACAAATTTGGAATGACGATAGAAGAGAGCCCAAAAACATGCTGAAGTATTACAACTTATTTGAAGTTGAATATACTAGCTAGTCCGACTGCTAGTTTATTTAACACTCTAAATTAAG
Organism: Gossypium bickii; assembly: GCA_025503065.1. Lineage (NCBI taxonomy): Eukaryota > Viridiplantae > Streptophyta > Magnoliopsida > Malvales > Malvaceae > Gossypium > Gossypium bickii. The sequence continues at coordinate 2,826,864 of CP106720.1, read as the reverse complement.
CATGTTTGAATTATTTTCAGAAGTTGTTGCATTTTCTTATTTCATTTTGTCATAGTTAAATATGAGTGTGTTGTTTTGTTAGTATTTCAAATAAAGTGATTGAAGTGTTTGCTAACTATGCTCATCCGAAAATTTACTAATATTGTGGGATAATTTTAATTGTTGCACTTTTGTGTTGTAATAGGGATATTCGGCCACACTATGAAGCTCTTCAGATTGCAAAGCATCATGGAGATTTGATGGTGGTTAATGATGGAATGAATAATTAATGAGCATGTGGGAATTACTTGGATGACACATGGTGGAGGAAGAATTAACAAATGTGCAAGTGTGTGATAGTGGAAAAAGCATGATCAAATTGATTGAAGCGTAAACGGCAATAGTATGTTGATGGAGCATAAAATAAGCAAACTTTGTCTTTTGTGAACATGTTGGACGGCTAGTGGAAATGGAATTGGAACATTTAAAAATTAACATGTTGACATTTAGAACAAACGGCCATAAGTGCATGGGCAATTAGTGAATAAACAAATAGGAGGGTGAACAAAGTGGAAGCTTGGACGGCATGCTTGTTGAATAAAATAAACATAGTCCTTGTCTCTTATGAACATGATGGACGGCTATAGTGGGGAATAAAATCAAGTATTTGGGTGAGTAGTGCATGAATGGGACATGTAACTTGATTAATCAACAAGAAGACCCTAGTGGAGCAAAACGGCACAACAACCTGAAGGAATAATAATCTTGATTGACACCTAGCATGGACGGCCACAATTTAAAATGATTTTTTTTATTTCCTTTAATTTGTTTGAGACATTGGGCTACTAAGATTTAGCCTATAAATATTTGCTGTTTTTCCATTTGGAGGGACCTTTTTTTTTTGAATTTTAATGGAAAGAAGAATTTCTTTTGGTGAGTATTCACTCTCCTAATTTTCAAGGTTGAATTGACTTATCTAGTTTTCTAGTGGCGTCGTTTTATCCTTGATTTGAACTTATCATCCTTTCTGGTGTGGCGTTCATCTACCTATACTGTTGGTTCCTATCTTGCTAGATAGTGGGTCTCGGTTTTATTTCAAAACTCCTTTCATCAATTTGAAACTTATAAGATTCGGGTCTTTAATTTTCATTAAAGGTTCTTTCTTGTTTCAAATACGTATCCATCTCACCCCATACCTATCTTTACATTCGAAGAATTATCCTTTTGTTATTCAAAGAAAAACTACCTAATTTACGATCGGGCAATATTTACGATTCGTTTTCAAACCCGAGACGATTCATATCAAATAGTTATCAAGCGAGTATTCAGATGGCACCATATGAGGCGCTATATGGTCATAAATGCCGCACTTCGACGTGTTGGACAGAACTGGGTGAACGTCAGATGTTGGGTCCTGAGTTAATGGCAGAAACTGAAGATAAGGTTAAGGTGATTCGAGCTCGTCTTAAGGAAGCGCCGGACAGGCAGAAGTCTTATGCCGATCTTAAACGCAGGGATATTGAGTATGCAGTGGGTGATAAGGTCTTCCTAAAGGTATCGCCTTGGAAGAAGGTGTTGAGGTTTGGTCGGAAGGGAAAGCTAAGCCCTAGGTTCATCGGGCCATATACAGTATTGAGGCGAGTGGGACCGGTAGCTTATCAGCTTGAGTTACCAGCAGAGTTAAGCCAGATTCACGACATCTTTCACGTTTCAATGCTTAGACGCTATCGATTGGATCCGTCACATGTTGTACCAGTTGAGGAGATAGAGGTGGGTCCTGATTTGTCTTTCGAGGTGGAACCAGTGCGAATTTTGGATCGGGATGTCAAGGTTCTACGATGAAAGTCAGTTCCCTTGGTGAAAGTATTATGGCGAAACCATGGCACGGAGGAGGCCACGTAGAAGCCAGAGGATGTGATGCGGTAGCAATACCCTCAACTCTTCTGACTAGGTAATTTCGACGCCAAAATTATTTTAAGGAGGGTAGAACTGTAACATCCTTAAATCGGGGTTCTACATTGTGCATGTGTTGCATGTGTTGGTATGCCTATTGTGTTCGTTTGGTATGTTTTAGGGTCTAGGCATGATCTCGAGTTAGTCTTGTCCCGTGGCCAGAATTTTTGTTTTAATGCTTAAGAAGAGAGAGCTAGAAGAATTAGAGGTTAAAGGAATTTATTTGAGGATTTTAACACAAGGAAAGGCTTGGCAAAGTGGCAAAGAGGTGCCACTTAGAGCCATGTGATTGACGCCACTTGCAGGGGAAGGAGGTCTTAGGTTCGAGCAGCAGAAATCCCACCCTTTGCTTGTTATTTTGACGCCAAGAAGGGGAAGGAGTTGTGTGCAGTTCAAATTCTGTCAGATAAGGATTGACTAAGTCAAATTATTTTGAATGGGTGGCAGAGAGGAAAATTAGGAGGTGGACTAATTCAAACTTTTTTGAATTAGTGGCCAGGAGAGATTTTAGGTGTTGGCCGAATTTTGAACTCCTCTTTGGAGGAGTGGTCGGTTTTGGAAAGGTGAGTAGGGGGGTTGCCAAATTTCCTTAGGTGTTTAGAGTGCATTTTCGGTTGGCTTTTGTTTTGTGTCAAAGCCGAAAGTAACCTTTTTGGAGCCTTGTCGATTTCTTTCTAGTGCACCAAATGGAACCAAAAGCCGAAAAGTTCTTAGTAGGTAGTTGGCCGAATCTTCATTTGAGCCCTCTTCCATTCTTCCATAACACCTAAAATAAGGTTTTCTAAACCTTAAACGGCAAAGAGTTTTCTTAGAAATTATTTTGACAAACTTGGTTCTTCAAAACGTTTTCACTCCGTAACATGCCAGATTCGGTCGTGGTGTGTTGACCGGGATTGGGGTGTTACACAATCACTAAATCCTGAAGGCCCGATCTACCGCACTAGATCTCCTTGTCCTACATTCGGCCAAACCACAAAACCATTAACAAGGCCATTCGGCCATACCAATAAATCCCGAAAGACGAGATCACGCATAACTAACACCATCCTTACCTTTCTGCCTTACAAATGCTAACCACAACACAAGATATGCGAGACAGATTCTCCCCCTACAATCGGCCAACAACAAAATTCACTATCAATAGCCTTCGGCTTTCAAACAACTAAAAGATTGATTAAACTAACATGGATCCTTACCACTTGACTTACCAAATCTGATTGACAGAGAATAAAAGGGCTTAGATCGACTGCTTCAAAATCCTAGAGATCCTAAAAGAAATCGACCCCTAAAGATGGTTAGCAAAAACATCAACAAATGCCGAAGTTCGGCTTTTCCTACCATATGAGTCGACAGAGAAGAGAGAAAAAAAGTAATGGATTTTGGCCAAGAACACTTACCCTTCTTCAAAACTGAATAGAGAAGAACCCAAAGAAAATCTACCCTTGTTGAAATTAGGCCCAAAACAATATAAGAAAGAAAGAAAGAAATTTCGACAAAGAGTTGAATGATGAAGGGAGTTTCGGCTATGGTTGATAGAAAACAAATAAATAGGATTCGGCTGGAGTAGAAGAAGAGAAAGAAAAAGAAAGTGAAATGGAAGAGAGGAAATTCGGGAAGGAAGATGGAGAGGATTTCGGCACAAGAGTTTGAGAAAAGAAAAAGATGGAAAGGGAGAAGATGGATACTTTCGGCTTTGAGCAAAAATGGGAGGAAGAAAAGAAAGATGGGAGAGTAGTAGATTGGCCAAGCACTGAGTAAAAGAAAAAGAAATAAAATGAAATTAAAGAACTTAGGGGGACATTCGGCTAGGTACTCTCAAAAGGATTCGACAGGTGCAAAAACAAGAAAGAAATTTCGACTTTTCCTTCAATATGGTGCACTAGGGGAAATCGGCAATGCTCACTAGGGGTTTTCGGCTTTTGATTCACAAAGGGCACAAAGATCTAGCCTAGCCGAAAATCCAAACTAAGCACCTAAGGAATTTCGACAACTGCCCCTTCACTCAGCTTTCCAAACCGAACACTCCTCCTCAAACAGGAGTTCAAAATTCGGCCACTACCTTAAGCTACTCCTGGCCACTAATTCAAAAGAGTTTGAAATTCACAAGCTCCTAATTTTTCTCCCTGCCACCAATTCAAATAAATTTGACTTATTCCATGCTTATCCGACAGAGTTTGTGCTGAGCACAACTCCTCCCCCTTGGCGTCAAAATGATAAGCAGAAAGTGAGATTTCTGCTCCTCGAACCTGAGCTCTTCCTTCCCTGCATGTGGCGTCACCCTCAAGGCTCTAAGTGGCGCCTCCTTGCCACTTTACCAAGGCACTTCTTGTGCTAAAATTCCCCACAAATTACACTTAACCCCTAGCTCCTTCAGCTCCATTTAACTAAGACTTAAAAACAAAAATTTCCTACAGCTCAGGCCTACTCTTGACTTAAAACTAGCATCTAGAACACCACAAATAATAACACAACAATCCATACTCATGCAAAACAATTCAATCACAAATAACCCCTAATTAAGGATGTTACAATGGTGACCAGCCCTAAACGACGCCGTTTAGATGATCTATTTAAGTAAAAATTCTTTCAAAAAAATTCATTCTTCCTTGTGTTTTAAAAAAACAGAGAGAACTCTCTCTTTTCTCTCTCGCTTGATGATTTTCGGCAGAGAGGCCGGTCATTGGTGGCGATACCACCACCGTGGATCGTTACACTGGCCACTGTACATACAGTGGCCAAAATTTTTGAAAGTAATTTTTTTCTTTTTTTTATAAAATATATTTTGTATATATAATATATATTGTTTTTAAAAAAATAAAACAAAATAATAGTAATCGGAAATGAAAAAAAAAACTTGGATGATTTCTTTTTTGATTGTATATTGTATTTCTCTCTGTGTGAATTCGTCTCCCATTTTACAGATTGTTTGGGGTTATTTATAACCCAAAAATAAAATAAAAAAATGCAAAATCGCAATATACTGCTACTGTCCATTTCTTTCCTTGTTTCCTGGTGTGTGGCGAGAAATCTGGTGACGGAACCCTAACCGTGTGCTGACTTGCGGCATGATCGAGGGGCTAGTGTCAGGGCTGGTATGCGACGCCTAGGGTTCCTTAGGTCTTCTGTTACTGTTTAGTCACTTGGGCCACTCGGGCATGTTTTAATTTGAGTCTTTGTTGGGTCTGGGTAATCTGGTAAGGCCTGGGTGTAAAAGGGCTATTGATTTGCGCTGTAAATGGACTGTAAGAACTAGACATTTGGTTTATTTTTTGTTTTATTATGTTTGTTTTTGGATTTTGTATAGGCCCGGGCAAATTCGGCCTATTACACGCACAAGCTTGTAAATAGAAAGCAGATATATTTTGGTCTTATAAGATGATGTATAGTTGTTTTAAAAATAGACTTAAAGTTATTAAATGATGTACTTGAAAATTCGACTAATGTTAATCAAATAAATAATGTATGATTTGGGTTTAGCTTTTATAAGTAAACTGGCTAGCCGAATTGAGGATAGAATGGTTGGTAATATGTGTACATGTTTATGCTTGAATGATTCAAATTTGATATGGAGAAATGCTCATAAGGATTTTAATTACTCAATGAAATACATTTGATCAATTGTATAATTGTTAATGCCGCATATGATATTGGACATAAAGCTTTGTGATATGATTTGTTTGGTTTATTAAGCACATGAATATTATTAAGAGATAAAATGTTAAATATTTATTAAGTATACGAATGTCATTATAATGATAAGCTCACCATTCGTGCATTTATTTTGAAGCATATTGTATATGACTTTGAGGCATGTGTATTAAGGTGCAAATATGAATATATGCATGAGAATTGTAATTGTTTTGTGATTAATAAGATATGTTAAATTCTAATTAGGCCTTATGCTTTATGTATGTGAATATAATCTGTGTGAATATGTGAATGTTTGGAAACTATTTTGTTTGGTAATGTCTCGTAACCCTAATCCAGCGACGGATACGGGTTAGGGGTATTACATATATTTTTCTGGAATAACAATATTGTTGGTTTCTATTTGAGAAGAGAGAATATTTGTTTTCACCCAAAAGAAAAGAAAACTATTTCTAGTTTTGTAACACCTAGTTTTGGTGGGTCCTAAGTTTTGGCGAGTAGTCTGGAAGTAATCTGTGAGACACAATTCTATTTGACCAATTGTTGTTCTGGCCTATAGGTCAGGCACATAGCAGATGTTGGAATATATTGTAAGGATTGATCTCAGAATGTGTTAAGTTGTATCAAAAAAGAGATTGGTGAGAGTATTGAGAATGTTTGGGTAGGGTAGGGTTGTTACTGAAGGTATGGTACACCATGTAACATCCCAAATTTTAGCTTATTGAGAATGTAGAATTATTTAAAAAAAAGGAAACAGCCTAAATTTATACCTAGGTATAAATATTATTTTTACAGACATCATCCTTTAATTCTTTTTCCCTCACTTTAGCCATACCTCTCATCCTCTCCTCCCCCTTGTTTTCAAATTTTTCTTTCTCTATTGTTGCGCCGCCTATAGCTCTTAATTTACCATCATTTTCTTTTCTTTTTGCCACAAGATATTGCATCATCTCCCCCACCATCTTGCTTTCATTTTTCCCTAAAATTTAGCCCCAAATTTGAAATCTTGGACCTCCAAGATCGATTCCTATTGTTGCCAAGAGGTGCCATTGCCGCCCTTATCATCTAGCCTGTGTGAGATCTTCTTTTCTCTCAATTTCTTGGTAAATCTTGTGTGATAAAAACACAAAATTCTAGAACTAGAATTTGGGGGATTTTTAAATGTTTAATGGGTATTTTTCTAGCTTTTTAATTGATCTTAAAAGTGGTTAAGTCAGCCTCAATTTGGCAACCATGGGTGGTGGTGCGCGCGCCTATGTACTAGAAAAGGGGGTTGTTCTTCTTTAATTCCTTCCCATATTTTTCTAGAATTATCTTGAGTTCTTGAATCCCCCTTTATTCATGTGTTAATTAGAGAAAATAGATATTGATCAATCGACAATTCATATTTGACAATTCGAGAAGCATAAGTATGGTTGATTGTAAACTAGTTTATAGTTTCAGTTTAAATATTGGGGATAGATTGTTAATTGATCAAAGTAGAGGGTTTTAATCATATATTAGCTAACTATTTTACAGTATTTAAATGTTTTTAGGTGCCCACTTAAATTCCCCAAATCAACAGTGCGGCCGAAAGACATTCGTGCATACGATTCGCATCAAATTAGTGTAAGTACTTAACTAGGTTGGATGCGAAAAATTGTTATAATTGTAAAGGTTGGATTGAACCCATAAGTGGGTTTTAGGGGGCTGTTTAAAAGGTATAATAATCGAGTTTAATACTGATTTTTAATTTAGGTTAATTTCAAAGCCTATTAGAGAAATTGCTAAAAAATAAACTTGCTAGTGTGCTGCAGTAGAGCGTAAACCAAGGTGTGGGTCCTAACTAAAAAACTTGAATGTTAATAATTATTTTAATAATGATTTAGCTTTCTGATTGGGCTTAGCTAATTAGCTAAGTAATTAAATATGTAAGTGGACGAATCAGGTACGTTTCGAGCCCTAACTATTTGTCATGGTCGCAATGTTGCTAGTTTGACTGAATGATTGAATGATTGACATTGTGATGAATGTTTGGTTAATTTGATGTATGATTGGTTGTATTTATAGCATGTTTTTGAATGAAAATAAGGCTTATACATGTTATATTCATACAAGTGTTTTACTATGAAATGTTTGAAAGACTACTATACACGCACACAGGAAAGTTGTAAATGTACATGAAATCGTGATTTGTTGAATGATACCTTCTTAATGGTAAATTGAAAGTTGGATTATTGATTCCATTCACTGAAAGTATTTGATAATTGAGGACGTGTTGAACATGCCAATTAAATGTGAAAGTATTGAATTATGGCTATGTATGAGATTGTATGACATATTGCATGTGCATTGGGGTGGGTAAATATTGTGGTTGACAGAGGAGTTCTATAGAGTACCGACGGCATATTAAGTTCGCATTTATTTGTAGCGAATGCACTACACTTGGAGTACCGAGGGGATTGGTGATTTTATCGCATTATTTGTTATTCGGAAACTTTTTTGCATTTATTTTATTCGGTGGTTTTTACCACATCGAGCTTTGCTCGTATTTGTTGGAGTTTGGCAAACGGGTTATGGGGAACTCGTGGTGTGTATCGGATGGTTTGGGTAGGAACTCACATATGCATTATGTCATGATCATGTTTCATAAAAATGTTACTATTGATGTTTGATTGTGTTATTTGGTTCCATGAAAAAATGCTTTAATGTATGTAATATGCTTAATTGGTTAGACTCATACTAAGCTTGTTAAGCTAACCCCATTATATCAACTTTTCAGGTAATGAACAGAACTAGGACCGAATTTGGTATATGGATGTATGACGGACTTCAGACTCGATTTCACAATTTTACTTTTAGTTTATTTCTATTTAAATTTCCTAGTATTATTTGGGTTTTGAATTGTGGTTTGGGACTATTTTCGTTTTGGGGATTTTCATGCATGCATGGTTTTCACACTTAGGGTGGATTTACAATTATATATTGAATTTTGGACAGAGAATGTTATTTGGCTAAGTTAATAATTGGGTTATTGATCGTTTTTCCCTGCAAACAAGTAAAGTATTTTTTTTTCTAAAACATTGACGTGCAGAGAGGTTTTTTAAAATTTCGCTAGTTCTTCTAACTTGTTTTAATAAAGGAATGATTTAATTAATGAACTTTTTTTCCAAATTAACAAAGGTAACCACAGAATTATTAAAGAGTGTGTTTTGGAGGTTCAACTATCGATAGAGTAGGTTCGATGCTTAGGTGTCTAATGTGACTTTCACGATTTGGCCATAACATCTAGGCCAAGTTTGGGAGGTTACACACCAAGCTAGTTGGATTAATGTGCCAGTTACATTCTAATGAGGAAGTTAGGGATGAAACGAAGGGACGAACCAAATACATAAAAAAAAAAAATTGGATTTTCATAGTTGTAAACCATTTACAAAGGTAGTTTAGAAAGTTGTCACACATGTCAAGTTCCAACAAAGACTTAGGCTAAAAATATGGATATTAAGGGCAAAGAAAGGGGAGTTTTTCTTCTTTCTTCTAAAGTATTGTTATCTGAAGTGGGATGAACCAAAAGTATTTCTTTCTCCTTTAAGCTAGAGTTGTAAATTTGGATCTTTTTTGTGATTACTTCATGTCAAGGTAAGTATTGTGGCTCTGCATATTAAAGTTATGAAAGATTAAGTCTGAATAAGTACATGAATAGTAAAATGAAGGTTATTTGGGTTTGAGATGATGGTAAAGGTTATGTATGAGTTTTAATGGCGTTCTTCTATTTTGTAAACAATGGTTGCTGTAGTTTCTTGCTGGATTAGGAGTTCAAGCTACTATTTGTGGTTGTCAAATGAGTCTCTAAATTGGCTCATACATGGTATTGTTCATACCTTGATGTCTATGGAGCTAATTGAAACGTAATGCTAAGATCATGGAAGGTATAGTAGGTAAGGTAAGTAATTTCTAAAGAATATCTATGATTGAGTGAATATTGTTGAGAATAATATGTAAATTTGGTACAGAGTCTGATGAGTTCAAACATGTGTTGAATGATGCATGATTAATGTGAGGGGAAGCATGATCGCACCTGAATGTCTGAAATGAATGTTATGAGATGTGTGTTATATTGGTTGCTTATTGTGCATTAAAAGGATTGGGCTTACTTTGTTTTGATGTATGAAGCGTCTATGTAACAGCTCATTTTTAGTGAAATCAAAACAGTGGTTTTGGGACGATAAATCTAAAGTCAAAAAATTTATTTTATTATTATTTTATTGTTTACAACATGATATAAATATCGTATAAAAATTTCGTTAAGAAAGTTTACCGTTTACATGTTCAATTTGATAAAAAGGACTAAATCGCGTAAAGTGCAAAAGTTAGGTTCTAATAGCTAAAGGTATTAAGCTATAAAACATTCATGTGGAGGTCCTTATATGGTAATTAGCCCTTAGTATGTTAGTGGATGATAATGGCTTGGCAATTTTGTAATCTGAATTAATTTTAAAGGTTAATAAGTAAATAGTAAATAAATGATAAATTAAAAGTAATAAAATAAAACTATCATATTTAATTATCATTTTCCACCAATTTTAGAAGAAAGGAAGCCATGGGAGACCTAGGTTCGGCCAACCTTGTTTTTTCCAATTATGTATGGATTTTAATATGTTTTTAGAAATTTCTATGTTTCTGATATCGTTGTAGCTTAATCTAGATAGCCCAGGGACTAATTTGGGAAATTGTTAAAGTATTTGAGTTTTTCCATTGATGAACATTAGGGTTTTGAAGTTTAATGGTAGAAAATGAATGGTTTTTATTAGATAAACAACTTTTGTAAAGGAATTTTTGATGAAATTATCAATTAAGGATTAAATTGAAAAATGTGATAAATTATGTGGTAAAATTGTGAATTTGTGAAAAATGTGGGCTGTTATAAGCATGTATATATTTTGGCTATGATGGGTTGTAATGAAATTGTGCAAATTTCCATTTTTATGAGATAAAGGCTAAATTGCAAAGAACTAAAATTATAAGGGAAAAATGGTAATTTTGCCAAAATGTGTGTTGGACTAAATTGAATATGAATTATATTGAATAGAGTTAAATTCATTCGTATAGATCCTATCAAACCTCGTACGGAGTTAGATCGAGGTAAAGAGAAAATCTCAGATTAGTCGCTTCTGTATCTACGTATACTCGTTGAGGTAAGTTCGTGTAATTAAATTGTACATTTATATGTTTTAAATTGAATTATATGTTTGTGAATTGAGTAATCATCATATATGAATACCGATCGCATATCCAACGACGTACGATGATTACCAAGCCCTATTTGAACCTTAGGAATTCGTAGAATACAAATGACATGTCATTAGGGTTACCGATTTTAGCTCTTATGAGCTTACCGATACTCAGCTCAGAGGAGCTTACCATTATTCATCTCAGAGGAGCTTTCTGTTTACAGTTTACATGTACATGAATTGACAAATTATAGTTCAGTACACCTAGTGGGTACTACCCCCATATCCAACGATATTCTAAATGGTTCAACAGGCACTGTTTTATTATGATATTACATGAGTTCAATAGGAACTACTACAGGTATTTACATGAGATATATGAAAATGATTTGTACATGATATATAGATACATGAAGTGGAAATTATATGTACATGGAAGTTTGATTGTTGTTGAGCTCATGCATGTTTCTTGATATTATATGAACTACATGACTAACATGGTTGATTAGGATATGTGTTTAGGCTTTTGGCCAAATTGAGTTGGATATGCTTTGCATGCTTACCTTAAATGTGACTAAATGGTAAGTTAATTTCTTTGTTATACGAACTTACTAAGCTTAAATGTTTACTCTGTGTTATTTTCTGTGTTTTATAGTGATTCGAAAGCTCTTTCGAATTGGAAGCTTAACGGAGCTATATCACACTATCTATCGGCTCTTTTGGTACTTTTAGTTGTTTAATTTTGGTTATAATGGCATGTATAGGTTATTTTGGCTAATGTTGGCTTATGTGTGACGTTGTGGTTATGGCCATATGCTTTGGCTTGTGCTTTGGTATATTTTGCTATGTATATATAAATGGCCTTATCATGTTTGATGTATGGTTTGGTATAGGTAATATGTGATTTGATTTATGTTTGATGGATGAAAATTTAAATGGTAGTTGAATATGCATTTGGATATGTATTATAATTTGGAGTGATTTAGTGCTTATTGTGGAAAGCATATATGTATAATGAGGTTAGTTTTTGAATGGTTTGTATTAGTGTTTTTAGTGCATAAATTACAAGTGACTTATATGACCATTTGATGCTAGAGATCAAGTACATAATTGTTACTAAATGGTATGTTTTGATTAATGATCTACATGGTAAGTTTTGGTACAAATATGCAAGAGTTAGTTAAACAATTTGATATATTGAATGTTTAGATTTACATGTTATAAGTTGTTATTTGAGGTGCCTAAGGGCATGTTGGTTGTGTAACACCCCTTACCCAAGTTCCACACTGGAACTAAGCCCGAGGTATTGCCCAAACCAATACCACCTAAACACCACTTAGGCTCGATGTGACTACACTCCTACATTACTCTGGTAGCCTTATTCTAGACTTACAAGGCTGTTTTCGTACCCGAAAAGGCTCTCGAGACCATATCGAAACTTTTTCGATTCCTAAAAATTTTCCTTTTCTATACAAGGATCACACGCCCGTGTATCATGTAACACGCCCGTGGGTTTGCACCCACGCCCATGTCCTTAGCCCGTGCTTAAAACTCCAACATTCTGTTTTAACACCACGGTTAGGGCAAACGCACATGTGAAATGGGACATGCCCGTGTACCCTCACAACATGCCCGTGTCTCCAAACCGTGGCGGGTTACTGAATATATTCACACGGCCTTGACACGCCCGTGTGGGTAACCCATGGTCTATCCTAATTTAAAATGTTAACATGCAGGGGACATACGGCCAAGTCGCACGCCTGTGGGCTGACCGTGTGTCACATATGGTCTAGATACACGCTCATGTGCCTATCCATGCGGACAGAATAAGGCTATTTGCCCAACTTCTAGCTCTCCTATATCTTAAACTACATGAGTCCATTCAACATACTCATAAACATCTCATAATTCAACAAGTACTCTCATTGATAACTTTGAAATTTCATAAATGATAAAGTATGCCATCATTCTTGGCAATTTACAAAATTAATATCTTAGCCAGAGCCAATACACCTTTGGCCAAAATAACAAAACAATCTATCTAGTCTAGCCCTTATACATGCCATACACAAAATCACTAAGTCTATTTTTACCAAAGTGAACAGATAGTGTGGGAGGTCTCCTGGTTATCGGCATATCCCAGCTCGGCTTTTAAGCTCTATAAAACAAGGGAAAGAAAAGGGGAGTAAGCTTTAAGCTTAGTAAGTTTACATGGAAACAACAAAACACTTTAACATATATTCAATAATTTTCTTGGCTTTAAAATACTAATCAAAAGACAATTTATTTTCATGCTCATGTTTACTCATTTTCCTCCATTCACACATTCCAACCATATCACTAGCATAATACATACATTCATTCTCAAATTTCCCTGCACTTAACATCACAAGGTTACAGTATACAACACATCACAATCTCTTAATCAATTACTTAGAGCTAATTTACTTGATGGTTCTGTACCTATCCCACCATTAGCTTTTAATAGGGTGGTAACGCACTTAGCCCATCAAAAGAATTAGTTACGGTGGTATCGCACATAGCCCACCAAATAATAAGTAAACGATGGTTTTGCACAAAGCCCATCGTAATTAAGCAATAAGGTGGTAACACACTTAGCCCACCAAAGATAAATAAACGATGGTATCGCACAAAGCCCATCGAAATTAAACAATAAGGTGGTATCGCACTTAGGCCACCATTAAGCGTTGTTTTTACATATTTATACGGCTATTTCTTCATTCATACAATGATTATTCAATGGCTACCACATTCAATCCATTTGAATTACATACGATCTCAATCAAGTCATAATTCAATTAGTAACACAATGCATATAAGTAAATTGTATTGTTTACACGTAAACTTACCTCGATGCAAAAAGTGTTAACTAGCAATTCACTCAGTCACCTTGCCTTTCCCACGGTCAAGGTTGATTCCTCGGTCTTCTTGATCTATGACAATAAAATTTATTCGTTTAGATCATTCTAGGACCATAATACATCAAATTCTAACCTTGGGCAAAAATGACTATTTTGCCCTTGTACATTGGCAAAATTATGGTTTTGCCCCTAGGCTCGTAATTTATTTTTCAACACATTTTCTCAATAAACAAGCATAGATTAACATTTATTTCTCTTACAACTATTCACCATTCCAACTATTTCATGCATTTATGACTTAATTTAAATCTTTGCATTCAAGTCCTATTTAGGTGTTGTCACGAAAACACCTTTCACAAAAGTTGTTTCACAACTCCCCAACATTCATTTTCTTCCATAAAAACTCAGCTAACCACAAAAACACTTTCACGGCAAGTCCCTAGACCTTCAACCATATCACAAATTAGTCCCTTCATTACTTAGCTTAAGCTTTGGGGGTTCTAAAAGTACAAAAATTATCAAGAATAGCCATTAAAAACACTTACTAGTGAGAAGAATAAGTTGCTGAAATTTCAAGCTCCCAAGACCCTTCTTTTAATGTAAAAATCGGTGGAAGAAGAAGAGAAGAGAAAAAGATGATAGCCTTCCCTTATTTTATCATATTTTATTCACCTAGTCTCCATCAAATTTGACCAACATTTAATGCATTTGTCTCCCTAGCTGTATGGCCAGCCAACACACATTAAATGGCCCAATTGCACTTTAAAATCCTTCAATTTACATTCCATAGCTATTAGGTACCCCTACCTTATAAAATAGAACAATCGCATCTCATGCGATTTAGTCCTTTTTCTCAATTAAACATGCTTTTGCTAAAATTAAAGCACCAATTTTCCATACAGTCATATATTAATTCCATAACACATAAAATAATACTAAAAAAATTTTCCTCAACCTCGGATTAGTGGTCTCGAGACCACTGTTCTGACTAGCCCTAAAATCGGACTGTTACAGGTTGTACGTGATGATTTTACGGCCAAGTGACACGGCCATGTGTCTCCTGTATCTTTTAAAGAGTGCAAGTCAATATGCTCACACGGCCTAGCACACGGGCGTGTGGCTTGGCCGTGTGGCACAAGTCAGTGAGTTACACGGGCACGGACACGGTGTAACGCCCCAAAAATGTGGGGTTTGGAATTTTGCATGGCGTGGCTTAAATTTCATGTGTGCTTCTATGGCTAAGTATTTGAGGGTATTTGAGGGTTTTTAGGAAGCCTTGGTTTGAGTCTGGGCCTTGGAAAAATTTTAGTTTTTGCTCTTAAGTGAAGTTGGCTGTTAGGAGTTAGGACTTATGTTTAAGTGTGTGTGTGTGTGTGTTTATTAATGACACAAATGAGCTTGTGGCTTGATGGTTGTGGCGTCACTATGGTGGCAAGGGAATTGGGGTTCGAATCCCATGGAATGCAACTAGCAGGCTTTTATTTTATGACTTGGTAGTGTGAGAGGTAGAGTTTGAATCAAACTCTACAGAGGAGGTTGGAGACTTGGTCAACAAATTGGGAGGCTGGGAGCAATTCAAGGAGGAATTGGTGAAGAGTTTGAAGGAGTTGGGATGTGGAGGACTCTTGGCCGAATGGGAGAGTTTGAGTAAGGGGGGATTTCGGCTAAAGGGGTTTCATTGAAGAATTTTCGGCAACTTGGTGAGAGGATAGAAACCAAAAACTCTCTCTGCAAATTTAGAGGTCCTTTTTTTTCATTCTGGGATTTACTTCTTTCGTGGCATCTCGTGAAACTTTTTGACCATTCAGGTTTTTCTTCCTTCTACTTTCTTTTTTCTCTCAACTGTCATTCATTTTTGTCAAACACAATACCAATTGCCAATTACCGAATTCTTCACTGAAGCCTACCCTTCTTCTTTACATCTTTCTCTCTGCCGAATCTGATTCATCTTCTTCTTCTCTTGGTTTTCTCCTTTGGCCGAATCTAACTCCTTGCCTCTCTTGATTCCCTCAGCTGATTAGCCTTTATCCCTTGTGACGCCAACCTCTATTAAGGGGCCAATTATTGCTTTATTCTACCGACTCTAGCAACTAATGTTGGTAAGTATTCCTTGTCCTTATTCGGTTCTTTGGTCCCTTTTTGATGGCTCTTCGCTAACAAAGCCGAATGATTCAGTTTAAGGTTGCTAACTCTTGGACCTTTCTCTTGTGTTGGATTCTTTTGATCAATGCAGCATTTCGGCAGGATAAGGGTATAGACATCTTCGGTTAGCATCATAAGTAGGTTGGACAACATTCTTGGGTGAAGGTGAGTATCAATTCCATGCTCGTTGGGATTGAACGTTAGTATTAGATATTGATTTTAACCCAAGGAAAAATGTTTATAGATGTAGATTTGATGTTCGTGGGTTGCTTGTGCGAGTTGCGAAAAAGGTGTGTAATCGTACACCCAATACCGTACTGTTAAAACGCTAGATAAAGGTGTATTCACACCCTTGTGCTACTGTGAATCGGCAAAAGCCGAAAAGCCAAACTTTCGACATCTAAGGGCCCATAAGGGTGCAAACACTCGTAGGGATAAATTGAGCCACAATCGTTAGTGTTAGACCGTAGAGGCCGCCAAGAATGTTCTCGTGGGCTTAGGTCATAATGGGCCTCGTTGGGCCAAAATGGGCCATATGGGCCCAATGGGCTCATAGGCCCCATAGGGACGAAATCCATGGTAAGTGACTAATAATGGATTGGGCTGCGAAGTTCGCATAGCCGTAACTGAAATTGGGCTGAATGGGCCACACGAGCGTGTGGGCCCACTTAGGCCGAATAGAGGGCTTTGGGCCCAATTACACTATTTTGGCCATATAAGTTAGTCGAGACTATGGTAGGCCTTTGGAAAGATCGTAGACTATATCGAAATCCCTCAAAGGGTAAAATTACCGAAATACCCTCGAAGGGTAAAATTACTGAAATACCCTCAAAATGTAAAATTACAGAAATACCCTCGAAGGGTAAAATTATCGAAATACCCTCGAAGAGTAAAATTATCGAAATACCCTAGAAGGCTAAAATTACCAAAATACCCTCGTAGAGTAGAATTACAGAAATACCCTCGAAGGGTAAAATTACCGAAATACCTCTGAGGGGTAAAAATTACCATTTTACCCCTAATCGACAAAATGACCATTATACCCCTAGTGGTAGTTTAAGTGATGTGTGTATGATATTTATATGACTGATTATGAGTATAACGTACTGCATACATGTAATATTTTTGTCACAACATTCTACATTGGGGTTGGGTTTCTGATTTGGAGGAAGTATTGTACTAGTGGCTCTGCCACCTTTTTACCATTTTAGTGGCTTCGCCATGTATTCTGATTTCAGTGGCTTGTCCACTTTTACTGTTATTAATAGCTTTGTTGCGTTATTACTACCAGCTATGCTGCGATATTGGTGTATTTGCTGGGTGGGTCGACTTGGTCCCCACATGGTGCGTTGGTTGGTACGGGTGGTGTGTTGGCTGGACTGGGTTGGGTTGCATCTCTGTTCTGAACTGTTATGACTTTGGGCTTAGACCCACTCTGTTACTGTATAGGGCTTAAGCCTAGACTGGTTTGTTGCTGAATAGGGCTCGGGCCTAGACTGTTACTGCATGATAAGGGATTACACACTGAGTTCTCGTAACTCACCCTTTTCTTTTAACTGTACAGGTAATCCCCAGCCTTAGAGGATTTGGAGCTGCGAGGGACTCAAAGGTGGCCACACGTTCGCAAGTATTTTGATATATACATAGATTTCTTTAAGTTATTTATTTTGGGGAGATATTTCTGTAATAAGGCCATTCGAGGTTTTTACTTTTATTTAGTTTTCACTTTTTACGTTAACCTGTTAGATTAGGAAACACGAGTTTTCAGAATAATAACTGTTTCCAAAGACAATCACAAATTTTCAAATTTTAAAAGTTTACTTTTGGGAAAGCTTCCGCGATTTTTAATCCTGATTAATAATGATATGACCAATAAGCAAATAACAAGTTTTGATTTTACAACCTCAACGTTTTTAAAAGGATTTAAAACTTAGTAACGAACTTTTATCAATAAGCCCGATTTTCAAACGACACTTCGATGTGACACGTCAAATTCGGTCGTAACGCTAGGCCAGGTTTTGGGTGTTACACCCAGGCTGGGACACGACCGTGTATCCCTATTTTGAATACCCATATGGCCTAAGACACGGGCGTGCCTCTTGGCCGTGTGACCCCTACAGCTTTGAAAATTTTAAATGTTTCCAAAATATTTTCTAAGTTTCCAATTTAGTCCCGATTTGTTTCTAAGGTGTATTTTGGGCTTCGAGGGCTCGTATTAGGAACAATATGCATGATTATGATCGGTTTCTAACATGAATGCTATATGTTGTAAAATGTTTGAATTTTTTATCCATTTAAATTGTAAACTTCAATAATACTTTGTAACCCTATTCTGGCGACAGATTCGGGTTAGGGGTGTTATATTTATTTGTATCAGAGCCACGGTTTAGTCGATTCTCGGGCTGAACGTAGCGTAGACGAGTTTAGCTATACATGCCATTATATAACCTTTGATAGTGTGATATCTTCTGACCATTTTAAAACATGTTTTTATATAGCAATGACATCCAACCGGGCTGATTCTGATGAAGTAGAGAGTAACGCTCAAGCCTCCGTTTAGAGAGTAGCTTCAAGTGGTATGAGGCACGTATCTAAGGTCCAGGGAGGAGAGACTAAGGAAGCCTTGTTCCAGATGTTGAATGAGTGGTTCACCAAGTTTGTACGAATGAACCCGGCTGCTCGACAACCTCCACCCTCTCCTACTCCTTAACCAGTTCCCGTGATTCCTCAACGTACGGAGCCAATCCGAGTTAGTAAGCCTCCTGTTGATAAGATTCGTAAGTACGGGGCTGAAGAATTTTGAGCAACATCTGAAGATGATCCTGAGAGAGCTGAATTCTGGTTAGACAATACAATCAGGGTTTTTGATGAGTTATCCTGTTCATTGACTGAATGTGTTAAGTGTGTAGTATCTTTACTAAAAGAACGGGTCACTTGGGAATTCCTTCAAGTCAAATTCTAAAAGAAATACATCAGTTAGAGGTTTCTTGATCAGAAACGTAAACAATTTCTAGAGCTTAAGCAGGGTCGTATGTCAGTGTCTGAATATAAACGAGAATTTTTTGATTAAGAAAATATGCTCGAGAGTGCATTTCGACCGAGACTGCAATGTGTAAACAGTTTGAAGATGGATTAAACGAAGATATAAAGCTATTAGTCAGGATCCTTGAGTTGAAAGAATTTGTTGTACTGGTTGATCGGGCACATAAATCCAAAGAGTTGAGTAAAGAGAAAAGACACGCTGAATTTGAAGCTAGAGAATCGAGAAAGAGATTGACAGGAAAGTTATATCAGTCAGCATCAAAGAAATCTAAAGAACATCACTACTGTTCTACTGCTTCTGTGGGACATTCTAATAGAGATAGAGGTACCAGACGCTCCAGTTGTAAACCCTAGGCTATAGCTGTAGTGAGTGTGGGTAGTGTTAGAAACACCAGACCTGAGTGGAAGCACTGTAACAGGCCACATTATGGTGAGTGTCAAATGAAGAGCGGAGCGTGTTTCCTATGTGGTTCTTTTGACCACTATCTTAGAGATTGCCCAGATAAATCTGAGGAAAAAAAGCTCAGACCACGAGGTCGAGCCATATTGCTGCTATTTGCGTTGGCAAGGATACTTCTGCACCAAATGTTACTACTGGTACTTTCTTTCTCTATGATACTGATGTAATTGCTTTGATTGATCCCGGATCGACCCATTCACATGTTTGTACGAATTTAGTGTCTAGTAAGAGTTTACCTGTTGAGTCCACTGAATTCGTGGTTAAAGTATCGAACCCCCTAGGTCAGTATGTTCTAGTTGATAAAGTTTGCAAGAATTGTCCTTTGATGACTTGGGGTTACAATTTTCTTGCTGATTTGATGCTATTACTATTTGATGAATTTGATGTGATTTTGGGCATGGATTGGCTAACTCTGCATGATACTGTGGTAAGTTGTAGACAAAAGCTTATCGTATTAAAATGTCAGAACAATGAGACGCTTCGTATTGAATCAAATAATCCAAGTGGATTGCCTATTGTGATATCAGCTATGTCAGCGCAGAAATATGTGAGAAAAGGTTGCAATGCTTACCTTGCATATGTATTGGACACGGAAGTGTCTGAATCAAAGCTTGAATGAGTTCCAATGAATTGCGAGTATTCCGATGTGTTTCCAGGGGAATTACCTGGATTATCGTCGGTCAGAAAAGTCGAATTTGCTACAGAACTTGTACCAGGAACTACACTGATATCGATAGCACCTTACAGAATGACTCTTACAGAATTAAAAGAGTTGAAAGCACAGTTGCAAGAGTTGACTGATAGGGGTTTTGCTCGCCCTAGTTTTTCACCTTGGGGTGCGCTGGTTCTATTTGTTAAGAAAAAGGACAGATTGATGAGATTATGCATTGACTACCATCAACTCGAAAAAGTTACAATCAAGAACAAATATCCACTGCCTCATTGCAGATTTGTTTGACTAGTTGAAAGGTACCATAGTGTTCTCGAATATTGATCTTCGTTCTGGCTATTATCAGCTACGAGTGAAAGATTCGGATATGCAAAATGTATTTACAACCAGGTACGAACACTATGAATTTCTTGTGATGCCGTTTGGTTTAACTAACCCACCTGCTGTATTTATGGATTTGATGAACAGAATCTTCAGACCGTATTTAGACAGATTTGTTGTGGTATTTATTGATGATATTCTGATATATTCCCGAGATGAGACTGAACATGTAGAGCATCTGAGAATTGTTTTCCAAACCTTATGAGATAAATAACTTTTTGCTAAATTCAACAAAAATGTGAGTTTTAGCTCCGAGAAGTCAAGTTTTTGGGACACATAGTGTCAGCTGAAGGCATTAGAGTTTGTCTGAGTAAGATTTCAGCAGTTGTTGACTGGAAACCATCGAGAAACGTATCCGAAGTCAGAAGTTTTCTGGGATTAGCTGGTTATTACCGGAGATTTGTAATAGGGTTCTCGATGATAGCTACACCGATGATGCAGTTATTACAAAAAGATATGAAGTTTGAATGGTTTGATAAATGTCAGCACAGTTTTAACCAGTTGAAGCACTGTCAACCGAAGCACCAGTTCTGGTTCAGCCTGAATCGAGTAAAAAATTCATGATTTTCAGTGATGCATCCTTAAATGGTTTAGGTTGTGTTTTGATGCAAGAAGGCAAAATAATAGCTAATGCCTCTAGATAGTTAAAGTCGCACGAGAAAAACTATCTAACACATGACTTAGAGTTGGTAGCTATTACGTTCGCATTGAAAATTTGGCGACACCATTTCTTCGGTGAAAAATGTCACATATTTACCAGTCACAAGAGTTTAAAGTATCTGATGTCGCAGAAAGATATGAATCTGAGATAGCATAGATTGCTCAAATTGTTGAAAGATTATGAGTTAGTTATTGATTATCACCCGGGAAAAGCAATCGTAGTTGTAACACCTTAAACCCGGCCCAAACACTACAATCGGGACTAGTATGTCACTTGAGTGATTTTACAAAGCATGTCGCATTTTGGAAAACTATTACTAGGTTTAATCATTAATATCGAAAACTTAATAATTTATTAGGTCATATAAGCTATAAAGTTATAAATTACCTTGGTGAATTTTAAATAAAAACCGAAATTTTGTACATGTCTTAGCTTAATTTTAAACATAAAATTAAAATGTCTAATAATAAAACTCAACATAAACCCAAAAACATAAATAATAGTCTAGTGGCCCATGGCCTTATTACAACGAGATTTAAAACCCATTAAATAAAAATATAAAATAATAATCTAAAGTCTTTTTGCTGAATCCAAATGTTCTTTTGCATGGTCACCTTGCTCTCCTCTCCGGCCCGGTCCGATGCACTAAATGCTACCTGAAATTGTTAAAATAATAAGGTGAGTCGCGAAACTCAGTGTATAACCCTCGTGCACCATCAGACTGGGACTTAGCCCACAGATCAGAATAAAAAACATAATATAAAAGATAACATACATAGAACCCAACCCAGTCCTAGGTTTCCATACGCTACACACCACCCTTACCTGCCAATCACACCATTGGGGATTTCTACAATTAACCTACACCACTACACACCATCGATGGCAGACATGCTGCAGTTAGCTGCTCATCGTCAAGTTATGACAGAGTCACCAGGCTAAAATGGCAAAAGCCACCAGAAACAGAGTTGTGACAGAGTCACCAGGCTGAAATGGCATAAGCCACCAGAACAGATCACTTCCCCTTTTCATCAATCACCCAACCCCAAGCATACATAGAAATCAACGTATAAAACATATCTTTTTTAACAGAAACATTCACTGAGGAATGGCAGAAAACACTAACCTTATATTTAACCTTTACCCTTCTCGGGTTTTCAAACGTTATGCCAGGATTTCAGCATTTAACAGAATGTAGCAGATTTATTACTTATGTATATATATATTAGCATTCAATTTAATGGTGTGAGAAGTTACACACCTGATATACTTTTAGTCGATATTCCTGCTACCCGGATCTACTACCTCCAGTCTATAACCTTACTTAAAAGCAAGAAAAACACGGAGATTTGGCCTCCCCTACAATCGGCCAAGGGTTAGTAAATTCCAAATTTACCCACTAAAATCAATAGATCTTCTTACCTTGAAATCCCGAAAGTAACACGATTTGAGTATTACTGAACTTATGACTTAGAGATCCACGTGATTGACTCCTCTTCAGATCCCAGAATGCCAAAAATAAGAGAGAAATAAAAGATTAGTTTCTAAATTTCAGCACCCCCTCTGTATATAGAAAACCAATTCCTCCCCTTAGCAGAGATTGATTTTTGGCCAACACTGCAACACATGATAGCTCCTATCCTTTTCCCTTATCTTAATCTGTTATCTCCTCAAAAATAGCCTTTATCTACTTATTATCCACATCAAATAAATCCCTAAATAATAGCCTTGTGCCGTCCCTCCCTTACTCTTTTAAGTGGCGAAATTTAGCCCTATAACTTGGGCTTCAAGCACCCACAATTTGGGCCTTCCTCATGCACTAGTGACGCCACCCTCTTCCTTCCTTGTGGCGCCTCCTAACTTTGGGCCCCAAGCCCAATTTGACATTTTTAACATAGATACCTACTTTTAAACCTTATAATACCCAAACAGAATATTTTAACTAAGGTCTCAGCCCATTCCTGAGCCCAATTAGTACCACAAATCCTCAAATTAATATCTTAAGCACACATTACACAAAATGCACAAGCCCATAAATTCAGGATGTTACAGTTCTACCCCCCTTAAAATAAATTTCGGCCTCGAAATTTACCTGATCAAAAGAGATGGGGATATTGTTGTTGGATAACATCCTCTAGCCCCCACGTCACCTCTTCTGTGCCATGATTTCGCCACATAACTTTGACCAAAGGAACGGACTTCCTCCTCAACACCTTATGTCTCGATCCAAGATTTGCACTGGCTCCTCCTCAAAAGACAAATCTGGCCTTACTTCAATTTCTTCCACTGGCACAATGTGCGATGGATCAAAGTGATATCTTCTTAGCATCGAGAGATGAAACACATCATGTATCTGCTTCAACTCTGAAGGTAACTCCAATCGATACGCCACTGGTCCCACACATTCTAGTACCTAATAAGGTCCAATAAACTGAGGACTTAACTTACCCTTCCGTCCAAACCTCATTACCTTTTTCCATGGAGATACTTTCAAAAAGACCTAATCTCCTACTACAAATTCCATCTCCTTCCACTTTAGATCTGCATAAGACTTTTTTTGATCAAACGCTTCCTTCAACCGTGCTCGTATCAACTTAACTTTCTCCTCCGTTTTTGAAACTAGTTCTGGAACCCAACACCTGACGTTCACCCAACTCTGTCCAAATTGGGGCACGACATCTCCTTCCGTATAACACTTCATAAGGCGCCATCTGAACACTAGCTTGATAATTGTTATTGTATGCGAATTCTGCCAAAGGTAGATACTCCTCCCAACTACCCCTGAAATCAATGATGCAACCCCTTAGCATATCCTCCAAGATCTGAATTACCCTATCAGACTGACCATCAGTCTGTGGGTGAAAAGCGGTACTAAAGTCTAACCTTGTTCCCATTGCTTGATGAAGAGCCTTCCAAAATGGTGACGTGAACCTAGGGTCCCTATCTGATATGATTGACACAGGTACACCATGTAATCTCACAACCTCAGCCACGTACAACTTAGCCAACCTTTGTAGAGAGTAGTCAACACGAATCGGTATGAAGTGAGCAGATTTCGTCAGTCGATCCACAATCACCCATAGTGAATCCTTCTTAGTGGGCGTAAGGGGTAACCCACTAACAAAATCCATCGTGATCCTCTCCCATTTCCACTGCGGAATCTTCACCGGCTGTAACAACCCCGAAGGCACTTGGTGTTCAGCTTTGACTTGCTGACACATCAAACATTTACCCACGAATTCCGTTACTTCTTGCTTCAGACCTGGCCACCAGAATTGCTCTCATAAATTCTGATACATCTTAACTCCTCCAGGATGCATTGCATAAGGACTACTATGCGCCTCCCGCAAAATCATCTGTCTTAACTCCATATCCTTTGGCATGCAGACTCTCCCTCGGAAACACAAAACTCCATCACAACTCAAGCTATAATCCTCTACTTCACCATTCTGCACTTGTCAAATTCGAGGACTCAAGTCATCATCCAAAAGTTGCTTTTCCTTGATTTGACTTATCCACATGGGTCTTACTTGAAGTTCGGCCACCAGACTGCCATCCTCATACAGGCTAAGATGAGCGAACATCGCCCTTAAATTCGCTATTACCCTACGACTCAATGCATCCACCACCACGTTAGCCTTACCCGGGTGGTACTCAATCGAGCAATCATAGTCCTTTAACAGCTCGATCCACCTTCTCTGTCTTCGGTTCAACTCCTTCTGGGTAAGGATATACTTCAGGCTCTTATGGTCTGTATAAATAACTGACTTCTCCCCGTACAAATAGTGCCTCCAAATCTTTAGAGTGAACACTACCGCCGCCAATTCTAGATCATGAGTAGGGTAGTTCAACTCATGTGGTCTTAACTGTCGAGACGCATACGCAACCACTTTTCCATCTTGCATCAATACACACCCTAAACCTGTGTATGACGCATCACAGTAGATGGTAAATTCTTTTCCAGCGTCTGGCTGAATTAACACCGGTGCTTCTATCAGAATCTTCTTCAGCTTCTCAAAGCTCTCTTGCTGTTTGTCAGACTAAACAAATGGTACCCCCTTCCTTAACAACTTGGTTAAAGGTGCCGCTATCAATGAGAACCCTTCAACAAACCTTCTATAATACCTGGCCAATCCCAAGAAACTTCAAACTTCTGCCATAGACTTCGGTGGTTTCCAATCCAATACGGCTTCTATCTTCCGAGGGTCCACCCTAATTCCCTCTGTAGAAACCCCATGCCCTAAGAAAGTTACTTCCCTTAGCCAGAACTCACACTTACTGAACTTTGCGAACAACTACTTCTCTCTCAAAGTTTGCAACAGCACACGAAGATGTTCATCATGTTCCTCTTCTGACTTGGAATAAACCAAGATGTCGTCGATGAACACCACAACGAACCGATCAAGATATGGTTGGAACACCCGGTTCATCATATCCATAAATGCTGCTGGCGCGTTCGTTAATCCGAACGGTATCACCAAGAATTCATAATGACTGTACCGAGTTCGAAACGCTGTCTTATGAATGTCCTCTTCCTTTACCTTTAACTGATGATAACCCGACCTTAAATCAATCTTAGAAAAGACCGAAGCTCCTTTGAGTTGATCAAACAGATCATCGATTCTCGGCAGCAGGTACTTGTTCTTAATCGTTAACTTATTCAGCTGACGATGGTCCACGCACATACGCATGGATTCGTCCTTCTTTTTCACGAATAGGACCAGCACTCCCCATGAAGACACACTCGGTCGAATAAAACCTCGATCCAACAGTTCCTGGATCTGAGCTTTAGCTCCACCAGCTCCTTTGGCGCCATTCGATAAGGAGCAATGGACACCGGAGCTGTACCCAGAAATAGCTCTGTTCCAAACTTCACTTCGCAATCCGGGGGTAATCCTGGCAATTCCTCCGGAAAAACATCCGCGAAATCCTTGACTGCTCGAACCTTATCGACAGTCACCTCTTTAGCATCAAAAGCACTGATAAAAGTTAGAAATGCGTTGTATCCTTTCTGAATAATCTTAACAGCCTTCAATGCAGATACCATGTTGGACAAATAATTCCTTCCTTCTCCTAATATAACCATCTCCCCGCCTTCCGGGGTACTAACACCATACGCTTAGTCCCACAATCCAACTTAGCATGATGTTTAGTCAACCAATCCATTCCTAAAATAAGATCAAACTCTCCAAACAGTAATTCCATTAAGTCTGCTAGAAACACTACCCTTGAGTCTCTAAAGGTACGTCCTTAAATAGTTTGTCCACTACCCTAGATTATCCTAGAGGACTAACCACAGTCATCTTCCTAGTGGTTGTTTCAGAGTCTATACTTAGGGTCTCAGATACCGAACATGCAACATAGGAGTGGGTTGACCCAATATCAATCAAGGCAAGAACAGGGTTACCAGTAATAAGAAACGTACTGGTTATGACGTCCGGTGCATCACCATCCTCCTGCCGACGAACTGCATAAACTAGGCCCAGTTGCCTCGCGCCTACATTACTTGCACCTCTACCAGGTGCCCCACGACCTCGACCAGCCCCATTTCCTCCTCTACCTAGGCCATGACCCCTCTGTTCTGGCTGACCACCTCTCCTAGCCTGATCAGAACCTCGTCTGGCTGGCTGCACCTGATCCTTCCATGGACAGTCCTTGATCATATGCTCTATGGATCCACACCTGAAGCATCCACCGGTTCTTCTTCTACATTCCCTGGAATGTGCTTTCCCGCACCAATTACATGATCGATTCTGACCCGTCAAAGTACGAGCTGACCCATCAATCCTAGGCTTTTTCTGAGAATTCCCAGATGCTCCTGACTGCCCAAAACTTCTTTTATACTTACCCCACTCATTATCTCTTTCCTGTCTTTCAATCCATTTTACCTCCTCAGCTATCTTAACTGTTTCAACCAGGACAGCAAAGTCCCTCTCTCACTGCGGAGCTATCAATACCCTTAACTCATTTCGCAGTCCATCCTCGAACCGCACACAATGTTCATATTCAGTTGCCACCATTCCTCGAGCATAGCGGCTCAAGCGCAGAAACTCTGCCTCATATTCAGCCACAGATTTACTTCTCTGCACCAAATTTAGAAATGCCTTCATCTGGCCGTCCACATAGCTAGCCCCAACATACTTCCCTTGAAACAATTCCTTAAAATAATCCCAGTCAATCCGATCTATGGCAGTACCCTCCTTCACCGTGAGCCACCACTGATAAGCCTCATCTTAAAGAAGAGACACAACCCCCTTCAACTTCTCCTCCACCGTGAAATCCAAATCATCCATTACACGCTCAGTCGCTTCCAACCAATACTTAGCTGTGTTAGGGGCTACGCCAAAAACTCCCCTAAACACTTCTGCCCCATTGGCCCTAAGCCACTCCGGCATAGATTTCCAGGCTCCTGTGTCCATGCTACTCTAGTAACCCTCTCTAAAACCTTCAACATCGCCTGAGATACAGCATCATCTCCGGGCGCCTCATCCTGAAATTCTCCTTCTACAGCCGGCAGATCCGGCATCTCGTTTCCTGCCCGTGGCCAGACCCTACTGGCTCTGACACGGTCCTCCTACCCCTACCTCGTCCACGCGGTGGACGTCCTCTACCCCTTGTACTCATTCTTCCGTTCGTCATTTATCTGATTAAGAATTTTATGTGTCATTAATTTCTTTCACTGATTAACCATGAGCAATCTTATAAACAGTAGTTAAGAGTAATTCCTTCGAATTCGCAACTACATCTACAATTTACCCTCAAGTTTACATCTCCTAGTTCTAGGAACTACATATATTCAACAAGCAACATACAGACAACATTCATACACCTACATTTAACACTTAGGGGTATTTTCGTTATTCCTTTACCCAGGGGTATTTTCGTAATTTTATCCTACAGTAAGGTTTCTTGGTGATTTTGAGAGATAAGGGTATTTTGTAAATTTTGTAATCTGGGGTATTTCAATAATTTAGAAATCAGGGGTACTTTGGTCATTTTACAAATCAGGGCATTTTGGTCATTTTGTAAATCAGGGGTAATTTGGGTAATTTTTACAAATCAAAGGTATTTTCAAAAAAAATTTACGAAACTAAGGTTTTTTTTTAAACAGGGGTATCTTAGAGAATTTGATTTCAAAAGAATAATAGTGGCGTTCAAGTGTTTGTGGTTTTTGATTAATGTTGTGTGTTGTATGTTTTTTTTGTCTTTTAAAAACAGCTGACTTTGTAAATCGGGGTATTTCCGTAAATCTGGGGGTATATTTACAAATCATAGGTATCTTGGTAATTTCCAAAATAAGGATATTTTAACAATTTTGTGAAAACAGGGTGGCTAGTCCCTTTCGGGTTTTAGTTATGGATTTTGGCCCGTCAACAAATCCTTGCAGCTAGGGTGAATAGTCACTACGCACCAAGTAGGATTCCAGCGAAGAGGAGGTGAGTCACTAGGACTGCTTAAGTACCAAGCTCTTCCGGATCCAATCCTAGACATGCGCATGCCTGTTGCCACACCCTAGTCTTGCGACTCATTCACGGGTTTTGTTTAGTGAAATTAAGTCTTATGAGATTTTAGGAGTTGTTTCAGCTAAGCCTAAAGTCCATTCAGTCCTAATCTAACTAATCTACGTCCCATAAAGCCCATCAAGCCCACATATATTTCACACAATAGTTTAGAATACTTACCTGGCGGACTTAGGCTGGAGACGCAGGTGCCATGCCGAGAAAACTATCCTGTATAATTTATAAACATGCAAAAACCCATCTTTAGAAAACGTTTTGAGCCCAAAACCCCAAAGTTGAGTTTTGAACCGGGCTCTGATACCAATTTGTAACACCCCAAACCTGGCCCAAACACTACATCCGAGACTAGTATGTCACTTGAGTGATTTTACAAAGCATGTTGCATTTTGGAAAACAATTACTAGGTTTAATCATTAATATCGAAAACTTAATAATTTATTAAGTTATATAAGCTATAAAGTTATAAATTGCCTTGGTGAATTTTAAATAAAAACCGAAATTTTGTATATGTATTAGCTTAATTTTAAACATAAAATTAAAATGTCTAATAATAAAACCCAACATAAACCCAAAAACATAAATAATAGTCTAGTGGCCCATGGCCTTATTACAACGAGATTTAAAACTCATTAAATAAAAATATAAAATAATAATCTAAAGTCTTTTTGCTGAATCCAAATGTTCTTTTACATGGTCACCTTGCTCTCATCTCTGGCCCGGTCCGATGCACTAAATGCTACCTGAAATTGTTAAAATAATAAGGTGAGTCGCGAAACTCAGTGTACAACCCTCGTGCACCATCAGACTGGGCCTTAGCCCACAGATCAGAATATAAAACATAATATAAAAGATAACATACATAGAACCCAACCCAGTCCTCGGTTTCCATCCGCTATACACCATCCTTACCTGCCAATCACACCATTGGGGATTTCTACAATCAACCCACACCGCTACACACCATCGATGGCAGTCATGCTGCAGTTAGTTGCTCATCGTCAAGTTATGATAGAGTCACCAGGCTGAAATGGCATAAGCCACCAGAACAGATCACTTCCCCTTTTCATCAATCACCTAACCCCAAGCATACATAGAAATCGACGTATAAAACATATCGTTTTTAAAAGAAACATTCACTGAGGAATGGCAGAAAACACTAACCTAATATTTAACCTTTACCATTCTCGGGTTTTCAAACGTTATGCCTGAATTTCGGCATTTAACAGAGTGTAGCCGATTTATTACTTATGTGTATATATATTAACATTCAATCTAATGGTGTGAGAAGTTACACACCTGATATACTTTTAGTCGATATTCCTGCTACCCGGATCTACTACCTCTAGTCTATAACCTTGCTTAGAAGCCGAAAAAACACGGAGATTTGGCCTCCCCTACAATCGGCCAGGGGTTAGTAAATCCAGAATTTACTCGCTAAAGTCAATAGATCTCCTTACCTTGAAATCCCAAAAGTAACATGATTCGAGTATTACTGAACTTATGACTTAGAGATCCACGCGATTGACTCCTCTTCAAATCCTGGAATGTCGAAAATAAGAGAGAAATAAGAGATTAGTTTCTAAATTGCCATTCGGCTAGGGACTTTAAAGAGCCGAAGAAGATTTGGTTTTATCAAATCAACACTTACCTAAAGTTTCCTTTAGATTTCGACACAAGTAGGCACCCGAGAGTGATTTCGACACACATAGAAAACTAGATCTCACAATTTCGGCTTTTATGAAAAATCCCGAAACAGATAAACTATTGCGTTTTCAGCTTTTTCTTTTAGAAGATCTGGGTGGTATGTTTCGGCTAACAAGGGAAAGTGAGAAGAGAGTAAAGAGAGGCTTGATGATTCGGCTAAGATGTCTCAAAAAGATGAGAAAGAGAGGATTCGGCCAACGGAAAAAAAAGAAAGGAGAGGGAGAATAAAGTAGAAACTTTGGCAGAGAAAAGAGAAAAGATGAGAGCTTTAGCAGCAAATTTTAGCACCCCCTCTGCATATAGAAAACCGATTCCTCCCCTTAGCAGGGATTGATTTTCGGCCAACACTGCAACACATGATAGCTCCTATCCTTTTCCCTTATCTTAATCTGTTGTCTCCTCAAAAATAGCCTTTATCTGCTTATTATCCACATCAAATAAATCCCTAAATAATAGCCTAATGCCGTCCCTCCCTTACTCTTTTAAGTGTCGAAATTTAGCCCTATAACTTGGGCTTCAAGCACCCTCAATTTGGGCCTTCCTCATGCACTAGTGACGCCACCCTCTTCCTTCCTTGTGGCGCCTCCTAACTTTGGGCCCCAAGCCCAATTTGACATTTTTAACATAGATACCTACTTTTAAACCTTATAATACCCAAACAGAATATTTTAACTGAGGTCTCAGCCCATTCCTGGGCCCAATTAGTACCTCAAATCCTCAAATTAATATCTTAAGCACACATTACACAAAATGCACAGCCCATAAATTCAGGATGTTACAGTAGTTGCTGATGCTTTAAGTAGAAAATCCTTGTTTGTTCTGCGAGTGATGACTACCCGACTGTCATTATCTGATGATGGCTCGATCTTAGCCGAGTTAAAAGCTAAATTGACATTTTTACAACAGATTTGCGAAACTCAAAAATGTGATAATGAGATGTTAACTAAATGGGTACAGTGTGAGTAGACTTCTAATTCAGAATTTCAGACCTGATGATCGTTTATTATTCAGAGGTAGAGTTTGTATACTGAAGAATCCAGAGCTTATACAAAAAAATTTTGCACGAAGCTCATAATGGTAGCTTGTCTGTTCATCCAAAGAGCAATAAAATGCACAGTGATTTGAGACAGATGTACTGGTGGGTGGGAATAAAACACAAGATTTCTGACTTTGTATCCAAATGTTTGATATGTCAACAATTTAAAGCTAAATATCAGGTACCTTCAGGACTGTTACAGCCAGTGATGATACCAAAGTGGAAATGGGATAGAGTTACTATGGATTTTGTATCGAGGCTACCCCTTTCTTCAAAAAAGAAAGATGTTATCTGGGTTATTATTGATCATTTGATGAATTCTACACATTTTATTCCGTTACGTACAGATTTTTCACTTGACAAATTAGCTAAGTTATATGTTTATGAGATTGTCAGATTACACAGAGTGCCAATTTTCATAATTTCGGATAAAGATCCACGGTTTACATCGCGATTTTGGAGAAATTTACAGGAAGCTCTAGGTACACGGTTGCATTTTAGCACTGTATTTCACCCTCAGACCAATGGTTAGTCCGAGAGAGTGATTCAGGTTCTCGAAGATATACTTCGTTGCTGTGTTTTAGAGTCCAAAGGCAACTGGGCAAAATATTTACCATTAGCTGAATTCATGTCTAATAATAGTTTTCACTCGAGCATAAAGATGGCACCGTATGAGGCTCTGTATGGTCGTAAATGTCGAACTCCGTTATACTGGACTGAGCTCAGTGAGAAAAAGATACACGGAGTTGATTTGATTTGTGAGATTGAGGAAAAAGTGAAAGTGATCCGAGATAGTTTGAAAGTATCTTCAGATCGTCAGAAATCCTATGCCGATCTTAAACGTAAAGATATAGAGTTTCAAGTCCGTGATAAAGTATTTTTGAAAGTTTCACCCCGGAAAAAAGTTCTTCGGTTCGATCGTAAATAAAAACTGAGTCCGCGATTTATCGGGCCATCTGAGATTACTGAAAGAATCTTACCTGTTGCTTACAAATTAGCTTTACCGTTAGAACTTGAAAAAATTCATAATTTCTTTCACGTGTCTATGTCGCGATGATACCGATCTGACCTATCACATTTGAGATCTTAACCATATGTTATGGTTTAACAACCCTATTTCGTTATAGTAGTTCTGACAAGGACTTTTGATGGCATTAAATATGGATCAGGCAAAAGAGAGGACTGGGTCTGTAAACCCAATCCTTAAGTTTAAGAAACGAGCGGTGTCTGCTGTTCGAGATTGGTCACCGGGTTGTGGACCGGCTTCTGAACAGCACCTTAGGCAGATAACGGTGGTGTTGGCTACGGATAGCATTGACATAGGCTGTATCATCTTGTCAGTAATCAGGTGTGTAGATCTCTAACACACTACTTAACTGTAAAATATATGTGCTATGGGCTAAAAAGCCAGTAAGAGGCAGTGTAGACAGTCGAATAAAACCCTAAAAGGGTTAGGCAAAGGATGTCAGGTACGTGATCATAGAAATCTCTATGTGTATCGATGTATGTAACAACCTGTGAGCTTTTAGGTATTATTCTGTTTTGATTCTGCATGAATGTATGCATGGGATGGGGTTGATATGATGAAGGGGAAGAGCATGTTAAAAGGTCACTTAGTGATCGGTGGTTAAACCACGATATGTATATCTAGGTCACAATAGTGATCGGTGGTTTTGCTACACTTGATTATAAGGTCACACAGTGATCGGTGGCTCTGCCACAGTGGATTATATGGTCACATGGTGATCAGCATTTCAAATGACAGCATAACTGTTGATATGGTGTGTAGCGGATGGAGGGTTGATTGTAGAAATCCCCAATGTGTGATGGTTGGTATAGGTTGGTGTGTAGAGGATGGAATTCTAGGATGGGTTGGGCTATGCATTATTTATTATTTTTCATGTTATTATGATTATTGCCTTTATGTATGGGCCAGGGCTCATAATGTGTTTGTGGGCCTCAGGTCATTGTGTGTTTTGGGATTTATACACTGAGTCTTGGTGACTCAGCCTTTCATTTTTCTCTACTCTTTCAGATGAGCAGTAGATCGTGGACATGGGAGCCGAGACGGACTCGAGGGGCCATCACGTTACTTATTTTCATAAACTATTTCGGGTGTTTGCCTGAGTTATAATTTTTGGGACTATTAATGTAATAAGTCCTCTGTAGCTTAGGTTATCAATTTATATGGGTTTATGTTTATACTTTGAATTTTATTTTCAAAGACTTACTTACTATAAGAAATAAAATGGGCTTTTCAAACAAGTAATTTGTATAGAAGAAATAAAAATGCTACAAATGTTTTCTTCAATTGACACTTATTCAATGAATACCTCTACAAATCAACTGAGATTTCAAATGCTTTCAAAGAGAAGTTTTTAAACTTTAAACTCGTAACAGACCAGATTTGGTCGTGGCGTTTGGGCTGGGTTTGGGGTGTTACAACATGTTATCTCCTCAACGGATGTCGACATTTAGCCTGATATGACATATAGTGAAGAACTTATCAAAATTCTGGCACGAGAGGTGAAAGAATTGATAAAGAAAAACATAGCTTTAGTAGAAGTTCTCTGGCAGTGACAGGGAATAGAATAAGCTACCTGGGAAACTGAGGAAGCTATGAGAAAGCAATATCCAAACCTCTTTTCTGGTAAGATTTTCGGGGACGAAAATCTCTTTAGGGGAAGAGTTGTAACAGCCCATTTTCAGTGAAATAGGAATAGTGGGTTCGGGACGACAAATCCAAAGTCAAAAAATTCATTTTATTATTATTTTATTATTTATAGCATGATAGAAATATCATATAAAAATTTCGTTAAGAAATTTTACCGTTTACATGTTCAATTTAATAAAAATGACTAAATCGCGTAAAGTGCAAAAGTTTGGTTCTAATAGCTAAAGGTATTAAATAGATATATAACATTGATATGGAGGTCCTTATATGGTAATTAGCCCATTAGTATGTTAGTGGATGATAATGGCTTTGCAATTTATTAATTTGAATTAATTTTGAAGGTTAATAAGTAAATAGTAAATAAACGATAAATTAAAAGTAATAAAATAAAACTGTCATCTTTAATTATCATTTTCCACTGATTTTAGAATAAGAAAGGAAGTCATGGAAGACCTAGGTTTGACCAACCTTGTTTTGTCCAATTAGGTATGGATTTTAATCTGTTTTTAGTGATTTCTATGTTTTTGAGATTGTTATAGCTTAATCTAGATAGCCCGGGG
This sequence comes from Gossypium bickii, assembly GCA_025503065.1. Taxonomy (NCBI): domain Eukaryota; kingdom Viridiplantae; phylum Streptophyta; class Magnoliopsida; order Malvales; family Malvaceae; genus Gossypium; species Gossypium bickii. The sequence continues at coordinate 2,792,342 of CP106720.1, read as the reverse complement.
ACTAATTTCTATGTCAATTCATGAATTGACAGATTATAGTTCAGTACACCTCGTGTGTACTACCCGCGTATCCAACGATATTCTAAATGGTTCAGCAGGCAATGTTCTGTTTCGAGATTACATGAGTTTAATATAAACTACTATAGGTATTTACATGAGATATATGAAAATGATTCGTACATGATAAATAGATAACATGAGATATATGAAAATGATTCGTACATGATATATAGAAACGTGAAGTGGAAATTATATGTACATGGAAGTTTGATTGTTGTTGAGCTCATACATGTTTCTTGATATTATATGAATTACATGACTAACCTGGTTGATGAGGATATGTGTTTAGCCTTTTGGCCAAATTGAGTTGGATATGTTTTGCATGCTTAACTTAAATGTGACTAAATGGTAAGTTAATTTCTTTGTTATACAAACTTACTAAGCTTAAATGCTTACTCTGTGTTATTTTCCATGTTTTATAGTGATTCGGAAGCTCATTCGGGTTGGAAGCTTGTCGGAGCTATATCACACTATCTATCAGCTCTTTTGGTACTTTTAATTATTTAATTTTTGTTATAATGACATGTATAGGTTATTTTGGATAATGTTGGCTTATGTGTGATGTTGTGGTTATGGCCATATGCTTTGGCTTGTGCTTTGGTATATTTTGCTATGTATATATAAATGGTCTTATCATGTTTGATGCGTGGTTTGGTATAGGTAATATGTGAATTGATTTATGTTTGATGGATGAAAATTTAAATGGTAGTTGAATATGCATTTGGATATGTATTATAATTTGGAGTGATTTAGTGCTTATTGTGGAAAGTACATATGCATAATTAGGTAAGTTTTTGAATGGTTAGTATCGGTGTTTTTAGTGCACAAATTACAAGTGACTTACATGACCATTTGATGCTAGATATCAAGTACATAAATGTTACTAAATGGTATGTTTTGATTAATGATCTACATGGTAATTTTTTATACAAATATGCGTATGAGTTTCGATATATTGAATGTTTAGATTTTCATGTTATAAGCTATTATTTGAGGTGCCTAAGGGCATATTGGTTGTATGTGATGATTTTACATGTTTAAGGCTTGATTTTGGCTTGTTTTGGATGCATATTTATGACTTATGTATATGCAAAATGTTGAGTATAGGTGGATGCCAAATTGGGTGAGAAATTTGGCTTGTAAAATGGCCTATTTTTGTCCACATGGGCAAAGACACGGGCGTATGTCTCAGCTGTGTATAAGACACGGCCAAGTGACACGACTGTGTGTCCTCTGTGTCTTTTAATGAGTGCAAGTCAGTATGCTTACATGGCCTAGCACACGGGCATTACTATCTACAACTAAATATGTATTGAAACTAAGCTCCAACATTAGTTACGAACTCGAAGATACATGTGACATAGATTTAGCCTGGACTGGTAGTCTATTTTCGTTTTAAAGGTTTATCTTAGACTAGTAACCTTACATGTATATTAATCCATGAAAATGGTGCCTTCTGAAAAGGAACTAAAGGAAAATTATTAACCAATGGAGTTTTATGCATGTCCCGGGACGATGATGGGAAAACCTCACAAAACATGAATTTAGGAAAATTCATATCGTAAACACATCAAGAAAGAATAGCTTTTGTAGAAAACCCTAAAAGAATAGCCTTTGTGGAGAACACTAAAAGAATAGTCCTTGTGTCAAACTCTGAAAGAATAGCCTTTGTAGCAAACTCTGGAAGAATAGCCTTTGTGGCGAACTCTGAGAGAATAGCCTTAGTGGAAAATTATGAAGGGATAGCCTCTATGGTGAATCCTGTAAGGATAGCCTTTATGGCCTACTCTAGATGGAATGCCCTTGTGGCTTGTCTTAATAGGACTTTCAATGAATAACTTTGAAGGATGTTCTTTGTGGCATATCACAATAAGGCCTTCGTGGTGTTTCCTAATCAATTTCCCCTATGGCGAGTTCTGTATGGTTTCTAAATGAAATCAATGAAATCAATAAGGACGAAATATATCTATAGACTATATGGTAAAGTATTTCACAAGACTAAAACACGGTCGGAAATAAAAAATTGAAGCGATATTGAGAAGGAAGGGTTAATATTGAAAATGTATGTTCAATAAGGATGTGAACTTGGTATGTTCGAAGGAAGTACTAACTGCCTCTAAACATACAACGTCCAGAGTGTGAATACTTCAACTAAAGATGTAAGAATGAGGCAGTGTCTAAAAGTATACGGGTCAAGTTATAATATAATTTTTTACAACAAAGTAGGAGAGTACTCCGAGAACCATACCCAAGGGAGGTGGGTACTAAACTAATGTTAACCTAAACGCAAATAGATTTAGTTAGTAATCTAAATAAATTATATTAAGAATAAACATAAATAAGACATTTTTAGGTTTTTTATAAATAAAAAAATAAAAATTGCATAAAAGAGTGAACTTTAGAAAACTAATATCTAAACACAATCAAATCTAGGCATGCGTGATTAGCTTGCTTCGGTGGTTATAACTAACTCCTATTTTGGGTTTCTATTCAATCAACTAGTAGTTACGTTAGCAAGGTCTCTTGATCTTCAACTAAACTAACGAGTCGACAAGAATTACTTATCTTTCAACCTCACAATTCAGGTCGGCTAAATGTAACCTCCCAAACCCGGCCTAGACATTATGGCCAAATCATGAAAGTCACATTGGTCACCTAAGCGATGAACCTACTCTATCGAAAGTTGAAACCTTAAAACTGCAGTCCTTCATTAATTCTGAAAAATGTTCATTTAATTAATCTAACCATTATTAAGTCAAGATAGTGAATTAGGTGTGATTTTTCGAAAAACTCAATACACATCATTGCCTTTGAAAAATATTTTGTTTATCTTGGTTACAGCAGAAAGTATGCCATACTATCCCAATTATTAACTTAGCCAAATAACATGCATAGTTCAATTTCTATATATATAAATCCGAAAATCCATCCTAAGAATGAAAATCATGCATGCATGAAAATCCCCAAACGAAAACAGTCCCAAACCACAGTTTTAAATAATTTTACAATCTAAAAAAACTGAATAATAATATAATAGAAAACTAAATAAATAAAATCATAATGGTGTTTCGAGTCAAAATGTAACATCCCCAAACCCGGCCCATTCACTACGACCGAATCTGGTTATGTTAGTGCGGAAAAGTCGGTGGAAAATCTATTTAACTTAGAAAAATTTAAAACTTGCTAACTTTAAAAAAATCCATGTTTATTTAAACTTATGATTAAAACTTTGTTATTAAAATATACTCATACTAAAAGATTAATATACCCAAGCCAAATTGAATAAGTAGGTTGGAAAAATATAATCATCTTCACAAAGTGTTTCAAATTCTTCAAATCATAATAAATACTAATAAAATAATAACAAAAATAAATAAGAGTCAAAAGGCCTTTATTACATATTCCATTTAAACCCAAATACTTAAAGTAAGCCTAAAACATTTAATCTCTTCTTCGCATGGGCCACCATGTGTCCATTCCAACCCGGTCCGATCGACGTGTCACTGCGATGCTTAAAAGTTGGGTGAGTCATACGGACTCGGTGTGTAACCAAACCATCGAAATCCACCCACATGCTAACCACATAACATCCCAACTATCAAATGCAACATGCAAGTATAATTATTAGACATTACCACAATGCGGGCTTGGCCTACCTTCAAATTATAACAATTCTTTGGGCTAGGCCCTTTTCACATTAGTCCATCGACCTTTGGGTTTGGCCAATGTCCACGTATGTTCCCAAAACATACCTATTCATTGGGCTTGGCCCATTTTCATATTATTTCATAAAGCGGAATAATGCAATCATGAAACCCACCCAAACCTAGGGTCCATCCGCTACACACCCCCTTATCCAAATTTACCACACACCGGGGACTATCAAGTCACCTCTCCTTTTCCCTCCAAAAAGGCAACCAATGCCATCCATGATGTAGCATATAGCTAACATCAAACCACGATGGAGCACACAAAGCAATCCATCAAGCCACGATATGGCATAAGCCGATATCAATCAAGGTAACCACGCAAACTAAATCGCAAAGATCCACAACGCGACCTCGATCGGCGCCAATCCACGATGTAGCACAAAGTCGACATCAACCACGTACTCAAGTACACCCGTACCTTCTTTTCATAACCCACCCATGCTCATGCCACATAAAATATAATCGTGATAATGCATGCACATGCTTATTAATATCCATAAACATACTCACAAACAAATAATCACATTGCAACAGGTCGATACTAACTCGATCATCGCTATATACCCCTTAAGGGTACCATTTTCACATTTAATTGCACTTATTAGCATCATACAACATAAGCGAGATATATTCAAATCCGGAAACAATGGTTTAACTACACACCTTATAACCTGGAGCTCTAAACCCTCGATCCCGACGCTATCAACTAAGCGAAACTACCGCTATCGCCTATAGCTATCTCCCGCCACGCCCACACTGGTGGCCAATCCCGGCTCTTGAAACCGCTCTTTTCTTGAACTTCTGAATAGAGACCTTCCCTTGCCCACTACATTGGTTGTGGCCTCCATAAAAAACTTAATCAGTAAACAGTTAACCCCAAAACACCACTTAAGTACTTAATCTTAAAAAATAACCTTACCTCCACTTGATCAAACCAGAAGCTGCTACAAGCGGAGGCTTGGCTAACCACTAAAACTTCTTGAGTATCTCAACTACGGAACCCGAAGAGATCTAAGCTAACATTCGGCCCAAGTGCTATCAAGTTGAGAGAAAGAAATTCGGCAAAGGGGTGATGGATGTAGATTCGGCTATTAAATCAAGGGGTAGAGAAACAGTGGTTTCGGCCAAAAGAGAGGAGAAAGAAAGGTGTGGGGTGTACTTTCTGGTTTTGAAGTGAAAAGGAAGGAAATAGGGAGAGTGAAGGGTTGGCCACTTGGAAAAAAATGTGAGAGAAGAAGAATAACAAGCTTTGGAGAGAAAAGGTTTGGCAACCAAGGAAATGGGAACCAAAATTCGGCAAGGGAGAGAAGGCAAATGGTGAATGAATAATGAGCACCTCCCCTATTTATACTAAAAGGCCAAGCTCCAACCCCAAAAATAATCCTCAAAATTCTCCTAAAATACCTCCCTTCCACCCATTCAAAAAGCTTTGAAAAAGTCAAACCTAACTAGCCAAATTCAAAAAAAGATGACCAAGTCTTCTCCACCTTTTAAGCCTTTCAAACCGTCCATCCACCCCACCAAGATGACGCAAAAACAATGCCCATCTCTTTGCTTCCTTGAATCGAACATGAGACCCTTCCTCCCGCAAATGGCGTCACCTTCCAAGCTCTAAAGTGGCGCCTTCCTACCACTTTGCCAAGCCTATCTTTGTGCCATATTTCCACCAAAAATTCTCTTAAGGCCCCTCTATCCAAGCTCCCCCTTTTAGCCCCTAAAAGCAGAAACATTTTCTAAGGCAACCTACCACCACCTAGGGTTCTCGGGACCCAAAACTTACCCAAACACACACTTTGAAGTGTGCCAACACCCGAGCTAAGCACTGAAATCCAACCCCTAAAACCAGGGTGTTACAATTCTACCCTCCTTAAAATAATTTCGTCCCCGAAATTACTAAACTAACAGTCCAATTCCTCCCGCTACGCTATGGCTGCGCACTCTTATCTTAAAGAGCTAACATACTTCCCAATCATAGCCTCTAAGTTCGCACACAAAATTCACAGCAACTCAGAAAAGAGCTATCCCCACAAGCAAGCAAAGCATTTAAAACATGCACCAAAGTAGAGGAGCTTACCCGATATCACCTCCTTGGTTGATTCTGACTGGAACCATTCCCTCCATGGCTTGAACCATGACCCCTCGTTGATCGAGGACAGTTCTTAACTAGATGTGCCTTAGATCCGCACCGAAAGCATGTTTTACTATTCCCCCAACACTCTCCTGTGTGAGGTCTTCCACATCGAGCACAGAGACAATTCCGATTCTCAAAGAATCGCGCGGGTGTATGTACCGTATTCCCAACTCTTGGTCTTTTCGAGCATCTCAAGCGATCTTTGACGGCTCAAGCCTTCTCTTATTCTCGTTCCTATTCTTTCCTCGGTTTTCCCTTACCGTCCTCTTAACTTCTTCGGCTATACGAGCTTTCTCCACTAGCACCGTGAAATCTCTTTCCCTCTGCGGAGCGATCAGCACTCGAAGTTCATCTCGCAATCCGTCTTCAAACCGGGACGCACCTCTCATAGTCAGTGGCCACAATTCCCTTAGCATACCGACTTAGCGGTACAAATTCTCGCCGTGATTCTCGCTATCGACTTATTTCCTTGCACGATTTAGAAACGCCTTCCTTTGCGTATCTAAGTAGCTTGCTCCAACGTATTTTCCTTCAAACTTTTCCTTAAAGTAATCCCAATCCAATCGACCGCAAGTACACCTTGTTTGACAGTGAGCCACCATCGATAAGCCTCGTCCCGTAGTAGCGAAACAGCACCTTTCAACTTTTCCTCTGGGGCACAATCCAAGTCGTCCATAATTCTCTCGACTCCTTCTAGCCAATACTCCGCTACGTTCGGAGCCGTTCGAAACACACTCTAAAAACTTCACCCGTTCGACCTAAGTCTCTCGGACACGACTTCCGAGCTCCATTTCCCTACTAGCTCTTGCCCACTTTGTCAAGCACGCGTAACATAACTGCGACACTCACGTCCTCTTCACTTATCGGATCTTGTTCCTCTACATCCACCGCTAGCGCACGCCAACTTTCGAACCATAGCGGACCTACCGGTTAGAAGTCGTCATTCTACCTCTACCGCGTCCCTAGAACTCATCTCTGGCGCTTGATTTAATCTGTTTAGAAAGTTTTATGGATTAGAAATTATTGTTTCACCTTGTTTTATCCACGAGCAATTTTATGCAATGAAGGTTCAGGAGAGTAGTTCTTTCGAGCAATCAAGTTTCCTTTTCCTACCCGGTGGTAATTTCGTCATTTTTCCTAAAGAGATATTTGGTAATAACTCAAAGTGTCAATTTTGAAAATAGTTTTTCCAACTTAGAGATTTTTCAAAATTTGCAAATCTCAAGAGTCATCTTGAAAATTTTGTTTCTCAAACGAAGTGTGTTGCAAAAATTTGAGAAAGTAGGTCATTTTCGTAATTTTGGAAATCATGGGCATTTTCGTAAATTCTCAAAATCGAGATATCACCACATTTTACAAAATAGAATTTTCGATATTTAGTAAAGTAGGAATATTTCGAGTAGAAGTTGAGAGAAATTTGAAAATTTAGAAACCAAGGGCATTTTGTAATTTTGTCAACCAGGGGTATTTTCAGTAAATTTCCACAAGTCGAGTATCCTAATATTTTGAAAACTCGGATTTTAGTATTTTGCAAGGTAAAGAGCATTTTATCAAAATTTGAGGGTAGTACTGATAATTTTGTCTGAGGGCATTTTGGTAATTTTGCCACTAAGGGCATTTTGGTAATTTTGTAAATCGAAAGAAAAACGTCCTTCAAAATCAGATTTAAGGTTTCACAAACGAGAGGGTAAATTTGAAAATTTAAAAGCAGGGAATTTAGAAAGCAAAGAAGGCTAATTCCTTTCGGGTTTTAATAATTAGTTGACTGTGAACAAGTCCTCTTGGTTAAGGTGAACAGTAGCTAGCTACGCACCAGGTAGGATTCGAGTAAAGAGGAGGTGAGTCGCTAGGACTGCTTAAATACCAAGCTCTTACTGAATACCACTCCTAGACATGCGTACAGTGGTTACCACACCTTAACTCGGCGACTTACTTCACAGGTTTGTTTAAGAGCTTTAAGTTTTATGCAAGTGTTTGAGTAGACTAATCCTAGGGTCCAATAGCCTTAATATTCTAAACTACGAGCCCAACTAAGCCCATAACAGTTCATAATAACAAATTACTTCCAAAGTTCAAGTACTTACAGTGGACTTGAATTGAGGTACAGTGCCATGCCAAAATATCACGAAAACCTTTTATAAAGCCCATTTTTTCAAAAAGTCCATTTTGAAAAGCTCATTTTGCCCAAAACCCTCAAAGCCGAGTTTTGAACTTGGCTCTGATACCAAACTGTAACATCCCCAAACCCGGCCCATTCACTACGACCGAATCTGGTTATGTTAGTGCGGAAAAGTCGGTGGAAAATCTATTTAACTTAGAAAAATTTAAAACTTGCTAACTTAAAAAAATCCATGTTTATTTAAACTTATGATTAAAACTTTGTTATTAAAATATACTCATACTAAAAGATTAATATACCCAAGCCAAATTGAATAAGTAGGTTGGAAAAATATAATCATCTTCACAAAGTGTTTCAAATTCTTCAAATCATAATAAATACTAATAAAATAATAACAAAAATAAATAAGAGTCAAAAGGCCTTTATTACATATTCCATTTAAACCCAAATACTTAAAGTAAGCCTAAAACATTTAATCTCTTCTTTCGCATGGGCCACCATGTGTCCATTCCAACCGGTCCGATCGACGTGTCACTGCGATGCTTAAAAAGTTGGGTGAGTCATCTGGACTCGGTGTGTAACCAAACCATCGAAATCCACCCACATGCTAACCACATAACATCCCAACTATCAAATGCAACATGCAAGTATAATTATTAGACATTACCACAAACGGGCTTGGCCTACCTTCAAATTATAACAATTACTGGGCTAGGCCCTTTTCACATTAGTCCACTGACCACTGGGTTTGGCCAATGTCCACGTATGTTCCCAAAACATACCTATTCATTGGGCTTGGCCCATTTTCATATTATTTCATAAACGGAATAATGCAATCATGAAACCCACCCAAACCTAGGGTCCATCCGCTACACACCCCTTATCCATTTACCACACACCAGGGGACTATCAAGTCACCCTCTCCTTTTCCCTCCAAAAAGGCAACCAATGCCATCCATGATGTAGCATATAGCTAACATCAAACCACGATGGAGCACACAGCAATCCATCAAGCCACGATATGGCATAAGCCGATATCAATCAAGGTAACCACGCGAACTAAATCGCAAAGATCCACAACGCGACCTCAGTCAGCGCCAATCCACGATGTAGCACAAAGCTGACATCAACCACGTACTCGAAGTACACCCGTACCTTCTTTTCATAACCCACCCATGCTCATGCCACATAAAATATAATCGTGATAATGCATGCACATGCTTATTAATATCCATAAACATACTCACAAACAAATAATCACATTGCAACAGGTCCGATACTAACCTGATCATCGCTATACCCCTTAAGGGTACCATTTTCACATTTAATTGCACTTATTAGCATCATACAACATAGCGAGATATATTCAAATCCGGAAACAATGGTTTAACTACACACCTTATAACTGGAGCTCTAAACCCTCGATCCCGACGCTTATCAACTAGCGAAACTACCGCTTATCCGCCTATAGCTATCTCCCCGCCATTGGCCCACACCCGTGGCCAATCCCGAATCACTGAAACCGCTCTTTTCTTGAACCGGAATAGAGACCTTCCTTGCCCACTGGATTGGTTGTGGCCTCCATAAAAAACTTAATCAGGTAAACAGGTTAACCCCCAAAACACCACTTAAGTACTTAATCTTAAAAAAATAACCTTACCTCCACTTGATCAAACCGACTGCTACAAACGGAGGCTTGGCTAACCACTAAAACTTCAGAGTATCTCAAACTATTCTGAACCAGAAGAGATCTAAGCTAACATTCGGCCCAAGTGCTATCAAGTTGAGAGAAAGAAATTCGGCAAAGGGGTGATGGATGTAGATTCGGCTATTAAATCAAGGGGTAGAGAACAGTGGTTTCGGCCAAAGAGAGGAGAAAGAAAGGTGTGGGGTGTACTTTCGGTTTTGAAGTGAAAAGGAAGGAAATAGGGAGAGTGAAGGGTTTGGCCACTTGGAAAAAAAATGTGAGAGAAGAAGAATAACAAGCTTTGGAGAAAAAGGTTTTGGCAACCAAGGAAATGGGAACCAAAATTCGGCAAGGAGAGAAGGCAAATGGTGAATGAATAATGAGCACCTCCCCTATTTATACTAAAAGGCCAAGCTCCAACCCCAAAAATAATCCTCAAAATTCTCCTAAAATACCTCCCTTCCACCCATTCAAAAAGCTTTGAAAAAGTCAAACCTAACTAGCCAAATTCAAAAAAAGATGACCAAGTCTTCTCCACCTTTTAAGCCTTTCAAACCGTCCATCCACCCCACCAAGATGACGCAAAAACAATGCCCATCCTGCTGCCTTGAATCGAACATGAGACCCTTCCTCCCGCAAATGGCGTCACCTTCCAAGCTCTAAAGTGGCGCCTTCCTACCACTTTGCCAAGCCTATCTTTGTGCCATATTTCCACCAAAAATTCTCTTAAGGCCCCTCTATCCAAGCTCCCCTTTTAGCCCCTAAAAGCTGAAACATTTTCTAAGGCAACCTACCACCACCTAGGGTTCTCAGGACCCCTAAAACTTACCCAAACACACACTGAAGTGTGCCAACACCCGAGCTAAGCACCAGAAATCCAACCCCTAAAACCAGGGTGTTACACAAAAGTTTGCCGTATGTCTGCATGCCAATTCTGATCCTAAGATCATTCATTACTTGAGAAGTTGAAGTAATGGGGTGAGCTTAACAAGCTTAGTATGAGTCTAAACAATCCAGCATATCACATACATTCAAGCATTTTCTCATAGAACCAAATAACACAATCAATATTCATAATAACACTCTCATGTAACATGATCATAACATAATGCAATTATGAATTCCTACCCAAACCATCCGCTACACACCACGAGTTCTCTAGAACCCTTCAGCTAAACTCCAACGTATCTGAGCAAAGCTCGATGTAATGCAACAAAATCGCCAATATCATATAAAGCGATGAAATTGCAAATTCCCTTAGTACTTCAGGAGCATTGCATTGACCATTTATAAATGCGGGCTTAATATACCGCCAAAACTCCACGGAACTCCTCCATCATCCACATAATCCCACGCCATGCACATACAATATCTCATACTATCTCATACATAGACATAAATCAATATTTTTCACATTTAGTTGGCATTCTCAATATATGCCCTCAATAATCACATACTTTCAGAATATGGAATCAATAATCCAACTTTCAAATTACCATAAAGATGGTATTACTCCCAAAACACAATTTCATGTGCTTTCACATTTCTTTTCTGTAACATCCTGGAAAGGGCCTATGCATTTTCGGTTTAATTGTACGAAGTAACATGTTTTATGTACTAAGAATAAATTTTGAATATTTTTGGAAACCCGAAAATGAATGAAAATGATTTGGAAATGAACATTTCTGGAAACTTGGAAATGTAAGGAAATGATTCAAAAGAGGAAAGTGGACATTTCTGGAAACTTGGAAATGTAAGGAAATGATTCAAAAGAGGAAAGTGAACATTTCTGGAAACTTGGAAATGTAAGGAAATGTCAAGTTTACAGAGCCGAACAAAAATTTTGGAAACTTAGAAATGACTTAGAAATGTCGAGTTTTAAAGTTTAAAAGAGGAAATTAAGGCAAGGTGGCCTTAAAAGAAAAAGTTGGTGAAATTTGACACACAAACAGGCTTGGAAAAGTGGCCTGAAGATGCCACCTAGGGCCTTTGGAAATGGCGCCACATGCAAGGTGTTGGGCCTGAGTTCGAGTCACTTGGGAAGCAAATAAAGGAAGTTTTATTTTTGCATCCAGAAGCCTGAGGTGGACGGCACAAGCCTTCTAGAAAGGAGGAGTTTTATTTTCATAAATAATCGATTAATAAGGTGATAAATAAGGGATTTAATTTGGATTATTTTTGAATAGATAATAAAGGATTATTCTCTAATTATTTTAAATTAATGAGATAAACTTATCAATAAAGAAGAGCGGTGGCCAAGTAAGGGATTCTGAGTAGTAGTTTCGGCTATAAAAGGAAGAAAATAGGGCTACTCATCAATTTTTCTTCCTCCTCTCTCTCTTTGAATTTTCGAGTGCTCTCTTCTCTTCTCTTCTCTTTTTCTTTTGTCAAGCCGAATCTATAGTCCACCATTGTCAAAATTCTCAAGTTTTCTTTTCTTCTTATTTCTTCTTACCAATCCATTCAAAAGTCGAATCTTGGAAGGGCTTCAAGCATAGGTGCTGTTGATTTCTTCAAAGGTAAGAACAAGTTTGATTTCCATTCTTTTCTTTTAGATTAGCCGAGAGATAATCTAACCCCATACATATTATGGTTGCCGAATATGGAAGGATCTTTCGGATTATCAGAGTAGTCGACTAAAAGGAGGAGTATTCGGGATTTCTAAGATTAAGGTAAGACATGTGAATATTCGGCCAAAGGCCTTGATTTATGTTTCGATGATTAAGATTAAGTCTAACGTAAGGTTTTAGGGATTTTGACATTCCTAGGAAACAAGAGGCAGTTTAAGGATTTGTTGGTGTTCCAATCGGCAACAAGGTAAGAATACTAATCCTACTAGGATTTGGAATTTTGGCCGAATGGCTTTTTATTAAGGTAATAAGTGATAAATCAATGTAGGGATTAAGGATCTAAGCATTAGATCAAGCTTTTTGGGATCTCAAGGAAATTTTAAGCGAATCAGGTGTGTACCCCACACTATGTTATAATATGTATTATGGCCATGTTTATTAAAAATGTGTTAATAAGAATATGAAAATGGCTAAGGTACCATGTTATGGTACTAAGTACTCAGGTACGTTTCCTACTTCTACTAGGAATATGAAAAATATTATTAGTAACATGAGAATATGATAAGAATGTGAACTCTGGCATATTTATGCATATTATTATTATATGGGGCATATGGGTATGTTTGAAAGGGGAAGTGAATGTGGTGACCTAAGACCACGAACACGGTGACCTAAGACCGTGATATCTGAAAAGTGGTGACCTAAGACCACAGTAATCTGAATGTGGTGACCTAAGACCACGAATGCAGTGACCTAAGACCGCAAATTGGTGTGTAGTGGAAGGAGGGTCGACTTAGTAGTCCCCACGGTGTGATTGGCAGGTACGGGGGTGTGTAGCGGATGGACAATTAGGTTTGGGTTTGGGAATGCATCATAACTTGTATACCTTGTTCTGAATGTGTAACTCTTGTATGCCTAACCCTATTATGATTTAGTGTCGTGTACACATTGAGTGCATTTGACTCACCCGTTGTGGGAACATGTTTTGGTGTGACGCAGTGATGGACCAGGTCGGCGGGAGCTTAGTGGTGGCCATGCGCAAGTTTGATTTTCCTTATTTTTGGACTCTTGTTATTTTAAGTATTTTATAATTTTATTTCGGGTTTTTATTTGATGTAATAAGGCCATAAGGCCATAGTGCACTATTTTATTTCTGTTTATTGTTTAACTATGTTATAAACTTTATTAAGCTAAAGTTTTAAGAAATTTATTTTAAATGTACTCTAAATGTTTTATTCTTAAAATTATAAAGGGTTTCCAATATAAAAAAAATGAATTCGTTTTCATCATAAGCCCAACCGAAACAATATATTTTTTTAAATCACACAAGTTTTCCCTAAGAAACAAAAGAACTTTGAACCGGTTTACTTGAGGAACATACCAAATCTGGTCAAAGCTCGTGGGCCGGGTTTGGGGTGTTTCATTTTCTGTGTGCATGTACAACAGTCTTTCAAACATATCATAGAAATTCACTTGTACAAATACATCATGCATAAGCCTTAGTTTCATTCATAAAAATTCCATACATACCACCAATCATACATTAAATTAACCACACATTCATGACAATGTCAATCATTCAATCATTCAATCAAACTAGTAACAATGCTACCATGCCAAATAGTTAGGGCTCGTAACGTACCTGATTCGGCCACTAACAAATTTAATTTCTTAGATATTAAGCCAAGCCTAATCAGCAAGATAAACCATCAATTTAATCATAACATTTATTATTATCAAACAAGTAATTGATTTTAGGTCCCACACCTTATTTACGCTATTTTGCAACACACCAGTGAATCTTATAGTTTCTTTAATAAACTTTAAAACGGACCTAAATTAATTAAATTAAAAGAAATTAGTATATAACTCGATAATTAAATCTCTTATACATCCCCTAAACCCCCACTTATGGGTTCAATCCAATCTTCACAATTACCATTATTTTTCGAATCCAAACTAGTTAGATTCCTGACACTATTTTAATGCAAATCATACGCGCGAAAGATTCGCATTACTGTTGATTTGGAGCATTCGGATCAGAAACTAACACATTTAACTACTGGAAAATAAATAGCTAATCTTGATTAAAATCCTTCATTTAATCAATCCATAACCCTTTTCCCAAAATTAATGTCGAAACAATTAACTAGTTTACGATTACCCACACTTACACTTCCCGAATTGTTAGATCCAATTTGTCGATTGGTCAAGAATGATTTTTCCAAATTAAAAAATGTTTCAAGGCTGATTAGGAGGGTTTCAAGAACCCAAAATCATGCTAGAAAAAGATGGAAAATTAAAGAACAACAGCCTCCTTTCTTGCCCATAGGCATGAGCACCACCACCCGTTGTGGCCAATTTTGGGGGTGATAAAAAACCACTTTAGGAATTGATTAAAAAGTTTGAAATATCCATTGAATCTTTAAAAGTCCCCCAAATTTCAATTATAAAAATTTAGGTTTTTATTTATCAGGATTTAGCAAGAAAACAAGAGAGAAAGAGATCTTACACAAGCTAGATGCTATGGGCAGCAATGGCATTGCTTGGCAACAATAGGGATCAGTCTTGGAGACTTAATATTTCAGATTTGGGGCTGATTTAATTAGATAAAAATGGAAGCAATATGATGGAGGATATTGTGCAAAATCTTATGGCAAAAAGAAAAGAAAAAAGACGATAAAACTAGGTGTTATCGGTGATGACAACAATGGAGGAAAAATGAAAAATTAAAGATCAAGGAAGAGATGAGAGGGGAGGGAAGGCTATAGTGAGAGAAAAAGGAATAAAGGTTGATTATCTTGTGTAAAATTAACATTTATACCTAAGTTACAAGGGTATAAATGGAAAACACATTAAAAATAAGGGATTTTTTTGTAAAATTTAATTATTTTGCAAGGGAAGATATTTGAACTTGGGACCTCAAATTAAATTCCATAATTTCACATTTAACAACTAACCAAATAGCAAACTCCTCCTTTTTTATATATTTCTACATTCTCATTAAACTGAATTTTGGGATGTTACAAGTTCAAGTCTAAGGTGTTCACGGTAAAGCCATACCAATTTTAGATTAATTCCCACCTAAATGACTTCCTAGGGTTGTCAAGCCTAAAGTTTACGTTCTACTTCTCCCAAATAGCTGATTCACAGAAAAAAAACCCTACATAACAATTATTTAATCACACCTCCACTCACTAACCCCCATAAGAGGATTAGTTCCTCATGGAATCCATAAACACAATAAACTTGACAAATAATATATGCATAATAATAAATCAAGAATAAGGTTTAAGAGAATCTTGATTGTATTCGATTGATGAAAATGCAAAGATCCACAATAGTTTGATTCTGTCTACAAATCAAGTTCTCCAAAGAACATGAATCGGAATAACTAAAATCTAAAGCCTAAAGAAAAGAAAACTGAAACTAAAATTACAAAGAAAATTCTAAACTATGAATATTGTCCTTCTCAAGTGTCTAATGAGTCTATTAATAGAGTTAGGGTTGGTTGTCGTCCTTATCCCTAAGTCAGCTGACGTTTGTGTCTAATGAGTCTATTAATAGAGTTAGGGTTGGTTGTCATCCTTATCCCTAAGTCAGCTGACGTTTTCATTTTAACTTCCATTGTGCAAACCAAAACGCCCTTATCTCGGTAATGCTTTCACATACAAGGCTGGCGTCACAAAATCTAGTGCCTATGTCACAACATTAAAGGCAGTTTGCTTGGCTTAAGTTCAACTTTAGGGGTATGTCGCGACATCCACTAGCTATGTCAGGAAACCAAAGGCGGTCTTGGAATTTTGGCACTCTCCTCACTATGTTGCGACATTGGACTCCTATGTTGCAACATTGCAACCAGCCTCGAGCTCTTAAGCCTTTGAATGCTGTCTTGCACACTTACTAACTACATTAGTCCTCCCTTAGGCCTCTTTCGATCTCTAAGGTCATAAAACAACTCAAATTGCACTTTTTATTGAATTGAAACTAAAATATAAAAACTAACTAAAACATACTAGAATTGCTCGTATTCAGGCTCCTAAAGTATGAAAACTAGCTTAATCTGCTACAACAAATTACGACAGATCAAACCCCCCTCCACACACCTAATTCATTGCTCATCCTCAAGTAAGGAAATGTAAAAGTGAAAATTAAAAGACATCCCTTGAACAAGTATTATACAAAGATTGATTTTGGAACAGATAGCTAGGAAAAATAATAGATGCACATAATTCTTGCATGATTTGTAAACGACTTACTATTTTCAATTTCAAACACACCAAGTTTAGTATATTACAAACAATAAGGTCCTCAAATATATAAAGCCATTAGTAAATCATATAGGTGATGATACGAGCACGCCCGGGGCATTAACGTTTTACAACTTAACAGCCCGGATCAAGCCACGGAACCAGTGTGCCTTTGGTGCACGTCCCAAAATGAGCTTGTGTTCAGCTTATTGAGTTTGATTTGCATTTATTTTATTTCATGCATTTTAATTAGTTGAATAAATTTATTTAATTAGTTAATTAAATTCTGCCCAAATTAATTAATTAAATAAATGTGTTTTAAGCTATTACATAATTTTAATTTGTCAAGTATTTAATTAGTCTTAGTATTTTAATTTGTCTTGGTTACCCAAATTAATGCAAGCAATTAATTTGTTTTAGTACATGAATGCACTTGAATATGTGGTTGCCGAATTTAG
Source organism: Gossypium bickii (assembly GCA_025503065.1). Taxonomy (NCBI): domain Eukaryota; kingdom Viridiplantae; phylum Streptophyta; class Magnoliopsida; order Malvales; family Malvaceae; genus Gossypium; species Gossypium bickii. Next base: position 2,775,357 of record CP106720.1, on the reverse strand, counting down.
TGAATGTTAAAGTCTTCATTCGTTTGTCATGAAACATGGTTTAATAGTTGTTTTTTCAATTAAATGCAGGAACATGGCAATGAAACAAGGGTGGCTCAATTTTTTTAATTCCCATTAAATGGTATGGACTTGGACGGCACTAGCTTGAATAAAATAATAAAGCTTGAAGGAGAGAAATTTAAAATAGATGAGTGGAAGTGGACGGCAAGCTTAATTTCTTTAAAGAACATGTTAGCATGATTTTTAAATGGAGGAAATGGAAACTAGCATGTGTTAAAAGAAATTAAATTGTCTTTGATACATTGGACGGCATTGGAAGAATGGGTGCATAAAGTGGATGAGAGCTTTAAAATTCAAAAACATGTGGTGAATGAATTGCTTAGTGGAATAAATCTACTTGGACGGCACAAGGTGGGATTAATGGATGAAAACTTGGATGGCATGGCTTGGTGTATGAATGGAAGCATGAAATAATAAGACAAATTTTGTCTTCTTGAGATCATAGTGGGCGGCAAAGGTTAGTGCATGAAGGAAGGGAATTTAATTGATAACACAGGAGGTATACCCTTGAATTAATTAATGATTTGGTAAACATAAACATGAAGGAATATTTTATGCATGATGGATAATAGCCAAATGGGGTTGATTTTTAAATTCCTTTGTCTTCTTGTGAGTTGGACGGCCATATGGTATTACAAAGTACCTGGAGAATGAACAATTGGAAGCTTGATGCGTGGAACACCAAGGGAAGTTATTTTATTTTTCAAGGTTGGACGGCATGGTTGTCTTTGAATAAATAAAAAGCATGAGTTAATTGAATTAAATAAACAAGAGCATGAATTTGTTAGTAGAGCATCAACAAGTGAGAAAATGGAAGAATCATGACCATGAATTAAGGGGATGGACGGCAAGCCATGGATTGCATAAAATAATACAAGCACTCACCTAGGTGGACGGCAACATGGAAGCTTGAATTTTAATCCCTCCAATTTTGTTTTGAACATTCGGCTATCTAGTTTTTAGGGCTATAAATATTTAGCTATTTTCATTTGTAAGGATAGAATTTTTATCAATGAAATTTTATGAACCTTTGTTCATTTGAGTGAGTTTATCTCCTCTTCGTTTTCGTACAAGTTTCGTTAGACTTATCAAGATTTGCTTGTGGCGTCTTCGGCTTGTTTGAACTTATCACCAAATTCGTTTGGTGTGGCGTTCATCAACCTATCTTCATCTATCCACCTTAGCAATATAAGAAACGGGGTGACACTGTTATATAGTGTTGAATCTTTCTTGAAGTTAAGTTCATATTTCCATTTCCATCATCGATTCCATTCATCCACCTTAAACAATATAGAACCCGGGGTGACACTCTTTAGTGTTGAATCGCTTCTCGTTTAAGTTCGTTTATCCATCTCCATCCAATTATCCTTTTATCTATTTTATATTTTTATACTCAAAATATATCTAATCCAACCAACTACTGTGGATTTAGATAGGTATTCCAATAGAAGAATAGAAGTTCCTCTGTTTCGTCAATTGGATCAATACTTCCAATTGAATAAGTATGAGGAAAAGATCCATGGATAAAGATCGAGAAAGATCTCTTGTTCTTATTATAAGATCGTGTGATTGGATACGCAGATGTTTGGTAAAAAAAATCTTCAAAACCAAACCAAATCCTATTTTATTTATTTAAGCTTCCGCAAACTCATTTATATTTTCCGAATTATCTTCCAAAGGCTAGATCCCTTCTCGTAGACGATTGGGCATACCCGCATACGTTTCGACTCACCCCGAGCTGGCCCGTATCATCTGGTATTAGAGCTACAAAACGAGGACTACCGACGACCATCGTGAAGCCGAAAGTTAATTCGTAAGTTTAAAAAAAAATTCAAAAAAAAATTTTCAAGTTGTAATTTTTTTTCTTGTATTTCATTATAGTATATTTGAAGTTCAGAAAAAAAAGGATACAAAAAAAAAGTTCAAATAAAAAAAATCGTATAAAAAAATACGAATACAAAAAAAAAGAAGTAAAAAAAAGGAGAGAGTTTAAAAAAAAAAGTGTGTGGAAATTTTTTTTTTGAAAGTTTGCAAGTTTTGTTTCGTTACTTCTTTCTCGATCTTTAAACCACCCTTCTTCACCCAACGCCACTATACCGAATTTTTTTTTTAGCCGACCTTTACCCCATAACATTATTTTTTTTTCTTTCCCTTGTACCGATTTTGAAGCCGACCCTCAAGCCGCAAATAAGTCTTTCAAAACAAAGTACGAATTTGTGAGACGAGATTGAGTGGTAAAAGACACGAGTGCTACATTAGAGAAAAAGTCATATTCGAGTGAAAAACACGAGTGTGAGCGATTTTTCTTTACGAGTGACTTGTGAGATTTTTGTGGTAAGGTATTTTTAACTTTTTATATTTATTTTATTATTTTTTTTATAACATCTTTCTTTCAGCAACGATAGCATGTCTCTATACTTTGAAAGAAGAAGTATTGTAGATGGCGATTGGTTCGATCCATCATACAACCAAGGCGAAAGGTGACGCGATCAAAGTAACCGAGGCTTTAGAGATCAAGGATGTTTTAATGACGTCAAGAAGAATAACAAAAACATTCCACTGTTTCAAGGTAAAGCCGATCCGGATGCATACCTTAAATGGGAAATGCAAGTAGAAGAGGTTTTTGGGTGCCACGATTATTTGGAAAGCAAGAAAGTAAGACTGGCGGAAAATAGTTTCACCGATTATGCCATGACTTGGTGGGACCAATTTACCAAGAGTCGAAAACGAAATGGAGAGTATCCAATATTAACGTGGTCTGAAATGAAAGACGTGATGCGCAAACGGTACCTCCCATCTTCCTATCATCGAGGGCGAACTTCTTCAACTGAAAGGACGGAGTTAAGAGCAGCACGGCAATACCCGACCAAGGACTATTCTAGAAGAGATTATTACCAAGACTCCTACTCAACACGGTCTTCGAAACGGAGAGAAGAAAGTTACGAGCTCGATTCTCTTCAAGACAACGGACAAGAAAGCAAGAGTTATTCGACGTATGATTCAAAGAAATCCTACATGGAGTATTCTTCCCGAAGCAACTATCGTGATTCATCTGTAAATAATTTGTCTTCTTTTGGAAATTTTTATTATTGTGATTCTTTTGTAACTTCATGTAATAAAAATAAAGAAAAAGAAATAAAAAGAAAAGAGGCAAGTAAGAGAGAAAATGAGCAAGTTTTGAGAAAGCTTGAAAAAGCCATTAAGAAGATCATTGAAAAAGAACAAGAAAAAGAGAGAGAAGAAAACGAAAAAGAGCCTGAGAGGGAAACAAGAAAACGAGATGAGCAAGTAGAAGTGAGTGTTGATTTAACTAACTCATTTGAAGTTTATTCTTCTTCTGCTTCTTCATTTCAGGTTCACGACGTATCACACAAGAACCAACAACTTCAATACCTCCCGGAAGAGCGACATATTTCTTTAATTGAAAGAGGTAAAGTTGAAGGTGAAGTTGAACCCTACGAGCCAGAAGGTAAGTGAGGTAAGGAAATTTTAATAACCAAGTCGCAGAAATTCGATTTGACATTTGTCAATGAAATCTTTGGTGACTTAGTTTCTAAAAGCTTTCCTTATTTTCATCCGATCCATTTTTGCTCGTTACATATGGTTGATATTTTTTGTTCTTCTCGACAAAACCCAATGATTTTGTAAAATGACAAGTTTTCACGAAAAGAAAATAAATTGTTCAAATACGGTGATTTAGTGAATCAATTTTTGTCTCTTGAAAAATCGTTGAATTTGTGCAATTTTGTTTTGACGAGTACAAAGAGTTTTGTTCATATGATGTCGTGTATGCAAATTTCTTTTTGGTTTAACATGTTTGATTTGACGAAACCATTGATACATTTTGACTTAGATAATCAAACGCATGTTTTTAGACCGGGAATATGTCTTGTATCATCCGGTATATTTTGTGGAAAAACCAAGTCTCAACAATTGTGTGTGAGAAATTCCCATCGATTCGATACTTGGTTTCTAAATAAGGTAACGAATTTTGTCAACTTTGTTTTCAATTTTTATTCGTTCATTAAGCAAATTTTGTGTTTGTATATGCAATTCGTGTACATGGAGCTCCCATCTTGTTTGAAAAATATTGATCCGCGAATAAAGCATCGACTACATTACTTGCTCGAGGAGAGAAGATTCGTCTTGATCGAGCAAGGTAAATTCGATCTACAATTTTCAGCTAGTGAAGGTAAAGTCGATTTCTTTCTTTCAACACCCAAAGGTAAGACACTTGAAACCTATGAACCCATTTTGTTTTCTTCGGATGTTGACACAAATCACGTTAGTGAATCCACTCTTGTAAAATCTTTAAAACGTGATGTTCTTCATTGTTCTATCTTGTTGGATAATGGACTATCTGTTTTAGTTCTTGACAAAAAGATAATTGTTTTCGATAAGTGTCATGAAGCATTTGTTGAAACATTTTTGTACATTTTAAATGTTGAAAGAGTTCATAATGATGACTGCCATTTTGTAAAGCATTTAGATCATGATTTATTTGAATGCCCTATTTTGTTTATTAATGGTCTATTTGTTTTAAAAGAAGACAAAAAGAATTTTGTTTTCGATTATTTTTATTCATGTGCGAATACGATGTTATGTGCATTTTCTTCATTACGTGCTTGTGACGACTATATCTATCACTTGATGTGTTATTCGCATGTTTATTTTGACTTGTGGGATCCAATTAGATCGTATGCATGTTTTAAAGCTTATCCGCTTTTGATCCAAAATTTTGACAAGGCTTTGACCCTATTATATGATGCAGTGCTTATGCCTATCCGCATGCGATTTATTTGTTTGGTGTTGTTTTTATTCGGTTTGCAAGTATGCTTAAAACATTTCTTGCTAATTCTTGGTTATCATTTTCAGGTATCGTGTTTATTATCTGTCCCGTTTGATCGAGGACAGACGAGCAAGGAGTTTTGTTCGGACAACCAACGGGTCGATTCGAGGACGAATCGTCTTGAAGAGGGAGGGGATGATTCGAGCACGCCCAGGGCATTAACATTTTACAACTTAACAGCCCGGATCAAGCCACGGAACCAGTGTGCCTTTGGTGCACGTCCAAAATGAGCTTGTGTTCAGCTTATTGAGATTTGCATTTATTTTATTTCATGCATTTTAATTAGTTGAATAAATTTATTTAATTAGTTAATTAAATTCTGCCCAAATTAATTAATTAAATAAATGTGTTTTAAGCTATTACATAATTTTAATTTGTCAAGTATTTAATTAGTCTTAGTATTTTAATTTGTCTTGGTTAGCCAAATTAATGCAAGCAATTAATTTGTTTTAGTACATGAATGCACTTGAATATGTGGTTGCCGAATTTAGTGAATGTTAAAGCCTTCATTCGTTTGTCATGAAACATGGTTTAATAGTTGTTTTTTCAATTAAATGCAGGAACATGGCAATGAAACAAAGGTGGCTCAATTTTTTTAATTTCCATTAAATGGTATGGACTTGGATGGCACTAGCTTGAATAAAATAATAAAGCTTGAAGGAGAGAAATTTAAAATAGATGAGTGGAAGTGGACGGCAAGCTTAATTTCTTTAAAGAACATGTTAGCATGATTTTTAAATGGAGGAAATGGAAACTAGCATGTGTTAAAAGAAATTAAATTGTCTTTGATACATTGGACGGCATTGGAAGAATGGGTGCATGAAGTGGATGAGAGCTTTAAAATTCAAAAACATGTGGTGAATGAATTGCTTAGTGGAATAAATCTACTTGGACGGCATAAGGTGGGATTAATGGATGAAAACTTGGATGGCATGGCTTGGTGTATGAATGGAAGCATGAAATAATAAGACAAGTTTTGTCTTCTTGAGATCATAGTGGGCGGCAAAGGTTAGTGCATGAAGGAAGGGAATTTAATTGATAACACAGGAGGTATACCCTTGAATTAATTAATGATTTGGTAAACATAAACATGAAGGAATATTTTATGCATGACGGATAATAGCCAAATGGGGTTGATTTTTAAATTCCTTTGTCTTATTGTGAGTTGGACGGCCATATGGTATTACAAAGTACCTGGTGAAACACCCCAAACCCGGCCCACGAGCCTTGGCCAGATCTGGTATGTTCCTCAAGTAAACCGGTTAAAAATTCTTTTATTACTTTGGAAAAATTTTGTGTGTTTTGAAAGAAAATTAGTTTTTTAGGTTGGGCTTGGGTTGGAAATGAGTTAATCTTATATTAAAAATTCCTTTTTAATTAAGGCGACAAAACACTTGGAGTTTATTTTAAAAATAAATTTACTTGATCCCTAAATAATAATTTGTAAACAAAATAAATAAAAGTAAAAAGAAATAAAGAAATTCAATCATGGCCTTATGGCCTTATTACATCAAATAATTCCCAAAATAAAAGTTCTAAAGTACTTAAATAAAATAAAATATCCATATTGAATAAAACTTCAGGCTGAGCACGGGCACCTTTAGCTCCTGCCGACCCAGTCCATTACTGCTCATCACCTGAAAAATATTCCCCAACAGGGTGAGTCAAACAGACTCAATGTGTACACGACACTAAATCATAATAGAATCAGGTATACAATAGTTACACATTCAAGACATAAAATACAAGTTATGATGCATTCCCAAACCCAAACCTAATTGTCCATCCTCTACACACCCCCGTACCTGCCAAACACACCGTGGGGACTACTAAGTCGACCCTTCTTCCGCTACACACCAATTTGCGGGCTTAAGGCTCCGTGATCGTGGTCTTAGGAAACCACTTTCAGAGACATCGTGGTCTTAGGTCACCACTTTTGGGACATCGTGGTCGTAAGTCATCACTTTTCGGGACATCGTGGTCTTAAGTCACCACTTTTCACTTCCCCTTTCAATATACAACCATATGCCCCATATAACAATAATATGCATAATATACCAGAGTTCACAATCGTATAATATTCTCATGTTACGAATAACATATTTCATATTCCTAGTAGGAGTAGGAAACGTACCTGAGTACTTAGTACCATAACATGGTACCTTAGCCACGTTCATATTTCCATTAACACATATTTTAATACATATAACCATAATTCATATTACAAAGTAGTGTGGGGTACACACCTGATTCGCTTAATGAAGTCCTTGAAATCCCGAAGAACTGATCTACTGATTTAGATCTTAATCCCTATATTCGGCCAATCATTCAAACACATTAATAAACCTTTTTGGTCTTAAAACCAAATCCTAGTAGGATTTATACACTTACCTTAGTGTCGATTTCCTTTTTGGTTCAAATCCCGAAAACCTTGCCTTATAAGTCTGTCGAAAATCCTATAAGCACATGTTAGATTAATTTCTAACACTTAATCATCTTTAAATGGCCTATGGCCGAATATTCATATGACTTACCTTGAGTCTTAGAAATCCCAAAACTTCGTTGTACTTCTCCTTGTAGTCGACAACTACTAGATCTCGAAGAAAGCCTTCCAAATTTCGGCCATGGAATTCTAAAGGAGTTAGATTCCTATATTTTGGCTAAAGAGAGATTGAAAATCAAATAATAGCTGATCTTACCTTTTTGAATGAAATCGGCAACACCCTTCTGTCACAACAAAGATTCGGCTTTGGCAGAATTTCGGCTTGGTTGGATTGTGTTTTTAGTTTTGAATAAAAGAGTGGGGAGGCTAGGGAATTCGGCTAGAAAAGAAAAGAGAAGAGGAGAGAACCCTAAGAATTTCGGTAGAGCTGAGAAAAAAAGAAAACTGATGAGTATCCCTCATTCCTTCCTTTTATAGACGAAATTATCAGCTAAGGAGTCCCTTACTTGGCCACCACTCTTCAATTTGATAGCTTTATCCTTTTAATTATCATAAATAAAAGAGTTTAATCCAACATTTATCTCTTCAAAATAATCCAATTTAAAAATCCTTTATTTATCACCTTTTTAATCGAATATTTATGAAAATAAAACACCTCCTTTCTAGAAGCATGTGCCGTCCACCTCAGTCTTCTGGAAGCAAAAATAAAACCTCCTTTATTTGCTTCCCAAGTGACTCGAACTCGAGCCCATTCCTCTTGCATATGGCGCCATTTCCATAGGCCCTAAGTGACATCTTCAGGCCACTTTTCCAAGCCTGTTTGTGTGTCAAATTTCACAAACTTTTTCTTTTAAGGCCACCTTGCCTTAATTTCCCCTTTTAAACCTTAAAACTCGTCATTTCTAGGTCATTTCTAAGTTTCCAAAAATTTTCGTTCGGCTCTGTAAACTTGACATTTCCTTACATTTCCAAGTTTCCAGAAATGTTCACTTTCCTTTTTTGAATCATTTCTAAATCATTTTCCTAGTTTCCATAAATGTTCACTTTCCTCTTTATTCCTTTACATTTCCAAGACGTTTCCCTACATTTCCAAGACAAGACATTTCCTTACATTTCCTTGCATTTCCTTACATTTCCATACATTTCCTCACATTTCCATACATTTCCATACATTTCCATACATTTCCTTACATTTCCTTACATTTCCTTACATTTCCATACATTTCCATACATTTCCTTACATTTCCTTACATTTCCATACATTTCCTTATTTCTAGAATTCACATAACACATTCATAATTCATAAAACATGCCATTTTACCACATGGTTCCTTGTGTCATGCTTCACACGGAGTTTCTTTTAAAGCCTCATTTACCTAGCTCCCCTTTTTACTTAAAAACCAATAATTTTCCAAAGCTTTCTTCTTCCATCCTAGAATTCTAAAAACCCTTAATACACTTCCAACACTGCCAAAACCTACTAACTCATGAATTAGGCACGAACGCATAACCCCTAATCTAGGATGTTACAGTTCTACCCTCCTTAAAAATAATTTCATCCTTGAAATTACTTACTAACGAATAATCGTACATCTTAACTCACCGCACTACGCTTATGCTGCGCACTCTGATCTTAATAGAACCATCAATCTCTAGGCACAATCTCTAAGTTCACGTCCCCTAGAACTCATTTCTAACGTCGCGATTTAATCTGATTACAAAGTTTTATGCATTAGAATTTTGTTCCACTTATTAACCGCGAACAATTTTATGAAATAAAGATATTTAGAAGTAGTTCTTTCGATCACACAAAGTTTCAGTTCAAGTTCACTACTCTAATTCAGAGAATCACATTCACATTCATCAACAGAGACACCTTCATTCCTCAATAAAGGCACATTCATTCATCAACATAGACAAATTTATTCAGTGGTATCTACCACCCACATTCACTATTCGAACACTCTTAGCCTTATCCCTATCTCAGGGGTATTTTCGTAATTTGTCCTACCAGGGTATGTTCGTAATTTTTCAAAATAAGGTTCCTTGGTGATTTTGTCAATAAGGGTATTTTGGTAATTTTGTGTTCCCGGGGTATTTTTCGAAATTCTAAAATCCGAGGGCATTTCGGTAATTTTGTAACTCAGGGGTATTTTGGTAGTAAACCAAGGTAAATTTGTAAAGCTCAACAAATCAGGGGTATTGCAGATTTTACAAAACTTTAGGGTTACTTTTGAGAATTTGTTTTTCAAAATGGTGATGTTGCAAAAATTTTGGAAATTATGGTCATTTTGGTAATTTGCAAGTTAGAGGCAATTTCGTATTTTTCCAAAATCAAGGTATTTTGATATTTTGCAAATTAGGGTTTTTGAACTTGTCATAAAGTAAGGAAATTTTGCTAAAACTGTGGGTAGTTTGGACATTTTATAAACCAAGGGTAATTTTTGTAATGTTACCACTAGGGGTATTTTTGTAATTTCACAAATCGGAAATTTTTCGGAAAATTTTGTAAAAATAGTTCTCACAAATTAAAAAGGAAACTTTAAGAGTTTTAAAACTAGAGTTTTTATAAAAACACGACTAGTTCCATTTCGGGTTTTAGTTATTGTGTTTAGCCGATGACTAAGTCCTCTTGGTTAGGGTGAACTGCAGTTACGCACGCACCAGGTAGGATTCGAGTAAAGAGGAGGTGAGTCGCTAGGATCTGCTTAAATACCAAGCTCTTCATCGAGTCCACTCCTAGACATGCGCACTGTGATTACCACACCCTAGCTCGGCGACTTAATCATAGGTTGGTTTAATGGTTCTTAAGTCTTATGCACTTGTGTTTGAGTAGACTAGTCCTAGGGTTCACATACTTAATATTCTAATCTACATTCCATTTCTACCCTTCTACAAATCATAATATAAATCACACAAGAGATCGAAGTACTTACCTGGTGGACTGCGGGTCGGAGACTTAGGTGCCATGCCAGAAAACCTGCTCATCTTCAAAAATACTTTCATAAAACTCATTTGGGCTCGATTTGAAAACATTTTGGGCCTTAGCCCACAGGCCGAGAGTTTAAAACTGGGCTCTGATACCAAACTAAAACACCCCAAACCCGGCCCACGAGCCTTGGCCAGATCTGGTATGTTCCTCAAGTAAACCGGTTAAAAATTCTTTTATTACTTTGGAAAAATTTTGTGTGTTTTGAAAGAAAATTAGTTTTTTGGGTTGGGCTTGGGTTGGAAATGAGTTAATCTTATATTAAAAATTCCTTTTTAATTAAGGTGACAAAACACTTGGAGTTTATTTTAAAAATAAATTTACTTGATCCCTAAATAATAATTTGTAAACAAAATAAATAAAAGTAAAAAGAAATAAAGAAATTCCATCATGGCCTTATGGCCTTATTACATCAAATAATTCCCAAAATAAAAATTCTAAAGTACTTAAATAAAATAAAATGTCCATATTGGATAAAACTTCAGGCTGAGCATGGGCACCTTTAGCTCCTGCCGACCCACCCATTACCGCTCATCACAGAAAAATATTCCCCCAACAGGGTGAGTCAAAGCAGACTCAATGTGTACACGACACTAAATCATAATAGAATCGGGCATACAATAGTTACACATTCAAAACATAAAATACAAGTTATGATGCATTCCCAAACCCAAACCTAATTGTCCATCCGCTACACACCCCTGCACTCGCCAAAACACACCCAGTGGGACTACTAAGTCTATAACATCCTCAAAAGGGCCTATGCATTTTCAGTTTAATTGTAAGAAATAACAAGTCTCAAGCATAATGAATAAATTTTTGATATTTTTGGATACTCAGAAATGCATGAAAATGAATGGAATATGAACATTTTTGGCAACCTGGAAATGCATTAGGACATGAACATTTTAGGAAACCTAGAAATGTAAGGAAATGGTTCAAAAATGGAAAGTACACATTTTTGGACACTGGACATTTTGAAATGAACATTTTGGAAACTGAACATTTTGGAAACCGAACATTTTAGGAAACACGAACATTTTTGAAACTGAACATTTTAGGAAACCTGAACATTTTTGGAAACTTGGAATGTAAGAAAAATGGCAAGTTACAGAGCCGATCGAAAATTTTAGGAAACTTAGAAATGACCCCGAAATGATGAGTTTTAAAGTTTAAAATAGGAAATAAAGGCAAGAGAGGACTTAAAAGAAAAAGTTGGGGAAATTTGACACACAAACAGGCTTGGAAATGTGGTCTGAAGATGCCACTTAGGGCCTATGGAAATGGCACCATGTGAAGGAGGCATGGGCCTGGGTTCGAGTCACAAGGGAACCAAATAGATGAAGTTTAATTTTTGCTTCCCAAGTTTAAAGGTGGACGGTACAAGCATCTAGAAACCAAGGTGTTTTAATTCCATAAATACATGATTAAAAAGTGATAAATAAGGGATTTTAAATTAGCATTATTTGAGGAGATAAATAAAGGATTAAACACCTTTAATTCTGAATAAAAGTGATAATTAAAGGTTAATATTATCACTTGAGGAGTAGTGGCCAAGTAAGGGACTCTCCTATTGATAATTTCGGCTATAGGAGGAAAACTAAAAGAGTTTCTCTCATCTTTCTAGTGTTGCCGAAATTCTCTAAGCTCTCTCCCCCTCTCTGCCGAATTTTCATTAAGCAAAATCCCTCTCTTCTCTTCTTCTATTTTCTTCTCCGATTCTTCTGTCAAAGCCGAATCCTTGTTGATTCTAAGCAAAGGAGCAATCAACTACAACATCAAAAGGGTTTCCCCCATTATTGAATAGAAGGATCAAGGATCTAAGGTAAGAGGAATGAATATTTGGTTAAAGGTTATGATTCATATTTTCAAAGTTAGATTTAATCTAACACAAAGTTATAGGGATTTTGACAAGCATACAAAGGAATCCTCTTCAGATTTGGAATTTGTAAGGTAAGTGATATTCGGCCAAGGCTTGTTTTTTTTTTTTAATAATATTTAGGATTATTTCCTATTATTTCAAAAGCCGAAAACTAACATGGTTACATGACTAGTGTTAGCCGATTTCAAGGAAAAAGAATACTAGAAAATTTTTTTGGGACTTGATCATTTAATTCGGCAACAAGGTTAGTAATACAAATCCTACCAGGATTTGGTTTTTAAGCCAAATAAGGTTATTAATGTATCTTTTATAATGGCCGAATATAGGCAACAGCAGATCTAAACTTTAGATCGGGATTTTCGAGATCTCAAGGAGCCTATTAAGCAAATTAGGTGTGTACTCACACTAACTTTTAATATGTTATGGCAATAATTATGTTTTAATATGTGAATGTGCATAAGAATGAGAATGTGGCTATGTACCACAAATGTGGCAAAAGTACCCAGGTACGTTTCCTACTTTTGATAGGATTATGAATGTGTTATATTCTGAAAAGTGACATGAATGTGAATTTAAGTATGATACGAATGATATGAAATAATTGGGGCATTTGGGATATATGTGAAGGAGAAAGTGAAGGTGATGACTACGGTCTCACCAACGAATTGTGGTGACTACGGTCACATTATTGAATATGGTAACCGGTTACAATATTCGAATATAGTGTCTAAAGACACAACGTAAGTGGCGATGAGCACGTCGATCGCAATGATCGCCTTCGATGGTGTGTAGCAGATGGAGGGTCGACTTAGTAGTCCCCATGTGTACTGAGTTGGTACGGGTGGTGTGTAGCGGATGGACAAATAGGCTTGGATTTGGGTTGCATTATCCTTTATTTTGTATGAACATGAAATTGATATGACTTGTATGCCCGATTTGTTGAAAATTAGTCATGTGTTCACATTGAGTCTGTGGACTCACCCGTTGGGAATTATTTTTCGGTGATGAGCGAAGAATGGATCGGGTCGGCGGGGAGCTAAAGGTGGCCATGCATCACATGAAGGATTTAATTAGAAAGTGGACTTTATTAAATTTTAGTACTTTAGATTTTATTTTGGGTTTGAATGATGTAATAAGGCCATAAGGCCCAGTTGGATTTTCTTTATTTCTTTATTTTTATTTGATTATGATACAATTTATTTTTATTAAAGTTAAGTAAATTTATTTCTTTTAAAATAATAAACCCTAAAATTATTTTGTCACCTTATTTAAGTTGGGTTTTCAAAAATTTATTAAATGGGTTCCAATTTAAGCCCAACCCAAAACAATGTTTTCTAAAATTTACAGTTTTTCTCTAAGTAACCAAGAATTTGAAAACCGATTTACTTAAGGAACACACCAGATCCGGTTCAGGCTCATGGGCCGGGTGTGGGGTGTTTCAGTTTGGTATCAGAGCCCAGTTTTAAACTCTCGGCCTGTGGGCTAAGGCCCAAAACGTTTTCAAAGCGAGCCAAAATGATTTTCTTTGAAGTTAAGCAGGTTTCTGGCATGGCACCTAAGTCTCCAACTCGCAGTCCACCAGGTAAGTACCCCTAACTCTATGTGTGATTATGTGATTTATATAGGGGTAGAAAAGGCATGGAACGTAGAATAGTGTGATAGGAATTTGAACCCTAGGATTAGACTACTCAAACACAGGAAACTCATAAGACTTAATGAACTTAACAAACCTATGGCTAAGTCATTGAGCTAGGGTGTGGTAACCCCTGTACGCATGTCTAGGATTGGATCCGGAAGAGCCTGGTATTTAAGCAGTCCTAGTGACTCACCTCCTCTTCGCAGGTATCCTGCCTGGTGCGTAGCTTCGGTTCACCCTAACTCAAAGGGCTCAATGGTGTGGCAACCTCTGTGCGCATGTCTAGGAATGGTTCGGTGAGAGCTTGGTATTTAAGCAGTCCGCGTGACTCACCTCCTCTCCACTCGAATCTCGCACAGTGCGTAGCTTTAGTTCACCCCGACCAAGAGGACTCGGTCATAGGCTAAACACAAAGACTAAAACCCGAAAGGGACTTAGCCCTTTTTTTTATGAAGAACAACAAACCCTAGTTTTAAAACTTTTAAAATCACTCTTTTAAATAGTGAAAACCATCTTTACAAAGTTTTTTGAAAAATTCCCGATTTTCAAAAAAATTACAAAAATACCCCTAGTGGTAAAATTACCAAAATGCCCTTGATTCACAAAATGTCAAACTTTTCAATGGTTTTGTCAAAACTCCATTATTTTATAATGCTCATAAACCCTAATGTGCAAACTATCAAAAATACCCTGATTTTGGAAAATTTACGAAATTGCCCCTAACTTACAAAATTACCAAAATGACCCTGATTTCCAAAATTTTTGCAACATCACCATTTGAAAGGTTAAACTCTCAAAAAGAACCCACAAAATTTTACAACTTTTGAAATATCCCTGATCTGTTAGTTTTTCCAAATATACCCCAGTTTGTGAAAAAAAATTACCAAAATACCCCCGAGGTAGAAAATTACCGAAATACCCCCGGATTTTAAAATTTTTCCAAATTACCCCAAAACTTTGAAGTTTTCAAAATGCTTTTTGACAAAAGCACCAAGGAACGTTTTCCCTAAAAAATTACGAAAATACCCCTATAGGATAAAATTACGAAAATACCCCTAGGTAGTGGAAAAACAACAACAATGAAAACTACAACGTTTCTCTGAATGAACGAAAGTTCATACTTGTTTGATGGATGAATGAATGAATGGAAAAGACTGTGTGTTTGTATGAATACGAAAGAACCACTCTTAAATTCTTCTTCATAAAACATCTTCGCGGGTAATAATTGAAACAAGAATACTAATTCATAAAACTTCTTAATCAGATCTCGACAATAGAAAATGAGCTCTAGAGGACGTGGTCGTCGTGGAAGAGGTAGAGGAAGAATGACTGTGTCAGAACCCGTTAGATCGGGTCAGGGTTCTGACAATAAGATACCACCGCCACCACCACCCCCAGCTGTTAATGTTGAGCAAAGCAGGCTCGGGACGGGGAAGATCTTTGTGTCGCAGCCGTCTTTGTGAGTTTTGGAATTGGTGGTCAGTGCGGGAGGAAATTCAGGAACCCGTAAGTGTGTGCTGACGAGCGACCGAGCTAATAGAGCCGAGATGTTTCGTGGAGTGTCTGGAGTAGCACCCAGTACAACTGAGTACTGGTTGGAAGCAACGGAGCTCATCATGGATGAGCTCGACTTGACCCCCGAGGAGAAGTTGAAAGGGATGGTGGCACTGTTACGCGATGAAGCGTATCGTTGGTGGTTAACTTGTTCGGGATGGTGCTACGGCCGCAGATTTGACACAGGAATATGTTAAAGAAGCATTTGAGAAAAAGTATGTGGGAACGGTATACGGATGAACAAAGAAAAGGCTTTTCGGGATTGGTACAAGGAAGTAAGTCCGTCGCGAGAATATGAGGCGGAATTTACGAGGTTGAGCCGTTATGCTCGAGGTGTAGTGGCAATCGAGCATGAACGCTGTGTCCGTTTTGAGGGCGGACCGGAGGACGATCCGAGATCGTTGATAGCACCGCATCAGGAGCGAGAATTCTCTGCTTTGGTGGAAAAGGCCAAGGTGGCCGAGGGAATCAAGGATGCTACCAAGCAGGCTGTGGATAGGAATAAGCCCAAAAGAGGTTTTGAGCCATCTGGAAAGGGTTATAAGAGGCCTAGAGTTGACGGCCCACGCAATCAACAAGCTGGTACGGGCTGGCAGAATCGCCCTTATGAGCATTGTGGAAAGAGGCACTTGGGTGAATGTTGGAAAAAGACGGGACGATGTCTCAAGTGTGGGTCCAAGGACCATATGCTTAAAGATTGCCCCAAGCAGCAAGATGAAAGCCGACCGGTAGCTCAAAATGCTAACCAGGCTGGTAGAGGCGGACAGCAGCCTCAAAGGGGTCGTGGTTCGGCAAACAGAGGAAATGGTAGAGGTCGTGGGGCACAGGGCCGAGGTGCTGCTAATGCCGAAGCCAGGCAACCGGGTTTGGTTTATACGGTTCACGGAGGGAAGATGGAGACGCGCGGATGTTATAACCGATTACGTTCTTTATTCATGACAAACCTTATTTTGCTCTGATTGATGTGGGCTCGACCCATTCCTATGTTGCATGTAGTGTAGTGGAAACACTAGGCCTAGATTCTGAACTTTCGATGCATGATGATCGTAGTAAGCCCATTAGGCCAAACCGTAGTAATAGATAAGATTTTTTGGAATGTACCCCTCAGAGATTCGGGGAATAAACTTTTGGGTGATTTGATGGAGTTACCCTTCGGAGAATTTGAGCTTATACTTGGAATGGATTGGCTAGTAGAGCATCGAGCCGTGTTGGATTGTGCGGCTAAACATATGGAACTAAGGACCCCGGAGGATGAAGTAGTAGTGATGATCGGCGAAAGGAGGAACTACTTGTCTAACGTAGTTTCGGCACTAAAGGCTGAGAAAATGGTTAAGAAAGAGTGCAGGGCGTTCTTAGCCTTCGTAAGTACGTTGGGAGGTAAAGATAAAGGTGTTCATGGAGTTAGGACGGTAAGGGACTTCGTAGATGTGTTCCCAGATGAATTACCATGAATACCCCCAGATAGGGAGGTGGAATTTGGAATAGATTTGTTACCGGGAACAGCTCCTGTGTCAATTGCTCCGTATCGAATGGCGCCAAAAGAGTTAGTGGAGCTCAAGGCTTAAATCCAAAAATTGTTGGATCGTGGGTTCATCCGACCCAGTGTGTCTCCATGGGGAGCACCGGTCCTATTTGTGAAGAAGAAGGATGGAACTATGCGTATGTGCATAGATTATCGTCAGTTGAATAAACTGACCATCAAGAACAAGTATCCTTTGCCAAGGATAGACGACTTGTTCGATCAGCTGAAAGGGGCAGCTGTGTTCTCAAAGATCGACTTAAGGTCGGGATATCACCAGTTGAAGGTGAAGGAGGCTGACATTCATAAGACCGCTTTTAGGACAAGATACGATCATTTTGAATTTGTGGTGATGCCATTTGGATTGACGAACGCTCCAGCCACGTTCATGGACATGATGAATCGAGTTTTCCAACCCTACCTGGATAGGTTCGTCGTTGTATTCATCAACGATATTTTGGTGTACTCAAAGTCAGAAGAGGAGCATGATGAGCATCTCCGAGTTGTGTTGGAAGTGTTAAGGGAAAAGAAGCTCTATGCCAAATTCAGCAAGTGTGAATTTTGGCTTACGGAGGTGGCATTCTTAGGACATGTGGTATCCGCAGAGGGAATAAGAGTGGACTCAAGGAAGATCGAAGCAGTGTTGGATTGGAAACCACCTAGGTCTGTGGCTGAGATCCGAAGTTTCTTAGGCTTGGCAGGCTATTATAGAAGGTTTGTGGAAGGATTTTCGTCAATAGCCGCACCTTTGACAAAGTTGCTAAGGAAAGAAGTACCCTTTGAATAGACTAATAAGCAGCAGGAGAGCTTTGAAAAGCTTAAGAGGGTGTTGACGGAAGCTCCTGTGTTAATTCAGCCGGAGGCAGGCAAGGATTTCGTAGTATATTGTGATGCTTCGCACACAGAGTTAGGCTGTGTGCTAATGCAAGAAGGAAAAGTAGTCGCTTATGCGTCTTGGCAGTTAAGACCGCATGAGGTTAACTACCCAACTCATGACTTGGAGCTCGCAGCAGTGGTTTTTGCCCTCAAGGTTTGGAGGCACTACCTTTATGGAGAAAGGTCAGTAATTTACACGGACCACAAGAGCCTTAAGTACTTGTTGACTCAGAAGGAGTTGAACTTGAGGCAACGAAGGTGGGTGGAGTTGTTGAAAGATTATGATTGTTCGTTAGAATACCATCCGAGCAAGGCGAATGTGGTAGCTGATGCCCTAAGTAGGAAGGTTGTGTCGGATTTAAGGGCTTTGTTCGCTCACTTAAGTTTGTATGATGACGGAAGCCTGTTGGCAGAGTTACAAGTCAAGCCCACATGGCTGAAGGAGGTGAAAGAGGGACAGTTGGCGGATAAGGACTTAAGTACTAAGTTACAGCAAGTACAGCAAGGAGGATTAAAAGACTATGGCGTCAATGATGAAGAAAAGCTTGTGCTACAAGGGAAAGGTGCGTATGCCGAGGATAAGGAGTTGAGACAAAGGATTCTTTGGGAAGCGCATGGTAGCCCTTATGCTATGCATCCCGAGGCATCAAGTCAGATAGAGATCTAAGGGAACAATTTTGGTGGTCAGATCTGAAACGAGAGGTGACTGAATTTGTGGGGAAATGTTTGACGTGTCAGCAAGTAAAGGCTGAACACCAAGTCCCATCAAGATTGCTTCAACCAATCGAAGTTCCCCAATGGAAGTGGGAGAGAATCACCATGGACTTCGTTAGTGGGCTTCCCCTTACGCCTACTAAGAAGGACTCGGTATGGGTGATAGTGGACGTTTGACTAAGTCCGCGCACTTTATCCCAGTAAGAATGGATTATACTCTTCAGAAGCTAGCTAAGTTATATGTGGCAGAGATCGTGAGGTTACATGGAGTACCAATGTCGATCATCTCCGATAGAGACCCAAGGTTCACGTCTCGGTTTTGGAACGCACTTCATCAAGCTTTAGGCACTAAGTTGGACTTCACTATGGCTTTTCATCCACAATCAGACGGACAGTCTGAACGAGTTATACAAGTGTTGGAAGATATGCTGAGAGGCTGTGTGATGGATTTCCGAGAAAGTTGGGAGGATTACTTGCCTCTAGCTGAGTTCGCCTACAACAACAGCTATCAGGCAAGCATTCAAATGGCACCATACGAAGCATTGTATGGTCGGAAGTGCAGAACTCCTACTTGTTGGACTGAGTTAGGAGAACGTCGGGTTTTAGGACCGGAGTTAGTGGCAGAAACTGAAGAGAAAGTTGAGATGATTCGAGCACGATTGAAGGAAGCCTCTGACAGGCAAAAGTCGTACGCCGATCTTAAAAGAAAGGAAATTAAGTTTGAAGTGGGAGACCAAGTGTTTCTAAAGGTCTCACCTTGGAAGAAGGTTATGAGATTTGGTCGCAAAGGGAAGTTAAGCCCAAGGTTTATAGGGCCTTATCAAGTCTTTCAAAGCGAGTTGGGCGATGGCATACCAATTGGAGTTACCACCGAGTTGCATCAAATGCACGACGTATTTCATGTATCCATGCTACGTCGCTATCGATCGGATTCGTCTCATGTGGTACCTGTTGAAGAAGTGGAGCTAAGGCCAGATCTATCCTACGAGGAGGAGCGGATTCGGGTCTTGGAACGTGACGTGAAAGTACTACGAAGAAAGTCGGTGCCTTTAGTCAAGGTGTTATGGCGCAATCATGGATCGGAAGAAGCTTCGTGGGAGTCAGAGGAGACAATGCGACAACAATACCCTCAATTGTTTAGTTAGCAAAATTTCGAGGACGAAATTTTGTTTAAGGGGGGTAGAACTGTAACATCCTCAAAAGGGCCTATGCATTTTCAGTTTATTTGTAAGAAATAACAAGTCTTAAGCATAATGAATAAATTTTTGATATTTTTGGATACTCAGAAATGCATGAAAATGAATGGAATATGAACATTTTTGGCAACCTGGAAATGCATTAGGACATGAACATTTTAGGAAACCTAGAAATGTAAGCAAATGGTTCAAAAATGGAAAATACACATTTTTGGAAACCTGAACATTTTGAAATCGAACATTTTGGAAACTCAACATTTTGGAAACCAACATTTTAGGAAACCTGAACATTTTAGAAACTGAACATTTTAGGAAACCTGAACATTTTAGAAACTGAACATTTTAGGAAACCTGAACATTTTTGGAAACTTGGAATGTAAGAAAAATGGCAAGTTACAGAGCCGATCGAAAATTTTAGGAAACTTAGAAATGACCCCGAAATGATGAGTTTTAAAGTTTAAAATAGGAAATAAAGGCAAGAGGGCCTTAAAAGAAAAAGTTGGGGAAATTTGACACACAAACAGGCTTGGAAATGTGGTCTGAAGATGCCACTTAGGGCCTATGGAAATGGCACCATGTGAAGGAGGCATGGGCCTGGGTTCGAGTCACAAGGGAAGCAAATAGATGAAGTTTAATTTTTGCTTCCCAGGTTTAAAGGTGGACGGCACAAGCATCTAGAAACCAAGGTGTTTTAATTCCATAAATACATGATTAAAAAGTGATAAATAAGGGATTTTAAATTAGCATTATTTGAGGAGATAAATAAAGGATTAAACACCTTTAATTCTGAATAAAAGTGATAATTAAAGGTTAATATTATCACTTGAGGAGTAGTGGCCAAGTAAGGGACTCTCCTATTGATAATTTCGGCTATAGGAGGAAAACTAAAAGAGTTTCTCTCATCTTTCTAGTGTTGCCGAAATTCTCTAAGCTCTCTCCCCCTCTCTGCCGAATTTTCATTAAGCAAAATCCCTCTCTTCTCTTCTTCTATTTTCTTCTCCGATTCTTCTGTCAAAGCCGAATCCTTGTTGATTCTAAGCAAAGGAGCAATCAACCACAACATCAAAAGGGTTTCCCCCATTATTGAATAGAAGGATCAAGGATCTAAGGTAAGAGGAATGAATATTTGGTTAAAGGTTATGATTCATATTTTCAAAGTTAGATTTAATCTAACACAAAGTTATAGGGATTTTGACAAGCATACAAAGGAATCCTCTCCAGATTTGGAATTTGTAAGGTAAGTGATATTCGGCCAAGGCTTGTTTTTTTTTAAATAATATTTAGGATTATTTCCCATTATTTCAAAAGCCGAAAACTAACATGGTTACATGACTGGTGTTAGCCGATTTCAAGGAAAAAGAATACTAGCAAATTTTTTTGGGACTTGATCATTTAATTCGGCAACAAGGTTAGTAATACAAATCCTACCAGGATTTGGTTTTTAAGCCAAATAAGGTTATTAATGTATCTTTTATAATGGCCGAATATAGGCAACAGCAGATCTATACTTTAGATCGGGATTTTCGAGATCTCAAGGAGCCTATTAAGCAAATCAGGTGTGTACTCACACTAACTTTCAATATGTTATGGCAATAATTATGTTTTAATATGTGAATGTGCATAAGAATGAGAATGTGGCTATGTACCACAAATGTGGCAAAAGTACCCAGGTACGTTTCCTACTTTTGATAGGATTATGAATGTGTTATATTCTGAAAAGTGACATGAATGTGAATTTAAGTATGATACGAATGATATGAAATAATTGGGGCATTTGGGATATATGTGAAGGGAGAAAGTGAAGGTGATGACTACGGTCTCACCAACGAATTGTGGTGACTACGGTCACATTATTGAATATGGTAACCGGTTACAATATCTCGAATATAGTGTCTAAGGACACAACGTAAGTGGGCGATGAGCACGTCGATGCGCAATGATCGCCGATGGTGTGTAGCGGATGGAGGGTCGACTTAGTAGTCCCCACTGTACAAAAAGTTGGTATGCGGGTGGTGTGTAGCGGATGGACAAATAGGCTTGGGTTTGGGTTGCATCATCCTTTATTTTGTATGAACATGAAATTGATATGACTTGTATGCCTGATTTGTTGAAAATTAGTACTGTGTACACATTGAGTCTGTGGACTCACCCCGTTGGGGAATTATTTTTCAGGTGATGAGTAGTAATGGACCGGGTCGGCAGGAGCTAAAGGTGGCCATGCATCACATGAAGGATTTAATTAGAAAGTGGACTTTATTAAATTTTAGTATTTTAGATTTTATTTTGGGTTTGAATGATGTAATAAGGCCATAAGGCCCAGTTGGATTTTCTTTATTTCTATTTATTTTTATTTGATTATGATACAATTTATTTTTTATTAAAGTTAAGTAAATTTATTTCTTTTAAAATAATAAACCCTAAAATTATTTTGTCACCTTATTTAAGTTGGGTTTTCAAAAATTTATTAAATGGGTTCCAATTTAAGCCCAACCCAAAACAATGTTTTCTAAAATTTACAGTTTTTCTCTAAGTAACCAAGAATTTGAAAACCGGTTTACTTAAGGAACACACCAGATCCGGTTCAGGCTCGTGGGCCGGGTGCGGGGTGTTTCAAAGTCGACCCTCCTTCCGCTACACACCAATTTGCGGGCTTAAGGCTCCGCATCTGTGGTCTTAGGAAACCACTTTTCAGACATCGTGGTCTTAGGTCACCACTTTTCAGACATCGTGGTCGTAAGTCACCACTTTTTTTCAGACATCGTGGTCTTAAGTCACCACTTTTCACTTCCCCTTTCAATATACAACCATATGCCCCATATAACAATAATATGCATAATATACCAGAGTTCACAATCGTATAATATTCTCATGTTACGAATAACATATTTCATATTCCTAGTAGGAGTAGGAAACGTACCTGAGTACTTAGTACCATAACATGGTACCTTAGCCACGTTCATATTTCCATTAACACATATTTTAATACATATAACCATAATTCATATTACAAAGTAGTGTGGGGTACACACCTGATTCGCTTAATGAAGTCCTTGAAATCCCGAAGAACTGATCTACTGATTTAGATCTTAATCCCTATATTCGGCCAATCATTCAAACACATTAATAAACCTTTTTAGTCTTAAAACCAAATCCTAGTAGGATTTATACACTTACCTTGGTGTCGATTTCTTTTTTGGTTCAAATCCTGAAAACCTTGCCTTATAAGTCTGTCGAAAATCCTATAAGCACATGTTAGATTGATTTCTAACACTTAATCATCTTTAAATGGCCTATGGCCGAATATTCATATGAGTTACCTTGAGTCTTAGAAATCCGAAACTTCGTTGTACTTCTCCTTGTAGTCGACAACTACTAGATCTCAAGAAAGCCTTCCAAATTTCGGCCATGGAATTCTAAAGGAGTTAGATTCCTATATTTTGGCTAAAGAGAGATTGAAAATCAAATAATAGTGATCTTACCTTTTGAATGAAATCGGCAACACCCTTCTGTCACAACAAAGATTCGGCTTTTTGGTAATTTGGCTTGGTTGGATTGTGTTTTTGGTTTTGAATAAAAGAGTGGGGAGGCTAGCTAGGAATTCGGCTAGAAAAGAAAAGAGAAGAGGAGAGAACCCTAAGAATTTTGGTAGAAAGTGAGAAAAAAGAAAATCGATGAGTATCCTCATTCCTTCCTTTTATAGACGAAATTATCGCCTAAGGAGTCCCTTACTTGGCCACCACTCTTCAATTTGATAGCTTTATCCTTTTAATTATCATAAATAAAAGAGTTTAATCCAACATTTATCTCTTCAAAATAATCCAATTTAAAAATCCTTTATTTATCACCTTTTAATCGAATATTTATGAAAATAAAACACCTCCTTTCTAGAAGCATGTGCCGTCCACCTCGAGTCTTACGGAAGCAAAAATAAAACCTCCTTTATTTGCTTCCCAAGTGACTCGAACTCAGCCCATTCCTCTTGCATATGGCGCCATTTCCATAGGCCCTAAGTGACATCTTGAGCCACTTTTCCAAGCCTGTTTGTGTGTCAAATTTCACAAACTTTTTCTTTTAAGGCCACCTTGCCTTAATTTCCCCTTTTAAACCTTAAAACTCGTCATTTCTAGGTCATTTCTAAGTTTCCAAAAATTTTCGTCGGGCTCAGTAAACTTGACATTTCCTTACATTTCCAAGTTTCGAAATGTTCACTTTCCTTTTTGAATCATTTCTAAATCATTTTCCTAGTTTCCATAAATGTTCACTTTCCTCTTTATTCCTTTACATTTCCAAGACGTTTCCCTACATTTCCAAGACAAGACATTTCCTTACATTTCATTGCATTTCCTTACATTTCCATACATTTCCTCGCATTTCCATACATTTCCTTACATTTCCATACATTTCCATACATTTCCTTACATTTCCTTACATTTCCTTACATTTCCATACATTTCCATACATTTCCTTACATTTCCTTACATTTCCATACATTTCCTTATTTCTAGAATTCACATAACACATTCATAATTCATAAAACATGCCATTTTACCACATTGTTCCTTGTGTCATGCTTCACACGGAGTTTCTTTTAAAGCCTCATTTACCTAGCTCCCCTTTTTACTTAAAAACCAATAATTTTCCAAAGCTTTCTTCTTCCATCCTAGAATTCTAAAAACCCTTAATACACTTCCAACACTGCCAAAACCTACTAACTCATGAATTAGGCACGAACGCATAACCCCTAATCTAGGATGTTACACCTGGAGAATGAACAATTGGAAGCTTGATGCGTGGAACACCAAGGGAAGTTATTTTATTCTTCAAGGTTGGACGGCATGGTTGTCTTTGAATAAACAAAAAGCATGAGTTAATTGAATTAAATAAACAAGAGCATGAATTTGTTAGTAGAGCATCAACAAGTGAGAAAATGAAGAATCATGACCATGAATTAAGGGGATGGACGGCAAGCCATGGATTGCATAAAATAATACAAGCACTCACCTAGGTGGACGGCAACATGGAAGCTTGAATTTTAATCCCTCCAATTTTGTTTTGAACATTCGGCTATCTAGTTTTTAGGGCTATAAATATTTAGCTATTTTCATTTGTAAGGATAGAATTTTTATCAATGAAATTTTATGAACCTTTGTTCATTTGAGTGAGTTTATCTCCTCTTCGTTTTTGTACAAGTTTTGTTAGACTTATCAAGCTTTGCTTGTGGCGTCTTCGGCTTGTTTGAACTTATCACCAAATTCGTTTGGTGTGGCGTTCATCAACCTATATTCATCTATCCACCTTAGCAATATAAGAAACGGGGTGACACTGTTATATAGTGTTGAATCTTTCTTGAAGTTAAGTTCGTATTTCCATTTCCATCATCGAGTCCATTCATCCACCTTAAACAATATAGAACCCGGGGTGACACTCTTTAGTGTTGAATCGCTTCTCGTTTAAGTTCGTTTATCCATCTCCATCCAATTATCCTTTTATCTATTTTATATTTTTATCAAAACCAAACCAAATCCTATTTTATTTATTTAAGCTTCCGCAAACTCATTTATATTTTCCGAATTATCTTCTAAAGGCTAGATCCCTCCTCGTAGACGATTAGGCATACCCGCATACGTTTCGACTCACCCCGAGCCGGCCCGTATCCGGTAATTTGATTATCCTAGCATAATACAAACAATCAATATTGTAATCTTTCAATACAATGTCTATTCATGAATAGGTTTACCTAGGTCATAAATGACTTTTCGGCTTATAACGTTCTGAGGCTTAGGACATGTATGGACTTCAAGAACAGGAAGCATTAAAATAGTTTCAAGCACAAAAGTAGTTTGGCACATCGTATTATTTCCTATTCTCCCTCGTAATAACCCTTGCCCGCTCACCGCCTTATTTCTCCATATAGGAAGTCACAACATAATAAAGTAATTATGGCTAGATCACAAGTTTTTTGTGCACTAATAACTGAGTTTCTATTTTTATGACTTTTTCACATTTTAATTTTTCAACACATCTTATTCACAATGTTTTTGCTGCTCAAGTATTTTTTTCTACTCGTTTGAACTTTTTCTGAATTTTTCTATTCTTTCACAAAGGTTGGCTAACATATAATCATTATATCATACTACTTCTTCCTATTTCACTCTGATTTTTACAAAATTTTCCTTGATGTATCTACTTAACCCTCAATGCGTATGGCCATACGTCTAAATTCATGAAATTTGGGACCAATGAAAAGGGGTGAGTACAAATTATTTTGGCTCAAGTTTTGTATGATGGTTCACCAAGAAGTATTTTTTGGCTCAAAATAGTTACTAAGGATTGATAAATAGGGTTGCCTTTTTGGCTCTCAGTTTATACCAAACATTGCCTTAGGTCATCCCTAAGTATCTTAATATTCAAAAATTTAATCAATCAAGTATTCACAAATTTAACTATTTATCATTCATACTAGCATGCTTGTTTCCCTGTATTTTCTATGTCATTTGGTATATTCAATTACTTAATGCTTATTTATAGTGTAATATATAGAACTTATTAATCTAAAAATTGAAATTTTAAAATTATGCACTATCATGTCAAATTTACAGTAAACACAATCAACCTATATACATGCTCCTAACCAATCACTTGTATTTCTACAAGCTCAAGCACACTATGACAAGAAAAAAAAAAGGAAAATGCATAAAAATAAAAACAAAATTTCCTATGTTACACCCCACACTTTAGACAGCACATTACCCCTAATGTGCAACCCTGAATAGATAAGGAAAGAAGTTACCCAATTGATCGTGACATTGTTGTAATCTAATAGTGAATTCTTCCTTCCTTTTTCATTCAAAGCTCAAAATTGTTGTGCTTCTTTCATTTGGGGTTCCTACACTAAAGCTTGAAACAAATAAGAAAAAAAATATAGAAATCTATTGTTAATCATACTCCTAAAATAATAAACTAAAAATGATCCAAAACATCATTACAATACACTCAAATTACAATCATCAGAATCGTCAAAATAGGGTGATTGCTCCCTCTCCATTGGTGCATTTCCTTTCCCCAAGATGTGCCCTCAAGGGAATCCTCCACCTGTCGAATGTGTGTGTCGAGTTGAGCTACAAATGATGATCCCTTTCTATGTAGGATACTATGACTAGAATGCCACCTCGAAGTGTAACATCCTAGATTAGAGGTTATGCATTTAGTGCATAATTCATGTGTTAATGGGCTCAGTGAGTGTGTTTGGAGGTGTTTGAGGGGCTTTGGAAACTCTAGGATGGAAGAGGAAGTTTTGGAAAAAATATGGAAATTTTAAGTAAAAAGGGGAATTGGGCTAAAGAGGCCTTAAGAATAATTGCGAGGGATTTTGGACATGAAAGGAGGCTTGGTAAAGTGGCTTAGGGGCGCCACTTAAGGGCCTGGAAATGACGCCAACAGGGGCCTTGGTTCGAATCACGGCGGCAGCAAGTAGTGTTTTATTTTTCTTTTGGCGTTAAGGGGGGGCAAGGTGATGGAGGTCTTAAAAAGAAATTGTGGCGGGTTTATGTCACAAAAAAAATGCCATGGCAGAGTGGCTTTGGGCGCGATATGTGGCTTGCGGCAATGAGGGCCCAGGTTCGAGTTGCGAAGGAAGCAAGAAAGGGCATTTTATTTTTGTGCGGTAAGAAGGCGCTTGGGCTAAGTAGGTCTTAAAAGAAATTCAGGGTGAATTATGTCACAAGGAGGCGCCTTGGCAAAGTGGCCTAGGGCGTTACCTACAGTTAAGGGTCCCAACAGGTCTTGGGTTCAAGGCGTGTGAGCAACAGTTGGGTGTTTTATTTTTGGCTTTTGGCGCCAAGAGAGAAGGAAGTAATTGGACGGCATATGGAGTTTCGATTGGATACGGATTTGGCTTAATTCTCCTATTAAAACTCGGCTGCAGTAAGGTAGGATAAATATGGCTTTATTTATTTTATTTATTTTAGTTTAATAAATAGATAATGGATAAGTGAGAGTTGATTTTATTTATTTTAAGTGTGTGATAAAGAGATAAGGGATAAAGGATTGGATTATTCTTTTTAATTTAATGAGTAGTGTGGAGTTAAAATAGGAGTTTAATTGGAATTTGATAAGGAGTGATAAGGTGGCCGAATGTGGGACTCTTTGGGGTTGCTTAATCGGTTTGGAAGCTTTATAAGGAGGGTGTGCCGAAATTTAGAGCTTTCTTTTTACTCTAGGTGTCGTTCCTCTCTAGTGCAAGCCATTTAGTTTCAGTTTCTTTTCCCTTTTTGTTGTTGACCGAAACCTCAAAAGCATTAAGGCCATTTGTGTTCCATTCCTCTTCTCTCTATTTCGCTTGTTAGCCGAACCTTGTAAGTGACCAATCTTCTATTTGTATTTTACTTTTATTAATAGCCATACCGAATCTCAAAGACGGCCTTATTCTTTTCTTCTATCGCAAGTTTCAAAAGCTGAAACCTTGATCTAGTTCTCTCCTGTGGCTGAATATCTCAGGGATCAAAGGGGGGAGGTGTTGTCGTTTTCTTTTGGTGCAAGTTATCCCAATCGGTTCATTATAGAGGTAAGGTGAGATGGACAATTCAGCCATAAGTCTTATTGATTATTAAAGCTAGCCGATTCTAACAAGTGATTAATAGGAATTTCGACTACTCAAGGATCAAGTCGACAGAAGTAGAGCAAGTATTCGGGATTTCGGTAAATAAGGTAAGGAGGTTTGTACTATTCAGCTTAGGGCCATATTTTGGGTATTTAAGTGTAACCGATTTGGATTATGTACTATGGTTTTTAGGGCAAATCGGCAGGCATCAAGGCAAGTTTTGTGATTCAGATACATTTTTGGTAAGGATGTTAAGTTATAGTTTATTCGTTAAGATCTTGTATTAGCTAGTTATCCTAAGTAAGTGACTAATCGTATGTACTAATTAAAGTGTTGTGATGGAGGCGAATTCCAGTCAAGAAGGGGAAGGGAAGGTCCTTATTCCAAAGTTTAAGAAGAGAGCCGTTTCTGCTGTTCGGGATTGGCCACTGAGGTGTGGGCCAGCAGCAGGAGAAAGCTATAGACAGATAGCCGTAGTTTCGCTTAGCGATAGCGTCGGGATCGAGAGTTTAGAGCTTCAAGTTATCAGGTGTGTGATTAACCCACCGTTTTCCGGGTATGTGTGTTATATGTGTATGTGTTATGAATGTGCTAATTAGTGCAATGGAAATTGTGATATGGATACCCTCAAGGGGTATATCGGTAATCAGGTAAGTACTAAATCTATGATGTGGTTATTAATATGTATATGTGATGATATGTTTGATGAATATGCTCATGCATTATAATGGCACTATTTCATGTTGCATGTGCATGGGTGGGATATGATATGAAAAAAGGACAGGGTGTACTTCGAGTATGTGGTTTGATGTTAGCCTTGAGCTACATCGTGGATTGACATTGATTAAGGTCACGTTGTGGATTAATTGTGATTTAGTTTGCGTGGCTTGATGAGTGCCTATGTGCCTCATCGTGGTTGATATCGGCTATGTGCCATATCGTGGTTGATGAGTGACTATATGTCCCATCGTGGTTTTGGTGTTAGCTACGGCTACATCGTGGATTGGCGCTGACTGAGGTTGCGTTGTGGATTATTGTGCTTAATTGCACGTGGACGGCATTGAATGCCTTTTGGAGTGAAAAGGAGAGGGTGATTTGATAATCCCCTGGTGTGTGGTAGGCTGGATAAGGGGGTGTGTAGCGGATGGACCCTAGGTTTGGGTTGGGCTTCATAATTGCATGATTTCGTATGTGAACATATGTGGAAATGGACCAAGCCCAATATGATATGTGGATTAATGTGATATGAGTATTTAATGTGAAAATGGGCCAAGCCCAGTTGATATGTGGATTATTAAGAAAAGGGCCAAGCCCAGTATATGAATGTAGATCAATGTGAAAACGGGCTAAGCCCAGTATGTGGAAATTATGTGGCTATCTACCCTATTATATGAATGTGATATGAATATGGGCCAAGCCCAGAATGTGGTAATATGTGAATATGATATTTGTTATCTGATATATGGGTTAATATGTGGTTAACATGTGGGTGGAATTCAGTGGCTTAATTACACACTGAGTCTGTATGAGTCACCCAATTTTTACCAACATTTCAGGTGATGCTTGGACCGGGTCTGGAGTGGATACAGGGTGGCCCATGCAGAAAGATATTTTAATTAATTAAGTATTTATATTTTCAGTATTTTGATTAAGTGTTTATTGTAATAAGGCCCATTAAAGTATTTAAGTATTTTTATTAAGTATCTTTATTATTATGTTCTATTATGGATTGACAATTGAAATATGATTAGCAAACGATTTTATTTTCTTAAATATATACCTAATAAAGTTTTAATCCGAATATTTTTTATAACAACTTAATTTTTACTTAGAATGTTTTAAATTACGAAAATGTTTTATTAAAGGAAACAAATTTTTAACGGTATTTACTTTTAAGTAAGAATATTTTCAAACGTTTTCCGCAGATGGCATTTCAAATTCTGGCCGTAACGAATAGTAGGGTTTTGGGGTTCTGATTTAGTATCGAGCCCGGTTCAAAACTCGACTTTGAGGTTTTGGGCCCGAAAATAGTTTTCAAAAATGGGCTTTTCAAAATATGAACTATTTCAGGATATTCTGGCATGGCACCTGTACCTCCGGTCCGAAGTCCACCAGGTAAGTACTTCTGACTTCTGAAGTGATTTGAATATGTGATCTGTATGGGCTTTTATGGGAACGTAGATTAGTGAACTAGGATCTATTGAACCCTAGGACTAGTCTACTCAAACACAAGTGCATAAGACTTAAGGACCATTAAACAAACCTGTGGCTAAGTCGCTGAGCTAGGGTGTGGCAACTGTTGTGCGCATGTCTAGGAGTGGATTCGGTAAGAGCTTGGTATTTAAGCAGTCCTAGCGACTCACCTCCTCTTTACTTGAATCCTACCTGGTGCGTAGCTACGGTTCACCCTAACCAAGACGACTTATTCACGGCCTCAACCCGATAATTAAAACCCGAAAGGGACTAGCCATGCAGTTTTATAAAATCCCTAGTTTTAAAATCCCTAAATTACCTTTTTTAATTGTAGTAAAAGATTATTGTGAAAATTTTTCCAAAATATCTCCGATTTACAAAAAATTACCAAAATTCCCTTAGTGGCGAAATTACAAAAATACCCCTGGTTTTCAAAAATTACCGTGCTACCCTGATTTCAATAAAATCTTCCTTACTTTACAAAAGCACCCAAGAACCCTATTTTGCAAGTATTAAAATACCTTGATTTTGGAAAAATTATGAAATTGCCCCTAACCCGTAAATTACCAAAATGACCTGATTTCCAAAATTTTTGCAACATCACCGTTCCGGAAAACAAATTCACAAAAAGAACCCTCAAAGTTTTACAAATTTTGAAATACCCCTAAATTATTAAACTTTACAAATTTACCCTGGTTTATTCCAAAAATACCCTCGACGTTTGCTGAAATATTTCTACTTTACAAAAATATCAAAAAATTCTGTTTTACAAATATTGAAATACTCTGATTTGGAAAATTACTGAATTACCCCTGACTTAGCAAATTACCAAGATAACCCTGGTTTCTGAAATTTTTGCAATACCTTGATTTAGAAAATTTCTGAAGTACCCACGAGTTTTGAAAATTTTGAGAATGCCTTTGACTTATAGAGATTTTTAAATTGACCCCGATTTATTACCAAAATACCCTTGTAGGAAAAATGACGAAAATACCCCTGGGATAGAAACGGACAGAAATGTTCGAATAGTGAATGTGGGTGGTGGATACCACTGAATGAATATGTCTACGTTGATGAATGAATGTGCCTCTATTGAGGAATGAATGTGACTCTCTGAATTAGAGTAGTGAACTTGAACTGAACTTTTGTGTGATCGAAAGAACTACTTCTAAATATCTTTATTTCATAAAATTGTTCGCGGTTAATAAGTGGAACAAAAGTATGATGCATAAAACTTTTTAATTAGATAAATCGCGACGTTAGAAATGAGTTCTAGGGGACGTGGTCGTCGTGGACGCGGTAGAGGTTGAATGGCAGTGTCGGAACCAGTAGGGTCTGGCCATGGGTCAGAAAACGATGTGCCGCCACCAGCTGTGGGCACGGAGGATCAAGATCCGATAGGAGAAAATGAAGCAGTGTCGCGAGCTATGTTGCAAGTACTAGAACGTGTGGTAGGAGCTAGCATGAGAAGTGGAGCTTGGAAGTCGGTATCGGAAAGGCTTAGGTCTAACAGGGCTGAAGTTTTTAGAGGAGTATCAGGAGTAGCTCCAAATGTAGCGGAGTATTAGTTGGAGGCAGTCGAAAGAATCATGGACGATTTGGACTGTACTCCTGAGGAAAAGCTGAAAGGTGCTATTTCGTTGCTCCGAGATGAAGCTTATCGATGGTGGCTCACTGTCAGGCAAGATGTTTCGGCAGATCGATTAGATTGGGAATATTTTAAGCTTAAGTTTGAAGGGAAGTACATTGGAGCTAGCTATTTAGACTCGCAAAGGAAGACGTTTCTAAATTTGGTACAAGGAAGTATGTCGGTAGCGGAATATGAAGCGAAATTTGTGCGGCTAAGTCAGTATGCTAAGGGAATCGTGGCTACTGATTATGAAAGGTGTGTCCGATCCGAAGATGGGCTACGGGATGAGTTGCGAGAGTTGATTGCTCCGCACATGAAAGAGACTTTGCCATTCTAGTGGAGAAAGCTCGGATAGCTGAAGAAGTAAAGGGGACTGTAAGACAGAACCGAGAGAAGGATAGGAATTGGAACAAAAGGAGTATTGGACCATCAGTATCGTCCGGAGATTTTCAGAAAAGACCAAGGATCGAGAATTCTATACATGCACCTGTCCCAGTTTCTGAGAATCGGAATAGTTCCTGTGCTTGGTGTGGGAGAACTCACACAGGAGAATGTTGGGGTAATAGTAAGGAATGTTTCCAGTGTGGATCTAAGGCTCATTTGGTTAAGAAATGTCCTCAAGTAATGGATAGGGCTCGAGGTCAAGGTCATGAAACACCAAGCGGTGGTGCTGAAGGTGCGGATGTGAGGCAACCAAGGTTGGCTTAGGCAACCAAGGTATGTTCCCTAACCCTGGAATCTCTTTATTGACTTGATTGTTATGAGATAGTTCGTGTTTGAATGCTAGCAAAGTGTATGGAACCTTGAATGCGAATCTTGAGATAGTATCTAAGGAATGTGTTAGTTTTGTTAAGATCAGAGTGCGCAGCGGTAGAGTAGGGTGATGAGTTAAGAATGCACGATTGTTTGATAGTAAGTAATTTTGAGGACGAAATTATTTTAAGGAGGGTAGAACTGTAACATCCTAGATTAGGGGTTATGCATTTAATGCATAATTCATGTGTTAATGGGCTCAGTGAGTGTGTTTGGAGGTGTTTGAGGGGCTTTGGAAACTCTAGGATGGAAGAGGAAGTTTTGGAAAAATATGGAAATTTTAAGTAAAAGGGGAATTGGGCTAAAGAGGCCTTAAGAATAATTGCGAGGGATTTTGGACATGAAAGGAGGCTTGGTAAAGTGGCTTAGGGGCGCCACTTAAGGGCCTAGAAATGACGCCAACAGGGGCCTTGGTATCACGGCGGCAGCAAGTAGTGCTTTATTTTTCTTTTGGCATTAAGGGGGGAGCAAGGTGATGGAGGTCTTAAAAGAAATTGTGGCGGGTTTATGTCACAAAAAAAACGCCATGGCAGAGTGGCTTTGGGCGCTATATGTGGCTTGCGGCAATGAGGGCCCAGGTTCGAGTTGCGAAGGAAGCAAGAAAGGGCATTTTATTTTTATGCGGCAAGAAGGCGCTTGGGCTAAGTAGGTCTTAAAAGAAATTCAGGGTAAATTATGTCACAAGGAGGCGCCTTGGCAAAGTGGCCTGGGGCGTTACCTGCAGTTAAGGGTCCCAACAGGTCTCGGGTTCAAGGTGTGTGAGCAGCAGTTGGGTGTTTTATTTTTGGTTTTTGGCGCCAAGAGAGAAGGAAGTAATTGGACGGCCCATGGAGTTTCAATCGGATAAGGATTTGGCTTAATTCTCCTATTAAAACTCGGCTACAGTAAGGTAGGATAAATATGGCTTTATTTATTTTATTTATTTTAGTTTAATAAGTAGATAATGGATAAGTGAAGTTGATTTTATTTATTTTAAGTGTGTGATAAAGAGATAAGGGATAAAGGATTGGATTATTCTTTTTAATTTAATGAGTAGTGTGGAGTTAAAATAGGAGTTTAATTGGAATTTGATGAGTGATAAGGTGGCCGAATGTGGGACTCTTTGGGGTTGCTTAATCGGTTTGGAAGCTTTATAAGGAGGGTGTGCCGAAATTTAGAGCTTTCTTTTTACTCTAGGTGCCGTTCCTCTCTAGTGCAAGCCATTTAGTTTCAGTTTCTTTTCCCTTTTTGTTGTTGACCGAAACCTCAAAAGCATTAAGGCCATTTGTGTTCCATTCCTCTTCTCTCTATTTCGCTTGTTAGCCGAACCTTGTAAGTGACCAATCTTCTATTTGTATTTTACTTTTATTAATAGCCATAATCGAATCTCAAAGACGGCCTTATTCTTTTCTTCTATCACAAGTTTCAAAAGCCGAAACCTTGATCTAGTTCTCTCCTGTGGCTGAATATCTCAGGGATCAAAGGGGGGAGGTGTTGTCGTTTTCTTTTGGTGCAAGTTATCCCAATCGGTTCATTATAGAGGTAAGGTGAGATGGACAATTCAGCCATAAGTCTTATTGATTATTAAAGCTAGCCGATTCTAACAAGTGATTAATAGGAATTTCGACTACTCAAGGATCAAGTCGACAGAAGTAGAGCAAGTATTCGGGATTTCGGTAAGTAAGGTAAGGAGGTTTGTACTATTCAGCTTAGGGCCATATTTCGGGTATTTAAGTGTGACCGATTTGGATTATGTACTTTGGTTTTTAGGGCAAATCGGCAAGCATCAAGGCAAGTTTCGGGATTCAGATACATTTTTGGTAAGGATGTTAAGTTATAGTTTATTCGTTAAGATCTCGTGTTAGCTAGTTATCCTGAGTAAGTGACTAATCGTATGTACTAATTAAAGTGTTGTGATGGAGGAGAATTCCAATCAAGAAGGGGAAGGGAAGGTCCCTATTCCAAAGTTTAAAAAGAGAGCTGTTTCTGCTGTTCGGGATTGGCCACCGGGGTGTGGGCCAGCAGCAGGAGAAAGCTATAGACAGATAGCCGTAGTTTCGCTTAGCGATAGCGTCGGGATCGAGAGTTTAGAGCTTCAAGTTATCAGGTGTGTGATTAACCCACCGTTTTCCGGGTATGTGTGTTATATGTGTATGTGTTATGAATGTGCTAATTAGTGCAATGGAAATTGTGATATGGATACCCTTAAAGGGTATATCGGTAATCAGGTAAGTACTAAATCTATGATGTGGTTATTAATATGTATATGTGATGATATGTTTGATGAACATGCTCATGCATTATAATGGCTTGATGAGTGGCTATGTGCCTCATCGTGGTTGATATCGGCTATGTGCCTCATCGTGGTTGATATCGGCTATGTGTCCCATCGTGGTTTTGGTGTTAGCTACGACTACATCGTGGATTGGTGCTGACTGAGGTCGCATGGTGGATTATTGTGCTTAATTGCACGTGGACGGCATTGAATGCCTTCTGGAGTGAAAAGGAGAGGGTGATTTGATAATCCCCTGGTGCGTGGTAGGCTGGATAAGGGGGTGTGTAACGGATGGACCCTAGGTTTGGGTTGGGCTTCATAATTGCATGATTTCGTATGTGAACATATGTGGAAATGGACCAAGCCCAATATGATATGTGGATTAATGTGATATGAGTATTTAATGTGAAAATGGGCCAAGCCCAGTTGATATGTGGATTATTAAGAAAAGGGCCAAGCCCAGTATATGAATATGGATCAGTGTGGAAACGGGCTAAGCCCAGTATGTGGAAATTATGTGGTTATCTACCCTATTATATGATTGTGATATGAATATGGGCCAAGCCCAGAATGTGGTAATTTGTGAATATGATATTTGTTATCTGATATATGGGTTAATATGTGGTTAACATGTGGGTGAAATTCAGTGGCTTAATTACACACTGAGTCTGTATGACTCACCCAATTTTCACCAACATTTCAGGTGATGCTTGGACCGGGTCTGAAGTGGATACAGGGTGGCCCATGCAGAAAGATATTTTAATTAATTAAGTATTTATATTTTCAGTATTTTGATTATGTGTTTATTGTAATGAGGCCCATTAAAGTATTTAAGTATTTTTATTAAGTATCTTTATTATTATGTTCTATTATGGATTGACAATTGAAATATGATTTGCAAACGATTTTATTTTCTTAAATATATACCTAATAAAGTTTTAATCCGGATATTTTTTATAACAACTTAATTTTTACTTAGAATGTTTTAAATTACGAAAATGTTTTATTAAAGGAAACAAATTTTTAACGGTATTTACTTTTAAGTAAGAATGTTTTCAAACGTTTTCCGCAGTGGCATTTCAAATTCGGTCTTAATGAATGGGCCGGGTTTGGGGTGTTACACGAAGTCCTCATCCTCCTCTTTGAATTCTTATTGTGTGTCTCTTCCTCCTCTTCTTCTTCATCCTTGCTCCCTTCCTAGTCTTTGCTTCTCTGCTCCTCGAATCTAGTATGTAATAATCTGGATGTATACATGTTTGGCAAACAATTGGGTTTTTTTATGTTGTTTTGTCGTGCCAATTCCTTAATGAAGAGCCCTGATTCCTGCATCCACTTGATCATCCATTCTATTTTCAAGGTTTCCTCTCCATTTCTTTTCAAGCTTTTGATGTTGGTTTATTTTTCAGGGTTGTAGGGACGTCCATCTTTTGTTTTCTTTGTTGGTTCTATTCTATAATTTGCTTTCTATGAAGCTCAATATATTGGGTGTACATAGAATCTCCAATCATGCTTTTTTGTCAGCTTCATAAATTGCTTGTTTTCTTACATTGGAACTCTAACCTTTTTGCATAGTGTCGTCATGAGGCCGAGGAAAATAACCCTAACCTTCTGGCCACTGATACATCACTTCATGCTGCTATAAATCCATTTCCTAGCACATATCTATTTTTTTCTTTTTTTGTAAAATACCGTATAACAAAATAGCTTGAAAAGTATTGACATTAGAAATGTTGAAAGCAGGTGCAATATGAGTACATAAGAACTGCATCCACATTTTTCTAATTGAGAAAATAATTGCTTGATTAAATTTTGTAAGTAGTTTAGTATCTGGTCGATGGTTCCATATACCCTCCCTTCAGTTAAGTATCTAACAATGTCAACTATGTCTATGTCATTAAAGGTGTCTAAATTTGTATTATCAAGAAAATAGTTTTCATAGTATGGGACACTGTAGACCTCACAAATTTCTCGAGGAGTAACACGTACCTCCTTACCTCTTACTATTACGTTTTCTCAGATTCCACCATACGTTTTCCTTGTCTCCTGATCCCTGAAGTAGGCATAGAACTCTTGGACTAGGGGAATAACAACATTCTCTTTAGAAGTGACAAAAATGGCCACACTGATAATACCGAACTAACATCCAAATTTCTTTTCATGAAATCACTGATGGTTCGAACCCCCTTTCTTGAATAAATATTTTTCCTTGTAACTCAATAAAATATTTCTTGGCATACGGGTTTTGAAATTTCAAGGGATCCAAAACCAACATTGTTTCTTGTACATTAATTCTTCTAAATTTTCTAGGAGGCATTTTCAATAATATTCCAACTAAAAGAAATAACCAAAGATCAAGCAATATATTTCAAAATCAATAAGGACAATGCAATGGAACAGTAAAGTTAAGAACCCTTAACCTCAATTTGGAAGTTTGTAGTTCCTTGAGGAAGCCTGTTGCAAATTCCTCGTTAATGTAGAGTATTTAACTTAACCCAAATGAAAACACAAAAAGAAGAATAGAAATTGTAGTAGCATAGAGAGAAAAAGAAGAAGAAGTTTTGAAAATAGAAGGGTTTTGGAGAATTTTAAAAGGGTTTAAGGTTAGATGGAGTTCAAAATATTTTGAAAGTGTTATAATTTAAAATTTTGGGTGTTTTTAGGTTAAAAAAATCGGGTAAAATAAGGTTAAAAACTGATGGATTGCATAACAGGTTGGGTTGACCCTGCAGAAATTTGCAGTAATGTAACACCCCAAACCCGGCCCATACGTCACGACCAGATCCGGTATGCTACAGGTTTGATGTTAAAAACTTTTCGTTAAAAGGGCTTTGTAAAACTTAGTTCGTTTTTGTAGATATTTGTTAAATAGGTGGCACTTGTAGAAAATCTTTGTAATTTTTCTTTTCAAATAAGTGTTATTTAAATAGTGTTTAGATATCACATTTTTATTTCTGTAAAACATAAGTCTTTGATCATGAATAATAAAAACATAAACATTAACATATATCAACTTATATCCTAAGCTATGGAGGCCTTATTACATCCAATAATTCCAAAATTAAAACTTAAAATAAAATGAAAAGTGTAAAAATAAATAACTTGATGGCCCCTCGAGTCCGTCTCGGCTCCCATGTCCACGATCTACTGCTCATCTGAAAGAGTAGAGAAAAATGAAAGGGGTGAGTCACCAAGACTCAGTGTGTAAATCCCGAAACACAATGACCTGAGGCCCACAAACACATTATGAGCCCTGGCCCATACATAAAGGCAACAATCATAATTACATGATAAATAATAAATGATGAATAGCCCAACCCATCCTGGAATTCCATCCTCTACACACCAACCCGTACCAACCATCACACCTCGGAGATTTCTACAATCAACCCTCCATCCACTACACACCTTAATGACAGCCGTACTGCCTATTCCTATTAATCAAGAATCATTAAACGTGGCATAGCCATTGATCACTATGTGACCTAACATTTGAATTTGTGGTTTAACCACCGATCACCAAGTGACCTATCATGCACTTTCCCTTCATTATCATAATCCCACCCCATGCATACACACATGAAAAGTTGAATGCATCATACCATCTTTAAAAAAACAGGCTTTCATATATACATATCAATACACATAGAGATTTCTATGATCATGTACCTGGCATCCTTTGCCTAACCATTTTAGGGTTTTATTCGACTGTCTACACAGCCTTTTTCTGGCTTTTTAGTCCATAACACATATATATTACAGTTAACTAGTGTGTTAGAGATCTACACACCTGATTACCGACAAGACGATACTTCCTATGTTGATGCTATCCGCAGCTGACACAACCGCTATCTGCCTGAGGTGTTGTTCAGAAGCCGGTCCACAGCCCGGTGGCCAATCTCGAACAGCAGACACCACGCGTTTTTTTAAACTTTGGGGCTGGGACTACAGATCCAATCCCTTCTTTTGGTTTGCTGACATTCGAGTCCATGAGTGATCTTGGTCAGAAGATACTATGATGATTGCTTAACACAACATTAGGTTAAGGCACAAATAATGAAAAAGAACCAGATTAAACAATGTAGGAAGAATTGAACCCTTATCTTGAAATCCTGAAAACAGTATGAGACTTAGAGACTTAGCGGTTTCCAGCTTTTGGAATCTGAATGATTCGATCTACTATTATTTTCCCGAGATATTGCCCCAAAATGTGAACACAAGAACAATCAAAACATTACTCAAGGGATAACTTTGCCACATCGATTAGCCTTTCGGCTTTGGCCTCCAAAAACCGAAAGAGAAGAAGTGAAGGAAGAATTTGGCACTTACCTTAACACAGGGAATTCGGTAACTTCTAAAGAATTCTGACTTTTGAGAAGATCAAAAAGGAAAGATCATCTCAAGAGATCTATGAAGATTCGGCTTTGATGAAGAAATCGGCAAGGAGAAAACAATAGCAATGACTATTCAGCTTATAGGAAAAGAATGGAGAAGAGAATTAAAATTAAGAGTTTCGGCTTTTGCATAAAAGTGAAGATGAGAGAATGGGATTTAGGGATTTCGGCT
The DNA here is from genome assembly GCA_025503065.1 of Gossypium bickii. Lineage (NCBI taxonomy): Eukaryota > Viridiplantae > Streptophyta > Magnoliopsida > Malvales > Malvaceae > Gossypium > Gossypium bickii. Next base: position 2,735,587 of record CP106720.1, on the reverse strand, counting down.
TTTCTAAAGAATGGGAGAAAAGAATGAGAGGGAAAACCCAAATGCCGAAATTAAAGAAGAGAATAGAAAAATATAACCCTAATGCCAAAAATATAAAGATATTCCCCCTTTCTTAACCTAAATTTCAGCACCTACCCCTCTAAAAACCAAAAATGCCCCTTTTTAAAACTAAAACTAAGCTACTATTCAAAAGGAATTTCGGCACCCCTTGCCCATACCAAAACCGATTCCCCCTCCCCCTTGGAGTTAGAAATTTGGCCACCACTGTGACCAACAGATAAATCCTAAATTTTCTCCATTATCTTCATCTGATCACTCATCCTTAAGTGACATGGATAACACCACCTCTTCCTTCCTTTATCTGCCACATTATCATCCATATTATCCACATTATCCATCAATTATTCTTCTTAATTTCAAGCATTCTAACTGACTCTAACTCTGCTCTCCCTTGACGCCAAAATTAATTAAAATAGATGGGTAATGCGACTCGAACCTTGGACCTCTCTTACTACTTATCACGCCACCTCAAAGCCCCTAAGTGGCGCCACTTTGCCACTGGGCCACAAGCCCATTTGTGTCTTAAAACACAGATAATATCTTTTAAGCCCTATCCTACTGGCTTTTCACTAGAGTGCCCAAGCAGAAGGTTTTTAACTAAGGCCTCGACCTAATATTGAGCCCGATCTGGACCCCTTAAACACTCTAATTAGCACATTATACGTAACACATAAAAAATGCACAGACCTATTAATTCAAGATGTTACAGTTCTACCCCCTTAAAGAACTTTCGTCCTCGAAATTTCCAACTAACTATTAATAATACTGCCCAAGTCTCACCACTATGCTTTCGCTGCAAACTCTAATTCTAAAGCCAAAAGAAACACTTAGTGTACTATGATAGGGTACGCGCCGGTATTCGCATCTAGAGCTTTCTCGTCCCCTTGGCGCTATGCTGCATAGACCAAAGCTGGCTGCCTCACCTCAGCATAACCTGGACCTCCACCTGGTGCTCCACGACCATGTCCTGTGCCATTGCCACCATTGACTTGACCACGGCCCCTTGGTGGTTGTTTACCACCTCTTCCCGGCTGTGCATTCCCTTGACCCGTGAGCCTTTCACTGCCCCATTGCTACGGACAGTTTCTAACTTAGTGGTCCGTAGATCCACACCTAAAGCACTTTCCAATGCTTGCCCAACACTCACCTTCATGGAATTTACCACATCGAGCACACTTTTGTGTCTGACCAGCAGCAGCAGGTCTCTCATCTCGTCTCAGCCCGTCTGATCTGGGTCTTTTTTGATTACGTCCATCTGCCCCTGATGATCCAAAATTTCTCTCACCCCTATCTCTATCTCGGTTCAATTTCTCTGTCCGCTTCACCTCCTCGGGTATCTTAGCCTTTTCCACTAGGACAGCAAATTCCCTCTCTCGCTGTGGGGCTATCAAAACACACAAATCATCCCTCAGACCATCTTCGAACCGAACGCAACGTTCAAGTTCTGTGGCCACAATCCCTCGGACATATCGGCTAAGGCGTAAGAATTCAGCTTCATACGCAGCCACTGACCTACTCCCTTGCACCAGATGCAGAAATGCCCTGCGCTGCGCATCCACATAACTCGATCCAATGTACTTACTCTGAAACACCATTTTAAAGAGATCCCAGGTGATTCGGTCAGCCACTGTACCATCCTTAACCGTAAGCCACCATTGGTATGCTTCATCCCGTATGAGAGATACAACCCCTTTCAACTTCTCCTCTTCCGTGAAATCCAAATCATCCATTATGCGTTCCACCGCCTCCAACCAATACTCAGCTGAACTCGGGGCTATACCAGAAATTCCCCTAAACACTTCTGCCCCATTGGCTCTAAGTCGCTCCGGCACAGATTTCTGGGCACCGGTGCCCATGCCTACCCCAGGAACCCTCTCTAAAACCCTTAACATCGTCTGAGATACCGCATCATCACCGGCAGTCTGGTCCTGAAATTCCTCCTCCGCAGCTGGTGGTACCGGCATCTCGTTTCCAAATCCATGGCTAGATCCCACTGGTTCTGACACTGTCATCCTACCCCTACCACGGCACGCGGCGGACATCCACGACCCCTTATACTCATTCTACCGATTCGCGATTATCTGATTAGAAATTTTATGAATTATTAATTACTTTCACTGATTAACCACGAACAATCTTATGGACAGTAGTTTCAAGAGTAGTTCTTTCGAATTCGAAATTATATCTACGGGTTTCAATCGCAAATTTGTATCTCCTAGCTCTAGTAACCACATACATTCAACCATCACACATCAATGTATAAGTAGCATCCATGAACTCACATTCATCACATAAGGGTATTTTCGTCACTTCACTACCCAGGGGTGTTTCCGTAATTTTATCCTACCGGGGTATTTTCGTAATTCCTCAAAAATAGGGTATCCTGGTGATTTTTTCGAAATAGAGATATTTTGATGTACATTTTTTTAAAACATGGGGTATTTTGAAAGTTTTGTTGTTGTTTTTTAAATCAAGGGTCTTTTGGTAATTTCATAAATTTTGATAATTTTGTAAACCGGGTATTTTTGTAAATTCAGGGGTTTTCAGGTGAATTCTCAGAACATGGGTATTTGGGTAATTTTGCCAACCGGGGGTGTTTCGATAATTTAACAAATTTTGGTAGTTTTACAAATCTTGGGTATTCGGGGAAATTTTCACAAATCAAGGTTTTTTTTTCCTCGAAAATTTTTCAAAACTTGGGGGTACTTTCGAAATTTTACGGAATAGGGTGGCTGGTCCCTTTTGGGTTCTAATTATAAATTTTGGCCCGTCAACAAGTCCTCGTGGCTAAGGTGAACAATCACTACGCACCAGGTAGGATTCCAGCGAAGAGGAGGTGAGTCACTAGGATTGCTTAAGTACCAAGCTCTCCCTGAATCCAAACCTAGACATGCGTATGCCTGTTGCCACACCCTAATCCAGTAATTTGTTCACGGGTTTGTTTGGATAGATTAAGTCTTATGAATTTAAAGAGTTGTTCGAACTAAGCCTAAAGTCCATCAATGCCTAACATACTAGTCTATGTTCATCAAGCCCATCAAGCCCAATCATGCATATCATATCAAAAGTTAGAATACATACCTGCGTGGATCGGGTGCCGGTAGACTCGAATGCCATATCTTCATCCAAGACATTTTCTCAAATTCACATCAAATTTTCAAAACACTACTAGACCCATTTCACAGCCCGAGTTTTGAACCTAGCCTCTGATACCAAAATGTAACACCCCAAACCCTGCCCATACGTCACGACTAGATCCGGTACGCTACGGGTTTGATGTTAAAAACTTTTCGTTAAAAGAGCTTTGTAAAACTTAGTTCGTTTTTGTAGATATTTGTTAAATAGGTGGCACTTGTAGAAAATCTTTGTAATTCATATTTTCAAATAAGTGTTATTTAAATAGTGTTTAGATATCCCATTTTTATTTCTGTAAAACATAAGTCTTTGATCATGAATAATAAAAACATTAACATTAACATGTATCAACTTATATCCTAAGCTATGGAGGCCTTATTACATCCAATAATTCCAAAATTAAAACTTAAAATAAAACGGAAAGTGTAAAAACAAATAACTTGATGGCCCCTCGAGTCCATCTCGGCTCCCATGTCCACGATCTACTGCTCATCTGAAAGAGTAGAGAAAAATAAAAGGGGTGAGTCACCAAGACTCAGTGTACAAATCCCGAAACACAATAACCTGAGGCCCACAAACACATTATGAGCCCTGGCCCATACAAAAAGGCAACAATCATAATTACATGATAAATAATAAATGATGAATAGCCCAACCCATCCTAGAATTCCATCCTCTACACACCAACCCGTACCAGCCATCACACATCGGGGATTTCTACAATCAACCCTCTATCCGCTACACACCATAACGACAGCTGTACTGCCTATTCCTATTAATCAGGAATCATTAAACGTGGCATAGCCACCGATCACTATGTGACCTAACATTTGAATTTGTGGTTTAACCACCGATCACCAAGTGACCTATCATGCACTTTCCCTTCATTATCATAATCCCACCCCATGCATACACACATGAAAAGTTGAATGCATCATACCATCTTTAAGAAAATAGGTTTTCATATATACATATCGATACACATAGAGAGTTCTATGATCACGTACCTGGCATCCTTTGCCTAACCCTTTTAGGGTTTTATTCGACTGTCTACACAGCCTCTTTCTGGCTTTTTAGCCCATAACACATATATATTATAGTTAACTAGTGTGTTAGAGATCTACACACCTGATTACTGTCAAGATGATACTTCCTATGTCGACGCTATCCGTAGCCGACACAACTGCTATCTGCCAAAGGTGTTGTTCAGAAGCTGATCCACAGCTCAGTGGCTAGTCTCGAACAGCAAACACCGCGTGTTTTTTTGAACTTTGGGGCAGGGACTACAGATCTAACCCCTTCTTTTGATTTGCTGACATTCGAGTCCATGAGTGATCTTGGTCAGAAGATACTATGATGCTTGCTTAATGCAACATTAGGTTAAGGCACGAATAATGAAAAAGAACCAGATTAAACAACGTAGGAAGAATTGAACCCTTACCTTGAAATCCCGAAAATAGGTATGAGACTTAGAGACTTAGCGGTTTCCGGCTTTTGGAATCTGAATGATTTGATCTACTCCTATTTTCCCGAGATATTACCCCAAAATGTGAACACAAGAATATCAAAACGTTACTCAAGGGATAACTTTTCCACATCAATTAGCCTTTCGGCTTTGGCCTCCAAAAACTGAAAGAGAAGAAGTGAAGGAAGAATTCGGCACTTACCTTAACACAGGGAATTCGGCAACTTCTAAAGAATTTCGGCTTTTGAGAATATCAAAAAGGAAAGATGATCTCAAGAGATCTATGAAGATTCGATTTTGATGAAGAAATCGGCAAGGAGAAAACAATAGCAATGACTATTCGGCTTATAGGAAAAGAATGGAGAAGAGAATTAAAATCAAGAGTTTCGACTTTTGCAAGTGAAGATGAGAGAATGGGAGAAAAGAATGAGAGGAAAAACCTAAATGCGAAATTGAAGAAGAGAATAGAAAAATATAACCCTAATGCCAAAAATATAAAGATATTCCCCCTTTCTTAACCTAAATTTCGGCACCTACCCCTCTAAAAACCAAAAATACCCCTTTTTAAAACTAAAACTAAGTTACTATTCAAAGGGAATTTCGGCACCCCTTGCCCATACCAAAATCGATTCCCCCTCCCCCTTGGAGTTTGAAATTCGGCCACCACTGTGACCAACATATAAATCCTAAATTTTCTCCATTATCTTCATCTGATCACTCTTCCTTAAGTGACATGGATAACACCACATCTTCCTTCCTTTATCTGCCACATTATCATCCATATTATCCACATTATCCATCAATTATTCTTCCTAATTTCAAGCATTCTAACTAACTCCAACTCTGCTCTCCCTTGACGCCAAAATTAATTAAAATAGATGGGTAATGCGACTCGAACCTTGGACCTCCCTTACTGCTTATCACACCACCTCAAAGCCCCTAAGTGGCGCCACTTTGCCACTGGGCCACAAGCCCATTTGTGTCTTAAAACACAGATAACATCTTTTAAGCCCTATCCTACTGGCTTTTCATTAGAGTGCCTATGCAGAAGGTTTTTAACTAAGGCCTCGGCCCAATATTGTGCCCAATCTGGACCCTTTAAACACTCTAATTAGCACATTATACGTAATACACAACAAATGCACAGGCCCTTTAATTCAGGATGTTACAAGCAATGTCGTGACATAGGGGTTCCATGTCGTGACACCCCTGGCAGGATACTGTTTTCGTGACATTGGGGTTCGATGTTGCGACACCCTTGAAATTTCTATATTTGGAGTTTACTGATTACTGTGTCATGACACAGGGGTGCTATGTTGAACCATCGAGTTGGATTGCTCGATTTCTTGAACCTGTGAGTGGTGTCGTGACATGGAGGTTCTGTGTTGCGACACAGGCTCTGTTTCAGCCTCTCCTCTTGAAATTCAAAATGCTTAAAACATACATAACCTAATTTTAAACAATTCAAAGAAAATTAAATCTTGATATAAATGAGTCTTGATGTGCTTCCCCCAACACTTTACAGCATACATTGCCCTCACTATAAAATGATAAAAGCGCAAAAAAGAAAACTGCCCTTAGAAGGTCGAATACTTGTTGTATTGGCATCAAGATTCATTTGCTCCAAGCGGACAAAGAACTCCCAAAAAAAAATACTATGACAAGAAATATGAAATATGTAATATAATATAAAAGAAAAAAATTAATGAGTAAAATAACATAAAACTAAAGTAAAAAAAATGAAACAAAATTTAGAACAACAAATAAAAGTTCTTTAAAAGCTGAGACGGTCTGTGTTGCCACCATAGAAGAACCTCCAACTAGTTCTCAACATCTTGATCCAACGGTTGTTTTTCTATTGATGTATATGAACCAGCCACCCTAGTCTATTCCAATGATTTTTCCTTATTTTTGACTGACGTGACATCCACATTGTGAGCCATTTAGTACCAAATCCTAGCCAAACCCAAATTGTTTTGGGGATATTATTGCCTCGAGCTTCCTCCCTTTCATACCGCATGAAGTTTTGGTTGCTCGAGCCTTGCTACCGTTGTCGAATGAGAATAAATCAAACTCCTCGACCTATTCAGTTGGCACCTTCTCTGTTATGGCCAGAAACTTATTGGCTCTTCTACATTTTCATTCAATATATTTAAGTTCCATGTTAGTGGTTAATTCATCTTTCACTTCTACCTTTATGGTTAGATCTGTTGCTAAGTCAATTGGATCAGAGACTGTTTCGACTATGTTCAACTCATCTCCATGATCTTTAGTTACAAGCTCAGGTTGAACCTTACCAAGAATCTCATTATGGTTATGAATAACATAAGGTTTCTCATGATCCAAGTTGTGAATGTTAGACATGTCCTCTTACCTTAGAGGCAGTGCTTCAAATATTTCTTGCATCATTCTCATCATTTACGCCATCATGTCTGACATGTTTGATAATACCTCAGAGTTTGCCATCCTAGTGGTTCCATATGAAGACATCTCATACGAATTACAATGAGGTTTGTCTAAATGTTCAGGCATATCATGATCTTCTTCAAGTGCCTCATGCAAATTACCATTGAACTCATGTGGATGTTTGATTACTTCAAAACCTTGGTCATTACTCCACTGGTGTGTTAAGGCTTTGTTTCCGCGTTGACTCGGCTCTATCATGAACAATTGCTGATTTTCCATGACCTCTCATTCTTCATATACTCTCTCATCATATATTTCACCCACCATCAAACCACATGTAACCAAACACAACTATAATTAAAAGATCTTTGTTGACTTAGTCTCTATAAATCAGTGACTGACAAGACGGGTGTTCCTATCCCCCGAAGCATGTAGTAAGATCTACAAGGAAAAAGAAAGTAGTAAACCAAATTAATTTAAAAAAATAAAAAATATATAATCATATCTATAATTTAAAATTTTCCTAATTATTCTATTAAAACGCAAAAATTAAAATCAATCTAGTAACGTTGCCTTCCCGGCAACGGCGCCAACAACATGATTGCCTCCAAATGTACCAATGTCCAAAGTGTGAATACAGCAACTAAACATGTAAGAATGAGGCGATGTCTACAAGTATATGTGTCAGGTTGTAATATAGTTTTTACAATAAAGTAGGCGAGTACTCCGAGGATCGTACCTAAGGGAGGAGAGTACTAAATTAATGTTAACCTAAATGCAAATAGAATTAATTGGTAATCTAAATAAATTATATTACGAATAAATATAAATAAGATATTTTTAGATTTTTATAAATACAGAAATAAAAATTGCATAAAAGAGTGAATATCAAAAAAAATAATATCTAAACTCAATCAAATCTAGGCATGGGTGATTAGCTCGCTTCGGTGGTCATAACTAACTCCTATTCTGGGTTTTTATTCAATCAACTAGTTGTTACCCTGCAAGATCTCTCAATCTTCCACTAAACTAACAAGTCAGTAAGAACTACTTATCTCTCGACCTCATAGTTCAAACCAGTTCGGGGCTAAGGTGTTCATGGATAAGCCATACCAATTTTGGGTCAATTCCCATCTAAATGACTTCTTAGAGTCGTCAAGCCTGGGGTCTACGTTCTTCCTCTCCCAAATAGTTGATTTGCTTAAAAAACCCTACACAACAATAAGTTAATCACACATCCACTCATTAATCCACCATAAGAGGATTAGTTCCTCATGGAATGCACAAACACAATAAACTTGATAAATAAGATATGCGTAAAGAATAAATCAAGAATAAGGTTTAAGACAATCCTAATTTATTTGACTGATAAAAGTGCAGATATCCACAATAGTTTGGTTGCATCTACAAATAAGTTCTCTGAAGAACACGAATGGGAATTACTAAAAAGAAATCTAAAGCCTAAAGAAAAGAAAACTAAAACTACAATTATAAAGAAAATTCTAAACTGTGAAAATTGTCCTTCTCAAGCGTCTAATGAGTCTATTTATAGAGTTAGGGTTGGTTGTCGTCCTTAGCCCTAGGTCAGTGTTGCAACATCTAGTGCAAGTTTGCTTGGCTCAAGTTCAACTTCAAGGGTGTGTTGCGACATCCACTGGCTGTGTCACGACACCAAAGGCAATCTTGGAACTTTGACACTTTGCTCATTATGTTGTGACATTGGACTCCCGTGTTGCAACATTGCGATCAGCCTCGAGCTCTTATGCCTTAAATGGTGTCCTGCACACTTACTAAGTATGTTACTCCTCCTTTAAGCCTCTTTCAGTCCCTATGGACATAAAAAGACTCAAATTGAACTTTTTATTTAATTAAAAGTAAAATTGAAAAACTAACTAAAACATACTAGAATTGCTCGTATTCAAGCTCTTAAAACATGGAAACTGGTTAATCTGCTACAACAAATTATGGCAGATCAAGTACCTATCATCTATGTATCTGTTACTTCTTGAATCATGATGAGGTGTTGGCTCATATTTTGAAGGAAGTGATGAATCAAATACAGTAAATGAGAAGGAAATAGTGTCACACCCTATATTCAGTCTGTTCACTCGACCCGAGCTATAACGTATTACAACTGTAAAACATCAAGTTATTCACTATCTTGTCCTAATTAACCAAGTAATTCATTTCATAATAAAATTACAATCATTTCCATGTTGTTCATTCATATCTAAGCTTAAATCGAGCATATAAAGTATTTAAAACAAAATTAGAACAATTCTAGACTAATCTGAAACTTTTATAAAAATTTTGGTAAAAAGTGAAAATATGGGTCACATGACTGTGTGGCTAGGCCGTGTGATAGAGCTCAGACTGTGTGGCTCAAAGACATGGTCGTGTGGCCAAATCATGCAACAAATTGTGCCTGTGTAGTTCAAGGTCACACGGTTGTGTCCCTAGGCCGTGTAACTCTCTGTGACCGTGTGGACAAACCTGCACCAATATCAAATAGGCCACATGATCGTGTCATGCAACTGTGTTGGGCACACAATCGTGTGTGATCGGTTGTTTAACATCACAGCAATAATGTGCAAGCGTACATTGTCGATACAAGTATAATAGACAAATGTGAGTCTATTGGATATTGATCCCACAGGGATGGTAGTATTTTGTCTATTAATGTCACTGAAACAATTAGACGGACACAAGATAAATTGTGAGAATAGTTGTCGATGCCCACTCAGAAAGATCAAACGACTGAGTATTTTTTATCCAACGGTGGAATCTGAATTTCCCTGAATTTTGATGAGATATAAATGGTATTACAGACTTACGGAATGTGTCGACAGAAAAATTTTAATACGTCGACAAAGGTACTTAATTTATTCTTCAAAAAGGAAGACAAACTTTAACACAACATAAATAAAATAAACTAAAATCATGTTAAAAATTAAAACTTTTGACCAATGTAACATCCTGAATTTTTGGGCCTATGCGTTTAATGGGAGAACAGGTGTAATGTGTTAATTTAACTGTTAGGGGTCCAAATTGGGCTCAGGATGTGGTCAAGGCCTTGGTGAAATTTTTGTTTAGGCACTATAGAGTTTTAAAAGGTGGTATCTGTGTTTAAATTATCAAAATGGGCTTGTGGCCCAGTGGTCAGTGGCGCCACTTAGGGAGCAAGGAGGTGACGCCACAACAAGGGAGATAAGGGCCCAAAATTTAAGTTTTATGGAGCCCAATTCTTTTAATTTAAGTTAGCTAAATTTTTGGCATTTGGGTTAGGTGGAGTGGATGGCAACAAGGCTCAAAAATAGGAGGATTTATATGAATAGGATAATGTAGATATTATAGTTGATAATACGGAAGATAAAAGGAGAAAGATAGGATCTATCTGCAAGGCTAGGTGTTGGCCCAAATTCCATCACCTAGAGGAGTAAAGAATTCGGCTACTTCATCGAAAAGGGGTGCCGAATTTTCCCTTTTAATTAGCCTGATTTTTAGTTATCAGGAAGGGTACTTTCGGGTTTTTGATAGGAGTGCCGAAATTTCTATAAATAGGGGGGATATCTCATTGATTCTGGCATTTAAACCCTAATTTCCTCTTCATTCTTTGTGCCGAAATTCTTAGTTTCTCCCTCTACAATTTTTTTCTTTAATTTCTTCAAAAGCCGAAACCTCTCCCTTCACTCTCTTTTCATTCTTTTCCTCTTGTGCTGATTTCTCTAAAAAGCCGAAATCTCCATAGTTTTTCTCTATTCATCCTATTTGTGAGTTAGTTCTATTCTTCTGTCATTTAAATCTTTTTCTTTGGCATTGCCGAATCTTCTCTCTAGTGCTAGCCGAATCCCCTGTGTTAAGGTAAGTGTCGACTTCTGTTAGTTTCTCATGTTTTATTTTGGTTTTTGAAAGGCAAAAGCCAAAAAGCTAATAGTTTAATGGTTCTATGTTGGGCGGCATTCTGGGATTTGAAGGAAACTTGGTCGTCTAGATCTAAAAGCTGAAAATCATTAGTCTCCAATTTTGGGATTTTAAGGTAAGGAGATTTTCCATAGATTTTTACTAGATTTGTTCTTTGTATACAAGATCTTAACTTTATGATGAGGATTAATGATCATATATTGTGATAGTAGTTCTGACAAGGACTTGTGATGGAATTAAATATGGATCAGGCAAACGAGAGAATCCCTAAGTTTAAGAAACGAGCGGTATCTGTCGTTCGAGATTGGCCACTTGGTTGTGGACTGGCTTCTGAACAACACCTTAGGCAGATAGCAGTGGTGTTGGCTAAGGATAGCGTCAACTTAGAGGGTCTCGTTCTAACAGTAATCAGGTGTGTAAATCCTTATCACACAAGTTTTATTTTGTATTATACCTGTTAGGGGCTGAAAAGCCGGAAAATGAAACTGTATGAACAGTCGTGTGTAGATCTCTAACACACTAATAATCTGTATGAATATATGTATGTTTATGTTATGGGCAAAAAAGCCAGAAAGTGGCTGTGTAGCCAGTCGAATGAAACCCAAAAAGGGTTAGGCAAGGAATGCCAGGTACGTAATCATAGAACTTCCCTATGTGTATCGATGTATGCGAAAGACTATAAACTCTTAGGTAGTAGATTGTTTGATTTTGCATGAATGTATGCATGGGATGGGTTTGTTATGAAAAGGGGAAGAGCATGATTGGTCACATGGTGATCGATGGTAGAAAACCTACATAATGAAATGTTAGATCACATGGTGATCGGTGGTAGAAAACCCACCTAATGAAATGTTAGATCACATGGTGATCGGTGGTAGAAAACCCACCTAATGAAATGCTAGATCACATGGTGATCGGTGGTAGAAAACCCACATTAAAATTCCTGATTGATAAGGAATAGGCAGTATGACTGTCGATATGGTGTGTAGCGGTTGGCGGGTTGATTGTAGAAATCCCCAAGGTGTGATGGTTGGTACGGGTTGGTGTGTAGATGATGGAATTCTAGGATGGGTTGGGCTTTGCATCATTTATTATCTGTCATGTGATTATGATTGTTGCCATTGTGTATGGGCCAGGGCTCATAATGTGTTTATGGGCCCAAGCCTTTTATGTGTTTTTGGGATTTACACACTGAGTCTTAGTGACTCACCCTATTATTTTTCCCTAACTTTTCAGATGGGCAGTACATCGTGGACATGGGAGCCGAGACGGACTCGAGGGGCCATCAAGTTTTTATTTCTATAGATTATTTTCGGTTTTTCCTTTAAGTTTTATTTTGGGAATATTTAGGTAATAAGGCCCCATAGTTTATATTCGCCTAAGTAGTTTTTTAAATATTTGCAACTTATGAAATTTTGTCAAAGGTTTAATTATTCACAATAACAATAATACAAGGGTTTTTTTTTAAAATGTCACTTATTTATTAATTACTGCCTAATAAATCTACGATTTCCAAAACCAACAAAGCAAAAAATTTTCAATGTACAACCCGTAGCATACCAGATCCGATCAAAACGTATGGGCCGGGTTTGGGGTGTTACAACCAATTTAATGGTCTCTGCCTGCTTTTGATCACTGTTGCTAAAATAAGGTTTTAGCCTCTATCCATTTACTTTGAATTGGTGTCCATCACGTAAATCTTGAATTGTGACTGCAGCATTAGGAGATACGCTGATAACTTCAAAAGGTCCAAACCAACGTGAACACAATTTACCTGGGTGCAATTTGAATCAAGAATTGAATAATAAAACTTGTTGACTCTGTAACACCCCTTAACCCTAAACTGTCGTCGAAACAGGGTTACGAGGTATTACCGAAGTTAAACACTAATAAACAAGTAAATTGAGACATAATTCCGTGGCACAATTTAAAACTTTTCAAATTTCGTCTTTAAGTCCCTAATATGGACTTACGAGACCCACAATATGATTAGGAAGTGATTTAGGACTAAACCAGGAACTTTGGAAACTTTTTCTTGAGAATAAAGGCACATGCCTGTGTGGCTTGAGACATGCCCGTGGGGATACATGGCCATGGGGCCAGCCCATGGGCAGATCTGACTTCTACACACGGCCGTGGGACTAGCCCGTGGTCAATTCTGTTTCTTCCACACGGCATGGGCACACGCCCATGTGACTTGGCTGTGTGAAAACTTCATTTTTCACCATTTTTAAGTTATTTTTACATACTAAACATACCAAATTCATACACAATCATTTACTTATAAATCCTGATCATATAACATTCATCATCATACCTAAAACTTCTTAAGGATTTTATACCACATTTACAATCAAAATATAATACATTTACAAATGACAAACACTAACTCTAGTACATGCCACATTTACCAAAAGTTTGATACATCACCAAAATTGAGCTGAAGCCGGGATTGAATCAGATGCTGAGTCCAACTTATCTTGACCTAATCTGTGCACGGAAAACAAACCGTACGCTGACTATTGGAACTACTCAGTGGTATTATCATAATTCAATTTATAGCAATAATCAAATATCATAAACATACTAGATAAATAACACATCATACATATAATTTTCATACTAAGTTATTATATTTCTAATGTGACATTTTCAATATTTGAATTAATACTCATCCATAGAATTTCAACTATTCATGAACCTTTGATTCATCTCTCAATCACATATAAATATTCAATTCACATTTCAATAGGAACCATTCATGAACCTTTGATTCATGCCTTCAATCCATAGCATAATTTTATTTCTTATCTCATTTCACAATATCTCTTTCACTATTCATTCAATGGTTCAAATAATCAAATTCAGATGATTTTCTCATTTCACGTAATTACCCCTATTAACATAACTCAGACTTTGGCGGATACACAGATCCAACCAAACACACCATACTGGCACCCAGTGCCTCATTAGATAGGTCGAAACAATATAGTGACACCCAGTGTCTCATCGGCCTAGCCGAAGTAAAGTGGTACCTTGTACCTCATTGAAGCTATCCAAAGTAAATAATGACACCTAGTGTCTCATCGACTCAAGGTCGAAGAATCCCTGTACTCTTCCAATCCTATGGCATGCCAACTATATCTGACTTAGCCCGACTAGTTAATAGGGTTTTCGAACCTCAATTCAAATTCACTACTCAATTTCATTTCAAATTCTCTATAATTATACTATTTAATTTCACACATACATATATATATATTCATCAATTAAATCCAAATCACATTCAATTCAAATATCAATACTTACCTCAATTTCATTTTCCATACACACACATTGAAATTAAATATGTAATAATAAATAACTTGAATTATGATAATACAAACCAATATTTTCTCGAGCTACTCCTCGACCACTTTTTCCTTCCCCTTCGTATTAGACGTCTCGGTTTCCTTGTTTACTACGAAAATTAACATAATTATAATTAATTAATAACACACATATTTTATATAAGATAATAACTTTCCATGCAACTTTTACCTAAATCCCAAATTTGTCCTAACCATCTTCACATTCTTCCTTTTTACAATTCATATCCTTTCCTTATTCAATTTCCATCAAAACTTCAATATAACCATCAAATTTTCATCATTTAATCATAATTTCAAATTTCTTTCAATTTATCCCATAAAACTCAAAACTTATAGCCTAGTTTACAATTTAGTCCTCCAATCAATTCTAATCACAAATTCTATCAAATTAATCCCTAATTCCATTATTTGTTCAACATAAACCCTACTAAAAATCTATCATTTTTCAAAATTTCCACATAAATTCAAGAGTATTTTACTCTAGGACTTCAAAAACATTAAAATCACATGAAAATGACTTAATTAAACTTACCAAATAATCTCCAAGCTTCAAAACCCTAGTTTTCCATTTTTTTTTCTTTTCTTTCCTTTCTTTCTTTCCCAAATTTCGTTTGTTCTATGTAACTTTTCTATTCCTTTTTCTCTTTTTATTTAATTATTAAATATAAAATTTCTATTTAATAACCAATATATATATTACATGTGTATTAATACATATAAATACACATGTATAAATTATCACCACACATTTGGCACTATCATTTTTTTAAAAATAATATAATAAACATAATAAATAAATACTAATAATAATAATCTTTTACTTAACTTATAAGTAAATACATATATAATATACATTTGTATTAATATTTTAGTTACACATGTATTTATTCTCTAACTTACACATGTCACTAATTTGGTTTAATAACTAATTTAGTCTTTTAACCTTTCTCTATTCTATAATTAAACTTTTATGCTTTATTCAATTTAGTCTTTTCTAATAATTACTTCTAATTAAACTAAATTCACTTATCAAAAATCTAATTCAACCCATACTAACTTCGTAAATATTTTTAATAAATATTTACGCACTCGTTTTCCTAATACGGAGGCCCTAAACTCACTTTTCTGGTGCCTATGGAATTTGGGTTATTACAGACTCGCTATAAATTATCGCCGCAAAATAATCTTGTCATGCCATCGTTTGGTCTTTTCCTTGTAAATTGCAGCGTTTTCATAAGCATTTCTCCTAATCTCCTCTAGTTCTGTGATATCTAACATCTTTTCTTTCCAGCCGCTTGATAGTCCATGTTCACTTGTTTAACTCCCCACATTGCTTTGTGTTCCAGTTCAACTGGCAAGTGACATGCTTTCCCAAAAACTAATTCATACGGCGACATCCCTAATGGAGTTTTTTATGTTGTCCGCAATGCCTATAAAGCGTCATTCAATCGGAAAGACCAATCTTTCCTCAAAGGGTTTACAACCTTCTCAAGAATATTCTTAATTTTTCAATTCAATACTTTGGCTTGACCGTTGGTTTGCGGATGATAAGTAGTAGCCATTCTATGATTAACTCCATATCTTTTTAGTGCGGTTGCCACTTGGTTGCAATGAAAGTGTGTACCCTGATCACTAATCAATGCCTTTGGTGTGCCAAAACAGGTGAGTATATGCTTTGTAACACCCCAAACCCGGCCCATGCGATATGATCGGATCTGATATGTCACATGAAGAAAACGTATAAATAACGAGTGAATCTTTCTAAAGTCAGCGTTATTTGGTTATAGTTAAGAAAAACAAGTTTGGTTTATAAATATTCGATAAAATACTACTAATTTTTGAGAGGTTGATTGAAGAATCGATATTTGAACTAGTGATCTTTTAAAACTGTAACTTTTGAAAATGTTGTTGATAATTTGAAAGAAACTCCGAGTTAAATTATTTGTACATATTTATTATGAAAACCTTTTGTTAATCAATTTTGGAAAAATGTTATTTATGATTTTAGAAAATCCCCATTTAAAAATAATTCAAGCAAAATAATAAGTACGACTAAACATAAAGCAAAAATAAAAATATCCCAGAGGCCTTATTACAACTTTAAAACCCAAAATAGTAAAAGTAATGAAATACGGAAAAAGAAGTTTACTAATGTTTGCAAACATCATTTATTAAGTATGGCCTCCACCGAGTCATCCATGGCCCCAAGTCCTCGTCACTGAGCATTACCTACAAGATTAAGAAAAAGAAAATGAGGGTGAGTTACAAGAACTCAATGCATAATCCCCTTACCGTCATCCACTGGGCCTGAACCCGTATAGCATCATCTTGGACCGAAGCCCATTAACATAACAATATTAAAATGAAGTAAATGTATGCAACCCAACCTATCCATCCATCACACCCCCGACCAGCCAATCACACCTGTGGGGATCAAGTCAACCCACCCCGCCGCTCACACCAAAATTTGCAGTCAAGCTGCTATCATATAGTATTTTTCTGGTCAACCACTGAAATTATAATTAAGCACAATAATCAATAAATTGTGGCTATGCCACTAGGCTACACTGCTCTCCATACAATTTTTCCCATCCCATGCAATATGTAAAATGCAACATACATAATAAAATATCCACATATATAATCAACCATTAATCTAGTAATTTATTACGGTGAATCGGCCCATTATAAAACTTTGTAATTCGGCCCACTAAGGTATTCTAGCAAATCGGTCCATTAGGGACATTTTCGTAAATCGACCCATAGGGGCATTTTCGTAAATCGGCCCATAGGGGCATTTTCGTAAATCAGCCCATAGGGGCATTTTCGTAATTTAACAAATTTATACCAATTTTAACAGATTTTAGAAATAATGATGTTTAAGCCAATTACTCGATTCATGCTATATTACGGTTATTAGACTTGTAAAACAACAACGATCTATTCTTCCAACATAATAGTGAATCACGAATCTACGGGATTTCGGTGTGAGATTGCACACCTGATTACGGTAAGGACTAAACCTTCTTGATCGTCGGCACCTAAATCACCATTACACTCGATTAACCAACAAATGAGATTTTATTAATCTAAATCTAAATCAGACGATCTAAGGAAATGCTTACCCTTAGTATCGTGAACGGCCACGATTTGTCTATTCTCACCGGATGATAGTCCACAACCTGGTGGGAAATCCCGAACCGCCGATACCGCCCTACGCTTGAACTTAGGAGTAGGAATTGTAAATCCACTCTCTTTTTGTCCTCCTATCACCTTTCTTTTAAAATCGCTACCACTTGCCTCCATTGAAAAAGTCTCGGTTAGAAAAATACTACTATGAGAGAAAGTAGTTGTTTAGGGATAGGATTCGGCTTACCACTACTTCCGTAGGATCAACAAGTAGAGAAGAACGAGCGATTTAGTCCCTATAATAACCGATTACTCAAATCCATCGATCATTTTTAACGGAATAACCAAGCATTGAGATATATCAAAACGAACCTTGAAGAAATCCCTTACCTTGACAATAATAGATCCAACTTCCACCGATTGGGCTTATGACTAGAGATGAATCGGCAAGGATGTCATATTCGACCACCCACTAAAACACTACAAAAAAGAAGAGATGATCACGATTTGAGAGAGTAGGAGAAAATGATATTTCGATTTAGAAACAAAATAGAACAACCGAATATTGATGGACACACATTCGGCTAGGGAGAAAAGAAAATGAAAAGAGAAGAAAGAAACCACTTACCAATTCGATCAGAGAAGAGAGTGCCAACACGAAAGAGAAAGAAATAATGAAGAAGAGATTAAGGGTTAAAAGGTTCGGCTATGGAGAGAAATGAACAAGAAGATTCATCCTCCAAAAATGGTCGACTAAAGAAAGAAGAGAGAAAGATAGGAGGAACGATGAGAAAACAAGAAAAGAAGAGCAAAGTGGCTTGAAAGTTTCGGCAAAACAAAGGAAAAATGTGCACAGTTTTAGCTTTAGAGTTTCGTCAAGTGAGGGAAGAAATTGGAAAAGAGAAAACTCAAAAATGCTAAAAAGGTCAAAAATGCTAAAAAGAATTTCATACACCAAAATTTGCAAAATGACTATAGAAATTCGGCTCCCCTTTTCTCCCTACCAAAACCGTGTGTCTAGGTCATGGTTGACCAAAAATTCTTTCCTCCCATGCACCTCCTAAATTTGGCCAACATATCCCCCTTTATCTCTTTCCTTTAATTCTTTTCCTTATTTTTCCCTTGTTTCCCTCCTTACCAATTTTCCTTAGTCTTCTTTCCATCAACAAAAAGTCCTCCTTTCCTTCTTTAAAGCCTTGGCTGACACTTTGGAAAAAAAGCACAAAATAATCCAAAAATTTTGCAAAAGGTGGGATTCGAACTCTACCCCTTAAGCTCCTTCATGTGACGCCACACCACTCTACTACTAGCTCCTCTCGTGCTAACAAAATACACACTTATTTCCTTAAGTCTTGATGCCACTTACCTTCTCCCCCTTAAATGCTTAAACACAAAAATTTTACTAAAGCCCAACTCAACCCAAAGCCTTCTTAGGACCCCTAAACATACACAATTAACATTCTTAACTAGCCTAACGCATGATGTAATGTAAAAACATAAAATCCCGAATTTCAGGATGTTACATACTTGTGAAAAGATTTTAGTACTGTCTTTGCATCATCCTTTGGGACTGTAACAACTTCCACCCACTTCGAGACGTAGTCAACAGCTACTACTATATAAAAATTTCCAAATGAGCTCAAAAATGATCCCATGAAATCCATACCCCAAACATTAAATAATTCAACCTCCAAAATTGGCTTCTGCAACATTTCATTATGTCGGGATATAGAACCGGTGTGCTAACACCTATCGCATTGATTCACAAAATTGTGGGCATCTTTGAATAATGTTGGCCAGTAGAATCCTGATTGGAGAACTTTAGCCACAGTTCTCATACCATCGAAATGACCTCCATAAGGAGCATCATAACAATGTTTTAGGATTGAAAGCATCTCCTCTTCTAGAAAACAACGTCGAACGATGTTGTCATTGCATACCTTAAATAAATACGGCTCGTTCCAATGATACTTCACTACTTCACGAAGAAATCTTTCTTTTTTATGGCCTGTGACACCTAATGGGAGTTTTCCACATACAAGATAATTAACAAAATCTGCATACCAAGGAGTTGCATCTATAGCAAATAACTTCTGATCTGGGAATGCGTCGACAATTTGAAGTATGTTTCAATCTTTGTTACCAACTTCCAATCGAGACAGATGGTTTGCAACTTGATTCTCTGAACCCTTACAGTCTTTTATCTCGACGTCAAATTCTTGTGATAGTAATATCTAGCGTATCAATCTTGCTTTGGCATCCTTTTTCGCAAAGAGATATCTCAACACTGAATGATCAATGAATACAGTAACCTTTGTATCGACAAGATAGAACAAAACTTGTCAAAAGTAAAGACTACAGCCAGCAGTTCTTTCTCTATAGTTGTATAATTTAGTTGAGCCTCTGTAAGAGTTTTGCTAGCATAATAGATGGCATGAAATATTTTTCCCTTTCGTTGTCCTAGAACCACAACCACAGCAAAGTCACTTGCATCGTATATAACTTCAAAAGTTTGATACTAATTTGGTGCAATGATAATGGGTGCATTCACTAGCTTTTTTTTTTTTAACTAAATAAAGGCATCCATACATGCATCGTTAAAGAAGGATTTTTTGATTCTGTTCCAACAATGAGCATAAGGGCTTTGCAATTTTCAAAAAATCTTTAATAAACCTTCGGTAAAACCCCACATGTTCAAGAAAACTGCAAATACCTTTCACGTTTGTCGGATACGGTAATTTCTCAATGATTTCCACCTTAGCTTTGTCTACTTGAATGCCTTGACAAGAAATGAGATGTCCTAACACAATGCCTTCAGTTGCCATGAAATGTCATTTTTCCCAATTCAGGACAAGATGTGTGTCCTCACATCACTTCAGTACTTTATCCAAATTTTCAACGCAATGATCAAAACCATTCCCATAAACTTAAAATTCATTTATAAACACCTCTAAAGACTCTTCGATCATACCTGAGAATATTTCCATCATGCATCTTTGAAATGTGGCTGGTGCGTTGCAAAGACCAAAAGGCATAGAATGAAAAGCGAAAGTACCAAAGGGACAGGTGAAAGTTGTTTTATCCTGATCCTCTAGTGTAATAGCAATTTGATTGTACCCAGAATAGCCGTCTAAAAAGCAATAATAGGCCTTTCCAATAAGCTGATCCAGCATTTGGTCGATGAAAGGAAGTGGGAATTGATCCTTCTTTGTGGCTACATTCAAGTTGCGATAATCCATACAAACTCGCCATCTCGTGGGAATGCTTGTAGGAATTAATTCATCTTTATCGCTGCGAACCACAATGATGTCACTCTTTTTAGGCACGCATTTCACTAGACTTACCCAATTGCTATCAGAAATCGGGTAAATAATTCTAACATCAAGCCATTTTATGATTTCCTTCTTGACAACTTCTTTCATCTTTTCGTTTAACCTTTTTTTGCTGTTCAATCGATTGCTTGCCTTCATCTTCCAACTTGATCTTGTGCATGCAAAAATAAGGACTAATACCTTGAATATCAGTAATACTCCAAGCAATTGCTCATTTATGTTGCTTAATAATATAGACCAATTTCTCTTCTTGAGTTAGATCTAGTGTTGCGGAAACAATAATTGGAACAGTATTGTGGTCACCTAAAAAGACATATTTAAGATAATGAGGTAGTGGTTTCAATTCCAGAGTAAGAGCTTCTCCAATAGATGGTTTGAAAATTGGGGTTGTTCTATTGGCTAGGTCTAAGGATTCAATCTGCCATCCATGCTTGAGTTCAAAATTATTAGCTTCAACCATGCTGTCACAATCACCTAAGGATTTGGAATCAGATGTCACTGTAAACTATTCAGAAAGTACTGTGCTTTGGTCATTGAACTCTTCCTCAATTAGATCATCTAGCACATCAACAGTATGGCATTATTCTTTTTCCTTACATTGAATAGATTCAAAAATAGTAAAGGTGACTTGCTCATCATTAAGTCGCATGGTTAGTTCACCTTTGTAAACATCAATAAGAGTTTGGTCGGTGGCTAAAAATGGTCGTCCCAAGATTATGAGAACCTCCTTATTTACCTCACAATCAAGTATGATAAAATCAATCAGAAAAATGAATTTATCCACACGAACTAAGACGTCTTTTATTTGCCTTTAATGTTGAGCCAATGATTGATTGGCTAGATGTAATATCACAACAGTAGATTTCATGTGACCAATTCCCAACTTTCTGAAAGTAGATAGAGGTATTAGGTTAATGCTAGCTCCCAAGTCGCATAAAGCCTTACCCAAATAATGATTGCCAATTGAATATGTGATGGTAAAGCTCTCAGGATCTTTCAATTTAGGGGGCAACTTGTTTGTCAAAATAGCACTATAGCCTTCTATGAGTGCAATAGTTTCAATATCAGTGAGCTACTTCTTCTTGGACAAGAGGTCTTTCATAAATTTCCCATAACTCGGAATTTGTATCAGAGCATCTACTAAAGGAATGTTGATTTGCAGTTGCTTCAGTATGTCCAGGAACTGCTGATGCTGCTTGTCATGCTCATTCTTCCTGAATCTTTGTGGGAAGGGTAAAGGTAGAGATATATCTGCTCGCACCGACATATTTGATTGTGGCGATAGTTTTAAAGGTTGCACATTAGGCATATGAGTGACAATTCTTGGAACTTCTTTGTCTGTTGCATTGACAAACTCTTTAAATTCAACCTTCTCACCAGTGATCACTCTATTCGTATCTTAAGGTGCTACAGTAGAGTCGATAAATGATTCGCCAGTTTGTTTACTACTCCTAAGAGTGATGGCCTTATAATGTTCTTTCCCCCTCGGACTAGGATTTTCTGTGTCATTAGGTAATGAGCCTAGTGGTTAAGTATTCAGATTTGAAGCAAGTTGTCCTAATTGTGCCTCCAATACTCAAATGGAAGATGAATTCCCTTGTACGATAGCTTCCGTGCAAGTAATATGCTCCCGCATTAACGCCTCAAGAATTACTAACGGGTCAGAAGTGGAAGCTTGTGTCTACGGTTGCTGTCGATGTCCTTAAACATGCTAATTTGGTATTGAAAAGTGTTGTGGCTGCATCAGATTTTGGTGTGGATGTGTCTGGCCTTGTTGTGGATGCATCTAAGTGTGCTGATTGTAATTTTACTGTTGTTGATTGTAATTCCCTTGTCTGGGATTATAATTGCCCTGATTAGATATATTCTCATATCTGAATGTCGCAGCATTTTGCCCACCGTTCTGAGTTCCCCAAATCTGTTGGTTGCGTGCAGAGTTGTTATAAGAATTATCATAAGAATTATTGTGGATGTTACTAATATAACAGGCATTCTCTACATGTTGTGGGAAATCTTCATAGCTATAGTTGTCACTACAAATCTCACAACAAAAAGCAAGAATGTCAACTTGCTGAGTGACTTGTATAGGTGCAACTACACTAGTCCTTTGCATATTTTTAATCATGTTTGTGAGAGAAGAAACTTGAGCACTTAGTGCGATTATTGCATCCAATTCGATAACTCTTGGAGTAGGTTTTGGTTGCGTAGCTCTAGAGATAAGGTATTGATAATCATTTTGAGAAATTCTCTCAAGAATTCTCACAGCATCATTATAAGTACAATCTAATAGAGGTCCATTGGCTGATGCATCGACAAGATTCCTTGTATGTGAATTCAACCCAATATAAAAAATATCAATTTATGTTTATGGTTGAATGTCGTGCATAGGACAACGTTGAAGTAAAGATTTATAACGTTCCCATGTGGTGTGAAGATTTTCATCATCCAGTTGATGATAAGCAGTAATGTCATTTCGAAGATGAGCATTCATTGTCGGTGGGTTAAATCGTACAACAAATTGTATTGCTAGTATATCCTAAGAAGTAATTGATCTGGCAAGTAGCCCAAAAACCAAGTACGTGCTCTTCCTTGTATGGAATAAGGAAATAATTACATCTTCAAGGCATTATCAGGAACACCTTGTTGACTAAAGGAAGCACAGATCAATAAAAAAGATTTAAGATGTTCTATCGCATCTTCATGTGGCAGTCCAACATATTTTCCATTAAAATTCAACATTTGAAACATTACTAGCTTGAGTTCAAAATTCCCAGCTTGGATTGCTGGCCTAACAAGTCCTGATTGTAAATAATCCAAAACAGCTACTATAAAATCTTGTATAGTCCTATTTTGTATGCGAGCATCTTGCGGAAACAATAGGTTATTAACATTTTGCTATTGCATCGAGGGTATGGTTGCATTGTTCCCTGGTAGAGCCATCTCCGAATAGTCCTTTCAATTTCTGGATCAAAATTGGCAAGAAAATCCGATTTGCTTTGGGTCATAAAACACCAAAATTGAAGTTAAAGAATTAGCAACAAAGAAAAACCAATTAGTGAATAAGGAAAATAAAGTGCAAAAACACACAAAAACAAAAATAAACATCAAACAAACCGGCAACAGCGCCAAAAACTTGATCGACTATTTAATGTCACAGCAATAATATGCAAGCGTACACTGTCGATGCAAGTATAGCAGACAGATGTGAGTCTGTCGGATATCGATCCCACAGAGATGGTAGTCTTTTGTCTATTAATGTCGGTGCAATAATTAAATGGAAACAAGACAAATTGTGAGAATAGTTATCGATGCAATATCTTGAAAACAATAAAATAAAATATGATAATGATAAATTGGGATGCCCAACATGAATCTTCAGTAGAATACTAAGTGCTCACAAGGTATAAAAAGATAGGTGATTGTCAAAGCAATAAAGTTCAATGTGTCACTCCTTTATTTAATCTGAGACTTAAACATGCATACTAACCTCACCTTCCGATGATGGAAATATGGCACTATTAAGAAAAAATGGACTAAGTTCCTCTAATCCTCACTCAACTTCCGTTGTAATGCTTGTTCCTCTAATCCTCACTCAACTTCCGTTGTAATGCTTGTTGGCTCAAACTATCACTGCAATTTCCAGTGTCAATGACTGCAATAACACTTCTGTGTTAAAAAAATTCAAACCCCAAGATTAAACAATAAAAACAAGATTTAATAATATAACATTTAATCAAGAATTCATGTGTACTTCCATACAAACAGAAAACAGAGAATAATCACCAACATTCATAAAGAAATAAGAAAGAATCAAGTGGAGAATACTATTCCTAGACAACTCGACTGAATCTCTCTATTCTCTCTTGTATCGCACTTAGGTCTTCTCGTCAGAAGCTAGTCTGCATCTAGTTTTCACGTTGGCTCACCCATGAGAGGCTTAAGTTGCCATGGCCACAAGCTTTAAGATCAGATGATGAAATGTTGATCCCGAAAAAAAAAGCTCTCCTTTTTTTCTCACATCCACGTTTTATGTCATTCTCCAACAGTACAAGTGTCCTTTCCTCAAATTTATTCTATCCTTGTACATATAAGTTGGTTATACCAAACTGGACAGCTCACGCAATTTTAATTTTTATTCGAACAGCTGTCAGGTGCGGCGACAATTCTGGACGCAATCTGGAATTCACTTATGCAACGGCATTAATTCAAAATGATAGCAAAATTAAGGATAAAATAGGCTAGATTCACTGAGTTATAATATGAAATCTACTAAACTGAAAATGCTAAAATGTATGCTAAGGGTAACTAAATGGGAACAATTTAACCAATAAGTAAGGGGGAAAACCTATGTTCTTTCTAATGCTAACAGTGTGTCATGCTGTGTCACAGGCCGTGTACACCCAAAATACCTTCAAACACAAGCCTTTTCACCTACACTTCCTTAGGTACCAAGCCATGCATTTATCATCACTTAAACCTATTCAAAATGTACCAAAACATGTCAAATAACATTCAACCTAAGTGTCTAACCAATATGCCCTCATTGGCACCACAATTCAAACATAAACTTTAACCATCCAAACTAAAACATAACTAACTTGTCATGTTTATATATTCATCTTCTAAACCACAAGTAACAAGTGCTAAAATCATCCATTGACACCAAACTTTCAAATGCAAGCACAACTCAACCAAAGTTCATAAGTTACCAAAACAAAATGACCATTTCACCACAAATGATCAAGATAAGCATAAAAATCTAACATTCTATACTTATTCAACCATCAAAATTATCATCATTTTATCATGTTCACATTCATGAAACTAAGTTCACTAAATGACCAAAATTTATGCACATTACTTTGCCAATATAACATGAACAACACCAAATAAATTTACACCATCACAACTATCAACACAACCATTAAATCTTACCACTTATACTTTGGTTCATATACCAAAAGGCTCAAAACATAACCAAATCCTTATAGCATATATTTATACCAAAACCTTATCTATATGCCACTTATAACCGGGTCGAAATAAGTATATAGCTACCAAAATAGTTGATGGATAGTGTGATATCCAAAAGCAATCCAATCGACAGCTCGAATCCGACAATCTATAAAGAAGAAAAAAACAAAACGAGGTAAGGTTGCGTAAAGCTTGGTAAATTTGAATAATTAAACACAACATACTTGTCATTTAAAAGCATACCAATTGGAATTAACGTACAAATTAGTATTTCTTCAAACTCCCTACCATGTCAAATGGTTAGTCATAATCATTTAATATCAATAAAGCTACTGTACAACATAACACATATGCCAACTTGCATTCAATTAATAAATAACATTTCATGCCATGATAATCCAATTCCATTCAAATATCCCCTTTCATATATCCATTTCCATAAAC
This sequence comes from Gossypium bickii, assembly GCA_025503065.1. Taxonomy (NCBI): domain Eukaryota; kingdom Viridiplantae; phylum Streptophyta; class Magnoliopsida; order Malvales; family Malvaceae; genus Gossypium; species Gossypium bickii. Next base: position 2,709,350 of record CP106720.1, on the reverse strand, counting down.
CATTTCATATAACCATTCTAATTTACTCATGTTTCACCCGATGAACCAAAATGAAATAACATTGAATACGTAGAATAATGCTCACACAAGTTGTAACTGTAAATGCTCACATGAGCTGTAAAATGGGCTTGCTTACACAAGCTGTAGGATGGGATATTAAGCTACACGATGCTGCTCACATGAGCTGTGAAGAATCCGCAACAAATGTAAGATCTTAACCATTGGTAGGACATCCAAGACCAGCACCTAAAATGGTAATAATCCTAATGACATGTCATTTGTATCCTAAGCATTCACAAGGTTCATACAGGCCATGTTTCATATCTATATCATTTAATTATATACACATTATTTCATCACAAGAATTTATCCATGTAGTTTCCCATTTTCAAACATGACTTTTAACTTAATTAACATTGCAACTTAATCCATTTCATCACTTACCATTTATCAAACAAATAAACTCAATCACAACATACATAAATAGGTATTAAATCACAAAAACATCAATTAATTAGTTTAACCAATTTACGAACTTACCATAACACAGTAGTTATCGACACCTCGACGACGACTACTAGACGACTTTTCCTTTCCCGCGATTATCAATCGACTAATTTGTTTCTTGATCTAAATATAATAATTTAATTTAATTATCCAATTCAATTTCTTTAAAATACTTAAATTCACATATTTGACCATTAATCAATATTTTACACTTTTACCCTAAATTTTTACCTTTTATTCAATTTAGTCTCTAAACCCAAAACTTTCAAATCTATCACAATTTAACAAAATAAATGTTAGCCAAATTTTATATAGTCCCTATACAACCCATATTTATCCAATTTTCACAATAATTTCATGTAACTTTACTATTTTAACAACTTAATCCATAAACTTTAAAATCAACCAAAATCACTTTACAAAATAGTCTTATTTAACTATCAAACTTATAAATCTATCACCAAACTTCAAAAACATCACAAATTCATCAATGACATATCTCAAAATATTTAACAATTTTAAGAATTAGTCATTGGGTTAGCTAGATTAAGCTACAATGATATCAAAAACATAAAAATTACTAAAAACGGATTAAAAACACATACCATGCAATTAAAACAAGCTTTGGACGAAGCTTGTTTTAATTGCTATGGTGTTTTTCTGTTGAAGAAAGAATGGGGAAGAAGATGAAATAATAAAATGGCTTTTACTTTTGTTTTATTATAAAACATGTTTTACTTTTAATTAAAAAATTTTTTTAACATATAAAATACTTAAAAACAGCCCACTAACCATGCAAGCTACCTTAATATGGCCTAATTGCAACATATGGTCTTCCAGTTATGATTTTATGGCTATTAAGCATAAATAAATTAATAGCGATTAATTTTTATAACTTTTACGATTTAGCCCTTTTTACTAAATTAATTATTTAAACGTTAAAATTTCTGGACCAAATTTCAATACACCTATATAATAACTACGTAAATATTTAATAAAAATATTTATGGGTTCGGTTTATAGAAACGATGTCCCAATACCTCATTTTCGAAAACCACTCAACTTTAGGGACAAATCACTTGTACTTAACTATTCATTAAATTAGCAAAATTTATCATACTAAAAATTTAATATAATACTATATTTGACTTGTAAATATTAAATAATAATATCTACGAACTTACTCATCGGATTTTTAGTTTCAAAACCACCGTTTCCGATATCACTAAAAACAGACTGTTACAAATAGTTTCAGAGTGAGGTATAATAATTGGTGCGTATAAAGGAATAGAACTTGAGGAAGCATTCGCAAGAGCCAAAGTTGAAAGTTAAAAATGATGAGATTGTCAATCTAAATTATCAAATGCAATATGTAAATACGACTCAGGTAAATGATGTTTTCCCCACTAAGTTCTTATGAACTTATTCGTGTGTGTTATGTTATAGGAAAGTTGATGTGGGTCTACACCATGAGGGTTGATGCCAGGACTACACGAAGAAGTGGCGAATCAGATTATTATGCAATTTAATAGTTAAATCAAAGCATCTTAATATATATTTAGGATTTCATGCTTAAAGTAGTAAATTATACTTTTTACTAGTTTTTATTATATTCTATATATCTAAATAAGGTTACCTGGTTTTGTAGGACAAATCGGGAGCTAAAGATGTATATTCGGGCTGAAACTGATGTCTATGTTGTGACACCAACACACTGATGTCTCAACATTGAAGACATAAGCCAAAAATAAGTCATGGAATGAAATTGCCTTCGATGTCGCGACACGCTCCGTGCTGTGTTCCAACACCGCCCCTACACAGCCCAAAAAGTCCTGCATGTGATAATTACATTTTGGAGGGAAATTAGATGTATTAATCCTAGTCGAACTCTAAGGACTTCAAGGATAATGTAAGCACTTTAATATTCCGAGTTTAGTCTATATAAAGACAATTGTAGTCAGTTTAAACACACAATTTTGAGGAGAAAGAAATTATTCTTAGGTTTTTATTTTATTCTTAGATTTTTATTTCGCTTTTATTTTCACTTAGGGTATTTTATGTTCTTATAACCGAAAGATCCTATTCCGAAGTGAGACTTTCGTGAGTGGAGATTATTTCGGAGCCATGCTTTCATTGATAAATACATGAGCATCTTACGCCAATAATCCCGTATCAGTAATAAATGTAACACCCCTTACCCGAGACCGTTGTCGGAGTCGAGCACGAGGCATTACTAGACTTAACTTACTAATTCTGGGCATAAAAATTTAAACTGTCCGTCTGCGTCATGTTCACTAAATTAATTATAACTTGAGTTACGAAACTCGAAATCTAGATCCGTAAATTTTTCTTGAAACTAGACTCATATATATTCTTACTGTAATTTTTCCAGAATTTTTGGTGAGGCCAATTAGTACAGTTTATTAGTTAAAGTCTCCCCTATTACACAGTTTGACAGTTCTGACCTCTCTTCACTAAAAATCAATTATCTCATAATATACAACTCTTTTTCCTACACCGTTTTCTTTATATGAAAATAGACTCAATAAGCTTTAATTCTATATCTCATGCACAACCTAATTCAATTTCTACTATTTTTGGTGATTTTTCAAAATCACGTCACTGCTGCTGTCCAACTATTCCCCTGCATATAATTACATAATTTCTTTAAAATAACTATCAACTAGGCATTTCATATCATCCAAATCATGTTCTTAATTAACTATTTTAATGGCTAATCATTACCAAGAATTTACAAGCCAATATTAAGCCATAACGTAAGGTCATACACACAAAATGGCTAAGTCCCTATACATGCCATAACTTAAAACGTTCGAGTCACAAAATACCAATATAATCTTTTGATAGTGTATAACGATCTCCGACGTCCTTTCGATCCCCGAGTTGGCTTGTAATACTATAAAAAAAAATTAAAGAATGGGAGTAAGCATGAAGCTTAGTAAGTTTACATGTAAATAGATAACAACATTCTTAATGAATTGTCTTATTCTTTTCTTATCAAGATCACTTAAGCCTTTAATTCAATATACTTAAACTTGTATTCTTACCTTACCTTTTAACATGAACTTGTCTTACCTTACCTTTTTAGCTTGAACTTGTCTTACCTTTACTTTGGTATACTCTTTGAATTTTCCTGTTGAACCACTTTGGAATACTAAGGATATGCGGATACCTTTCCTTATGAAACTTAACCATTGCCATGTCTTGACATGGTCTTACGTGGTATCCTTGCCTTGTGAACTCACCAATGCCATGCCTTAGCATGGTCTTACATGGGACCTTTGCCTTATAGTAGCTTATCAATGCCATTTCTTGACATGGTCTTACATGATTTCCTTAAACCCTAATGTCATGACATTTGTATCCTACACATTCCTAAGGTTCAACCGGAACTTTCTGAGATAGCTTTTCCGTCAATTCATACTTGAGTCTTTAAATAATAAATTTACAGAATAAATATGTAAATGCTGGAATTTAAGAGTGTTAGATGTAAAATATCAGAATATTGCATTTATTTACCGTAAACTTACCTCGAAACAAAATCGATAAACTATATCGATTTAGTCCACTATCTTTTTCTTTCCCCGATCTAACTCTGGATTTCGTTCTTCTTGATCTATAATAGCAAATTTAGCTTATTTAATACTCATATTTATCAAAACAGTCCTTAATTCTAACTTTGGCAAAATTACAATTTTGCCCCTAAACTTTTACATATTTACGATTTTACCCCTAGGCTCGAAAATTAAACTTCAGCCCTTATTCTTATGTTTTCTAACATGCTGAACATTTTTCCCTTCTATATACTATAACACATACTTATGAACAATAACAACTTTTACTAATTTAATCCAAACTACTTAAATTCATCAAAAATCCAAAGACAAAACTTGTTAATCTAACACATATCTTTTATTTTCTACCATCAAACAACAAAAATCACAAGTTCTCATCAATGGCACAACTCAAAATATTCATCAAAATTCAAAATTGAAACATGGGTTTTGTAGCACTCGAAGAAACGATCTCAAAAACGTAAAATTATCAAAAATCCAAAAAAAACTAAAACTCACCTAATTTTGGTTGCTAATGGCCGAATAGTTTGAAGCTAAGTTTCTTCTTCTTTCTGTTTGTTTCGTGAAGAAAGTGATGAAAATAAAGCCACTTTCTCATGTTTCTATTATTATAACTAATAGATTATAAAATACATATAATATAAAATTTCAACTAATGTTTTTAATATAATAAAAACACATAATTGCATTTCATCATTCAATGCCGTCCACCACCTTTCATTATTAGACAACATAAAACCTTCATATTAAAAGAACATCCACTATTTGACCCTTCTAAAAATAACCACTAAATTTTCATTTTACGCGATTAAGCCCTTTTATTAAATTAAGCACACTAACAATAAAATTAATTCACGAAACTTTCACACATGTAAAATCACATATTATAAGCACTGAAAATAATATTATAATATTTTACTGACTCGGATTTGTGGTTTCGTAATCACTATTCCGTTTAAGCCCTATTTCGGGATGTTACAATTTTTCTCTGATTACATGCAATGAAAAATTATCAAACATGTTCTTCTTTTTTATTTTCCTTCAGCATGGGTACTTTATTTTTCCTTGTTACCTTAATCCTAAATAGACTTGATCAAGGCCGGGTCAGATCCACCTAAAATTTTAGGTCTTTTTTTAGGCTTGAGCTTAATTCGATCTGAAAAATAGATATAAAATTTTGTCCAAAAAATACTAAACCCGAGCTTAGTCAGTCTACATGTATTATTTTTTCTTTAAAAATAAATTTTTAAAAAATAATATATCAAATACACTAAAAATATTAAATTAAATTATAGAAGACTAAAAAATCTTACTCGAGGCCTAGCCCGTTTAGAAGACGAGCCTTATTTTTATCGAAACTTATTTTTCGAGACTATATTTTTACTTAAAACTTCTATTTTTTGAATTCACCTTCAAATCTAGATTATTTACTTCCTTCTTTTTTTTCGGCATCAAAAAGGAATTTGCATTTGTTTTGTTGAGAGAAAGTGGGGATGGAATTTGCCTTTATATAGTGGGAATGGAATCCTTAGGAGGTTTATTTGCATATGTTCTTTTCCTTTTCTATAGTGTTACTTTGGCTTCCAAGTTTAAGAATAATTTTAAGCTATGAAAGTAGGGACACAGATGTTACCATTATTTTCAAAAAATGAGAATACAAGTACGGTAGAACTCCCCAATAAAAAATATTTTTATTATGTTAAAATAATAGTAGCATTTGTTAATTTAATTTAATCTTAATTAATTAAAATATTTTAAGCTAAATAAATAGCTCGAATGTATAATAAGCCTCTAAAAAACCAAAGGCCGAACTCAGATATACACCCGAAGCTCATCAGCTAACTGAGTTTAATAAACCAAAAAATTAACCCTAGACACACTGCTTTCTTTTTGCCGCCACAACTCTTCTTCCTCCTTTTTCTTCTTCATCTTCTCGCCGCCCGGAGCCGTGTCAGGATCGTGTCCAACTTCTTTTTTCTTTGACGTATTTCGGCGTGTCCCGTACGTATCGGGCGTATGTACGACACCGGTACGAGAGGGGAAGAGCCGTGTCGGTGTTTCATAGGTTTTAAGCCTAGATATCATGGTGAAGTTTGTTGTCTCTTCCCTTTTATAGGTTTATTTTCTGTTTGAATTTGAAGTTTTTCTAAGACATAAAAATGCAAGCATAAATCTCAAGTGTCATAATGCCTATATACCTACCAATATTCTGTTTTAAAGAGGTTTAAATACTTGCTGAACTTGATATCTCCATTATGGGTTTTTATGTAACGATCTAAAATGTTCATTTCTTAGTTCAATGTGAGAAGTACTTAATGTTCTAGCTGCTAAAATCTACTATGATGGTCCTTGGAAAGATTCTCTTCTCAAAGGAGGTTTTTGAGAAGCAGCTTGAAGTTTGGATCTTTTTATCTTGTCGTGAAATCTTTTGCTTTTTGATGGTTGAAATGACCGGTAGCTTTGAATTTGATAAAGATAATAAAGTAACTGTTTTAATAATTAATGTGGTAGATAGATTATCATGTAGAATATCACTTTCTCTTTAGTAAAGTGGATTGTCACATCATATGAACCGGTGTTGAATGTGAGTTTCAATTCTTGGGTAAGCTGTATGGACTCATAGCTTTAAGGTGCTATATTCCTTTGACTTTTTCATTTTTTCTTGAAATATCCGTTCCAATACATATATGGGCATGGGCATGGAGAGAGGATCCTTTATGGAGCCTCCAAATATATGGAAAAACTTAAAAATATTGAACATGCTCATGTAGGACACATACTCATATTCGACACTCGCACTCGAATCTGATTAACATAGCTGGGGAGGGTTTTGGTTTTCTTTCATCCTTTATGGATTATTCCTTCGCATCTTTCACTAGGGTGGTGGCTTGTCTTTGGTAGTACTGCAAATTAAATGCTTCATTACAATGCTTATAGCTTCCGTAGTGCCCAAATCATCACCTAGAATTAAGATGACACAATAAACTGACTATGCCACCACACCAACTGTATTGCTGTGAGTTTGGGTTTTATGTAATCTTTGCGTTGAAGATGCTTCAATACTTATATTAAGGTTGTGCTTTGCCCTATTTAAAGTTAGTTAATAAGACAAGTTCTTTTAATGCTAGATCTGGTGAATGAATTTATTGCATTTCACATTCATATATGTTATCAATGCCCTCCTTTGGGCTTAGTACTTTTAGTTGTTGTCACCAATTTATTTATGTACAGTAATGTGTGTTAGATTTTCTCTTAATATTAATTGAAAGATTGCCATTTTTAGAAGTTCTCAAGTAAATATCACTAATGATGTTTTATAACTTTGTTCTGCAGTAAGCAAGTTGTATTTCTGAAACACAGAGCCTATGGAACCTAATGGTCATAGGAGATTGAGGAGAAGGGATGATCTTGTTCAGGAAAATGGAGATCCTGATCTATCTTGTTCCATTGATGAGTTAGATCCATGGACTGCATGGGCATACAAGCCTCGTACTATTTCATTTTTATTTGTTGGTGCATGCTTTCTAATGTAAGTGCCCTGCTTGATATATATTTCTTGTTAGCATGAACTCAACTGAAAATTCTGCATTTCCCCCTTTTTAGCTTTAGACATCTTTTATATTGTTGGTAGCTTATCTTCCAATAACACAAAATCTTCTTTTTTTGCGAGAATTTGTAGTTCTTGGCTTGAATTTATGCTCTTATTTTTGTTGTGAATGGCTGTCAATCTTTTGGGTGTCATCAACCATATGGTTGCTTAAGGTTTTTAATTTTGGAACTTGTTTCCGTTGCATGTACCATGTTTAGGATGGCAAGATTGCATTGGAAAATATTATGCTTCCTTCGGTGTTTTAAAGGATATGTGTTTTAAAGGATACTATGGCTACAGTGACTCTATGGAGTTGTAGATTATTTCAAAAGTTTTAAGAAAATCTTGTGGAAACTTACATATATGTTTTTGAAGTTTTATAACTGAACTAATGTTATTCAGCTATAGTTGTTTTTCTTTATCTGTTTGGTCCTTGTTAAAGTCACTGTACTCTAAGGGAAACAATTGGTATTGTGAGCAAGGAGCTGCATTTTAATAAGGACACTATTGTTACAATGACTTCATTTCGGTGTTGATTATTTTTAAAAGTTTTAAGAAAATCTCATGGAAACTTGTATGTTTTGAATCTTTATAACCGAACTAATGTTATTCAGCTATAGTTGTTTTTTCTTTTTCCATTTTGACCTTGTTAAAGTCACTGTAATCTAAGGGAAACAATTGGGATTATCTATTGAGTGCAGCTTGGTCATTATACAGTTTCTTCAATTTAGTACAATTATAGCTTCTTATCATTGTCTTCTACTAGTTGCATCCAGCACCATGTCTTTAGTTTTGCATGTTGCTGTTTAAGTTCTGTTTGCTAGATACATGGCTGAAATCTATAAATAACCTGAATATGTATCTTTTTCCTTTTTTGTTAAAGAAGAATATTCTTTATTTCTTTTAATGTAAAATTACGTCTCAATTTTTATATAAGCACTCGTTTATTTGGTCTTTATATGTTTCACAGTTGGGCAAGTGGAGCCCTTGATCCTGAGAGCAACAATTCTGGTGATCTTGTCACATCTGTAAAAAGGTTTCTATTTATATCTAATGGTGTTTTATGTCTTTGCTTTTTTACTTGCTGACATGTTTTAAGTATCTCACATGTGCTCTTTTTTATAGGGGTGTATGGGCAATGATTGCAGTTTTTCTTACTTATTGCTTGCTGCAGGCTCCTTCTACGTAAGTTATTAGATTGATTTCTTCTGTAGGACTTCATTCATGTAATTGTTTTACATGGATTCTTTACTATTTAGTAGCAGGTATAAATCCTCCTCCCATGAGAAAAAAAATTGTTGTATTGATTGATGTTTCTTTTGGTTCATTAAGAAATTTCCTAAAAAGCTATCAATGACTTTCAATGGCTTCTTAAAGGAAATGCATTTTCTATGTGGTCTCTATAATGATGACTGGAAAACAAACTCCTCTATCATCATATGCTTTTGCATACATGTTCACATTTTATTTTCCAAGTGGCTTCACTTATTTAATTGTTTTACATGGATTATTTACCATTTAGTAGCAGGTATAAATCCCCCTCACTCCTAAAAGAAGTAATTTATGTTGTATTGATTGATGTTACAATTCTTCTGGTTCATTAAGAAATTTCCTAGAAAGCTACAGACTCGATTCTCTTCTGTAACCTTTTAGAATTAGACTTTTGAGCTTTCCTCAGTTGTGTGTATATATAGATAAATAGATAGATAAAATATACTCTTTAAATATCAGTGGTTTTCACGATAAAAGCTGAAAATTTCTGCCTTCAAGATTTGTCAATGATTCTCAATTGGAGTCTCTTAGTCTTAAAGGAAATGCATCATCTATGTGGCCTCCATATTATGATGACCAGAAAACTAACTCCTCTCTGTCATCATTATGTGCTTTTGTATACATGTTCACATTTTATTTCCTGGGTGACTTTATTTGTTCAACATTTTACATTTCAAAAAAGGTTGAACCTTATAAAGGAGTGACGGGAGGCAGGGTGTGAGATTTAAAGTTGAAATATGTATTCGTATATCTGTCCTATGTCAAAAATATTTTTCATTATGTGAAAGCAATGCTTTTATGATTGTGTTGGCTGGAGAAGATGTTGATGGAATTTTATAAATTTGTTTATGGATGACTCTGGAGTTTAATCTTTTTTTATTTGCAAAGCTATGTTCTAGTCAGCTGCATTTCTTATTACTACGGTTAATGGACTGTTAGTGTTATTGCTCTGGACACTTAAAGGAAGTCAAACTTCTTTGCAGGGTCCTTATTCGGCCACATCCTGCAGTTTGGCGTTTAGTTCATGGAATGGCTGTTGTTTACCTTGTTGCACTCACTTTTTTGCTTTTTCAGGTTAGTTTCCCAGTGCAGCTTTTATTTATTTATTTATTTTCTTTATGTATATTGTATTATTGTCCATTGCTTAGTTTATTTATTTTTGTACATCATGTGTACATATTTGCATTTGTCTATTGTAGCTCTTTTTTTTTGTTGGTCGACATTATGTACTATACCTGGAATCTTAATTGATCACATAGGAAACCCAACTAATTGTATTTGTTAGCATAAAGCCCTGCCCCTTCACAATTTAAAGATTTGGTAATGTTAACATGTTGTCAATTATCAAAAGTTGCTCAGCCTTGCAAATAGGAGCTGAGATGCACTACTTACAAACATCAAATACTCTTTATACAGCACACATACATATGAGAAAAAGTGAAACATATGTGTGTATGTGTGTGTGTGTGTGTGTGTGTGTGTCTGTAAGGGGTCAGAACTTGGTGTTGTTCTGGAATGTTTCTGTCTGTGCACACACACGCAGACATGCATGCTGTCATCTGAAGTTGAATAAATGATTAGTAATGGTTGCTCTGAATTTCATTTCCAGACACGTGATGATGCTAGGCAATTCATGAAGTTTCTCCATCCTGACCTTGGTGTTGGTATTGCTTTTGGCTCTGAAATATATTTAGTTTCATATTTGCTCTGCTGTTATTAATTATAATAAAGTTTCTTCATTATTATTTGCTTCTTCATGCAGAGCTTCCAGAACGATCCTATGGGGCTGATTGTCGCATTTATATTCCTGAAAATCCCTCTAGCAGATTTAAGAATGTTTATGTATGGATCTTCTTGCACAACCTGAATGCTCTACTTTATTCTCCTTCTTTTACCTCTTTTTCTTTAGGTATTTGTTTTAGTGCATACTTGAGCTAGTCTTTCTTGATGCAATGGCTGTGGTATTTTATTTCTCAATTCTAATTTTGTTCATATAAAAAAAAACAATTTATAGGAAACTCTATTTGATGAATTTGTTCTAGCCCACATCTTAGGTTGGTGGGGCAAGGCCATTTTAATCCGCAATCAGCCACTTCTCTGGGTTCTCTCAACTGGGTTTGAATTTATGGAGGTTAGATTTTCACAGGACATGCTTATAGTTTTTCTTATTGTTCTCATTTCCGGTTTAGAAGTATTACTATTGACAAGTTAATGCTTGTATGTGTGGTCTGTCTTACATCGATAAACTGACTATTATGATGCCATATACAGCTTACCTTCCGACACATGCTACCCAACTTTAATGAGTGCTGGTGGGACAGCATTATTCTTGATATTTTTACATGTAATTGGTTTGGTAAGATCCCACATTGCCATTTTATTTACCCTTTGTTTTCGATATTTTTTTCCTTTGATCACTGTTGTGCCTAAGGCTGTAGCATTTGGAATTGACTGAAAGGGATGAAGCAACTGAACAATATTATTAGCTGGTTAACTTGTTTTCTAAATGGTCTTTTTCAAGTTCCATTTTCAATTATTCAAATGTTTTCTAGCAAGTTTTATACTGTGATAAAATAAATTAATTTTTGGCAAGGATAATATTTTGTGCTTTGATAATTCCTCCCACACAGAATAGTTCTCAGGTGCCCAGCCTAATTTATTTGTATGACAAATGTGGATTTGAAAACCCTTATTATAGCCCTACATATGATCATACTCCTTAAGTTGTATGAAATGTGAAACCTAAGTGGGAATAACAGTTTTGCATGTCTATTCTATTCATGTGATCTCAAAGTCGTAGTCTGTTGTGTTATCATGAGTATATAAATTTATTTTGTTGTTAGTTCCTGGTGTGGTAACAAAGCGTTAATATGATTCTTCAGCCTATTTGGTTTTCTTGTAGGTATTTGGGCTGGAATGCATACTGTTAGGTACTTTGACGGCAGAACCTATGAGTGGGTTGGAATAAGTCGCCAGCCTAACATTATTGGCAAAGTATGTTTTTTGACCTGTAATTATTTCTTTACTGTGTTTCTTCAGGTTTGATAGGAGTTTGTTAAAAATTCCAAGTCATGAAATGGTGATTGGTCATTGGTGTTAGGTGAAACGAACATTGGGACAATTTACGCCAGCCCAGTGGGACAAAGATGAATGGCACCCCTTGCTTGGTCCATGGCGTTTCATTCAAGTTCTCAGCCTTTGTATCGTCTTCTTGACAGTAGAACTTAATACATTCTTTCTAAAGTTTTGTCTCTGGATTCCTCCTCGAAACCCTGTGATTGTCTATAGGTTGATTTTGTGGTGGCTAATAGCAATACCAACAATTCGTGAGTACAACTTATACCTTCAAGATCGGTATTATCTCATTCTCTCTCTCTCTATTTCTGACATGTACATACAATGCCAGAATATTCACAATATTCCTGTTCCCCTTTCAGTAAACCAGTGAAAAAGGTAGGAGCATTTTGTTGGCTTTCCCTCGCGATTTGCATCATCGAGCTTCTCATATGCATCAAGTTTGGACATGGTATGTTGGAGTACCCATATAATATTTTATGAGAGTTGGTTTCCTTAATCATTTAATTTGATATTGTTAACCTACCCATCAGGTTTATACCCGAAGCCGATGCCACGATGGTTGGTAGTTTTCTGGTTGTCTATGGGATCCACTCTTGTATTGTTCCTTATGATTTGGTCATGGAAACTGCAGCGGAGTTACCGCAAAAAGAGACGATAATTTCAATATACTATTCTTTTGTTTACTTGCACCATTGATTGGCTGTAATGTAAATACTTGTAACTTTTCATAAATTGTAATTCTAGGCTTTAATAATAACTATAGGTTCTTCTTGTTATTTTTTGACAATTTTTGTTGAAAAAAGTTTCAGAACAAAAATGTGACCTATTTCTAATTAAATTCAAAATTCAAAATTTAAAATTACAATTTTAATATTAAATTAAATTAAAAAAATTTTAAGAAAGAATTGTATGAAATAGTGATATCATGTTATTTGTATTTTTTTCAATATTTAATGTTATATTAATATTTTCATCTTGAATTAAAATTCAAGATCAATTATTGGAATGGAATAATATTCATATTTTATACTATCACTTTTCCGTTGTTTTTCCTCTTATTACTCTCGCTCCCATGACGAAAGGTTCTCACCCAAAAACACAATGCTTTCATTTTCAATCACTTTCAAGAAAGAATCCTGTTGTGATTTATTAAACCTATGAACGTCTCCTTTTATTATTCATAACCCTCGTTTTCCTAGCTTCCTAACATCTTTAACCCCATAAGTAACAGCAGATACAAGATACAAATCGATACAAAGACTGTTCTTGAGCTGAGCTAACAATGGAAGTCTTACCAGTGCCAGGAGGACCCTAAAAAATAGTGGAAAGGATTCTACTACGATCAATAGAACTATGAAAACAATACCAGGACGCATCCGTTCCGACAAAGGCTCATGGGAACCATCAGTTTTGCCTAGTTGAATAGTGGGTTTGGTATTTCGCAACTTTTGGAATCATCATCTGGGTCGTGTTGGGCTGTAGTACGGATGCTTGGGGCTGTGGCAGTGGGTTCAGGAGAAAGCTAGGTGTGAAGATGTAAAGCGTTTAAGTTATGGTTGAAAGGGAGGAGAGGGGTTCGGATTTGGATTAGAGGATTTGTGTCATTTGCATGCTACCGGCCTGGAGGAGTGAAGTGGTGCAAGAAAGGATTGGAGAAAGAGAGACGGAAGATGACGATGAACTTTTTGATTGGTTCTAGGATTTTTCTTCAACAAAGCTAACAGTTTCGACCAAAATTAACGAAATCAAAGCTTGGTACTATTTTGACAAAAAAAAAAAACATTAATTTCTGGGCCAATTTTTATTATGCTTATTATTCTGTTCTTTTTTGGTTATGATCGGGATAGTAAGAAAATATGGTTCTAACGGGCTCTCAAGTTCAAGGTTTGCCACCATTTACCAAAACTCATATTCATCATTTTCAATTTTACAAAAATATTCTGTGAAAAATTGAAAATAATTTTTTATGTTTTTTAATTTTTCACCTAATTTATTTTTCATTTTTCAAAAATCATTTTAAAATTTTCAACCAAACATGTTGTCTTTAATGCTCTCAATTTTTCAAGAAAATGAAAATATCATATATTTTCTAAAACCAAACGGAGCCTAACGAAATAAAAGGAAAATATACATTTTGATCTAAAATTTATAACAAGAATTAAGGGCTTAAATCAATAATGCAAGTGACTATATAGTAATATTATTAAAATTCGGTAATCAAAACGTAAGCTTACTCAAACATAAGTTTCCCTATATAATAATAATAGTAGTAGTTAAGAACCCTTGGGGACAATAGAGGTTGCAAATGCACAAATGCACAAATGCACAAAATGACAATTTTTAACTTGAAACAACCCAAGACAGCTTAACATTCTCAAACTTGGAAAATTTATATTGAACTGCTGAAATGTACAAAATGAAGCATAATGAACCTTCATCAATGGCAATGCAGCAAGTTAACTCCAATTCCAAAGAGCTTCAACAAAGAAATCAAGGACGAATATGGTAGTTACAGCCTGAATATTTGTGCTAATTACAAATGGCATAAATGATACGAGAATATTCCGAGATACGAATATCATTAATATAAGCAAACTAAAATTTAAACTAACCTCAAATTCCTGGTCCAGATGCTATAAGAGATTGCAGCCTCCGGAAAAATCTTCAAAGTACTTGTTCCTCAAGGTTCTAATCGTTAAAGACTCAAGATCTCATCCGCATTTATGTGTTCCTGAATTGTTCTTCATAAATTGCACTGATGGTGAGACATGCATAAGTTCAAATTAGATGACGGGCTTATATTCTGCTGCTACTTACCAACTGCCTCTGTTAATGTATCAGACAAGTTTTCAACAGTATCTACCATGACAGAAGCACGTATCTGGTGTCTTCTCAGTTCTTGAGCTTTTCTTCGTTTAGTTTCAAGTATAATCATAAGAGCAGTGATGTCTGCAGGACTAACCCCACCTACTCTGCTCGCTTGACCAATAGTTTGCGGCCTAACCTGTTGGGATTAGAATTAAATTTCAATTACAATTGTACAAACCTCATTTGATGAGAACCAACTTCACAAACATTTGAAAATTTATCCAGTAAAATTCCCTCTATTGTGAACTTCTTCCATGAGTAAATGCATTAAGCTGAAAGTCTAGTAAATTCGATTCAAGATTCTGTATTCAATGCAGTCTGGTAAAACTGGAAAAGCAAATATCTCAAAGCACACAGACAGAGAGACAACCATGCATTAATCACTTGCTGAGTTACTGTCAACTGGATGAATGCCTAAACATGATCCCCAAAAGGAAATGATTTTCACTCCTTTTGTAGCATGCTTTAAAATATATTTCAAATCCAATTTTTGGTGCTACAGACCTTGGAGAGCTTTTCGCGTGCTTCAAGAGACAAAGTTGTCATTGCATAGTAATCCAAGTCCTCGGGAAGTCGTCTATGCTGTTGATGGACCATCTTCAACAAAAAGTGTTGGATTTGACAAAGAAAATAAACAAATCAGAGATGATAAATAATTCCCTCATTATATACTGATGCCAAGGAGTGTAGAAAGAAGCAGATACATGGAGATGTATGGTGGCTTAGAATGATGTTTCACCATGCAACTCTAAATTCATACCTGTTGGAGTTGGTTTTGTTGGCGAATAATGAAGCCTTCATATTTTATATCGATTTCAACACATTCTTTCTCTGTTCTTGATAACATTTCGTTCCCAAAACCATGCTTATCAAGAAGTTTATATTCTATGTGTGGTTTCTTTAGAAGACTCTCTAGTGTTGAAGATTCCTTCACAGGTTGACCAGAGAAGTGAGAAACATCAGCAGCCAAGTCTCCTCCTGGAAAGCAATCATAAAATGCAGCCATTTTCAAATTCCAACAAATCACAAACTTCTATTATTGTTTATTATAAATACTAAGAAGGACTATAACAAGTTTCAGATGAATGATGAAATTTGATGCAAAGAATTCAATGATCAAGCAAACTAGAAATTGAGGCCACTGACAACAGCCATGAAATTTGCAGCCACATTTGCAAATTATTATTGTTTAGGAACAATATCAGTGTACTATAATGGCAGCTCTCTTCAATTTGGCTCTGGTTAAATTATTCTCAAGGGCACAGAAATCTCACATACACACAAGATATTATGACCTCACTCTCATAGATTTGTACTAATAAGTCTTATCACGCATATCGAAAAAATTAAGGGTGAACAGTGTCCTGGAAAACTAATCAAACAACAAATATTTAAATCAAAAAAGCAAAGTAACAGAAAGAATAATGATGATCCATAAATATATAAGATCAATCAGTCTCTCATACAGCAAGCAAACTGAACACCACAGAAAAACTAATATTCCCAATGTATAAGAGAGTTTCCCCTTTACCCAACTGCGTTAATTATTAGTCTTCTTCCAAACTATAAAAAGAAAATGGTTCCTGATATAAGATGTGTAATTTGCAAGCTGAAGGCTTCATGGAGGGGAACAAAAGAAAGAATACAAACCTGAAATCCTGACAGTTTTCAATCGCTTCTTTTCGTCTGAAATCCTTGCTTGTTTGTCCTGGTATATTTTCCAGCGTCTATCATCTATCAACCCAATTTCACGCCCTAAAGGTGTGAGACGACTATCCGCATTATCAGATCGAAGAAGTAATCGATGTTCTGAACGGCTAGAAAGAGGAAAAGAAGAGACACAAATAGACGAGATTATTTCTTCAGTATGATGCTAAAAACCCCGACAATCAAGTCTTCTAGAAGAGAAAAAATCGATGATACAACTTCAAAAAACATAACTTATAAATTAAAGTCGAACTTCATAAACACAAAGTGTCCTTTTAAGAATAATCATGCCAAACAAATACCATATAGACAGAATGACATAAAGACTTTTTCCTTCTAGCTTTATTCTCTATCCAAGATTTGCAAAGCAGTTCCATGTGTATATCATTTCAGGGCTGTGCATAAAAACTGAGGAAACCAAAAAACTAAACTGAAACATAGTATAGAATCCAGTTTGAACAGCTTTTAATGGTATTAGATTTCAATATCACATGCCTTGCACATGATTTTATGCATTTAACTTTTTTAGTTATTTTTTTTAATAATATATTTTTAATTACTGTAATTAGAATAAAGTAATATTTGTTATTTGAATTGTTGAATATAGTTAAAATACATTAGCTTATTTAACATTTCAAAAGTTATAATAATAAAATTTCAAACCATATTTAAAGCATTTTAACCATATTAAAGGTACAACATAGTATAATTTCATGTCATTAATACAAAGAAACACCATTCAAAAAAACTAATAAACATATTTAACATATATCAATTATTTTGATAATTCAAATATAGTGCTAATAAAAAAATTATAATATTATTAAGGCATTTGTACAAACTATTAAAATGGATATATTGTAAATCAAACTCTTCAATATTCAATATGTATTTTTTTTCCCTTTTCTTAATAGTAAAAAACTTGACCAAAATATAAATATAATATATTTAGATTAGATTAAAAAAATTTACCATTTATGAAATATGAAGTACTCACGCACACAAGGTAGGAACATACCCACACCACATACACACACTACATCCAAAGGGAGCTGACCCATGTAAAGGGCTACCACTGCTCCCCAGGAGGTTCGAATCCGGGTGAATTCTATAGGTGAACAGCCTTTAGCTACTAGGCCAATCAAGGGAGTAATATATTTTAATATTCTAATCCAAATATTATATTTATATTATGGTCAATTTCTATTTAAAACTAAAGTAATATATTTTTTCCCTTTTTATTTTCCTTTTTTGGTTTATGTAAAACATAATAATCTAAATTTAATTTAATATAAAAATAATTTTTTATTAACTATTATATAAATTCACTTAATAGAAGTCTTTTAATAGAATTAGAATTCTTATTTATAAATCTTTAAAAAAGATTCTTATCTATAAATATGATAAATAAAAAAATTAAAACAGTAAATCCAGTAATATAATGAACCAAAAAAAAGGTTATATTGGTCAGTTCAAAAGTTTTACCAAACTCATTTTTATATATATTATAGATAGATTAGTTTCTCAAACTCTACTACGCGGCTATTAAGTTTTATTCGAGTTTTGATTTAAGTAGTCTTATACTCTTACTCCACCAAAAATAATAATTAAATATTTTTAAATTACCTCAAAATTTAGACCGTATAATTATTAGCTCCATGAAATGTCCCACTTATAATTAAAAAGAAGGCCCTAAGTTTTCCCCCATTCTTCTATGTCTTCTTCAGCTCCACAGCAGAGGTAAAGCTTGTGGAGAAAAGGAGTTGTGGACTAGGATGTTAGATCTAGGATAAGCCAGAGATTCTATTTAGAAATCAAGTTCAAGTGAAGAGGAAGAAGTGAACATATTTGGGCTCAAACCAAAACCGGTGAGCAGCAGTCGTGATGGCGAGTGATGGTCCAGAAGGCAGCCCAAAACAGGATATTGGAAATTGAGGTGGCTGCAAGTTGGGACTTAAGAACTAGAGATAGAAAGAGAATTGAGAGTTCAGAGAGAGAAGGAAATTATTTGATTTAACTAGATGGAAAACACACCATGTATGTGAGGGAAAAGAAGACAAAAGAAGAAAGGGAAACAGAGTTAAGGAGTAGGAAGAAAAAAAAAAAGTAAATGGAGAGAGAAAAAGTAAAAATAACAAATAAGAGGACCAAAAAATAAAGGGCGAGTATTTGGTATGCTGGCAGTGTAATTTTTTTATTCCACAAGCAGCTTTAAAAAATTGATGTGTCTCTTTTTTTTTAAATATCTATTTTTTTTAATATTTTACTATACCCCTTAGACACTTGTCAACCCCCTAACCCTGCTTGTGGAGTCTAAAAATTCCACTAGCAGTGTACCGAATATTTTCCCAAAAATAAAGCTGTGAAATTTTCTAATTCCTATTTAAAAAAAGCATGAAATAACAATAAAGTATAATTGCTCAATTAAATTCTTCACAAATTAAATTTTAAAAAATTTGAAAGCATCCTCATATTCATGATCATTTCCAAGAATAAATAATTTAATTCTCTGGACTTAACAGCATATGAAAAGAATGTGTAATCACCCTATTTTCAAAAACCAGATCAAACAGCCAAAAGGAATAGTATGATAAGAGTAGAAAATTATCATAACAGCATGAATCTGGAGTTGCTTACCTTGTTAACATTCGGTATGGCTCTCGAAGATCCTTAGTAACCAGATCATCAATCAATGTCCCTATATAACTGCTTTCCCTCTCAAGAACAATAAGGGGCTTCCCATCTGAATGTCTAGCAGCATTGATACCAGAAATGATGCCCTGTTTAAAAATAAATAAATAAATAACAAAAATAATAGAAAGAACCGCAAGAATTTGTTGATACTTAATACATGAAAAAGTCCAATAAAAGAAATGAATTTGTAAAGACACCATAATGTACCTGTGCAGCAGCTTCTTCATAGCCAGTAGTTCCGTTTATTTGACCAGAGAAGAATAAACCGTCAATTTTCTTTGTCATAAGAGACCTAGAGCACTGATGAGCTGGTAAATAATCGTATTCAACAGCATATGCAGGTCTTAACATTGAACAATTCTCAAGTCCAGGCAAAGTTCTCAATAGTGGTAACTGTAGTCTTTCTGGTAGACCAGTTGAGAACCCCTGTCAAGTTGATCAAACAATCAACTATTTATGTTAAACACAAGATGCAACAGAAGTAACCCTATAAAGTATAAACACATACTAAACAGCAACACATGACTCTTAAGAAGATAAATGGACAAACCAGCACAAATTCAGCATGTTTAAACAATGAACAGAACAACTACAATAGAAAAAGAACCAGAAAATAAAACATTCATAGGACAATCCAATATAGGATTCCCGTTACATGAATCAAACTAATTTCAGAACCTCATTAAAAAGAGATTTTTCTAAGAAAAAGGTTTTAATCAACATTTCCAAATATTTTGAAAGCAATGCAGAATAAACATAAGAATTTCCTAGGATACCCTTAATAGGATGCCCAACATAGCTACAATGCATATTGTAGTTGCATGACTCGCATTGAACTTAAGAAGAAAAGTTTTTCAAAGAGTAAGATTTAATCAAAGTTTCATACTAATTTGAAAGGCAATGTAGAATGAAAGACAGAAATTTCCTAGGACAAAAACATATAAATGACAACTTCATATGTAATTGGAATAGTCGAGCATTTTTCTTCTTTTCTTCTTCTTTTTTTCTTTTTGTGCTTAAGAATTTCAAGGCATCTAAATTGAAAAGTCATAAAAGTTAAGACATGGGTAATAATCCTTAGGTTTACTCACCTATACAACAAACTAGTAGTTCTTAAGCTATTCATTAGAAGCCAAGTTTAAAGCTCCAAAATCTAATTGATAGCCATGGTTTCTCAATCCCATAAAGGAGACACAAAAACATTACCTGCACATAGAGCTCAGGCACAGTCCGACCCTCTGGTTCAAGAAAAATCTGATGAGACTCTTTGTCTTGAAATCTCACAATCTAAAGAAACCAATGTGAAACAAGTATAGCCTAAACAAACCATGTGAAAAATTGTAACAAAAAGAAACTAAATTACATTATCTGGAAAATTCTAATTGAAATGCTAAACCAGAGAGGGCTCATTTTCTTTAAGGCAGAAAAAAAAAACTATCAGCAAGTTAGGTTGAACCAATAATGCAGTCGCATCTTTACAGGCTTAAACTGTAATAAGAACATAAATCTTTTGAAAAGGTATAAAAAGATTCATCCATGTATATAGAAAATAGCTTGATGAATATTGCTCTTAATTCCAAATTTCTATGATACATCTCACATCTGTATGAAACTAGTTAAGTTAATAAAAGTCCAAAACCATGGATTGACACAGTACCTAGCAATAGCATAAACTAATCAGCAGCATTTCTCTTTCACACTTGATGATCACTGGTAAACAAATTAAAATAAAATATGCTGACACTTTATGTAAGATAATGGATAGCAAACTTATAAAAAATTAAAAAGAAAAAAAAAACAATTTGAATAAAGCCAGAGTTAGACTTGCAGATGAGTACATAGTCTACAAATAAAAGTCTCATGTGATAGCAAGAATCTCCTCTAGGTGTTGATATATAGCCGCGAGTATATATACACATATATATATGAACAGAAACAGCTTAGAATTCTTGCCATTAGCTAGCTTCAAACTGAAGTACATGAAAGCTTACAATCTTACAACATAATTAACACAAGTCAAAATATAGCTCTTCAAAAATTTAAGATATCATGTGGAACCTGAGAATGCATGTAAAAATGAAACAAAAAGGGAAGACTTCAACTAGGGATAAGTGAAACGCCACCATAAGTAGATATAACACTACAGTGCTTAACATGACATTTCAATGCTCATTCAGCCAATAAAAGTATAATTCAAACAATATAAAGTTACCTTATCTTCAATGGAAGGGCAGTATCTAGGCCCCTTTGCTTCAACCCATCCTCCATAGGTAGGAGTTTCATGCAAGTTATCTTTAATAAGCTGGTGGGTACTCTTAGTAGTCCGTGTCAGATAACAACACATTTGCTCCTTTTCAATGTGGGAATCAGGATCGAAACTAAACCAGCTGACCTGAAAATTTTCAAAGACTACTATAAGAACAACAAATAACAGTACTCCTCATAACCCACTAAATTTGTAACATTTTGACTTTTAATGATCAAAATTTTTTAACTTTTACTTCTTGCTCTTTAAATTTTATTGTGGAAATCTTTTTGAAATATATATTATAAAATTTTCAATGAAGTAGTTTTTAAACATTTTTTAAAATTAATTAATTAAAATATTTAAAATAGTTGAGGCCAAAGTTTAAAAAGTTTGACCCCAAATATGTCAACAGTGACTTTTGTAGTGGAACAGAGAGTAATTTTTTTCCTTTTTGTTTACCAGAATAATATCAGTAACTTATTAGTAGGAAAAGATAGAATAAGTTTTAAGCAGCCTGCAAGCTAACAGCATTTTATCATGAAATCTTATGTTGTTAACAGGTAGTTTCTATAATCAAGAAAAATGAAAGACATCTACCAGAATTTTTCTGCTCCTGTAACCTATCGATCTTCGTGTAATTGAAATAATGAAGTTCTTACTGTGGTGAAACTAGAAACTTCGCCTCTCTCACGATGTTAAATATAAGAAGATTACTTTATGCCCCAAAGATCTTTAATCTATGCACCCTGTTATCAGGTGGCAATTTTTGAAGCAGGATTTAATATCTTAAATTTTACAAGATTAATCCACTGAACCTACATATGAGATTAAATGGAAGGACCTCTTCATCTCCAAGCTGAGGCTCCAAAACAGAAAAATCAACAGTACGACAGTCCACCCGTGCTGGGGTTCCAGTTTTTAACCGATCAGATTCAAATCCAAGACGCTGCAAGTTCTCAGTCAGACCATGTGATGCAGACTCACCAGCTCTTCCAGCAGGCATAGAGGTTCTACCAACCCATATTTTACCACTCATAAAAGTTCCAGTTGTCAGTATAACAGCAGGGGCGTAGAAGTTCATACCAAAAAATGTGCAAACACCTTCAACATTGTCATTCTTTCCAAGCAAAATATCAGTCACCATTGCCTCTCTAATTGAGAGATTTGGCGTACTGAAAACAAAAGGCCAACTCATCGATTAGCAAAAAGAACAGAATTAAAGCATCCTTCCATGAATATAGTCATAAGCACATTAATGTTTATTCTCTAATTAAGGTTTAGGTTTCGATTTTATTTCTTTCCTTAGGTTTTGTTGTGCTTTTACTTTAGTTGATTTGTTTCTTTTCTAAAATAGGTTTCCTATATGTAATAAGACTGGTCCTTCTTTAAAGAGACGTACCGAAATAAAAACAGAAGCAAAATTTCTATAAAAAATCCTATAGATAAATGGGTCTCTCTTTAATGAGTCCCAAGGTTTCAGTCTCCTTTTAATGAGCTGAAAGGTTTCCGTTTCCCTTTGATGAGCTAAACTATTAATCCCAAACAAAGTGTAACAATTTAGTATCAGAGTCAATGGTCCTTAATAATAGTAAAACAATGGTTAACAAAGTGACGAACAGAAATACGTACGAAACTTGAGCATATGCAAACAAAGATACAACAGATACTTGAACTACATTGCAGCATGTCGATGAAACTATTGCTGAAACCAAAACCCAATTGTTTGACCAAATGCATGAAGGAATGGATAAAATAATTGCTCCTAAATGAATCTATAAACCAAGGAGAAGGAAAGACTAACAGAATCAACTTTTTGGAGTTTTTTACATAAACTACCCATT
The DNA here is from genome assembly GCA_025503065.1 of Gossypium bickii. Classification (NCBI taxonomy): domain Eukaryota; kingdom Viridiplantae; phylum Streptophyta; class Magnoliopsida; order Malvales; family Malvaceae; genus Gossypium; species Gossypium bickii. The sequence continues at coordinate 2,685,950 of CP106720.1, read as the reverse complement.
TTGAAGTTTACCAGATGCAAGTTTTGGATTACAGCAGTCTAATCCAGCATCGAATTATCACTGCAAACATGATTATGTTAACACTTGACTGGTAGAATAAAAATAAAAAGATGGGCTAAAACATTTCCATCATACAAATCCCTTATTCTTTTCCTTTTGTTTTGAGCATTTGATTTTTTTTTTTTTTTAGATTCATTGGAAATTGCAATATTTGAGTCTAAGGACTTGTTTATGAGTTCGTTTGTAATTAGGTTTAATTATGGATGTTGAGTTGTTCTAGGTTGAGTTAGTTTCTAGTTGGAGTCTGAGAATTTGTTCAGATCCTAGTGGAACTAGGAATGCTCCATATGCATATACAAATCTAATATTTTTGTTACGGAAGAGAAGCATTTTTAGAGAGTTTTCCAACATAATTGCTACTGTGGCAGTTTTAAAACAACCAATCACAGGTATGGATCTCAAGGACTAATGGGTAGCACTGTAATCTTTTCTTCTTATTTGATTCCTATGTTCTCTTAAGAATTCAAATCTAAAAGCAAATCAAGAGAAGGTCTTTCATTAACAAACCTACATGATCACCACCAATGAGTGCTCAGTCATACTCCCTTTATAGTACAAAAATGCATCAGAAAAATATGGGGCACGCATATGTTGCTTACATTTTTCTCAGAAAAAAGAAGGGTCAGTACAACCAAAGATTAAAAAAAAGTTACAACAAATCAAAGTCTAACTTTCTTCAGAATATTATTGACCACTCTAAAATAAGTTTTTCCAAATTCTTATGCTTGCTCATCAGAAATCAATTTCCCCTTTTATTAAAACTGAAAGAAGGAGAAGCTACATTTTAAACTAACTATCAATTGCACAATTTTCATTTTTATCTGCGACTTTTTTGTGATCATCAGCCCTATAAATAGTTGCTCTTAAAGGGTTTAGATGGATGTTTGGCTATAACTATTATTTAACTTCTGAGGCAACAATTCTTTTGTGATGTTGCAAAAGAAATTAAAACAGTTACGGATTTTCTATCTTTTCCATGCGACCTTATGTTTCTTTATCGATTTTATTATATCAGAATTACAAAGTCTATCTATTTGCCTTTGAATATCACAATTGAATCACAAATGCTACATAATATAGGCACCTAACTATAAGCTAGAAATATCATGAATAGGAAAATTAATCAGTTAGCCAGATAGTGTTAATGCTGTTACAAAATCAAGATTCTACTAAAACATATTAATTATTCTTCTAATAAAAAAATGACAATAGATGCTAATTGCTACAAACGGATATGTAAATTGGAATGGAAAGAAAGAAACTTGCCTCTCAACCACATTTTTCATTTGCATTGCATATTCCCGTTTGTCAGTTTGTGCACGCAATGCCCGGACAGCAGGACCTCTTGAAACATTAAGAACACGCTTTTGTAGATAGCACCTAAAAGTACCAAGTCCCAAATGTAAATGAATAGATTGCAAATAAGATTATGTTTGGCTTAAAGCAAATAAATTAGAAATCAACAGCTAAAATGAAATTTTTTGCTTCTGCCTGTTTTTTCTTCCCAAATTGTTGCTGGAAAACAAAGCCTCTCAATCGAAGTAAGCAGATGGCTACCAAATGTAACAAAAAATAAAACATTGTTGTTTTAAAAAATACTAATACTAATAAATTTACAAAAGTTTATTAAACCCACACACATTTTAGTTTAACGCTTTAGCGTCCCAAAGCAAACAAACACAATTAGCAAATATGCCAACATTGGAAATTTGAGGATATTACCTATCCGCAACCTTTCCAATTTCACCACCAAGCGCATCCACTTCATGTACAAGTTGTGATTTTGCAAGTCCACCCACCGCTGGATTGCAAGGCTGTAAGTAACAAAACAAACTTACGCCAGTAACGAACATATCCGCCATAGTTTGCAATTTCTTAGCTTTAATGAAATAAAATAATAAAGTGATAAAAGAAAGATAACCTGCCACGCTATCCGATCAATGTTTAGGGTGAGAAGCAAAGTTTTGGCCCCCAACCGAGCAGACGCAAGAGCAGCTTCACAACCTGCGTGTCCACCTCCAACCACAATAACATCATACTTTTCCTCACCAACTTCGACACTCCGATTCCTATCTGCAACTTTTCCAATAAAAAGTCAAATAATTTTCCAACACGAGAACCTGTTCGATAAAATGTCTGAACCAATACATACTCGAATTGGTAGCTGGAAAAGAGCAAAAGCAGCGGAAAGGGAATCTTTTAATCACGGAGAAACGAAGATTGCGGCGGGAAGGAGCGCAGGCATGGTAATAAGGGCGAGAGGAAGGAAAGAGAAGGGAAGAGAAGGGGAAGTGATGGCGGGTGAGGCGCGAAAGTTGGACGGATAATATTGACATTTTCTTAATCGCATATAGTCTGCTTAGGTCTTCTAACCTGTATTTCTTTTTGTAAGGCTCAGCCTACTGCAGAGCTATCCGATTAATCTTTGGGCAAACTGCATCCAAGTCACTAAACTATTAGTAAGCTTATGTTTTGGTGACTCAATTTCAAAAAGTTACAAAATGGTCACAGAATTATTTAGGATTTTTGAGTGTTTCTATTTTTCAGTTAGCTAGTTGGTGACCAAAAAAAACAAAATTAAATAGTTGGTGGTCATTTTGTAACTATTTATAATTGGGTGCTCAAAAAAGAAATTTATTAATAGTTGTGTGATTATTTTACAACTTTTCATAGTTAAGTGATAAAAAAAGATAAAAATCATAGTTGGGTGACCTATACTGAAATTTAGCCATTTATTTATGGCCTGTGGCAGACGGTATATGTGTTTATCTAGCAACAAAAATGAAAAAGCAGTAGTTGATGTGGTGTAGATAATAAGGAAACCTAAATGTCTCTCGTAATATCATCTTTTATAGCTTTTCCCTCTAATTTTAGTCCATCCAATGTTTATGATATAAAGTTGCAGCAACCTGCTTTATCGATTCCTTTCTGTTCTTCCGTTGGCCATTGCAAATTTCCATGGAGTGTAACTCTAAATAACCATCAAATTTTCAGAAATAATTTGAAGCCCGTTAGAGATTCCATTAACCCATCACAGAATCAATCTTTCAACGAGGAAGACAGCACCATATCTTTTGATTGGGAAGACGAAGAAGAAGATTTTGAAAACGTAGAATCACCATGGGAAGGAGCAGTTATGTATAAGAGAAACCCTTCTGTTACTCATATGGAGTATTGCACAACTTTGGAGAGGTTGGGTTTAGGAAAGCTTTCGAGCATTGTTTCAAAATCTAGGGCTTCATTGATGGGATTACGGGTTACAAAAGATGTGAAAGATTTTCCAGATGGTACCCCTGTTCAGATCTCCATTGATGTGACAAGGAAGAAACAAAAGATGAGGCTTGATGGGATTGTTAAAACTGTCATCACTCTCGGTTGCAATAGGTATTTTTCTTTTCCTTAATTAGTTTCAATTCGCTAAACTTTATATTTTGCTCCCTCTATTCATAGAAATGAAGGTGATATACATGGACCAATTTCTAATAAAAATGATAGAATTTTTAGTATAAGGATCAGTTTATTCATTAATCTAGTTGAAGAAAATTAATTTTGTTCATTTTTTTTTTTGGTAAAAGGGGTAAAATGTAATCTGATTTTTGGTTATATATATACATGAGACGGAATGTGATTTTCTAAGATTAGATATTTAGCAAATCATCCAATGCCTGCAAAAGGGTTTGATTTTCTGCTTGATTGGAGGAGGTTTTCCTCAAGAACAGGTAACGACTATGGAGTAGGTTACAGAAAATTTCTATCTAAAATGATATTTACTTACCCTGAATGCCTCAAATGATAAAATTTGCAAAGATACATAAAGGAATTAAAGAGGTTTAGTAATTTTACCATTGTTGACTTCTTCCTCCCTTTAGTTCATGTTTTGTGAATTCATCCACGTCATATTCAAAATGAAATCTGTATGTGACACTGCGGCAAAAGTACTATGGATCTCCTTAGGAGTCAAATTGAAATTTTCCTATTTTACTCATTAGGTCAAAGATTAAATTGGTGATTCTGTTAAAAATTTTATCTATTTTTCCTGTTAAAAACTGGTTATTTTATGTCAGCTTGAAATACACCTGTCGTTATACGATTATTCCATCAACCACGCCAGTTTTTAACGGCATGAATGGATGAAATTTTTAATAGAAAAATATCAATCTACTCTTTGTATAAGAGCTTTCATAGTACTTTTACCGTAACATTGCATTGGCTCAAGCTCTTTTGAATTTGAATTGTTTCTACTGCATTAAATTCACCTCTTTCCTCGTTGTATTTAGCACTGAATCCAACTTTATATATAAAAGGTGTGGTGAACCTGCTGCTGAGTGCATATTCTCCAATTTCTCACTTCTACTAACTGAAAACCCCATTGGAGAGCCTGAAATTATTGATATAGGAGCAACCTTTGAGCAAGGATTCAAATCTTCCTATGCAAGTAACCAAGCGGAGGATGATGATGCATCGATCGATTGGGATGATCGGCTTTATTTTCCTCCCGAAAGAAAAGAAATCGATATTTCGAAGCACATAAGAGACTTGGTGCATCTAGAAATCACAATCAACGCAGTTTGTGATCCAAGCTGCAAAGGTATATGTCTTGAATGCGGTACTAATCTGAATACTTGCAGCTGTAGCTGTAGTGATAATGTAAAAGACAATGGGTTTGGCCCACTTGGAATATTGAGGAAACAGATGAAGAAAAAATTATCTTAGTTTATGCAATACCAACTCCCTCCGGATAAATATTTATATATATTTTGGGCGGGGGGGGGGGGTTATGTGAAGGATATAAGATATACTTGTATATTTGTATAAATTTTAATTATACTGATCTTCACATTATCATGTCTTTGTCTCACATTTTAGTTACTTTTTTGTGTTACGTTTATGTCATGTCTCATGTTGTGTTTATTTCATATAACATTGGGAATGGTTTGAACTCATATTAAACAAATAAAAAATACTCAAAATTCTTTGTATTTTTTTTCAAAATCTTATACAGCAATATCATATCAACTTACCATTTTTATATAATACTTATAAAAAATGTTATATCAACTCGTCATTTTCATATAATAAATTTGGTGATTACCATTTAAATCAGGATTAAAATTTCTAAATTCAACGCAATACAATGACTAAAAATGATCAAATTAAAATATACACAATTTACTATAATACATGACTAATAGTATAATTGGACTTAACAATTACAATGTGGATCAAAAAATTAATCAAATTAAAGTGTGAGGACTAAATAAAAAGTAATGGATAATACAGGGCCTGATAACAGAATTTGATACTTGAGTCGAAGGTTGAAGTAATTTGATATTTTTGTAGACGCCTTATTCCATTGATTTTCCTTTCTAATAAACTTTGTATTTGATGAGATATATCTCACAAATAAATTCAATTTGATTGGTGTCCTGTCAACTGTTCTTGAGATAAAACAGAAACTTTTACTCAAAGTAAAGCAGCAATCGCATGAGACATCACCATAGAAAAAGGAGGGTATTCCTTCTTCCAGGGTCTCAATCACATTATATTTTTTCTTTTTAATTAAAAAATAAATTAATTATTTTTTTGTTAAAAACTTTATCCACGTATACAGTTGAAAACTGCTATAGCTGAACCTTTCAACAACAAAAAAAAAAAAAAAAAACCAATTTAATTACTATCAGGAATTGATAATCAAAACCATCCACACCTGATGGGCTACCTCATTAGCTTTGCCTTGAATTTTACTTATTGAGAAATTGCAATAGTGGTGGACTCCCATACAGTTGAGTTGTGGCTTGGGGAGTTGAGTTGTGGCTTGTGGCTAACATAACTGCTCTGGTACTCATGCAGGAGTTTGTATTACTTATTCCCTCCCCAAAGCTCACCTCTTGATAGCTTTTTATCCAACCTGGTCTCATTATCCCAACCATTTCATTAATCCATAATGTCAAATTTAGCCCCTCAAAGTTCACATTTTGTCAATTTAATTTTTTTATCTAAATTTGGTTCTGAACCTTTTCAAAATAATCAAATCGTTTTTCTAATGAAAATGTTAATTGAAACATTAAAATATTAGCAATTTTGACGTGACAATCTACATAACAAATTATCGGTCCACCTATATTTTATGCTGATATGAAATTATTTATTTTATATATCACGTCAATAAATAATTTAAAAATTAAAAAAAATTCAAAATTCAAAAAATACATAAAAAACATGTAAATTACCATGCAGGTTGTCATATTTAAAAATTTTAATGTTTTAATCGGTATTTTCATTAAAAAACCAACAATGTGGCTCTTTTTGAAAAATGGATAGTCAAATTCAACTCTTTGTAAAAAGTGGAATGCCAAAATGACAAAAAAATATAGACATTTGAGAGCTAAATCTAACATTATGTCGTCCATAAACCCTATATTAACATTAGAGACTTATCAAAAGCTTCTCTTTCCAGCTTCTTTGCTGCCATTTCAACCCAGTCAACTGCATTAAGCATATTACTCTCACCTGGAACACTGCTATTGAAAGTGGACGGTCCCTTAGTGCATGTAAACCAGTCTCATCTTCGTTTCCGAACCTTCTTCATTGCTTGTTGGTAATCCTGTATCCAAGGCAATCTTATTTTTAATGATCTTTATTGAAAACCTAGATATCTAGTGCTGGTAATCCTGTATCCAAGGCAAACTTACAGCAACATTCTCGTCCGATATCTAGTGCTGGTACAAAACGTCATGTCACAGCCATTCACCTCCATCTTCATCTACATCTATAACCACTAGTATTTCCATAAAAAAGGAAGAAACCAGTAAAGAAATTATCAGAAAAAGACTTCTTTTTGGTAAAAGTATATGGAAGCCCAAGTACTAGAAGTCGGATTGCATTTTGACCCTTATATTAAAAAAAAACTAGTCTCTGTACATAAGATCAAAGAGCAAACTGGTTTTTTTATTAATTTTTTTTCCATTTTTACTATTAAAAACTGGTCAGCACAAAGTACACATGACATGTCACGTGGCACTGCCTCATCCACACCAATTTTTGACAGTACGAAAGGATGAAATTTTTAAAAGAAAGAACTCATTTACTCTTTAATACTAATTTGCCCATTTTTTTAAATAGGATGGGCAAAATGCAATCTGACTCTTAGTACAAGAACTTCCATGGTACTTTGAACCACTAATAGCATCAATTTTGCTGGAAATGTTCAACTGAACTATAGACGCCTATATTCTCCATTTACTTGATCATGTTAATATCATCCAACATCAAGATACAACAGATATTAGTCTAAAGCTAAAGCTACACAACTAATTACACAAATAGGAGGTCCACCTAATGAAATCTTTAAGTTCAGAAACATCAAAAACAAGTCGAAATAGACTATAGTCAAAATCAAAACCTCCACCTCCAGCAACTTCATTTTTGCAGCATAAAGAAAAAGAAGTCTTGACACACCTTAGACTCCCATCATCTTCTGTACAGGGTACACTGTCTACTTCCTAAGAGTTCTCAGCAAGTGCCTTGTCAATTTCCTCTGCATGATCCCGTAGAATATTCCACTGAACCAAATGAAAATCAAATAAATGAAATGTCTCGACAATTATCGTAAGAGGTAAAAGTACCTATGGGATCCTTGTATGAAGTTAGTCCCTCTATTATTAAATGGACTAAGTCACTAAACTATTAAAAAGAATCAAATAATGTTAACATTTATTGTTTAAAAAATATCATTTACTGTTTAACAAAGTTAATATTTTTAAAGCCTTTATGGTTTTGTAAATGAAATATTTTGTTTAGAATTAAACTGCAATTGAATAAAATCATTTTCAAAATATTTTTCTATACAACAAATGTTAACTCTGTTACAATTCGGACTTATTTGATTCATTTTAATAATATAGGGACTGAATTGATCATTTTAATAATAGAATGACTAGTTTGATACGGTCCCTAGAATAAAAAGATAAAGCATAAACTTTTGTAGTTCATACCTGATCCAGACTTAGTGCAATACCTAGAAGGAGCATAAGATGATATTAGTTCATAAATATCGACAATGAAAAAGGAAAAAGAAAATGGGAAAGATAGATACTAACTCTAAGCTTCAGAAACTGAACTCTTAAAATGCTTTTAATAATCACATGGCAACCCACATGGCAATCCACATGTATTTTCATACTTATATGACACTATTTGTCTTATATACCATGTCAACAAATAATTTTAAAAAAAAATAAAAATAAAAATATTTAAAATTCAAAAAAATATAAAAAGTTCATAAAAATTCAAAAAGATTAGCATGAAGTACATGTGGATTGTCATTCGAGCAACTGTGTTTAAAAAGTTAACGTTTTAGTCAGTATTTTTGTTTAAAAACAACAATTTAACCTTTTTTGAAAGGTTGATGGTCAAATTCGACCTTTTTTAAAAGTTAGAGGGTCAAATTTAACTCAAAAAAAGAATAAAGGTTAAATTGGAATAAATGTAAAAATTGAGGGGTAAAATTGGCATTATGCCAAAATTCCTCAACAATCAATAACTTCTAAAAATAAGGTTTTCTCCTTATAAAGTATACAATAACGGATATTCCCAACTTTAACATGTCTGTTTATGTTGGTTGAAATAAACAATAGGGAAACAAACTCAATAACCAAATTAATATTAAGAAAACAGGTACATTAATCACAACACGGAATATCAAGTGTAATTTGGGAAATGCAGTGCCGGAAGGTGCACACATTGGTACCAAGTCATAAAGCAAATCAACTACAATACCTCCTGCCACTTTGGGTCATGCTTATTCAATCAAACACACACCTTTTCTGCCTAGGAAAAATCCTTTTTAAAGTAAGGCTTAAAAGCTCCCTAAGTGCCACTCTACTTTCTTTTATTATAGCTTTTCTTCTAGTATTGAAAAAATAACAATGTTAAATCTCCTGAACATAAAACAAAATATTCATGCACAAGTCTTTTAAAGATAGAAGTGACGGATACATGAACTTTAACTGATGACGAAATTTAATAGATCAAATATTTAAAACTAAAAAGAACTCCGATTATGTAAGCAACAAATACAAGACAATAAGCAACGAATAACAAACCGAATAACGAAAGAAGAGTACTGTCACAAACTAAGTCAACCTGCAGTAAAGGTACCATGGAGGCCCTTGTATTAGAAATCAGATTGCATTTTGCCCTCCATTGAAAAAATTGAGCAAAATAGTCACTGTACATTAGATCAAAAAACAAATTGATCTTTCTATTAAAACTTCATCTATTTCTAGTGTTAAAAACTGGTCCCTAACCACCAGCATGAGGTACGTGTGGCATGTCAGGTATAACTATCTGGTTATTCTGTCAACTACCCCAATTTCTAACAGTACAAATTGAAGAAATTTTTAACAAAAAAGAGTAATTTGCTCTTTGATTTAACATATGGGGACTAATTTACCCATTTTTTTAGACGAGACAAAATGCAATTTGACTCCTAGTATAAGGGCTTCCATGGTACTTTTACCATCAATTGGCAGTAGTAGAAAGGACCAACCTAAAAGAAATTCACGTACCCAATTTAATAACGGTACTTTACCTTCACATTTAGATTCAACATGTTACTGAAAAAAAAAGACCTATACTTAATAAAATAAGGATATATAATTTGGCCAATGAACTTGTCCATTTGTACCTAGTTGGCCCCTAAATTTTTTTAACCTAGTTGATCTCTGAACTTGTATTTCGTCAACCAGGTTGATACATTTGCACTAACATCATTAGTTGTGCTGACATGACACTACTAACCAATCTAGTGGTGCCACATAGCAGCCTCCAAGTGTGCCACGTGGCAAACATGAATTTAAAAATAAAAATATATAAATTATGTTTGCCATGACGTTCTGAGAGGCTGCCATGTGACACCACCAGATTAGTTAGAAATGTCACGTCAACACAAACTAATGGTGTTAATGTGGAGGTGTTAATGTGGAGGGATCAACCTGTTTGATGAAATACAAGTTCAGCAACCTACTAGGTATAAATGGATAAGTTCAGGGGCTAAATTATATATTATCCCATTAAATAAACATGTTTGCAAGGTCCTAAATACAGCAAAATAACACAAATATTGGAACTTTCTAAGTTAAGACACCTTTGTTAATATATTACAGATTGATTAAGTAAATCAAACTTCAAACCTGAGAGAGAGAAAAAAAGCAAACTTGAAATTATAATCTTTGGAAATAAATTTTAAAAAAAAAAAAGTACCTTTTTTGCCAGGCAATTGCTTGCCATCCCTGACATAGAATTCACGAATATCAACCCAAACTCTGCCATTCCAGTTCCTTACTGAAACTCTTCTATTCTTGGATATCTGCAGTCAAAGGGGGGGGGGGAAGAATTCCACATTTCATTAATTTTGTTCAATATACAATTTCAAAAAAAAAAGAAAGAAAAAAAACCTCCAAATACAAAACCCTAGAATCGCATAGGTTCGAAAAAAAGGCATCAAATATATAATATAAAGGGAGAATTAACGAGAGAATGTTGAGAGTGACCTCGCAGACAACGATGTCGTCGGAATCATCACAGTCATCAGCGGCAGAAATCTTAGAAGCTTTGTTGGGAGGCGCGTGGCCATCAGTCTCGTCAGAAGCATGATCCTTTCCGTCCCTTCTCTTCCCTCTAAACGACATCTCTCCAACTCGCTTTCTTCTTCAAAAAGTGCACTCTTTTTTCTTAATGGTTTTCTGATAATTTTGGCATTTAAACTTGCAAACGATTCCAAGCAGACAAACAGTTCAGTGTCTTTATTTTGCTTTGGCTTAATATAACATTTGGTGCCTGAACTTGTCATCTTTTTCTTAATTTGTTACCTAAATATTTTTTCTCAATTTGGTACTTATACTTATACTTTTCTCTAATTTGGTACCTAAGCTTCTTTTGTTTCAATTTAGTAATTAAACTTAGACACTTTTTCTTAATTTGGTACCTAAACTTATTTTACGTTCAATTTCGTATCTAACCTTGTTAAATGTTATACAAATTACCCAAAACACTAAAAGTATTGAAAATTATGTTTTATGCTATAAAAATATCATTAGTATTAGAGGAAATTTGTGTTAAAAAATATGCATTGAGTTATATTTAACGAATTAATATTGAATAAAAAATAAAAATTTTAAAAACCCAAAATAAGAAATTTTATTATTTTAAGTTAATAAATTAAACAAAAAGTAATTGGACATTTGAAATACAAAAAGAAAATATCATGTCTTCAACCACATGTTGACCGTACATTAATTATTTTTACTACCTCATAAAAAATAACATTGTTAATATACTGGAGTTATTGGTATAACATTCGACAACTTTCAGTACCAAATCGGACAAAAAGAGATTAGATACTAAATTAAGACAAAGAGTCAAGTTCATGTACTAAATTAGAAAACGTGTTAAGTTCAGGTACCAAAATAGAAAAATGTGTCAAGTCCAAGTTTCAAATTGGACCAAAAAAAGCTAAGCACCAAATTAGAAAAAAGGGTCAAGTTTAGGTACCAATGTTATGTTAAGTCGTTGTCCAATAAACCTTTTTGTTTCCAGTACCGAATTAAAGTACCAAGTTTAGGTATCAAATTAGACCCAAAAAAACTTAAGTACCAGATTAAAGAAAAGGACAAGTTGAAGTACCAAATGTTATATTAAACCTAATTCTACTAAAACTTCCAAAATAAATTTGATTTAAACTTTTAAATGAAATTCAATTTAATCATTTAACACAACGGGTAAAAATCCAGAAAATACCAAAAAAAATTAAAAATTACCGGAAAGGACAGGGTTCAAAAATATTGACCGGAAAGGGCATTTTTTCCAAAAAAAGCGCGTCCGTCGGTAGCGTTTTGATGGAAAGCTGACCTAAAGCGCGCGCCCCCGGGGCGCTTTTGGCCACATCAAGAAAACGCGCAGCGTCCACTGGCAAGGCACTGACGTGGCTAAAAGCGCTCCCCAGGACGCGCTTTAGGCCTTAAAAAAAAAAAACTATTCTCGAACATTAAATTTACGAGAATAAACCTTTATAAAGGCTCAAAGTGACAACACCATTTTTTTTAAGGTGTCATCAATTAATAAATAAATATAACTTACAAAGAAAATCTTTATATAGACCTAAAGTCTCATTTTTCTTGTTTTCTTGAGTAAAGCGGGATATGAGATATGTGTATTTATAGACTCATGAATAGTTTTTGCAACTTGTTCCTAAACAATGTGGGATTCCTTCCTCTTTTAACTAACAACATAAGAAAACAAGGAACAATGTGGGATGACATGTTGTTAGTTAAAAGAGGAAGGAATCCCACATTGTTTAGGAACAAGCTACAAAACTATTCATGAGTCTATAAATACACATACATATCCCACTTTACTCAAGAAAACAAGGAAATGAGACTTTGGGTCTATATAAAGATTTCCTTTGTAAGTTATATTTTTTATTAATTGATGACACCTTAAAAAAATGGTGTTGTCACTTTGAGCCTTTATAAAGGTTTATTCTCGTAAATTTTTAAAATATTCGAGAATAGTTTTTTTTTTTAAAAAGGGCTAAAGCGCGCCACGTAGGAAGCGCTTTTGGCTACCCTCAAAGTGCGCCCGTGGACGCGTTTTGTTGGCGTACAAAGCGCTCCCGGGACGCGCTTTAGCTCTTTTTTCCTCAAAAGCGCTTGTGACGGACGCAGCGTTTTTGGGGAAATTGCCCTTCTCGGTCAATATTTTTAAACCCTATCCTTTCCGGTAATTTTTGATTTTTTTTGGTATTTTTTGGATTTTTACCCTAACACAACTCTAAAACTATATTAAAAATTAATTTAATTCTAAAGCTAGGTTAAAATGTTGATTCAGCTCAAAGAATTTATGCAAACCCCTACACAATAAAATGTTGATTCAGCTCAAAGAACTTATGCAATCCCCTACTCAATAAAGCCAAGACCCCAAGACCCTAACATGCTCCCGGACAAAATTAAGTGTGTACACATCTTATATAATACAATATTCTAAAATTATTAGACAATACAATTATTAGTGCAATTAATAAGATTTTGAGAAGAAAAAATTATCTCGTTATTCAAACCTTCCATATTTGCTAAATTATTTTCTAGCATCAAACATATACTCATTATTATCGATAGATCTTTGGTCACGTATAAATAATTAGTAATAAATACTAAGTAATTTAATTATTTATTTAGTAAACCAAAATATATAAAAAAATCATCACTAATCAATAAAATTTTTATCTTCTTTAAAAAAAATATTAATAAAATAATATATAATTATATTTTTAAAATAAATTGTATGTTCAAAATTTAAAATATTATTATTGCCTAAAAAAATTAGTTTGAATTATGTACAAAAACGTTTGATAAATTATAAGATCATTGAATTTGAATGTAAACTTTTTTTTTTTTAAATTTCTAATGTAATTATTCTAATTCTCACCTTTCACATTAAAAATCTAATTGGATACTCTAATTACACTTAATTCAAGGAGATCCATTAATTAAAATAGTTTGAACAATTACATCTAAATTCAATTGCTAAATAGCTTTTCTTAAAAATCTGGTATGAGAAAAGTAAAGTTAATTTGCTGCCAAAGTACCCAAAACAAATAACAGTAGCAATTATAATATTTTAGAAAGATAAATAATCTACTATTAGTGCTTGGCCAAAAAAATGTTATTAATAATAATAATAATAATCATCATCATCATCATCATCATCATCTAGTATTAGTGACAAATTCAAGAACCCATCCTCTACGCTGTAATGTCTGTCAAAAACCCTGAAATTCCTATTTCTCCAAGAATACAACAACATTCTTTCTACTCTCTTATCAGGAAAACTCTAAACTACTGCTGCTTTAATGCTGCTACTTATCTTCTCCATGATGAAATGATTGTCAAGTCAAAAACAGCAGAAACACAGCTTTACAAACTGTAATTCAGCATAAAAGTATCATAGAGGTCATGGACTACAAGTTGAATTGCATTTTACTTTCTCTACTCAAAATATAAATAAATTAATCTTTATACGTTAAACCAAGAGCAAACTAATCATTCTATTAAAAATTAGTCCTTATAAGTCAACATGAGATACATGTGACAAGTCATATGTAACTGTTTGGTTATTACATCAACCACGCCAGTTTTTAACAGTAGAAATAGATAAAAATTTTAACAGAAAAAATCAGTTTGCTCTTGATCTAATGTACAGGAATTAATTTGCTCATTTTTTTAGTAAAAGAGTAAAATACAATCTAACTCTTAATACAAAAACCTCCATGATATTTTTACCAAAATTCAGCTGATCCCCTAAAATTATACATGCAAATTTGCAATTTTACATCGCCTCACTCTCCATATTGTGAAATTTAAGTTGAAAATAGCCAAATCAAACAGGATGTCCACAACTTGGGGGGCCAGCCAATTCATGACTCGCACCATCTGGATGTCTAATAGCCTGCTTATGAGACTTATGAGATCCCTTTTCCAGTTTCATGGATAATTTATTCACTCTATTCTTGTGCTTCATTTGCTTTTTCAGCATTGGGATAGTCATTTTCTCATTCTTCTCTTCTTCAGAAATATCCAGGCTTGAATTTGGTGGCACACTGCAACTTTCAAATGGTGCAGCAAGGTGCTGGTCCAGGGTTTCTTTACAATAAATTGTCATACAAGGCAAAGCTAATACGTGACCACTAGACGCAGAAGCTTGATTCTCTTGCTCAACCTGAAATTGAGAAACTGAACAAGCTTCTACAACACCGGTCTTCATTTTCTGTGCCGACTTCTTTCTCCTGTCTTCTGTAACCTTAATAATAACCACATCCAAACATTTACAACAATTTTCAATTTTAGAATAAAACTACATTCTATGTTACTAAATGTAGCTGCTAGGACTAAAATGCAGCAAACCAAATCTTAAGTAGACTGCTACATCATGATTTTTCTTTGTAGATAAAATTAGTAAGAGTATCATGGAGGCCCCTTGTTAGGAATTAAATTGCATTTTGTCCCCTCTACTAAAAAACGAGCAAATTAATCTTTGTATATTAGGTTATAAAGCAAATTGGTTCTTTTGTTAAAAAGTTCATCCATTTCTACTATTTAAAACTGGTCCCCGTACATCAACATGAGGTATAGACGGCACAACATATGTCACTATCTGGTTATTCCGTCAACACATCAGTTTTTAAGAGCACAAACAAATGAAACTTTTAACAAAAATGATCAGTCTGCTCTTCGATTAACGTACAAGGACTAAGTTGCTCATCTTTTTAATAGAGGTAGCAAAATACAATCTGACTCTTAGCACATAGGCCTCCATGATACTTCTACCGATAAAATTCTCTACAGGACTCAAATATGCTAGTATAAGCAAAAAGCTCATTGAACTGAAAATGCAGAAAACCAAACCATAAATAGACTGCAGCATCATATGATTCTCGTGATTAAACTCTATACAGGATGTTAGTTATACATTTCAAAGGCATGCTGCGCAATGCTGCATTTTAGTCCAACACCAACATATGAGAGAATGGCACATTCTATTCATTGAATCAGGGACAAAAAATTCGAGCACTGAATATTGCATCTAAAATCCATTTAATGTATGTATTTCACAGCACTCCCGTTCAAATTTCTTGCAGGAATTACAAATTTTATTGATATCTATTAACTAGAGAGAAGTTACTTTAGTTTTTCCACGGTTCAATGAAGGAGAGAGAGAGCATCAATCATAATAAAACATTTGCCTGTGTAGTTTTCTAGATTTGATTTAGTAGGAACAACCGCCAGTAAAATCATTTCATAAATTTTCAATTGGAAATTCCACTATGCTTGTTAGGTGGTGTTATCCCACATCTCTTAAATCATAAATTTCCTATGATCTCAAGTTAGACCTTTAGAGCCTATTGGTTCTAGGTTAGATACTTAACACAATATCAAAACCTAGGTTTGCTATTTATTCTTGCTTGTTACCCACATGAGGTGGTCAACTCCTTGTGAAGTGTCTATAACCATAACAGGGTAACTAGAAATTAGTATCATAAAGGCTATAATCTGGCCCAGTATATCCCCTCATCCCAACCTTCTTTATCAAAGATCGGAACCTGCAAATAAATGATTTAAATATAATCCTTTGACAGCCTACCCCATCAAGACGAAGGCCTCCATTCATTAAAACATAATACTTCATATCCAGTATCTATTAATTTACTCCTAGTTTTGAACTAAAAAAATTAAATTAATGCATTTGATCTTCGTCTCCTCTTTCCAATATCTAATGATACCAAATTATAATGCAGGATTGAACTAAAGATTAATATTGAGCAATAAATACAAAACATGTGCATACCTTATCATGTTCACACAATGCCCTTCTACGTTCCTTTGCCCTACAAATTGCGCTTTTTATACTATGTTTGTCCATGATCCCATTTGGCCACAATTCTGCAAGCTGGATGACATATATAGAGTATAAATAAAATGGCCCAATGAAACAAAAGAACGTCATTAATATACTATGGAGCACGGACATGGACATGGAATACGGGTACGACACGATACAAACAAAGTGACATGACAAATTTTAAAAATTTAGGATACGGGTATGGCAATACACAGCAATAAAAAATATTTTAACATTATAATGTTTCATTTCAAATAAAAATATTAATATTTTTATTAATTTATAATCAAAATTAATCTTTTTATACAAAAATTAAATTAAGTAAACAAATATTATATGTATTATTATCATAACATTTGTTTACTTTAATAATTATAAATAATGGGCCCATAATTTTTAAACTTTACTTTTTTCAGTTCTCGGTTCCCAAAGTTCCTTCCACACTTTTTACCCTTTTTCGGTTTTTCTTCTTCCCTGCCTTTCCTTCTTCCATTGTCTTTCTTCTCTCTTCTTTTTTCGTTTCTGAAACATATTTTCAGGAAAAAAAAACTCACTATACCCGTGTCCAGCAGTGTCCCTTTTACACAAGCGTGTCTTGACCGTGTCCAATTTGAAAAAAAAAATTCCAACATGTTAAGGCATGTCCGGTATGTATCCAACCGTGTCGGCAGAGTGTACGTGTTGAGGTGTACTTTTGTTGCAAGGTTTACTATGTTGGCGCTTCATAGTTAATATAAAGGTGCCAACTAGCTCAGCTGGTAAACCTTGCAACAAAGGTAGTAAAATAAAAGCAAGGAAAAGAGTGAACATATTGTTTTGATGAATTATAGGCTGCACCTTATTTATGAGATCAATTTTAATCTGTGGCAAAGTTACTAACTGAAGTGATATTCCATTAAGACAGCCATTTTTCAATACCCCTCCATCTCAATATAAATTTCGATAATTTTGATGGAACCTCCACTAATTGCTTATTTAATTGGTAATCAACAAATGGTGAATTATAGGTTGCGCCTTATTTATGAGATCAATTTTAATTTGTGGGAAAGTTACTAACAGATGTGATATTCCATTAAGACATAGGCCATTTTCAATGCCCCTCCATCTCAATATAAAGTTCAATAATGTTGATGAAAACTTCTACTAATTGCTTATTTGATTGGTAATCAACAAAGGGGCAAGTGAACCTTAAAGAAATAAAGAAGTGACTTATTACCTATCTAATTACAGTTGGAAGAATAAAATGAACTAAAATTCTCTAGTCAACTACTAGCAGAATTTTCAGTTCCAAATTTTAAGCATAATAAGCAACTACCAACATCTAGGTCCATACGGCTTCAATTAAAAGTTCAGATGCAAAAATTGCAATTACAACCATATTTCAAGATAGAAAAGTTTTATTGATTTCTTTCAACGTGATAGGACACACATACAACAAAACATTTAAGACCAAAGGAAAAGTAAAACAAATCAAAACTCCAGGCCAGAGTCAAGAGGACAAACAAGTTGAAAACAAACTCGTTAGAACTTAACAGTAGGGCTTTGAATGAATAGTGCATTCAATGATCATTACGTTATAATTAATATTTTTTTGTTTAATTTATTTATAATATAATTATTAATATTTATATTTTATTAGTTTATATCTAAAAATAAGATATATGTTTACTTGTGTTTTTTTTTATTAATCATAATCAATTTTTAAATGTTTGTGAACATGTTCATCTAATGTTCAATAACAAGTTCATTCAATTTAAACAAATGGACACAAACACAAATATTTTAAAATAAACAAACATAACATAATTTTGAAATTCTTAATGGCCTCAAACTAAATAAGAATGTTATGGATGCCTCTGTGAACGAAACCAAAGGGACATGGGGCACAAGAAGTCAAAAAGGCACCAAAGATTGAAAAGAAGACGAATAACCTCATTTTAAGTAGTATAATTAGAAGGATTTATTTTAGTAATTATTTTTATTACAATTCAAAGTTTTTAATTTTAATTTCCTATGTAACCTCTATTTAAGAAGACTACTGGGAGTAGTAAGAGTAAGCCAAAGTTTCATTTCAATTACAAAGATTTAAGACTCTTCCTTACAAGTCTAATGTACTCATTAGGAGCTCCCTAAGAGTTTGATATATTATTAATCATAAGTTCTTCATGAGGTACGAATCAAGTACCAAGGTTAGTAGGTCCTAATGACTGAAAAGATGTTACTTGAGTTGGGTAATGCCTTCATGATCATCTCTTATAATAGCAATATCATACACATGTACTACTTAATAGATGCACTTGTCGTAGCCAGTGTGACAGTAAAAGACTGAATGATCTGCTTCACTTCTTTTCATCCCAAATTCTTGACTAACAATGTTGAACTGCTCTTGGGGTTTGTTTTAGACCATAAAAAGATTTTTGCAGCAAAAAAGCTAAACCCATACTCCCCTTGAGCAACAATACCTGGTGGTTGCTCCATGTAGATTTCTTTAGTTAATTCACAATGGAGAAATGCATTCCTAATATCAGCTGATAAATAATCCGATGATTCATTGCAGCAAGAGAGATTAGGATTCGAACCGAGGCAATTTTGGCAATTGAAGAAAAAATCTCTCATAATCAAGACCAAGAATCTGTGTAAACCCTTTTGCAACCAGCTGCACCTTTAGCCACTCTATCATCTAATCAGAATCGATAACTCTGTAAACCAATAGACAGCCAACTGCAATTTTACCCAATGATAAGGTAACAAGATCCCAATGATTAGCATGAAGAGTATTTATTTCCTCCATAACTTCTTGTCATCCAAGCTCTGCCTTTGTTACAGTAATAGTCTTAGGAATTGACAGATTGGATATAATCACGGTAAAGGCATAACATGAAGGTGATGATAGGGATGACAATTCACATTACAAATTTAGATATCTACAGATATTCAATTTGGATTTTGTGTATTCGAATAATATTCAAATTAGGATGTTACAATTACTATCCATTACGGGTTCGGAGCGGATACAGATAGACCCCTTCAAAAAGAGCCGGCAAAAAAATAACTATAAAACAAGAGAACCGAAGTTATGATCAAAAGCACCTAAGTCAAGTATTTAAGGTCCATTTGAGAAAGACAAAGTTAAGCAAGCAAAAGAATTACTTGGTTGAGCAACAGAAACCATGGTGGAAAACTATTGTGTCTGTTGTGATGTTGTGATATCTTGCATAATTATGTCATGATTCTAGGATTAATTAGCATAACATTAGGCATATCATATCATATCTTTGACTTTCCTTATTTTTGTATCTAGTTTTTATTATAAATAGGCTATGTAACTTAATGTAAATTGACAAGTAATATTTTCACACAAGTCTTTATCAATTTCTCTCTTCTTTACTTCTTATTTTTCTTTCTTTTTCACGGCTGTTACAGCCAACAGTAGAGCTGCAACGGCAGCTGTTTTCTTTCTTCCTCTCTCTTCTTCACTCATAATAATTTGATCCAAATAATGTGACTGATTTGGACCCTTGGGCATGGGAGGTTGGTAGCAAAAAAAAGTTCATCTCTTTCAACATACACTATATGTGCAGCAAGCCAATTATTGCGAGAAGATTGCCCATGTAAAGCCCAACAAGTGTCACATGTGACAACTTTCGTCACAATAAATGCAATGGGCTAGAATCCTCTGCCTTTTCCTCCTATATTATATCCTTGCTAGCTAGCTCTCTATATGGCTAACATAGAGGAGTTTGCCTCGACTTGGGCTTGGTTTGATGAGATGCGAAGTAAACGAGTACTCACATCTTCAAGATTAAGAATAATTGGGCTAGCAAGAATCTAATCTGAGACAGAGACTAGATCTGGTCATAGTCCTATCAAAGCAATTACCATAAAAAATCTCTATTGTTCCTGATCAGGAACATCTTCAAAAAGAGGCATAAGAACATTAAATTTGTCCTTCAAAGTTTCAACTTGACCCAAATACTATCAATATCCTGCTGATTTTGTTGCAGATGAACAAGGCTCAAAACAACTTTATAAATTCGCTGAATAACATTGGTGTATAAAATGTCGGCCTTAGCCGAAATTTTATAACAAGTTTTAGAAGACTAAAACCAAGTAGCTTTGGCTCAAGTGAATGCCACAATAGACTACATCATTGTGCATCAATTTTGAGCCAAGCATCTCCTTTTTTCTCAGTAATTTTACTAGCACCATTTTCTAAATGATCCTTTTACCCCCTTGCCCCATAAACCAGAATTCAACAAAAGCAGCCCAAGAAACATAGTTATTACTATCTTGTAATTTGACAGTAGTAATAACAAGTTAACCAAAAAATAGAAGAGAGGTTTGAGAGAATCTGAGATTTCAACCATGTTGGGAGGAACAAGAAATGCCCAAAATTCAAAAGGGGACAGAATAACAAATTGAGGGTCTTACTTGAGTCAAAATTATAGGGCAAGACATTAGAAAGAGCCAACGAAAAAGTGGTGGTCTAAATAGTGCTCACACGTCGGTGCGTGGGAAAAGGAAGATTCCTTGTGGCGTGTGGCTTGCACGCGCAGCTTCTGCCGACAGAATTCAGCTGAACAACTTGACAGTGGATGGGCTTTTCAATACAGGGGCAGTGAGATCAGATAGGCTCTAATACCATGTGCCTTGAGAGAAACAAAATGGTGAGAAGAAAATGTAGAGGCTGTAGTGAGAGAATGCTGAAACAGAAAAGGAGCAGAAAGAAAGGGAAAGGCCAAATAAGAGGAGATTGAAGTTCTAAAAATTTTTTAAACTCTACTAAAAAGGAAAGAATAAGATTACAGCCTATATTATACAAATTTTTTAAACTCTACTCCTAAAATCATGTCTATCAATCTCTAAGATTATGTCTATCACAATACAAACAAATAGTCACCTTACCCAACCTATTTTCTACAACTAGTTAAAAATTTGGCAGCTCAAAGCACCTTAATAGTTTGAACTAAAAAAGAGAACAGAGAGAAAGGATAACAACCAAGTCAAAAGGCTCGAGACCAATGTTTCACAAATTAGGTCAAAGATTGATAATGCTACACCTTATGCTTGCACTTAATTATCAACAAAGAATAAGCCAATGCTTAGGATATATCGAGGCAGTTCATTCATAAAAGAAAAACAAAAAAATTGGATCAAATGACTGCAACCAAATTTCATACGAGCAATGAATACCTCGACATATAACTTTCTGATTTGTGTACCGTTGTCTTCATCTATCCCCTACAACCATTAATAATGTAAAGAACTTAGTGACCTAATAAAATTATTTATAATACAGAGAACATGAATAGTCAGTTGATAAAAGCACCTGAGTGTACAAGTCATAAAGATCACAAATTTTATCCTCAATGACATTATCCATGCTGTATTGTTTTTTAAGGGCTACTTTTTCTCCATAACCAAGCACTTCTTGTATGTCACCAGTTGGTACATCTCCTAGCATAGATGCCTGGGAAGCAATGCATGTTAATAAGCAAAGAACTAAAATATTATCATCACTTTCCACCGAATATGCACATATACTAAATAATATATTAGCATGAGAATGTATTTCTAACATAAGTGACAAGATAACAATTTGCAACCATAAATGTTTGTATCACATTATTCTCACAACATAAGATGGAGATCAAAGTTCCAGCCTATATGTTGGTATAAGTGTTGTTTCTTATGAGAGAGAAAAATGTATGATGCTGGTGATCGAAGTGATAGTATCCATATCTTTCATGATATAAAATACCAATGAAGATAGAAAGAGGCCAAAAGTTATTGAAACCCCAATATGGAACCAAGAAATCAAAAAGAGAACAACTTCTATTGAAAGAAATTAAGCACCTAGAACTAATTTGCAAATTGCTCAAAGTGATTTTCGAGGAAACCTGCGATTTGATCATTTCAATGACCTCCAATTTGATCTGTTCAAATCTATAAGCTTTTTCTTGCTTTGCCGAGAGTCCCATTAAAATCATCTCTTTTAAGTTCCTCTGAATCCAAACAATCGATTGAGGCAGGGGCAAAAAGAAGGTTAGTATGCAAGTACATAATTAAAACATAATGAACCTAGTTATGAACATGCAACCATCTTAATTGTTAGATAGAGAGAGAACACGGTTATACCTAAAACCTTGCAGTATATAAGTTTTTCTAATCGGCAAAAGTTAACAGTCGACATAATCATGTATATAGTGTTATAAAGATCAAACATTATTACAAATCATCAAACTCTAGCTATAAGTTCTCCCACTTCCATCACCAAGAAGAATTTATACATGGCAATGTAACACTTTCCTAGTTCTTGAAATGACACACTAATATATCATTTCTTTTTCATTGAAGGAAACATTATTGAAGAAAACATAAGAGAAGCTACAGCATATGAAAAGAATTACAAGATGTGGATACTGACATGACAATGAATGTGTACTGCTTCAAACATACAAAAGAGAACTCCATGCATTTCGTTTACAGCTTGGATACAAGTAATTCAAACTTTTATCTCAAGACTCTAGAAGATTCTAGTGGGAGTCTTCTGCCATATGCAAATCTATTTATTTACCATGAGATCTATATCAAAACCCTCAAAATAGAAACAAATATGCATACCTATTATATATATGGATATCATGAACAATAAGCACTAAAAAGCCTTAATATGTGTTTACACACAAGCACGCATACACAAGCACGCAGTGGAAATTTTTTATTATCATAACTTCCTTATTTGGTATTATTATCATGGAAATATGTGCTATTGGATTGCATATAAATCAAATTAATCTAGCCCAAACCTTTATAGGCCTGCAGATTGTATCCAATAAATTCTAAACTTTCCAAATAAAAGCCCAATTAACCAAACTTGGTGTTCAACCCTAGTACGTAGTTTCTCCCTTTTTAAAATGAAATAGACACCAGCGGCCATACACCTGTGTACCTTTTACTGCATTATCTTTCAACCCAATATTAACTTTCTAATATGGGTTTCATCTACATAGATTGAGGGCTAGTTCTTCATTGCTGTTGCAGTTGAAAAGTGCTTTTCAAAAGTGCTTTTCAATAGTGGTAGAAAAGTGTTGTGGAAAATGTAGTTTATTAATTTTTAGTGCTCTCCCTTGCTACCAAAAATTGTGATGGAAGGTTAAAATGTCGTTTTCAAACATGATAGTAGAAAGTAAAAAATTTGTTAAGTTATATGATATTTAAATAATTTAATATAATGATAGATGAAATATAAAGTTTAAATACTTTTTAAGTAATTAATATAAATTATTTCTAAAAGTAATGGTATATAAAATACTTTAAAAAATTAAATATAATAATAAACAAGATTTAAATAATTTAATATAATGATATATAAAGTATAAATTAATCTAATTTTTTATACACTTTTTAAATAGTTAATATAAATAAAGATAATTTTATAAGTTTTACTTTCAAACGCAAAAGCCAAAAGCACCTAAATTCCAGCTTTTGCATTTGGTTAAAAAAACACTTTTTGACTTCCCTTTTGACTCCAAAAGCTAAGTATTCTTCATTTCTTCTACAGTGGAGAAGCACTTTTAGCTTGAAAGTGATTTTCCACCGGAGAATGCACCATAAGATGAGTCAAGGCCAAAGCCTGATACGGCATTATAAACATTTTTTCCCACTCCTTTACATCTTATTATTGGATACTTCATTTCAGCAACATTTTCCCAAGATGCAACGCATACCAGAAACAGATGTGAGAGGAAGCAATGCCCATGCTTCAATTAATGCATGCCTTTTCTGTGCTTTTTGCCTTTCAAGGCAAACGCTTATCAACAAAAAGCAAGCTGCCCTAGAAAAAGCCTCTAGTCTAGAGGGGTTTAAAGTTCTTTTCCTCTATTGTACTGCATCTTAGAACCTAGGCACACGGTTTGACTTCACAACTAATTTTAAATTATTTCCTCATGTACAGAATGAATAAATAATGTAACACAACAAGAAATTTAAGGGAAAATATACTAGCAAATCATAATGCATGTGCACAAACACAAACAAAAATATATTTATATAAAAAAAAAATAGGTCTATAATCAAAAACATGCATCCCAATCATGCTCATATGGCCTTAAGGCACCATAGTCAAATTTGATTAAATTTTACTTCTATCAAATGTTATGCACTAGGCTAATAGGTTTTACTGTCCAGATTTTGATGCACTGGGCTCCTGTTCACTAATTCCAAATCTGTGTGACTAAGCTCATACCTTCAATGTTCTCAGTTGCACCGAATGTCCGAGAATATTCATAAGCTTGTTAATTAACTCCTTGGATATTTTCCCTTGGCTTGAGTGCTGAAATTACCATAGAATATGGTTTAGAAACTAATCATAACTTTTAGCTAGAAGTGAAACCCTTCCTCGTCAAAGGAGCTAAAGAATAGTTGAACTGATGATATATTTTATTCTTACTGCTAGTCTAGCAACTTTAGCAAGCTTCTGCTTCACTTCACAAGGCAACCTTCTTTTGATAGTGGTAGATGAAGCATCAATATCCTGAACTTCCATAGTTGATAGTCTTGCTGTTACAAATATTGAGTAGACAGTAGCAAGTTATAGAGAACACATCTTAAACTTCTTTGTAAGCAAGAAACTGAACATACAAAAGTAACCACACAACTCACATTCTGCAACAACTTTCTCCAACTCTCTCATTGCCCTTTCAAGCATTATTCCTTTTGTCCTCAAATTAGAAACATCTTTTGACTGCAAAGAGTGACTTTTCTGGCAATTTTGATTATAAGATCACCTCATTAGTCTAAGCACATGCAAATCATTATACAACTATGAAACAACAAAGATGAAAAACACAATTGCCAGGACAAGAAGTAAAATGTACCAACCTTTATACAGTAGAAAGAAGTTAACTTTCAGAAGTTAGTTTACCAGGATTCTTTCTCAGCTCAATTATTAAAAATTTATAGCAGTAACAATTTTGGCCCCTGAAAGGCAACAACGTCCTACCCCTTCATGTATAAAAGCCAATTAGTATTGCTTAACAATTTTTTGAACTTGGAAGTCTTCTATCCACGGGTTCTACCAATATTTGAGACAATTTAAACCAAAACACTATTAGTTAGGTTATTGCAAAAGTTCATGCATGCTAACATTTGGCTCCTTAATTAAAGAGCTACTGATTAGATGTCCTGTTATTGTTTACATAAAAAATTAAAAGAATAGAAGAAACATGGAACCACTCAGCAAACAAGAACTTGGTACATATAAACTGTTACCTTGTCCAACTTCAAAAGCTTATCATTTCCGCCATCAATGGTTTGAAGAAAGAAGACAGCTATCAATTGTGTATGAGTAATTTTCCAGTCACTATTACTTTCTAATTTCTTTTTCCATAAGCCATGTTATGTAATCACATGTACTTTAGCCAGACATTAGAAAAATCCCGTGTCATGTATGTTTCTAAACTGATAGAAAAACACAGGAGGTTTGAATCTATCATCAGATATAACTTTAAAATCAAAAGAAACGACAATAAATTATCTACATTTCTAAGCATGTAAGTTAATCTACTCACATCCTACTCGAGCTTGACTTGCTAAGTGCTCATAGATCAATTTAATTGCTATCAAGTCCAAGTAAGTTTCAGCTTGCTAAGATGACTTCTACTAATTTTTTTGTCCTTGATCTATAATATTACATATAGAAATATTATTCCAAAACTTGAAAGTTGGGATTAACCTGAAATAGCTAAATTTTCAGTTAATATACATCTAGTTAAGAGTTGAGCATCAACACTAAGACAATGCGAAAGCCATCCACTATTATAGACTATGGTTGGATGTAGGATATAGATACATGAATCTATGGAATGAGAATAAGGATTCCAAACATGAAAGCTAATTATAATAATTTAATTTCAAATTCTAAATAGGAATCAATTATATCAAAAACTGTTGAGAATCTTTGATTATTTAATAGCATCGAATAGCATATCTTTAGATATTACAGCTGATTTTTAGAGATACTAATTAGATATATTCTTTCCTTAATTGATTCAATGCTTCATGTATATATAGTTGTATACTTTTTAGAGAGTTTTTCCTCAATACATTAGAGTATTTATCTCTAATTTCATCATGGTATCAGTTTTTTTATCAGATTTTTGTGATTTTTTTTTTCTGATTTTAAAATTTGTTCCAAAAATCTTATAAAACACAAAATTGGTACTTTCCACCCTAGCATTATTTTTTTCTCTCACCGCCCCTAACATTGGAGTCGGAATACACTTGCCAATGAAACCCCAAACTCTGGTGACCAAAAGACCCACGCGTGGGCCTCACGTGCCGTCGCAAGCTTTTGCAGCTTTGTTTCACGCGCCGCGTGTTTTTTCGGACGCCGTCGCTGTGCTCTCTGCTCTCTTCTGGTCATTCTCCTCTAAGCGGTGATGTTTCTTGGCTGAGTTTTTCTTGGGATCTTTTTGTGTTTTTTTTTTGGTGTTTTTCCCCCCTAATTTTCCAAGCAATTTTTTTTAGGTATTAGCTGTTTTTCTAGTCTTATGTCTAAGGACGAGAAGCTCGTGATCGTTGCAAATTAGTCCTATGAAGCTTGATGGACATAATTACCTTACTCGGTCAAGGTCCTGCTTCTTGTTTATCAAGGCTCGTGGCCTGCAGGGATACATCACTGGTACAACGTCGAAACCTAAACTCAATGATTCAACATTTAGTCAATGGGATTCAACAAACTCTCTTGTTATGGCATGGCTTATCAACTCTATGCAACCCAATATTTCCAAAACTTATTTGCTACCTGATGCTGCAAAAAAATTTTGAATTATGCTACTCTCACCTGCACTCGTGTTGAGAATGATGCGCAAATTTTTGAGATTTATAATAAGGTCCATGGTACAAAATAGGGGAGCTAATGACTTCTCAATATTTTGTTAAATTAAGTGCGTTGTGACAAGAACTTGATTATTACCAAGATTTTCAGGCGTCTTGTACCAATAATGCTGAAAAATTTCAGAAGATGGTGGAAAATAAGCGCATTTTTTATTTCTTGGCTGGGTTGAATACTGAATATGATTAGATTCGAGTTCAAGTTCTTGGCAAAACTCCATTTCCTTCTCTCCATGAGGCATATTTCTATGAACAACAGGAGGAGAGTCATTGTGTTGTTATGCTCTATAATCCATCTTCTGAGAAAGTTGGTCTCATTGCTAACCAGGATGGTCCATTGGGTGGTAAGTCTAACAAGGATCACTTGATGTGTGATTACTGTAGTATGCCTCGGCACACTAAAAATCTGTGCTGACAGTTGTATGGTCGCCCCACTCGAGGTCGTGGTGGAAAACAAAGGGATAATACTCGACCTCAGACACATTTGTCAAACTCTGTGACAACAGAGGACAAGTCCACTTCTACTAGGAGTTTCACCTCGGATAAGATTCAACATCTCCGACGCCTCTTGTCTCAATTGGACTCTAACTCGATTGCCAAGTCTAATCATTCAAAATCAAGTACTGTTTTAAATACTCCATCTACTTCTAAATCTTGAATTATTGATTCTGGTACGAATAGGCATATGAAAGGGTCAAACAAAAGCTTGTTAAACTATACTACTTGTCTATATAAAGATAGTGTGCGAATAGTCGATGTATCCCTTACCTCCATCTCTAGAACAGGTTCTATTGTTTGTACTCCTAATCTCACTTTATCCTCTGTCCTCCATGTTCTTAAATTTCCAGTTAACCTCTTATTTGTTAGTACTATCACTAAAGTCTTAAATTGCAAACTTAAAAATTCTTTCCTAATTACAGTGTCTTTTAGGACCTCCAAACAGGGAAGACGATTCGCGATGGTAGATTGTGTAATGGCTTATATTTTCTAGATCGATCGCCCAATATGTCTCAAGCCTTAGTTGGAGACAATAAAGATGTCAACCAGGAGATAATTCAGTGACATAGGCGGTTAAGACATCCATCATTTATTGTTCTTGCCAAGATGTTTCCTACTTTGTTTTCAAGAACTCAGTTAGACTTTTTAATTTGTGATGCCTGTAAGTTTGCTAAGCATACAACAAATAGTTATCCCTTATGTAATAATAGAAGTACTGTTTCTTTTAAGATTATTTATTCGGATGTTTGGGGCCCTACTTGCCTTCTTTATCTGGTAATCGTTGGTTTGTTACATTTATTGACTGTTGCACTCAGATGACATTGGTATTTTTATTAAAGTTCAAAAGTGATCTTTTCTCGTATTTTCGTTCTTTTTATAAATTAATTACTACTCAGTTTAATGCTAAGGTTAAAATTTCGCATACTGATAATGGAATCGAGTATAACTTTAATGATTATTTAAAATCATATGGGATTTTGCATTAGACCAGTTGTCCAGATACAAGAGCTCAGAATAATGTTGCCGAAAGAAAAAATCGACATCTTTTGGAGGTTGCTAGATCACTTATGTTCACTATTAACCTCCCAAAACCTTACTGGGGGGATACGATTTTGGCTATTTATCTCATTAATATGATGCCTCTTCGAGTCCTTGATTTTAAAAGTCCCATTAAAACCTTACAGGGCAAAATGGACCCTCAAGCAATCAAATGTGTTTTCATTGGATACTCTCCCACACAAAAGGTTTACAAATGTTATCATCGGCCATCTAGAAAGTATTATGTAAGTATGGATGTAACATTTCGTAAGGATAAACCTTACTTTTCTTCATCACAACCATCTCTTCAGGGGGAGGTTATTGAAAATGAAAGATACACCCTATTCTATTCTGAGGGAGAATTTAGTTCCAGCAGAGACTTTGGTTCAAGAAAAGACTAGTGGAGGATTGTTGGATGGACTTGATTTAAGAACATACACTAGGAAATGCAAGAAAAAAGACGCCATCTTACAATCTACTTTATGCCCTGACTCTTCACTATCAAGTGAGTAGACTGAAAAAGCAAGAAAGAAGACAACATCACATGAAAGTTCCTCCAGGATTCGAGGATAAGAACACTAAAGGGAACGTATGTAGACTGAAAAAGACGCAATCTCCCAAAGCCTGGTTTGACAGATTTAGTAAGGCTATGGTGTCGTTTGGCTATCGATAAAGTAATGCTGATCATACCCTTTTTATAGAACATCACAAGGGTAAGATTACTCTTCATATAGTTTATATTGATGACATAATTATGACAAGATATGACAGAGAAAAAATTGCTCGGCTTAAGAAACAATTGGCTCAAGAATTTGAAATCAAAGACTTGGGAAAGTTACAAAATTTCCTCGAAATAGAAGTGGCTAGATCGAAAGAGGGAATATTTATTTCCTAAAGAAAGTATGTCTTAAATCTTCTAACAAACTTAAATCTTCTAACAAAGACTGGCATGTTAGGTTGCAAACCAACAGAATCACCTATTGAGAGTAATCAAAGGTTACAAGCAGGAATTGGTGAAACGGTGGATAAAAGAAGATATCAAAGAATCATCGGACGATTGATTTATCTCGCTCATACTCGACCTGATATAGCCTATGTGGTTAGTTCGGTAAGCCAATTTATGCTTGATCCTCGCGAAGCCCATATGCAGGCAGTATTGCGAGTTTTGTGCTATTTGAAGTCTGCACCGAGCAAAGATACTCTTCTCCAAAATAATCATCTCAAGATAGAAATATTTACAGATGCAGATTGGGCTGGTTCACTTGATGACAAAAGGTCCATAATGGGTTATTGTACACTTCGGGGAGAGAACTTAATCACTTGTAAGAGCAAGAAACAAAGTGTTGTGGCTCGATCAAGTGTAGAGGCTGAATATAGAGGCATGGCTCAAGGTGTTTGTAAGCTTTTATGGATGGAAAAGGTATTAGAAGAGCTAAGTTTGTTGAACGAAAATGGATCAACCTTGTACCATGACAATAAAGAGGCCACAGCATTGATCAGAATCCAGTGCAGCGCGATAAAACCAAGCGCATCAAAATAGATCGTCATTTTATCAAGAAAAAAGTAGTCAGCAATGCCTTAAGTCTATCTTATCTAGCATCCAAAAAATAGTTGGCTGATGTTTTTTTCTAAAGGGCTCAACTGTAAGACTTATTATAATCTTCTTTACAAGTTGGGCATGCAAGATATCTATGCACCAACTTGAGGGGGAATGTTGAGAACCTTCGATTATTTGATAACATTGAATAGCATATCTTTAAATATTACACCTAATTTTTAGATATACTAATTAGAGATATTCTTTCCTTAATTGATTAAATGCTTCATGTATATATAGATGTACATATTTCTAAGAAATACATACTTTTGAGAGAGTTTTTCCTTAATAAATTAGAGTATTTATCTCTAATTTCATCAAAAACAAAGGCATTTCATTCACGAATATCCTAAACAAAGAATTTACACATGACCATTAAATTTGACAATTCACAAAATAAGATCAACTCCTAAATATTCTTGATGAAATTTGGAGATATAGTTGCTTACCTCTGACTGCACTAGATAAACAGGAAGATTAAGATCCGCAGATTCACCACATGTTTTCTCCTCTCGCTCTACCTTAGTGGAAATTTCTTCCACGTCATTTTCAATCATCAATTTTCTGACAGGAGACTCAAGTTTTTTACAAGGCTTTTTTTCCACATACTTCTGATTTGTAGCTAGAGAGTTTGTATTATTCTCTAAATTGTTGGAGTAGACGATTACTCTCCTATACTTATCAACATCCTCTGAATTTGATGGAGATATAGAAGCATCTTTATTTGAGACTCCTATGCATGAAGAATGTTCAAACTTAGTTCCACTATTAGTAGTTGTTCTAATAGAGCTTACAAAAGTACTAAGCAGATCAAGCAATTTTTATCATGTTCATTATTAACATCTAAGTTCGCAAGAGAAGCGAAGGTTGTTCTTTAGGCAATTGCATTTGTTGCAACAAAATTTAAACTCCCCCTGCTCTACTTTCGCGTGCTTACTAGTTTGGGATCGCCAACTTTCTCTCCTTGAGCTTGACCATATTTTTTACGCTTTTTCTTGATGGTTGAGCCAACGACAAAACTGTTTCATTTTCGGACCAAATCAATATACAATTAAAAAGTCAAATCAACAATAAAATTAATAAATTACTTTCTCAAACAAAAAGTATGGCATGAATAACTATTAAAATAAGCAAACAAAAACAAGTATGCATCACAAATCAGAATTATATGACGACGATATAATAGCTCATATTGAAAAACATGGTTTATGAGGAAATCAAGGGATGTAGTAAAAATATTTAGGAGTAATTATGTTGATCAACGATTGGTATAAATACATTACAACTAATTTATTAACTAGTGGTTGGTAGAGATAATTTAGGACTGGTTCTTGCATTTTTGTAATAACTCCCTTTATTAGGGCCTAATATCATGCTTTGTATAGTTTCCTATTTTTAGGCTATTGTAATTAACAAAAATAAGGAAAAGAAAAAGCCTTATTCTCTCAAAAATGCTCTTCATTCCTTTCCTCAACACACTTTTTTCTCCTACTATTCCTGTTCTCGACATGGTATCAAAGCCAGTTCTAAACCATTCCTTTAAAAAAATAGAAAAAGAGAAACTAAACCTCACAAACCAGACATGGCAAGCTATAACATTAAAGCCTAAGCACTTAGGCATAGCCAAAGTGATCAAAATTGCTTCACAGCTTCCCAGGCGAGGCTATTTCAAAAAGCTGATTGCTTTAATGAGCTCAACTGTAGATGAAAAAAAAAAAAACCAACTTTGACCTCTTGAATCTTCATTTTTTTTTCTTTTTGAAGTCAAAACACAATAAATATGATTATTTTATTAATTCATATCTCAAAACATTTTAAAAAATTCTAACATAACCTTCAATCTCTCTTTTAACCTATGTAGCTCGGATTGGAGTAAGGGTGTCCGACAAGTACGTATCTAGACGTTTGACTCGTAAATTGATTTGAACTCAACTTGAGGATACGCGACAAAAGGATCTGAGAGGTGAGTGCAGGGCTCATCTTATATATATACTTGAATATATAATATATATGATTACAATTATTGGTTTGAATATATATGTGATAATAAATACATTATACTAATTTTAGTTTTTAGAAAAAAACATTTCTTTATTACATTTCTTTTTAATTATCATCAATTATAAATAATTTTGAAAAAGAATATAATATAAAACATTCCAATTGGATTAAATATTTTGGGCCTTCAAACCCAAGTCACCTCATATTTCTTTTTTAAAGTTTTAGATTTTTTCTTGTAGTTACTTCTTATACATTTTTTTTTTACTCTCAACACTTCTTCCATCTTAGAGTTGAATTCTCAAAAAGACAAACTTAAAAATCAACTTATGTAGCTTCATTATCTAATACCAACAAGGATGGTATAGTCATGTTGTGGCATTACCAATTAGGTTATCCAAATATGCTCAAAAAAAAACTATACAAATCAACCATATCAACCATCTTATCCTTCCTCAATTATCATAGTTATATTTAAAGACCATCTCGAATCAACAATATTTCTATGGTCAAGTTTTAAGACCCATAGTTCAAAGACCATGATCATTGCACAAATAGGTCCCATGAAGGCCTATTAGTTAGATAAGGCTTATTTGACCCAAGAGAATTGACTCGATTCAAAGAACTGATGAAGAAGTCTGTCTATTTAAAGCCCGAGTGACCCAATGAAACAGATATGAAGAATTAGACTACGATTTGATTACATAATCTTGTAAATCCATTAATTGTAGGGATAAACTTCATCTCGTTCTTAGATATAAATTTAACTAGACCGTTGTATTTGAGGGAGCTCTACTATAAATAGAGAGCCTCCCATTCAGTTGTAATTCATCCATTGTATTTCATTCTTTAGTAGTGAATATTAAATTGAGAGCATTCACTCAAACACCTTTTGTACATTGTTTTTCTATGGCTATTCTGTTCTTTGAGCATTTTTTTAGCTCGAGTTGTTGCTGCTATATAAATTGATGTCTTGGAGGAATTCTATGAGAATCCTCATTTTGTGGGGGTTAGGTTGAGTTAGGCGTGTTTGAAGCAAAAGAATCATCTAAGGCCACATGGATTGTGAGACTAAAAGTCTAATCCCGTGACAGTTGGTATCCGAGCTAAGGTTGCAAAAGCACCGGTAGAGATGTCGAAAGAAGTTGCTGATCAGAGTGAGCCAAGGAAGACCCGTTGGGGGGCCAGAAAACCAATCCTATTGAAAGACATGTTGTCGGCTGTAGAAGAACAAGTGATCAATCTCAAAGAGTCAATAGGGGACGTGAGGAAGACACTCGATGTGGTCGAGGGACACACAAACGACTTAAAGAAGTAGATTAGGGGCTTTGTGATGATTTCTCTCAGTTTCAATGTGGAAAAGGTGCAAGAGTTGCTCAATTCCACTAGGAATAAGCTGACAGAGAGGAGCCGTAAAATGATTTCTCCCAATTTCAATGTGGAAAAGGTCTACGCGGCAAGTTATGATTGGCTAAATTTTTTTTTTTCTAACGGGACTAACAATTGAGGTAAAATGGGTAACGGTTTAATAGTTTAAGTACCAGTTCTGACAAAAAAAAAAAGTTTAAGAACCAATTTGAGAAAACTAGAATAGTTTAAGTACCATTTTGTTGTTTAAGCCATTAAAAAATAAAGATAAAATATTACTCCGAGAAACAAAAAGTTATAAGTGGCTAAAGAAAATAAAACATTGGCTTCTTATTTATGGCAGAGGAAACAATAATTACTCATTTTCTCTTTTAAAGCTTTTGGACTGATTAATACAGAATCTTTCAAAATTGGCATATTGCTTATCAACCATGCTTTATATTAGAAAATCGAAGAAAGAATATCATTTTCTTGGAGCATCCCAACAATGTAAAAATGAAAAGTAAATAAAGAAGAATGACTTAGATAAGGAAAAAACTCACGTGCATTCCAATTTATCAAACTTTACAAGTAATCCATTTTGTTTACTTGTTGACTTGTCATCTCGACAACATTCATCCTGCGTAACAATGGACAAATGAACATTTTTAGCGATCATTAAATAGATGAAAAATGCAGGAATGCAATGATTTAGTACTATTGCTAAGATATTAACCAAGCTATACTTTGCAAAATTACAAACAAGAAACAAAACCCAATTGAATCATAACAAAATGTTTGACCGACATTTAGCAAGATGTGCTGATATTTTTAGTACAAAGGCAAGTACCAAATCCAACTTCCGTAAAAATTATTATAAAATAATGGATTGAAGCCGTTTCATTGAAAACAACTTCCGTAAAATGATTTTTGGAAAATAAATTGATTTTCTGGAAAAGGTAATATTTTTTAGATGATTCTGTGTAAAATATTTTTCATTATTTGGCAAAATTTTCTAAGAACTTCTTCTAAAAGTTGTTCTTTTATGAAACAAACACAACATAAATATACTTATTACAAAATATTATAGCAGCATTTCCTTTTGACAATCAAATTTATTTTATAATAATTAATATCTTATATAAACTTAATAATAAACAATGCCTAATTAAGTTTTAATTTAAATTACATATATTGGAGTAGACAATGACACATCAGAGTTGGAAGGGTAAATGAAACTAAGCATGATTTAAACAAACACTCATTTTTATGTAATTAAAATATTCATATTTTAAACTATAAAACATTTGTAAGTTATAATATATTTATTATTAAAATATTAATATAAATATTCTCAAATAATATATTGATAATATTATTTAAAATTTAAATTGATTATTGTTAAAATTTATTATTAAAATAAAAATATAATATTAAATTTAATAAATTATATTAACAATTTATTATATAGATGAATATTTGGTATATTGGCAATGCATTTTTTTATTCCACAAGAAGCCTTAAAAAACTAACATGTGTCTCTTTTTTTAAAATATTTATTTTAAATATTTTACTATACCCCTAAAAGACATTTGTCAACCCCTGACCCTACTTGTGGAGTCTAAAAACTTCACTTGTAGTACCAAATAATTTCCCTTATCTTATTGAATATAAATGATTAAATATATATGTTTAATAATATTGAATATTAATATTATAATATTTTTAAAATTAAAATTAAAATTTTATTATTAATATAATAATATTAAACTTGATTTAAGTTAATTTTCATATAAAAATAAAATTACTAATAAACTAGCTCTTTTTCGAAAAATGACTTACCCTTTTAAAAAGGGTAAGTCAATTTTGGAAAGAAAAAAAAAACTTATTTTCTATTGACCAAGTCATTTTTCGTTGATCAAACTGCTTTCAATCAAACAAACGCAGGACAATATAGAAAACATTTTCCGTTAAGTCATTTTCTATGACACAAACACATCCTTAAAAGTCAAAGATTTACAGCAACCTTTGAGACTAAATCTTTTGGCACTCTAAAGCATTTGATAATGTATCAAACTTCAATTCCAGCTTTGTTAGTCATTTACGGAAAAACTACATCCCAAATCATCAGTACTTGACCAATCGAGTTAAACTAGTCTTAGATAACCAAAGAAACAAAGGACAAGAGTTTTGAATTTTAAAATGGGGTGTAAGAAATATATGCAATAGAGAACAAGTTGTAGCAATTAAGTGATCTACATAGGAAGATGTGGTTATCAAATCATTTGTCCTATTGCCTCTTCCTCTTTCTTTTTTATGTCCAAGGACACAAAAGCAAGTATTAATTAGAAATTATTGCTCATAATATAAAGCGGTCTTAAATAAGATTAAGGAAAAAGGATCATGCCCAGATTCACGCTTACCACATTGAATATGTATAACTGGCTAACCTAGCTTTACCCTACATGGCATCCTAAAGTTTACAAACATCAAGTGAACCACTAGTGGCTAAATTGTAACAAGAAAGCACTCAGTATTTTGTTCAAATTTTAACATTTAAGTGGGTTCATTGGCAGCAATTTTAAAATGAAACAAGATCTTCAACTAAAATACTACCTCATTGCCCATCCAAAAACCATAGAATCACAAATAGATTTGTATAGTATAACTGTTTCTATTTGAAAAATGTAGTTGGAGAAATCATCATAAAACCCTATAGAACCACAAAGGCCCACTCAGGAATGCAAATGCCTTTTACAGCTAAGCCAGGCAGAGAGAACATTCTAGATCATGAAGCGGATTGTAATAGTGTTATCTGCCAAAATTATTTTTGGGTAAAGGAAACCTAAGCAATTATTCTGTTTTAGTTCAAAACAATAAACACTACAAATACAAGATTAATCTGACTTATGTTTAAAAAGATACCATAGGTACCCACAACAAGAAACCAACTAATTAAATCTATCAACCTATTAGGTATAAAGAATTAGCATTTACCCACTAAAGCATGGACAGTTAGGGGAATTTACATCCTTTTAGTTTCGACAACAAAGAAGCCAATAGTTGCAAGGATTCCTAACACAATTAGTATTAATCAGATTCCATACTGAAATATAGGTAGTCGCGTTGCTGCTTCTTTTTTTGTTGAATGTCAAGCAATAAGGAGTTTGGTTAAGTCAAAATTATTTGGATTCAAAGCAGTTTTAATTTCAAAGAACCATACATTTACCTATAACACTTTGCTCCAAAGCCAACCCATATAATTAAATTTACCATAAGAATTAATAATCACATTCCATTCCTGCAAAGTTAATTTCAATAAAGTCCAAAATTCAATCCTAGAAAATAAAGATATAGAAGTAAAAACAAGCAATTTAGCAAGATAGGCTTGGACCGCAGACTCTCACCAGAGAATCCTCAGTGTTTGGGGCAGTCAAATGAGGAGACGTGTCCTGGGCATCTTTGATAAGCCTCTTCCAAGAAACTATCGTGGTTTCACCAGGCGTGAGTTCAATGGTGAATCTTTGGCGGCTAGCAAATAACCAAGATGTTGAATCCGCTGAAACCCTCGTAGAGGTTTCTCCACCAACACCAGTGCTTTTATCACCTTCCTCCATGGGATCAGCACTTTGAAGATTCTCGATTTCTATAGCATTTGGGTTGAATTTACCGCCATCTATAATCAAAAGAATAACTGTGATCTTTCTCGGGAAAGAGAAGGTTTAAGCTGTTTAAGTCGTGTTATTCAAACAAATCCATTGAATTTGACTTGAAAATGCATTCCTCTGGTCAAATGTTTGCCCTTATTATAAGCGGCTTGCCGAGTGGGGAAACAAAGGGCTAAACTAGTGTCGGGTAATGTGCAAGCTCCAACCTAGTTCCAAATTTGAAATACTTTAAATACAAAAATTGAGTTTGAATAATAAAAAAAGAGTTATCCACGTAAGATATTATTCAAGTCGGAATTAAATAGGTTGTCCGTTTATAATATTTTATTTTTATATATTATGTAATTTATAAATATATGTTAATATTATATATTATTATAATGTAAATATTAAATAATTTGACATAATTACATATAAATTTTTAATAAATATTAAATTATTAAATATTAAATTAAAATACTAAAAATAGATTTTTTTTAAATAATATAAGCGGGCTTATAATGAGTATAGGTTAGCCATTTGCAAATATGAACGGGCTTGAGCAAAAAAATTATGTTTATGTTTTAGGTCGGGTCTAGCTTGGGTAAGAACAAAATGTGTTAATATCATACTTAGATATCACAACCAAACAACTAATATCTTGGTTTGGAAAAAATTTTAAAACTCTAATTTTTTTTTAAATTTATTTTTCATTGCGTTTTCCAAACTCATTTTTCCAACAGTATTATGATAGGGATTCAAGCCTATGATGTATTGGGTCTAATTATATATGCTTCCTAGATTTTTAACCTATGACTTTATAATTGAATCTAACTCAGTATATACTGTAAGGCCCAGAGTCCCACTCCTCCACGACGTTCGCCTACAAAACAAAAAGGCAACGAACAATAAAGGGGGGTATTTGGATTTTATCCTATCTTATTTTTAGGGGATTTTTCGATTATAAATACCAGAAAATAAAAACTTTAAAAAGGGGGATTCTTGATTATTTTTTTGGGGGAAGATATACCAAATAGAATATTTTTTTCGAGAAATCAACGCGAAATCAAAGCAAATCATCAAGGTTTCGATTTTCTCTTTTCTTTTTCTTTTGTTTTGAATCAGTATTTTTCCTCTTAATTTGAAAACAAAACCCTTAGTTTACATGCATTGATTTCACTTGTTTTCAAAAACAAACAAAGTTTGTATAAAGAAAAAAGAAGAGGATCGAGGGGGTTCTACCGATGTTCCTCCGGCCGCGCAGCTAATGGTGCTTGCAGGAGGATTCACTGCGAGGATGGGCGTGCCCTAGCAGAGAGAAAAGAGGATCCTCTATTTTTCTTGAGGCTTTTCACAGAATGAGCGGCAAAGAGAAACAAAAATAAAGGGCTAGATTTTTTTTTTACAAGATGGCAGAATGCATTTAACTTTTACTTTTTTTTGGTTTTTTAAACGGCAAATTAAGTGATGTAGGTTAAGAGGATTGGAATCCAATGCTTTAAATGGGATATTTACCCTATCAGTCCTTCTTCTTCTCTCTATGCGTTTATTTTGATCATTTCGAGATTGGTTATTTCTTTGCATTTTATAATTTACACCCCGTGTTTTATTTTAATTATAATTAAATCCCAAGCCTTTTACAACTCTAAATTACTGTTTAGTTTTTTGTTTTAATGTTTTATTCACTTATTGTTATATTCTCTTCATTACTATTTTGTTTTTTTGTTTATTACTTTACATTTGTACATGCTTTTTAATATTGTTCTTACTGTTATATATTATTATTATTGTTACCTTTTTATTTAATATTATTGATATACATTAGTGTTCCCTTTTTGTATTATACTTATTATGTTTATTATCATCTTATTTTATTACTTTCCTCTACTATTAATTTTTTTACCACTATTATTTTAGTATTACTATTAATTCTATCCTTATTCCTATTATTTGTTATTACTGTTAATATTACTTTTATTTTATTCACTACTACTAATTTTGTCATTACCATTAAATTTATTATTCTATTTATTATTAATTTTTTTTCCATTTTAAACTTATTATTACTATTTTGATTATTAACATTTTTTTAAAAATCTATTATTACTATCCTTGTTATGAATATTGTTTTTATATTATATCTACTATTTCTATTTTCATTATTATATATATGTTTTATTATTGTTGTTAGTACTATTGTTATTGTTTCTTATATTTTTGTGACTATTTTTATCATACCTGTTACTTTTATTATTATTTGTCATCTTCTTTAATATTAATACGATCGTTTATCTTGTTTTCCTTTCACCATGTTTTTCAATACTCATAAAAATTAAAAGCAAGGCAATATTTCATGTTTGGAAATTTGAAGGATCGTGCCCTAACGTGTAACACCCCTTACCCGTATTCGATGCCGGAATAGGGTACGAGGCATTACCGGAATTACAAATTTATTTATCAGACATTTTATTTCATTTAGCATTTATTTTTGAAACCAATCAAAAACAAACATATTGTCCCTTGAACATATTTATTTTTCTCGTCATGTCTTACATAAATTTATTACTCGTCTCAACATACTTAATTATCATGTATTAACATATTAAAGATAATCACATATTTACATATCATGAAAAATATCATTCAATTATCTCTTCTTCATAAACATAAATCGCTTAATTTATCATATCAATATTTCACGTACCATCAACTCAAATTTTCTTATATCATATAATTAAGTTACACAAACTTACCTCGCTAAATCAAATCAGAGAAATATCAAGATTGAGGTCATTTTGGTAATTTTCTATTTTCATCGATTTTTCAATCGATCTTAATCTAAATTAATAATTTCATTCAATTTTGCAATTTTAAATAATAAAATAATCCATTCCATGTAAATTGGTCATTTCAACATTCTTACAAAACCGATCATAAAATTTTACTTTTATTCAATTTAGTCCCCGAGCCTAAAACATTACAAGTTAGCCATGCTAACTGAATATTCATACATATTTTCCTCCTCCTCCTCTCCATTCCACATCCTTAATGTATATAACATGCTATAAGTAACATTGTCAATAATTTCATTAATTACTCATAAGTATATTCAAAACTGTCCATTTGAGTTATAGTCACTAAATTATTTATTTCCAGAGCTACAGAACTCCAAATGAAGAACCATAAATTTTTCCTGAAACTAGACTCACATATCTTCTTCCCATAAAATTTCCAGAATTTTTGGTTTAGCCAATTAGTACAGTTTATTCATCAAAATTACCCCTGTTCTGCTGTCTGGCAGTTCTGACCCTTCTTCACTAAAAATTAATTATCTCTTCATACAGAATTCATATGATGTTCTCGTTTATTTCTATTGAAAATAGACTCATTCAGGATTCTAAACATATAAACTTAAGCCTCTAATTATTTTTATCCAATTTTTTTATGATTTTACAAAGTCAGAACAGGGGATCCCGAAATCCCTCTGAACCAGTCTTACAAAAATATAAATATCTCAAATTACAGAATTCCTTTGCTTTCCCTGTTTCTTTCATATGAAAATAGACTCAATAAGCTTTAATTTCATATCTCATTCAACTTCTAATTCCACTTCTATGATTTTTGGTGATTTTTCAAAATTACTCTACTGCTGCTGTCCAAAACAGTTTTGTTATAGCTTATTTTACAATTAAATCCTTTACCCAATTCTAACTTCAAATTCTTTCAATTAAACCACTAATTCATCTTTTTGTTCATCATATGCTATATTCAACAGCTTTAAAACTTCAAAAACTTCAACTTAAATTCATCAAAACTTTGTTCTAAAACTTATAAAGCATCAGAATTAAAAGAAAAGGACTAAATTAGCTTACCTATTAAAACATCCAAGCTTTAAATCATCAATTTCTCCTTTTCTTTCTTTCTTTCTTTCTTTCCCCTGCTTTCGTCTTGTTCTCTCTTTCTTTTCTGTTTCAATTCTCTCCTTCTCTCTCTTTTTTTTTTTCTTTCCATTTGTTTGTTTATATATAATAATATAATAATATAATAATATAATAATATAATATAATAATATAATATTAAACATAAAAAATCTCAGATTTTTTTCACAATAACCGCCTCAACTAAATAAAATGGCTTAATTACCATTTTGGTCCTTTATACTTTCTTTAATCTATAATGAAACTTTTACACCTTTTTCAATTTAGTCTTTTTTATTTAATTA
This sequence comes from Gossypium bickii, assembly GCA_025503065.1. Lineage (NCBI taxonomy): Eukaryota > Viridiplantae > Streptophyta > Magnoliopsida > Malvales > Malvaceae > Gossypium > Gossypium bickii. The sequence goes on along the minus strand of CP106720.1, from coordinate 2,644,192 downwards.
CATATCCAAACGTTAAAATTTCTCAACTAAACTTTAATAATAACTTAATGACACTCCATAAATATTTTTAGAAATATTTATGACTCATCAGATGAATTCGAGGTCTCAATACCTCGTTTTTGGCCCAAATCTTTTTTTTAATTAATTCTTTTAGTTCACAAAATTCACTAATTTTAAAATATTTCTAAAATCACACTTAACTTATAATTATCGATTAACAAAGTTTTCTAACTTTTTCGTCAGATTTAGTAATCTCGAATCACTATTCCGACACTATTGAAATTGGGCTGTTACATAACGTGCTGGGTTTCGGTTCCTTCATTTGGCCAAATGATGAAGTACCCTTTTTAAAATGACAATGCATGAATCTTGGAAATCATGAAACGATCTTGGTTTCGAAGGTCTGAAATATCGTATCCTAACGTGCTGGACGTGATATTTCACCCTTCTAAAACAAGAGAATTTCGATATCCAAATTCGAATTACCCGAACATTTTCCAAATGATCCATGTTTTAAAATCTTTTCTAATTTTTGATATTAAGGACATTAATCAATTAATACGGTACCAATTTTGGGCGTTTCGAGGGTGCTAATCCTTCCTCGTGCATGTATGAGACTCGAACCCATTTTCTTAAAATTCGTAGACCAAAATGTTTTCAAAAGTGGCCCAATCACACTTCAAAAAAAAAAGGATTAGTGGCGACTCCGTTTTCCTTCTAAAATCGGCCCGTTTTCAAACAAAAAAATGGTTTCGACAGCTTGGCGACTCCACTGGGGACACTATAAGAGAGTCAAGCCGTGTAATTAATTGATTAATGTCCTTTATTTGAAAATTAAAACCTGATTTTAACTTCCTTTTTTCCATCGCATATGTTTTATGTTTACGTGCCTGGGATATATTTGCATCATATTGCATGACCATAATGGTCACATCTTTAAGTGAGAGTGAGAAGCTACTCCTTCGTGAGGTTTTCACCTCCGTGCAGGATAGTAGATCGCTTTCGGGATACATCCGTACCTATGTCTTCGTGAGGTTTTCACCTCCGTGCAGCCATAGGGAAATGTATTCCCCTGAACTGAACTCAGTCTGTATGAGCCTATAATGGGTGAGGATTGAGGAATCTGCTGGTTCAGGTACCCTTGCTTTAGAGCCAAACCGCATATAGAAAGCCCTATGGACTTACCTTAGGTAGAGCTACTTCAAACCTTAGTTTTTACCCAGATGAGTGATATGTTGTTGTTCTTATTTCTGGTGCATGATATTAACCTGTGGTATCTTCTTGTAATTGCATGTCATTTCATTTTAAAGAGGTGTCGACTCTCATTCGATTTCTAATTTAGGAAGCTTGTCATGGAGAGCGAATTCCCTGATAAAGTAGAGGATAATGCGGCCGTCCGAATATGGTCGAGCAAACGCCTTGGTGAAAAAAGGACTGACCTAGCTAAAGGGATATACATCAGAGTTATGTAACTACACTCGCATTAGTGTGACGCAAAATGACCTTTGGGAGTTAAAGGAAATATGGGATCAGTGGGATCAGGAGACGAGACAATTGTTTTATGAGAATTACAGGGATTTGTCTCACTTATTTGGAGTCAATATAGATGAGTATTTATTTCGGGCCCTCACTCAGTATTGGAATCCTGCTTATAGCTATTTTACCTTTGGGGGGATAGATCTAGTACCTACTATAGAAGAATATACGGCTTTACTTCGTTGCTCGAAGGTCGAAGTTGATAAGGTCTATATTAAAGCTACTTGTGGCCCAACCTTTTTAAAGAGGATGATGAATGTTACCGGGATGAGTGAACAGTGGGTTGCAGCGAGGATCAAGCAAAAAGGTGAATACAAGTGCATCCCATGGAGGATTCTGAAGGATTTGATTCTGGTACATCCTGACACGAAGAGGAGAGTTGACGTTTTCGCTCTAAGCATCTATGGCTTAATGGTTTTCCCTAGGGCATTGAGATATGTAGATGAGGCAGTCTCGGATCCCTTTGACCGACTGGATAGAGGGGTCACACCTGTTCCTGCGATCTTGGCTAAGTCGTTTAGATCTTTGAATGCATGCAGGAGAGCTAGCGAGGGCAGATCCATAGGGTGTGCACAGTTATTGTTAGCTTGGTTTCATAGCCATTTTTGGAGAGTGGATAAAGTCTCTTGTCGGTTTTTTTTAAGAATTAGTCACCGCTAAAGGAGTTAGCAGCCACACCCAGAAGGGACGACATATCAGAAGAGAATTGGGTCGCACTTCTTAGAAATCTCAAGGAGGGGGATGTTGAATGGAGAGCACCTGGGTTGGTTCCGGACGAAATTCTCTACCGGTACGGAAGTTATGATTGGGTCCCTTTGCCAGGAACTTGGGGAGCCGTGGGGTATGCTCCTTTGCTTGTGTTGAGGCAGTATAGATCAAGACAGTTCATACCGGCAACGTTTGGGCTAGCATACCGGCAACGTTTGGGCTAGCTCAGTTTGAGTTTTCATATAGGGACGATCATTATAAGAAGAAGGTTCGAGAGATTTCTGATGCTTGGAAACAGACTCGCCTAACGAAAAGAGTTACTGTAGGTCCGATGGCAACCCTCGAGTATAAGGCATGGTGGAATAGAAGAATCGATGATAATGTCCCCAGACTGATACAGGATGGTGCTCGAGGTAGTTCCTTCTGAGTTGGAAATCATAAAACAAGACTTCAAAAGTAAAACCTCGGAGTTAGAGAAAAAAGTACAACAACTGGAAGAGGACAAAATGAATTTGAGGTTAGATATTGATATCCAAAAATCAGAGGCTGAGAAGCTGAGAAAAGGAAAAAGGAGGCCGAAGAAGATCTGGACAGCTTGAAGACCGACTACAAAAAGTTACATTTATCCATGAGGACTGCTAGGTTGGGTAAAACCACGGAATAATGGCATCAAGAAATTCACGAGGAGATGGCCAAGGTCGATCAGTGGAGGAAGAGATTCCATGAGGCTCAAGCACAAAAGGAGGCCCTGAAAAAAACTGTGGGTGAGAGCTAAAGCGAAAATAAGATGCTAAGAGCTCGAGTAGCAGAATTAGAGAAGGCATTGTGTCAAAGTCACAACTCTACGGTGAAGTTGGAATCAAGCCTAAGCCAGATTGAAGAATTGAAAGCAAAGGTGGTGGAACTCGAAATGGTGCTGCAAAGCAGTGAGCTCCGGATCCAACGATTAGAGGCAGATAACTAGCGATGGAAAGAACAACTTCAACGATCTCAGAACCAAGTCAGAGAAAGAGACTACCTTATGAGCGAAGCTGTGGCTCAGATACGAGAAGTGGCTGATCACTTACAAACCTTAGCAGTTTAGGCTGATGTGTTAAGTATAGTATATGAGTCAAAGTCAGACCAAGGTCGAGAGTTAGCTTCGCTTCTTGAGAAAGTTAAAACTTTGGGCATAAGGGCTAGGTCGTATATGTGACTCTGTTTTATGTAAAGGATTTTGTTTTTTTCAATAAGTATTCTAAAAGAAATTGAATCAAAATCGACTCCTTTTGTTTTTGCATTCATTCATTTGCATTACATTTCATGCATTTGCATTGCATCGCATCATGAGCATTAAAATATCACAAAAGAGCCCTATTAACTAAACATCATATTATAGTTATTCTGGAACACCAATACTACACACGAAGGAAAACAAAAACCATGGATCAAAGGTTGGAAAGGTTGGAGCGAGATGCGAGAAAGAGATGCAAGACCGAGTTGCGCACTCGGATGCAAGAGCGATTAGCCAAAATCCAACAAGGCGTGAGGATCAAATCTTTGGAATCCCGCAGAAGAAGTATGATGAGCCAGTTGACGCTGTTGTTGACTGAAGCGCAGGATAAAAGAAAATGCCCTATGGTCGAGGTCGGGGATGAAAATGAAAATTCTTCTTATCCGCCAGGCCTAGCCCCGGTAAATTTTCAAGTGCAACCGCCGAGAGTGTCTGTTAATATCAGACCTCAGTATCAAACTAGTGCCTCGGCACCGGCAAACTTCCCGATAGGCTCGAGCTCTAACCCTGGAGACAATTTGCCAAAGATCATAGTCCCTGATTTCGACGATGCAGTAGAGGGGGAGAAAGCGAAGGCGGAGTTCCCAAAGGAGTTTGAGGATCGCTGCAAATGGCTGGAGGATAAGTTCAAAGCATTGGAAAGAGCTGATTACCAATGCGAGGTAGATGCTAGGAAGCTGAGTCTAGTCCCAAATTTGGTACTTCCTCCGAAGTTCAAGATGCCAGAATTTGAAAAGTACAACGAGACCAGTTGCCCAGAGGCCCATATTACCATGTTCTGTCGGAGAATGACGGGATATGTCAACAACGACCAGTTGTTGGTTCACTGTTTCCAGGATAGTTTGATTGGGGCTGCAGCAAAATGGTACAACCAACTGAGTTATACACAAATCAAATCATGGAAGGACTTAGCTCATGCCTTCATGAAGCATTATGGCCACATAACTGATATAGCACCTGACAGGATCACGTTACAAAACATGGAGAAGAAGTCAGGTGAGAGTTTTAGGAAATACGCCCAAAGGTGGAGGGAGGTCGCTACGCAAGTCCAGCCACCGCTACTAGAAAAGGAAATGACCATGCTCTTTATAAATACATTGAAAGCACCTTTCATCAATCACATGCTGGGGAGCGCGACTAAGAGTTTCACAGACATAGTAATGTCTGGCGAAATGATAGAGAACGCGATAAGGTATGGGAAAATTGAAGCTGGAGAGAGCATGAGAAAAACAGCTTCAAAGAAAAGGGAGAATGAAGTGGGTAATATAAGCTCGGGTTATCCCAAACCCATTACTATTAATAAACCAAGAGCGAGAATCTGTGGGCGGCAAGAGGCCTCATCGGAGACAAGAACCCAACACGAGGTAGAAAACCGAAAAGTTTCAGTTTACTCCTATACCTGTGACGTATAAGGAGTTGCATAAAACTTTATTCGATGCGCACGTCGTGTCCCCGTTTTACTTGAAGCCGCTGAAATCTCCATATCCTAAGTGGTATGACACAAACGCTCAGTGTGAGTACCATGCGGATGTAGCAGGTCACTCGATAGAGAACTGTACTTCTTTCAAAAAGCTAGTCGAGAGACTTATCAAGGCAGGGGTGGTAGACTTCAATGACGCACCTGGTGGAGGAAATCCATTACCCAGCCATACCGATAATGGGGTAAATGCTATAGCTGAGAGCAGGGGAAGGAGGACTAAGCAGGAAGTTGCTGAGATTAGAACCCCATTGAAGGATGTTTGGAAAGTAATGCAGAAAATGGGGTTAGTCCCACAAGAGAATGTGAACAGAGCTCCAGATTCAAGGAACTATTGTGAGTTTCATGACAAGGACGGCCATGGAATTCAGCAATGTAACGAATTTAGAGCCCTAATACAGGGGCTAATGGATAATAAGGAGATAGAGCTCTTTGACTTGGTGGAAGGAGAGGACGTATGTTCCACAGAGGGGGGTCTGCAGAAAGGATCCCTAAAGCCAATCACCCAATAGTGATTATCACACGGCCAGGGGTCGACGAGGCTGGAGTGAAAATAGCGCCGAAGGTCGAAATTAAAAAACCCGTGACTTATCCTTATAAAGGTACACCGAGGGTTGTAATCAAAAAACCCGTAACTTCTCCTTATAGGGATACACCGAGGATTGTAATTCAAAAACCCGTGACTTTTTCTTATAAGGATGACAAGAGGGTACCGTGGAACTACAATTGTACTGTGACAGTTTCCAGGAAAGAGAATTCGGCTAACACACCTGACCTAGAAGCTGAGTCCTCTATGATGAGAAGGGGAGACGAGAAGATAGGACAACTGGTTAATGAACCAGTAACAAAGGATGAGGCCGGGGAGTTTTTGAAGTTCCTAAAGCACAGTGAGTACAGTGTGGTGGAACAGTTACACAAGCAAGCGCAAGACGCATACGCCGGTCATGGCCTTACTGCTAAACTTAGAAGGACACCGTAGTGCGCTAATGAAAGCGTTGAACCAGATTTATGTTGCTGATGACATTTCGGTAAATAAGCTGGACCGCTTGGTAAATAACATAAGCGCAGATAATTTTATCTCGTTCAGTGATGATGAAATACCACCGGGGGGCATGGGATCTACTAAGGCTTTGCATATCACTACCCGATGCAAAGGGTATACACCGCAGTGGGTATTAATCGACAACGGATCTAAGACCGAATGTTTTGCCCTATCTACACCGGACAAAGTTATCTGAGACGGCTCTCACATGAAAATATGCCAAAATATAGTGAGAGCCTTTGATGGCACTGAGAGAAAAGTGATAGGGAGGATCTAGATACCCCTCCTAATTGGGCCAAACACGTACGAGGTGGATTTCCTCGTGATGGACATCAAGCCTTCTTATAATTGCTTGTTGGGGAGGCCGTGGATCCCTTCGGCTCGGCAGAGTCGTACCATCGTCATTGCACCAAAAGTTAAAGTTGGTGACAGAGGGCCAGTTGATAACTATAAACGTAGAGGAGGATATCATCGCGTCTGTTACTAGTAATGCACCGTACATAGAGAATGATGCAGAGGCTATAGAGTGCTCCTTCAGGTCATTAGAGTTTATAAATACGACTTTCATCAGTGAAGGTGGCAAAGTCCCGGTGCCAAAAATATCTGAAGCCACAAGGATGGGCCTACGACTGACGGTAGGAAAAGAAGCATTACCTGGAAGGGGACTCGAAAAATACCTTCAGGGCCCGGTTAGTGTGCCAGGATTGGTTGACAAACATGATCGCTTTGGTCTGGGGTATAGGCCAGATACCAGACAGAGAAATGAGGAGTTGGAAAGGAAACGTGAGAGACGGAGGGTACGATTGAATGGTGCTGAGATCAAATAGGGTTCGATGACTTTTCCCAATATATCTAATACATTCGTGTCTGGAGGAATTATTCATTCAGGGTTAGAGATTGTGAATAGAGAAACGGCTGAAGACATGATGGGAGCTTTGAACATCAATGCTGTGTCTGAGGAAAGTTCGAGAAAAGGAAACTTGGCGGGCATTCGCCCCTACGAACCTAGAAGTGTTCTGGACAACTGGACTGCGGAAGAAATTCCTGTAGTTTTTAGGACTAAAACAGAGTAATGTTCAAAACAAACTTGTTGTTTCAAGCCTAGGGAACAATGAGAATCTTTTGTGAAGTAGGCTCATATTTAAGCATCTTTACTTTCAATAAAAGTGCATTTTCCTTTCATACCGTGCAGTTATTCTTTTGTTCCTTTTCTTTCCATTCATAATCATAACGCATAAATAAGTCAGTCTCAAATTCATTTTCATTGAATACTCTTTCATGCTTACCATAGGTCCCCAGATATCGATGTCATGAACAACGCTGTTATGGACCTAGAATTTCCTGATGAGCAAGACATGTGCCCAGGAGAACCTCAGAACTTTACAGATGACAGAGATTGTAGTATATCCCCGGATCTGTTAAGGATGGTGGAGCAGGAAGAAAAGCTGATTCTGCCTCACAAAGAGACAATTGAGAATGTGATTTTGGAGGAAGGGAAAGAGGTGAAAATTGGAACCCTCATCACCAGAGAAACAAGGCAGGACCTCATCAGACTTCTGTTAGAGTTCAAAGATGTCTTTGCGTGGTCGTATCAGGACATGCCTGGGTTGAGCCCTGATATTACGGTACATCATATCCTAATAAAGGAAGATTGCAAGCTGGTTCAACAGAAGCTCCGAAGGATGAGACCCGATGTTGCGGTGAAAATCAGAGAGGAGGTCAAGAAGCAGTTTGACGCTGGGTTCTTACGAGTTGTGAATTACTCAGAATGGGTAGCCAACGTTGTCCCCGTTTTTAAGAAAGATGGGAAAGTACGAATGTGCGTCGACTACAGAGACCTAAATAAGGCCAGCCCAAAAGACAACTTCCCACTGCCTCACATTGACACTTTGGTGGATAACACGGCAGGTTTCTCATTCTTCTCATTCATGGATGGTTTCTCAGGATACAATCAAATAAAGATGCATCCTGAGGACATGGTAAAGACTACCTTCATAACCTTATGGGGAACTTTTTATTACCAAGTGATGCCATTTGGGTTAAAGAATGCGGGGGCAACATATCAAAGGGCTATGGTAACCTTGTTTCACGGCATGATGCACAAGAAAATTGAGGTCTACGTCGACGATATGATTGCAAAATCTCGAACGGAAGGGGAGCATGTGCAAGTGTTGAGGAAACTATTCTTGAGGTTGAGGAAATTTCAGCTGAAACTCAATCCAGCTAAGTGTACCTTCGGGGCTCGATCAGGGAAGCTATTTGGTTTCATGGTCAGTGAAAAAGGAATCGAGGTAGATCCGGATAAAGTCAAGGCCGTGCAACAGTTGCCTCTGCCGCGCACTCAAAAGAAAGTTCGAGGCTTTCTAGGAAGACTAAATTACATCGCTCGATTCATCTCGCAATTGACTGAGAAGTGCGATCCCATATTTCGTCTTCTTAAGAAACACAATCCAGGCATTTGGGACGATGAATGCCAGAAGGCATTTGACAAGATTAAACAGTACTTGTCTAATACTCCAGTGCTAATGTCGCCCAATCCTAACAGACCATTGATTCTGTATCTGACGGTATTCAATAATTCAATGGGATGTGTGCTAGGCCAACACGACGAGACAGGGAAGAAAGAGAGGGCAATATACTACCTCAGCAAGAAATTCACTGAGTGTGAAATGAGATACTCGCCAATTGAGAAATTGTGTTGTGCATTGATCTGGACAACTCGGAGGTTGAGGCAATACATGTTATACCATACGACTTGGTTAATCTCCAAACTAGACACTCTCAAGTACATGATGGAGTCGACCGCTTTGAATGGAAGAATGGCCTGATGGCAAATTTTACTCTCCGAGTTTGACATAGTCTACGTGAACCAGAAAGCTGTGAAGGGGAGTGCAATAGCTGATTTTCTAGCCAGCAGGGCGCTAGACGACTACGAACCCCTGAATTTTGATTTTCCCAATGAAGATCTGATGTTTGTAGCAACAATTGAAGGAAATATCTTAGAAGATCGTCCCTGGAAGTTGAATTTTGACGGAGCATCAAATGCCGTTGGTAACGGAGTTGGAGCAGTCTTGGTATAACCAAATGGAGAGCATTATCCGTTCACTTGCAAGTTGGACTTTGATTGTACAAACAATATGGCGGAATATGAAGCATGCATCATGGGAATCCGAGCAGCCATAGACCGCAAGGTTAAGGTGCTAGAGGTATATGGAGACTCTGCGCTGGTGATATATCAGCTCAAAGGAGAATGGGAAACAAGGGATCCCAAATTGATTAGCTACCGAAAGTTAGTTTTGGAACTAATTGAGAAGTTTGATGATATCACATTCTTTTACCTCCCGCGTGATGAAAACCAGATGGCTGACGCCTTGGCCACCCTAGCTTCTATGATCAGAATGAATGAGCAGGAGGGTATGAAGCCCATCCAAATGAGTATTTGCGAGGCTCCGGCTCATTGTTTCAATATTGACGAAGAGGAGGAGAGAGATGATCATCCTTGGCACTATGATATTCTGCAATATGTGAAGAGCCGTGAATATCCCGATCAAGCGACTGAAAATGATAAGAGAACATTGAGAAGACTTGCCAGTGACTATGTCCTAGATAGAGAGATCCTGTATAAAAAGAGGAGGGATCAAGTGTTGCTAAGATGTGTTGATGCTGTGGAGGCTAGGAAAATCCTACAAGAAGTCCTCGAAGGTGTCTGTGGGACGCATGCCAACGGGTTTACAATGGCCAGACAAATCATGAGATTTGGGTATTACTGGTCCACGTTGGAAGGAGATTGCATTCGTTACGCCAAAAAATGCCACAAGTGCCAGATTTATGGAGACAAGATACATGTGCCTCCTTCACCTCCTCATGTTATGACTTCCCCATGGCTTTCTCAATGCGGGGCATGGACGTCATTGGACCAATCTCACCGAAGGCTTCTAATGGACATCGATTCATCTTCGTGGTCATCGATTACTTGACCAAATGGGTAGAGGCAGCTTCATATGCCAATGTCACGAAGACGGCAGTTAGCAAGTTTTTGAAGAAAGAGATCATATACTACTACGGAATGCCACAAAGGATCGTGTTTGACAATGCACTAAACTTGAACAATAGCGTGATAGCGGAAGTCTGTAGTCAGTTCAACATTAAGCACCATAACTCGTCACCTTATCGCCCGAAAATGAATGGAACAGTTGAGGCAGCTAATAAAAATATCAAGAAAATTATGGGAAAAATGGATGAGACTTACAAGGATTAGCATGAAAAGTTACCGCTTGCCCTCTTCACCTATCGAACATCAGTTAGAACCTCTACCGGGGCAACTGCTTTTTCGTTGGTTTATGGGATGGAGGCAGTTTTACCTATTGAAGTTGAAATCCCTTCACTCCGGGTTTTGTCAGAGCTGAAGCTAGACGAAGCAGAATGGGTTCAATCTAGATATGATCAACTAAATCTAATTGAGGAAAAGAGGCTGAGAGCTATTCGCCATGGTCAATTGTACCAGAAGCGGATGATGCGGGCTTACAATAAGAAAGTCCGCCCTAGAGTATTCCATAAAGGAGATTTGGTGTTGAAACAAATCCTTCCTATGCAAAAAGATTTCAGGGGAAAGTGGATGCCTAATTGGGAAGGACCTTATGTTGTAAAGAAGGCCTTTTCTGGAGGAGCTTTAATACTAGCCGAGATGGACGGCAAAAGTCTGCCAAATCCAATTAATGCAGACTCGGTCAAGAAATACTTCGCTTGAAAGTGGGCCAAGATGAAAACCCGCAAAGGGCGTCTTGAGTTCAAAAAAAAAAGAGGAGAGGCCAAGGTGAAAACTCGCAAAGGGCGCTTTGTGACCAAAGGGGCTTTGAGTCGAAAACCCTAAAAGGGCAGCTCAGATTATGACCAACTCGTGATGGGGCATACAGTAGTTTCGCTACGCTTGAATTAACAATGATGAGGTATGCTACGTCTTGGGGCATCGACGAAGTACCACGGATCTTCTAGACATATGTTGAACTCAGAATGGTCTTCGAGAAGTACGTACAGAGGAGCTCAGGCTGTGATATCTGGGGCGTTAATGCTATAGTAGAATCTGTTCTCTTTGCTCAATCCATTCTTCACGGGTTTTATCCCAAATAAATTGCAGTTTTATTCATTTCTGTAATCTTTTTCCGAGCATTTCATATTGAAGCAATGATTACTGAAAAAATAATGCTTTCACAAAAGAAGTTTCGTGTATTACTCTGAAAGTCTCTAAATAAATACAAGAATCCGAAACAGGACAGTTATTTAGGACTAACCAGACTTAAAGGGTTCGGAGTACTTGAGATAAAGATCTAAGCAGTGACGATATCTTTAGATTCTGTGTTAGAAGTATCAGCAGAACAAGAAGCCATACAACGGGAATATTGCCCTAACAAGCAGCGAGCAATGATAACCCCAAAAAAATTGGATCATACTCATGACATTTTGCATGCATCCATTCATTCGCAATACATATGGTTAGAGGCATTTTCATGACATTCTAATCATTTGACATAAGCATAGACCCCATGAAATTAAATCTACAGGTAGGTTCCCCAGTGGACAATGTAGCAAAATGGATGGGAGTTACAGAAGATTACAGATTTTATCTCTATTGAGCAGTAGTAGAGCATATCGAAAGGCTAAAATATGTAGATCTTATCTCCACTAGCAAGAGTGGAGCAGATTGAAGAACAGATCTTATCTCTACTGAGCAGGAGTAGAGCAGATCGAAAGACTGAAGCTTTATCTCCACTGAGCAGGAGTGGAGCAGGCTAAAGATAGCAGATCCTATCTCCACTGAGCAGGAGTGGAACGGATTGAAGACAACAGATCTTATCTCTACTAAGCAGGAGTAGAGCAGATCGAAGATCATAGCCTTATCTCCACTGAGCAGGAGTGGAGCAGGTTGAAGATAGCAGATCTTATCTCTACTGAGCAGGAGTGGAGCAGATCGAAGATCATAGCCTTATCTTCACTGAGCAGGAGTGGAGTAGGTTAAAAATAACAGATCTTATCTCTGCGGCGGGAGTAGAGCGGATCGAAAAGCAAAGCAGATCTTATCTCTGTGCGAGGAGTGGAGCAGATCGAAGATCATAGCCTTATCTCCACTGAGCAGGAGTAGAGCAGGTTGAAGATAGTAGATCCTATCTCTACTGAGCAGGAGTAGAGCGGATCGAAGATAGCAGATCTTGTCTTTACTGAACAGAAGTAGAGCAGATCAAAAACAGCATATCTTATCTCCACTGAGCAGGAGTGGAGCAGATCGAAGATCATAGCCTTATCTCCACTGAGCAGGAGTGGAGCAGGCTAAAGATACAGATCTTATCTCCACTAAGCAGGAGTGGAGCAGGCTAAAGAGAGCTGATCATATCTTCCTAAGCAGTAGTGGAGCAGATCGAAGACGATTAGCCTTAATCCCCTAAGCAGTAGGGTAACAGGCCGAAAATTACAGGTCTTATCTCCCTAAGCAGGAGTAGAGCAGATCAAATATGATGAGCTTTAATTCCCTAAGCAGTAGGGTAACAGGCCAAAAAATAGCAGATCTTATCTCCACTGAGCAGTAATGGAGCAGATTGAAATAAAATCCTATACCCCTGAAAAAGCAGTGGATGGAATGAAGCTACTTAAAGAAAGGAAGCATCAAGAAGTCAAGATTCAATGATGGGGCAAAATTGGTCCTTTTAAAGTCTTTGCTCTATTCTCGTTACATGACAATGAGCAAAGAGGGGCAGCTGTAAGGCCCAATTTCTTGCCCGGGCCCAATAAAATAAAATCCAAAAATAAAAATTACAGCCCATTAAACATTAGCCCAAAGCAAAGGCAAATCAGAAACAAAGAGGAGCCCTAGCATCAGTGTAGCAGTGACCAGCGCCACAGCAACGTTGTCCACCCCTCCGAGTTGTGTGCGCTTCCAGTACTAGCGTGAAGAGTCCCACTCCTCCACGACGTTCGCCTACAAAACAAAAAGGCAACGAACAGTAAATGGGGTATTTGGATTTTATCCTATCTTATTTTTAGGGGATTTTTCGATTATAAATACCGAAAATAAAAACTTTAAAAAGGGGGGATTCTTGATTATTTTTTTTGGGGGGGGGAAGATATACCAAATAGAATATTTTTTCGAGAAATCAACGCGAAATCAAAGCAAATCATCAAGGTTTCGATTTTCTCTTTTCTTTTTCTTTTTGTTTTGAATCTGTATTTTTCCTCTTAATTTCGAAAACAAAACCCTTCCGTTTACACAGATTGATTTCACTTGTTTTCAAAAACAAACAAAGTTTGTTTAAAGAAAAAGAAGAGGGATCGAGGGGTTCTTACCGATGTTCCTCTGGCCGCCGCTAATGGTGCGCGCAGGGAGGATTCGCTGCGAGGATGGGCGTGCCCTAGCAGAGAAAAGAGGGATCCCCTCTATTTTTTCTTGAGGCTTTTCGACAGAATGAACTGGCAGAGAGAAACAAAAATAAAAGGCTAGAGTTATTTTTTTTTAAAAGATGGCAGAATGCATTTAACTTTTACTTTTTTTTTGGTTTTTTAAACGGCAAATTAAGTGGTGTAGGTTGAGAGGATTGGAATCCAATGCTTTAAATGGGATATTTACCCTATCAGTCCTTCTTCTTTCTACGCGCGTTTATTTTGATCCCCATTTCGAGATTGGTTATTTCTTTGCATTTTATAATTTACACCCCGTGTTTTGTTTTAATTATAATTAAATCCCAAGCCTTTTACAACTCTAAATTACTGTTTAGTTTTTTGTTTTAATGTTTTATTCACTTATTGTTATATTCTCTTCATTACTATTTTGTTTTTTTGTTTATTACTTTACATCTGTACATGCTTTTTAATATTGTTCTTCTTTGTTATATATTATTATTATTATTGTTACCTTTTTATTTAATATTATTGATATACATTAGTGTTCCCTTTTTGTATTATACTTATTATGTTTATTATCATCTTATTTTATTACTTTCCTCTACTATTAATTTTTTTACCACTATTATTTTAGTATTACTATTAATTCTATCCTTATTCCTATTATTTGTTATTCTTTGTTAATATTACTTTTATTTTATTCACTGCTACTAATTTTGTCATTACCATTAAATTTATTATTCTATTTATTATTTTTTTTCCATTTTAAACTTATTATCACTATTTTGATTATTAACATTTTTTTAAAAATCTATTATTACTATCCTTGTTATGAATATTGTTTTTATATTATATCTACTATTTCTATTTTCATTATTATATATATGTTTTATTATTGTTGTTAGTACTATTGTTATTGTTTCTTATATTTTTGTGACTATTTTTATCATACCTGTTACTTTTATTATTATTTGTCATCTTCTTTAATATTAATACGATCGTTTATCTTGTTTTCCTTTCACCATGTTTTTCAATACTCATAAAAATTAAAAGCAAGGCAATATTTCATGTTTGGAAATTTGAAGGATCGTGCCCTAACGTGCTGGGTTTCGGTTCCTTCATTTGGCCAAATGATGAAGTACCTTTTTTAAAATGACAATGCATGAATCTTGGAAATCATGAAACGATCTTGGTTTCGAAGGTCTGAAATATCGTATCCTAACGTGCTGGACGTGATATTTCACCCTTCTAAAACAAGAGAATTTCGATATCCAAATTCGAATTACCCGAACGTTTTCCAAATGATCCATGTTTTAAAATCTTTTCTAATTTTTGATATTAAGGACATTAATCAATTAATACGGTACCAATTTTGGGCGTTTCGAGGGTGCTAATCCTTCCTCGTGCGTAACCGACTCCCGAACCCATTTTCTTAAAATTCGTAGACCAAAATGTTTTCAAAAGTGGCCCAATCACACTTCAAAAAAAAAAAAGGATTGGTGGCGACTCCGTTTTCCTTCTAAAGTCGGCCCGTTTTCAAACAAAAAAATGGTTTCGACACATAGTTTTCTATTTTCTCAAAATAGACATTATTTATTAATTTAAATAATTTTCTTAACCCAATTTTAATTTCATTGAAATCATTGCAACTTTACCATAAAAGAATCTATGAGAAAATATATTTAATATTTCTACATTAAATGAATTCATAATAACCAATTAATTTAATTACATTTTTAAATTTTAATTATTTAATTAAATAACAATTTAAAAAACCATAAATTAATTTTTCAAGTCATTTTCATTTAATAAGAAAATCACATTCATTTTCAAATGTTTTTCATTTCTATCCATTTTTTGTCATTTGATTTAACATGCAATTCATTTTCGGTTTTAATGAGTTAGCGGAGGGACCAATTGGATATATGTAATTAGGACTCAATGATTTATAATTAAATTTAAGCTTTTTGCTTATTAATTATAACTCATTTAGTCACGAAGTTCATTCCACTATAGTATCATGACTAAGCTCTCTCTAATTACATACCATACGAAAGTTACTCGATCAGTGCTTGTCCAATGATCTTATCATAAGTGCGTCACCTTCATAGGATATTCTTAATCTCTTTGGGATAAATCTACTCTCCCAATATAATCTTATTTTATCTCATGATAACCATTACATTTTTCTTCATGAAAAATCAATTACTATCAAATAGTAATAAAGTCATTTATCACAAAGACGAACGACCCATGGTCATATTTACTTTTCATTTATCATATAATGCCAATAAGATAATATAATTTACTCATATCTCGGGTTATGAATTCCACTATTGTGAATGAAGTTGTATATTGCAGAAGTCGTATACCCAACGTACCAGCTTTCAGTTCCTTATCTATTTGAACTCAGGCTTTTACCTATATCAAAATATACGAGTCACGCATATATAGTCCGTCATTCACTCAGGATTAAGGTATGTCACACTTTAAACGTCACAAATGAATAAATTTATAAACAAATTCAGGATCTATTCTACTTGGGTCATGTCCGATGTATTGTCAATCTAGTAAGTTACATTTATGTTTCTATCTTCTGAGAGTCATCCGATCCGATCCGATGCCCAAAACAAGACATCTTCCCAATTGGACTTGATAGACGACATATTAGTATTTCAATCGATTTGCTCATTTCTAATTAGACTAAAAACATGTTTAAGTTTGTCTACTAATATATGTTGCCTTTTCATATTACAATTCAACCACGTAATACCGCTTAATATTAGTTAAACATTATATAACCAGTGAGCTAATATTTACTTCTATTTTGATTGACATGCAAAAATCATGTGAGGACAATAATACATATGAGGGGTGGCAACCTAGTATATTTAACCACAGTGTGCCACCCCTCTCTCGTAGTTGAACTAGGGCGCTAGTTTTTCTATCATATAAGTATTATTTGTATTTTACTAATTCAACCAAGATTATTCTATCTCTCTTTATAAATAGATTGCACTAGTAGGGCTAAAATAATACAACTTTGAGATATTGCTATTCTATACGAAAATAGTGATAATTTATTTTATGAGTATAAATTATACTTTTTGGGAATAATAATTTTGTCAGTTTCTATTGAGAGAAATTTATTTTCCCACTGAAATTAATAAATTGTTTGTAATTTTGTGTTTTATTCGTGATTATTCAAGCCCACACTCGAAACGATGTAGTCCGAGAATAGTGGAGAAGGTCGTTCGGTTGAAAGCCAAGAACATTTAGGATCTGTCTCACACAAAGCATTGGTACTTATTGGAAAAAAGTTTATTGCTATAAATATTACATACTGACTAGGTTTTTCAAAATTTTAAGTTTCCATTGCGACAGAAGTATATAAAAATAATTTATTTTGACTCATTATTGATACTTTGATATGTTTGTGATATAAATTTTAAATATTTTTTAAGTAATTAATATTAATTATTTGTAAATTTTAATTTGAGTATATAAATTATATTTTAAATATTAAAATATAATTATTGCAAATTCAAAGAAATAATGTCATATATTTGAAATAAATTTCAATATAAAAACAATTGTATATTTAATATAAATATTATATAAAAGTTAAAAGTTAAAAATTATCATTTAACTCGAAAAGCGGTAACTTTAGGGTTATAAAAAAGAAAAAACTTTTGACTTAAAAAATTGTTTGTTTACCCTTATGGCTCTCACAAGAACAAAACTTAACTTGAGTGATATGGAGTTTAAACAAATTAATAGTTTCATTGTCACCTAAAATTCTTTAAAATGTATTTGTAGGGAGTTCTCCTATAAACACTTTTAACACGAGATTATGATGAGCTACAGTCAATTTAATAGGTTGAGAGGTAAAATTATTTAATTTTTCGAAAATTGTTTCGTAATTTGTTTTTTCTTTTATGAATTACTTGTTACTTTCCTCTTATATCATTCGTGTCTTGCCTCGGCAAGATTTTTTTTGCTTTCAAGGCCACAACTTCGTACACCAAGAATGCTATAATACTCCTTACTCGTCTCAACATTCGGTACGGATGAGAGATGTCATTGAAACACATACGAAGTTGAAATCTCAAAAATGTTTGAGATTTTAAATATGAAATTAATTTAAATAAATCTTATAAATAGGGTAAAAATCAATTTATGAGTTTTAAATTAATCTCGAAATCATTAACTACTTGTGGGTGATTAGAGATGTCTAGGATCAAAATTTAAGTTGAAAACGCGCTCAAACGTTTCTAGGCTAAGTTATAATAAGAAAAATATCTCTAGAAATATTCTAAAATAATTTCTTCAGAAAATTTTCTTTCTAACCCAACCGATTCAGGCCATTGATGACCCGACAGATCTAGTCCAGCCACCGGTTGGATCGTCAACCCGGTTTCATATATTGGGCTCGATTCGACCAGATTTAGGTTTTAATCTCGATTTTTGGTTCTCGATTCCTGTTTTCGATCTCAAGTCCAATTTTTAAGTTCAATTACCCATTAGGCCAATTGTCTGACTTTAAAACTAATTTCCAAAAAATATCATATTTATTTTAATTAATTTTATTAATTTAATTTTGTTTGATCAAAATTCATTCTCTCAAAAATCACTGAGATTTTTCAAAAGTAATTTTTCAAGAAAATTCCTTAATCAAATTCTCTAATTGAACAATTCTCACGACCTCCCAACTTAATTTCATATCAAATAAATTAACTCAATTAAATTATTTCCAAAGTTGTAGAATTTTTTTTATTCAAATGCAGTCCGATCAAGCTTTTGTTGAGCTAGCGGAGGGAGCAATCGGACATACACAATTAGGCTCTAGTAATTGCAATTATATCCAGAAATATCGTTCTGATAATTCGCAATTTACTTAATTATGGAGTCAGTCCACATGAAATACCATGATTGAAAACTTCTTATTATATACTTTTTTACGAAAACAATTCATCCAACTGTTTTGTCCAATGACCTCGTCATGTGTTTGTTACCCTCATATGATATCCTTGATTCCTTTAAGTTAAATACATTTACTCAATACAATCCTACTTTATCTCATTGTCACCATTGTGTTTTCTTAATGATTAATATGACCACTGTCAACAAATGACTGTGATAAATTGTTCATTCTAGAACAAGCAACCCGTGGCCACGTTCTATATTTATCAATCCATACAATGTCGATGAAAGGATATCGTTAAATCTTTGATCGAGTTATGGATTCCATTGTTTCTAGTAAAGCCATGCCATACACAAGTCATATACCTAACATATTGGATGTGGGCTCGATCATCTTTAAAGCGTAAGCCTTCACTTATATATAAATGTTTGAATCAAATGTTCATTTTGATTCTTTTACGGGATTACAAACTTGTTCAGTTTATCTACTGAAGTAAGTTATCTTTCTCGCAATGTAAACATTTTTACAATGCCAGTTATCATTAGTTTGAACTTACACAAACAGTGAGCTAATATTTTCTTATCACAATTTTTGCTATGTATGCAAAACATGAAAGACAGAAACACAAAAAATATAATAGTGAAATATGAAATTAACTTTATTTATTTATTCATCGTTCAAAAATATAGAAACAATTACATCTTTACTACAATATGGATACATTTCCTAAAAATCTTCAACTTGCCCCAGTGAAGTAAATGTGTCATGTTTCTCAGTCCTATATCCTTGACATGTTTTTTAAGACTCCTAGTTACAAAAGTCTTAGTAAATGGATCCACAAGGTTATCTTCAGAAGCTCCTTTCACCAAATCTATTATTCCTACTACTATTGCCTCTCATATCAAGTGATACCTCCGATCAATGTGTTTGGTCCTCTTGTGACTTTTTATTTCCTTGGTATTAGCTATTACATCACTATTATCATGATACAGTGTTATACTTTTTTCATACTAGGATTGACTTCAAGATTGGTTAAGAACTTTCGAAGTCATACCGCTTCTTTCGTTGCCTATCACAACCAACTGATCCGCCAAAAAAACCTTACATAAATGTTAATTAATCTCACATCCACTCGTTAATCTCCCTTACCGGATTAGTTCCCCATGGATTTAACACATACAATGCAATTGATGGAAAATATAAACATTAAGAACAGATAAAAAAACATAGATAAGAAAAATCTTAATATAATTATAAAAGAGCGAATGGTAATCCATTAAAGAGTTGATTGATCTAAAATCTGATCCTCGTAAAAAACAAAATAAAAAACTAAAATGAAAACTACAACTGAAAAGAAATCTAGGTTACAATTGAAAGTAAAAATAAAACTAAGTAAAAAGTTGTCCATAAATTGTTCAGAGCAATTCTATTTATAGGCCTAGGTTTGATCACTGATCCTTGACCTAATTCGGTTGACTATTCTATGTTAAAGTTCATTGTGCGGACGGGAACACTCTTAGACCATTAAGTGACCTCGTCACATCGGTGTCGCGACACCCTCTAGCCTGTGTCGCGACACTAATGGCAGTTTACTAACCGCATCCAGACGTACCAACGCCTAAAGTAAAAATTCTACACAAAATATGTTAAAAACCCAGTGTCTGCAAGTATACAGGTCATGTTGTAATATAGTTACAAATGAAGTAGGTGAGGACTTCGAGGTTCATAACCAAGGGAGGTGAGTACTAAACTAATCTTAACCTAAGCACAAATAGAATGAATTAGTACTTTAAATAAATTATATTACAACTAAACATAAAGATAGAGTTTTTAATAACTAAAGAAATAAAATAATATAAATAGAAAAACTTGGAAGATTTGTTATGGAAATTTAGTTAGATTTGAGCATGGGTGATTAGCTCACTTCGGTAATCATAATTAACTATAACTTCGGGTTTCTTGTTCAATCAACTGTCGATACCCTAGTAGGATCTTCCGATCTTCCACCAGAATAACGAGTTAACAAGAGCTACTTATCTCTCGACCTCACAGTCCAAACCGATTCGAGGCTAAAGTGTTCACGGATAGGCCCTAACAATTTTGGGTTAATTCCCACCTAAATGACTTCCTAGAGTCTTCAAGCCTAGGGTTTGAGTTCTTCCTCTCCTAATGTAACACCCCTTACCCGAGACCGTTGCCGTAGTCGAGCACGAGGCATTACTAGACTTAACTTACTAGTTCTGGGCATAAAAATTGAAACTGTCCGTCTGCGTCATGTTCACTAAATTAATTATAACTCGAGTTACAAAACTTGAAATCAAGATCCGTAAATTTTCCCTGAAACTAGACTCATATATCTTCTTACTATAATTTTTCCAGAATTTTTGGTGTGGCCAATTAGTACAGTTTATTAGTTAAAGTCTCCCCTATTACACAGTTTGACAGTTCTGACCTCTCTTCACTAAAAATCAATTATCTCATAATATACAACTCATTTTCCTACACCGTTTTCTTTATATGAAAATAGACTCAATAAGGTTTAATTATATATCTCATGCGCAACCTAATTCAATTTCACATCACTGCTGCTGTCCTACTATTCCCCTGCATATAATTACATAATTTCTTTAAAATAATTATCAACTAGACATTTCATAACATCCACAACCATGTTCTTAATTAACCATTTTAATGGCTAATCATTACCAAACATTTACAAGTCCATAATAAGCCACATCATAAGGTCACACACATAAAATGGTTAAGTCCCTATACATGCCATAACTTAAAACGTTCGAGTCACAAAATACCAATATAACCCTTTGATAGTGTGTACGATCTCCGACGTCCTTTCGATCCCCGAGTTGGCTTGCAATACTATAAAAAAAAATAAAGAATGGGAGTAAGCATAAAGCTTAGTAAGTTTACATGTAAATAGATGACAACATTCTTAATGAATTAACTTATTCTTTTCTTATCAAGATCATTTAAGCTTTTAACTCAATATACTCAAACTTGTATTCTTACCTTGTCTTTTTAACATGAATTTATCTTACCTTACCTTTTTAACATGAATTTATCTTACCTTACCGTTTTAGCTTGAACTTGTCTTAACTTACCATTTTAGCTTGAACTTGTCTTACCTTTACTTTGGTATACTCCTTGAATTTTCCCGTTGAACCACTTAGAATACTAAGGATACGCGGGTACCTTTCCTTATGAAACTTAACCATTGCCATGTCTTGACATGGTCTTACGTGGTATCCTTGCCTTGTGAACTCACCAATGCCATGCCTTGGCATGGTCTTACATGGGATCTTTGCCTTATAAACTCACCAATGCCATGCCTTGGCATGGTCTTACATGGGACATTTGCCTTATAGTAACTTATCAATGCCATGTCTTGACATGGTCTTACATGATTTCCTTATACCCTAATGTCATGACATTTGTATCCTACACATTCCTAAGGTTCAACTGGAACTTTCTGAGATAACTTTTCCGTCAATTCATACTTGAGTCTTTAAATAATAAATTTACAGAATAAATATGTAAATGCTGGAATTTAATAATATTAAATGTAAAATAATAGAATATTGCATTTATTTACTGCAAACTTACCTCGAAATAAAATCGATAAATTATATCGATTTAATCCTCTATCTTTTTCTTTCCCGATCTAACTCTGGATTTCGTTCTTCTTGATCTATAATAGCAAATTTAGCTTATTTAATACTCATATTTATCAAAACAGTCCTTAACTCTCATTTTTGGCAAAATTACAATTTTGCCCCTAAACTTTTACATATTTACGATTTTGCCCCTAGGCTCGAAAATTAAACTTCAGCCCTTATTCTTATGTTTTATAACATGCTGAACATTTTCTCTTCTATAGCAACTTCAAATTCTTACCATAACACATACTTATGAACAATAACAACTTTTACTAATTTAGTCCAAACTACTTAAATTCATCAAAAATCCAAAGACAAAACTTGTTAATCTAACACATATCTTTCATTTTCTACCATCAAACAACAAAAATCACAAGTTCTCATCAATGGCATAACTCAAAATATTCATCAAAATTTAAAATTGAAACATGGGTTTTGTAGCACTCAAGAAACGATCTCAAAACGTAAAAATTATCAAAAACCAAGCTAAAACATACCTTCAATTTAAGCTTCAAAAGTGCCGAATCTAAGCTTATTCTTTTCTTTTCTTTTCTTCTACATTCGGCTAGTTGAAAAAAAAGATGATAATGGCTTTTAACTTGTGTTTGTTTTATTATATTAAAATTATATTATTTTATTATTATTAAACCATTATACATAATAAAACAAGCTATATAATTTGACATAGCCGCCCACTACTCTCACTTATGGGTAAATTACAACATAAAGCCTCCAAATTAAAAGAACATCCACTATTTGGCCCTTCTAAAAATAACCACTAAATTTTCACTTTACGCGATTAAGCCCTTTTATTAAATTAAGCACCCAAACAATAAAATTGAATCACGAAAATTTCACACATAATAATTCACACATTATAAGCACTGAAAATAATATTAAAATATTTTACTGACTCGGATTTGTGGTTTCGCAACCACTATTCCGTTTAGGCCCTATTTCGGGATGTTACACCTAAACAGTTGATCCGCTAAGAAAACCTTACACAACAACTAATTAAACATACCTCCACTTACTAATCCCCCCTAAAATGATTAGTTCCTCATGGATCTCGTAAACATGATAAACTTGATATAGAAAATAGGCATGAACAACGAACCAATAGAATAAATTTTAGGAGAAGCTTGAATTATCTTAAAGATAATATCAAATCCACATAGAGTTGATTGAGTTTCATAGATCGGATCTCCCAATGAAAGCAAATAAAAAAATTGAAAATAATCCTAAAGCTTAAGAAAAGAGAAAACTAAAAACTAAAATTATGAAGAAAATTATACAATCTAAAAAGTTGTCTGTAGCATGTGTTAAATGAGTCTATTTATAGACTTAGAGTGGCTATCATCCTTAACCCTAAGTCAGTTGCCATTCTCGTGCTTAAGGTTTGATTGTACGGGTCAAAATACCCTTGGCTTGTAATTATTTCTCGTATAGAGTCAATGTTGCGACACACCAGGTCCTGTGTTGCGACATTGAAGGCAGTATGCTCATCTTCATGGTATCATCAGGGTTGTGTCAGGACATCCTTAGTGTAACGACCCAAGAGTTAGGGGTGTCGAAAAGTATTTTTCAGGACTCTATACTCGTAAACCAGATCCGTAACTATTTTAAATATTTACAAGGTTGGTTTGGTAGTGAATTAGATTTTGGTTAAGTAAATATCGCGAATTAGGAGCTATTGTGGTACAAGGACTAAATCACGTTAAAGTTAAAAGCTGAATTATAGATTGAAATAAACTAAAGGGGCTAAAGTAGCAATTATGCCACTTAATTAATGATGGTGTATAGGTGGCTGGCCATGGGCTAAATAAAATGCATGTGCCTATTATAAATATATTTCTGTTAACTTTAATGTATATAATAATAATGATGATAATGATAAAATGAAAACATAAAAAAATAGAAAGAAAGTGGAAAGAAAGAGATGAGTGTATGCAAATTAAAAGAAAGAAAGAAAAGAAGAAGATAGTCATGTACAACTAGGAAATTTTAGGGGTTTAAGCTCAAATTGGTTAGTGCAATTTAGTCATTTTCTTGTAATTTTTACGTTTTTGGAACCCCGGTACCTAGGGCTACCCGACCTATGTTGTAATTTTAGTATTGTTCAAGATTTTAGATGTTGACATTTTTGAATAGTTTAAGTATTAGGGATTAAATAGATGGATTTTTAAGTTAAAATAGAAACGGACTAAATTGTGGAATAAATTGTTGATTTTGAGAAATAGAGACTAAATTGTGAAAAATTCAAAATTGAGGGGTCGAATTGGAAATGAAGAAGCTAAATTTAGCTTAGAGTGAAATTAGTATAAATATTTGAGTTTAAATGTGGAGGTTAAAATTAGTCTCGATTTAGGGACTAGATTGAAGAATAAGTAAAATATAGTGTGAAAATTGAATTTTAATGTGAAATTGAATTGTGTTATAGTAATACATTTTAATTGTTTTATTCCGTAGCTAATGTCGTACTGGAATCCTCAAGTAAAAAGGGGAAGGATAAATCGACGTCGAATAGCTCGGATTTCACAGTTTGTGTTTCTATAATCCGAACTAAGTTATAAATTATTGTATTTTGAATTGTTGCATATGGTAAGCACTTGAGGTAGGTACTTTTTTACTTTGAAATTGAATTGAATTCGTATTCGATTGAAATGGATTGATTTGGTATATTATGAATTTATTGAAAATATGAAGATTGAATTGAATATATATTTATATGTGATAATATGTATATATATGTGAAATTGAGACATTGGTTGTATTGAAAAGTGAAATGGAACCCTATTAACTGTATCTGGCTAAGTCGAATATAGATGGTATGCCATAAGATAGGAAGAGTTCAGGGATTACTTTGACTTCTAGTAGATGAGGCACTGGGTGCCAATTTGTTTTGGTTTAACCGATGAGACACTGGGTGTCAATTTATATAGCGCTGGGTGCAGTTATTACTTTGAATTTATCTGATGAGGCACTGGGTACCAAACTGGTGTGTTGGTTGGATCCGTGTATCCGTCCGAGTCCAAGTCGTGTTAATATGGGAAATTAAATAATAAGTTTATGTGATTGATGTTGAAATGACAAAGATGAGAAATGAATATGAGATGAGAAAATATTGAAATGGCAAAGATGATAATTGAATATGAAATGAGATGTGAAACTTGAAATGAATTCAAGTAGTGATCAAAGAGATGAATCACGTCATTGCATGAGTTGATATATTCAAATGTTATATGAAATGCTATTGATATGTATATATATTTGAATATGTGAAATCTTAGTAGATGTGAATAAGGAATGAGCAAAATTATATTATTGAATTGAAACTCTTGAACATAACTTACTTGTTGCATATTGCATTTACATACTTATATCAAGCTTATATTATTCAGATTATAGAAATACCACTGAGTTATACTCAGCGTGCGGTTTTATTTTTCGTGCGCAAGCTAGGTACTGTTCGACTTATCCCTGACTCATCATCAAATAACAAATCCCGAGCTCAAGTGTAGTGATATCTTATTTTGTAATGGCATGTACCTAGGGAGTCTTTTGTTGATATTGTTGATAAGGTGTTGTTATCTTAGTTGCTAGTGAAAGGATTGTTAAATGTATATATGGTTATGGTTGAGGCTAAGTTGGTATGTTAGCCTAGTTTATATTTTGATATGTGATAGTTTAAAGTTTAGTAGCTTAGCATAATGATTAGTATGTGTTTAGCTTCAAATTTGGTAACTTTAGAAGTTGAAAGTTAGTTCAAATATGGTAATGTGATGTGAATGAAAGTCTTGAATGTTTGATGTGTTGTTGATATATTTGAACATATAAAATATGGTACCAAAGAGGGTATATTGGTTAGACATATTAGGTGATGAATTTGGTATATTTTGGGCATCTTTAATCATGTTTTGAATAGGTTAAATGATTGGTAATTGAGTTGTTTAGTGTCCAAGCAAGTAGAAAATGGTAAACTTGAGTTTTAAGGTACTTTTAGGTGCACACAGCTTAGTACAAGGGCATGTGTCACACACGGGCAACACACACGGGCATGTGACCCAAGTCAATGAGTTACACAGGCAAAGATACATGTGTGTTTCTCAAGTTAGTGAGTTATATGAGCAAGGACACAGGCTGGGACACAGTCGTGTGTCTCAACTTCGAGAGTCACACGACCTGAGGCATTCCACATGACCTGGCCACACGGGCGTATGTCCCATGTTTTTGAGAATTTTCAAAAGTAACCCTAAACTTCTAAAATTGTTCCAAATTAGTCCTTGCCTATTTTTAAACTATTTTTAGGGTCTCGTAGACTCAAAATAGAGGCTATAAGAGTAAGTTATACTCTGAATTGGAATGAATTAGCAACCCTAAACTAAGTGCATTCTATTAACATCATCGAAGATAAAGAAAATAAATAGTCAGATTATGGACCAATACTCTAATGCTAATAATTGGAATAGTCTTGTATGTAACCAACTTCTGGCATTCAATAAGGGATAAATAGTGATAAGAGTGTAGACAGTGGAAAACCAAGTTTAGCATTACATAACATGATTATTTATTCGATTGTATAAGACATTATTGTGACGATATTAGTTCACTTTTACTACTACTTGCAATATAATTAAATTTTCTAATTGGTTGTAATGCCTTACACTCAGGCTGTGTCACGACACCAAAAGCAGTCTTGAAATTCTTTATTCTGCTTATTATGTTATGACATCCAACTTTCTATGTTACAACACAACGACCAATATCGAGTTAGCACACCTTCTAATGGTCTTCTGCAGACTTATAAAGCATATTGGCTCACCCTTAGGCCTTATTCGGCCCTTAAAGTCAATAAAGACTCAAATTACATAATTTATTGAATTTAAATAAGATAACGAAAACTTCACTAAAACCTTAACTAAAGTGTTTATATTCAAGCTCCTCAAATGCGAAAACTAGTTTAATCTGCTAAACTAAATTACGACAGATCATTTACTAATTAGGGTGTGTTTTTTAGGCTCTATTGCGACACCCTGTGGCTGTATTGTGACACTGTTGGCACACTGCTCCTTTTGGTACTCTATTCACTGCGTTGTGATATCCAAGCTCCATGTTGCCACATTGTGGGCAGTCTACTATCTTCGTGCCTCGAATATTTTCCTACACACTCACTAAACATGTTAGTCTACCTTTAGGCTTATTTTGGCCCCCAAGGTCATATAAATTACCGAAATCACTCATATTATTGCCTAAAGATTGAAAGTGAGAAATAAATGGAAACATAACTAAATTGCTGTCCTACGAGCTCATTAAGTGAATAAAGTAGTTTAATCTATTACAACGAAATACGACAGATCAAACTCCCCCACACTTAAGTCATTGATTGTCTTCAAGCAAGAAAACATACAAAAAAACATAACATAAATGATGACCCTTGAGCAAGTATGATACAAATATTAGTTTTGGAGCGAAACAAGTAGGAGTAATCGTAAATAGACATAATTCTGGCATGATATGTGAATGACTTACCACTATCAACCTCAAACACCTCAGTTCAGCATATTACAAAGCATATAAGCAAAAAGATCATCAAATATATTAGTCCATCAAGAAATTACATAGGAACTTCAATTATACTAGTAGAATACAGAGAACTATTATTACAGTCACTCAATGCAATGTCCACTCAAAAATAGATTTACCTAGGTCACATAGGACTTTTTGGCTAGTAACGTTTGGAGGCTAAAGGTTGGTATGGAATTAAAGAATAGGGAGCATCAAAATGGTTTCAAGCACGAAATTAGTTTGACACATCGCATTGTTCTCTATTCACACCTTTTAATGTCTCTTTCCAACCTACTGTCTTATCTCTCATTCTTTCACCTTCCATATTTCTCCATGTAGGAAGTCACCGTATGATAATAGCAACTAATGGTCAGCTTAATGAGTTTTGGTGTACTAATGATTGAGTTTTCTATTTTTGTGACCTTGTTTTGGGTCACTTTGACTTTTTTACTATTTTCTCATTCACAATGCTTTTTGATTGCTTTGGTACTTTTTCCTCTCGTTTTGACTTTTTTTTTCTTTATTTGCACACTTTATCTTTACCTATAATTATCGTATCACATTATTTCTTCCTACTTCGCTCTAATTTTTCAAAACTACATTTATCTCTCTACGTATCCCTCAATACGTATGGCCCAATGTCTAAGTTCGCGCAATTTAGGGACCAAAGAAAAAGGACAAGTACAATTCAAATTTTGGCCTCAGGTTTTGTATAGAGGTTTCTCAAGAAGTGATTTCTGGCTCAAATATAGGTATTAAAGGACAACGAATAAGGTTGACTTTTTGGCTCTATGTTTATGCCAAAAAATACCTTAGGTCATCCCTAAGTATCTCAATATTCGTAAAAGACTAAGTAATCACAACTCTAGTCATCTATTATTCATGCTCGAATGCTCGTTTCCCTATATTTTCTCTATCATTAGTTATACTTAATTACTTAATGTCTATTCACAGTGTAATATATAGAACTAATTAGTCTAATAATTGATAATTTAAAATCATTCACTATCATGCCAAATTTACAGTAAACACAATCAACTTAAATGCATACTCTTAACCAATCACTTGTATTTCTACAAGTTCAAGCACACTTTCAACAAGAAAATAAGAATAAAAACAAAAAACAAAAGCATGAACTAAATACATGATTTCCCTAACATAAATTTCCTATGTTACCCCCCACTTTAGATAGCACATTGTCCCTAATGCGCAACCATCAAGAGTAAGAAAGAAGTTACCCAATTGATCGTGACATTGCTGTAGCCTTATGGTGAGTTTTTCCTTTCTTGTTCGTTAAAGCTCGTAAATGTAGTGCTTTCCTTGTGTAGCTTCCTGCATAGAAAATTTAGAACAAAATACATATACTATTGTTAACCTACTCCTACTCTAAAATAAAATAAAAAATCATCCAAGTTAATTGTTTATAGTCTCTAAAACAAAAATTAAAAATTAAAAATAACGTTTTAATAGCCAAAATAGGGTGGCTGCCACCCCTCCACCGGAGCTTTCCTTTTGCCCGAAACTTGGGCTCGCAATGAGCCTCCACTCGACGAATGTACTTACCGAGTTAGGCTGCGGATGACTAGCCCTCTATTCGAAGATTATTGTGGTTGGAATGTTGCATCATAATCGTGGTCATCATCATGCTCCGTATCATCCTCCTCTTCATCCTCATTATATTCTTCATCTTTCTCATTCTCTTCCTTTTCCTATTCCTCTTTAGATCGTTGGTGGTGTTGCACCGGGCCATATTTATTTGGGGGTAAATACGGTATTTGCATACCATGTTGCCTTACAAATTCTTGTCCAATTTGGCCCATCTCCTGCATCCACCATATGATCTATTTAAGGTCAAGGACATTGCTTCCCCCAGTTTCTTTTTGAGTTGTTGATGTTGTTTTTCCTTTCATGGATGTTGGTACATCTATCTTCTGTTTCCTTCACTGGTTCCAATATTTTATTTGTTTTTGGTTATGCTTGACATATTGAGTATACATCTAGCCTCCAATTAAGATCTTTTTTGACCTCATAAATTGTTCGTTGGTTGTCATTGGAACCCTAACCTTTCTGCATAGTGTTGTCATTAAGTGGGGGAAAGAAAACCCCGACTTTCTAGCCCCTTATACATCGCTTCATACTATGATAGATCCACCTCCCGGTGCATACTTGTTTCTTTTGTAAAACAACATATAACAAAAGGACTCAAAAAGTATTAATGTTAGATACGTTTAAAGCAGGCATAATTCGAGTGCATAAAAACTACATCCACATTTTTGCTATGGGAAACATGATCGCTTGGTTAAAGGAAGTTGGGACATTAGTACCCGATCAGTGCTTCCATTCACCCCTACCCTTGATCAGATAATTCACAATGTTATCCATTTCTATGTCTTTGAAGTATGTTAAATCAGTATTGCTAAGAAAATAAGACACATAATATGGTGCATGGTAAAATTCACAAATTTTCCTAGGGGTGACGTGCCTCTCTTGACCCATTACTGTTATATCTTCCCAAACATCATCATAAGGTATCCTAGATTCCTAGTCCCTAAATGACGCATAAAACTCCTGTTCTATCGGAATAACAGTGGGTTCTTTAGGGTTACACAAAAGCGCTCCCACCTATGATACTGGACCACTAATCCAATTAGTGGGTTCAAATATTATCATATGCATATTTTTATTGATTTTTGTTAAAATGAAAATATTAAAGTACCCTCAAATAATATAACTTATTTTAATAACGAAAAGATATTTCCATAATTTCTCTAACCGAGTTAGTTTTCGGTTGACTCGTGACACTAACGCAGTTAGGGGCTTAAATATAATATAAATATATGTTATAGATTATACATTATAGATATAATGTAACAACTTGAAAGTTAGAGGTGTCGGGAAACATACACTCGGGACTCCGTTTTTGTGAA
This sequence comes from Gossypium bickii, assembly GCA_025503065.1. NCBI lineage: Eukaryota > Viridiplantae > Streptophyta > Magnoliopsida > Malvales > Malvaceae > Gossypium > Gossypium bickii. Next base: position 2,613,680 of record CP106720.1, on the reverse strand, counting down.
CCAGGATTGTAAATATTTATTATTATATTTATTTTTTAATTACATTAGAAGTGAATTGAATGATAGTTAGATAATTTTAATTATTAGTGTTTAAAATTAAGTACAATGACTAAATTAAGTGAGTTATAGAAATAGTAATTAATATTAAATTTCAAAGTGGGATTAGATTAAGGGACTTATTAAATAAATATATCAATATTTATATGGGTTTTGATAGTGGATGATTATGAGGGTATTATATATATTATATGTATATTAATTATATTGAAACAATTAAGTTAGTAAATTATACTAGAATAAAATAAACAGAAAATGAAATAAAAGAAACAATTAGCTTAGTGGGGGAAGAGGAAAACAAATTTAAGCTTCATTATTTCTTGCATGCCAAACTCGAGAGGGCAAAAAGCATTTTCGACCTTAATTTTTAACCCTTGGAACTCAAATTGGTGAGTAAACTGTGGTACTTTTTGCATAAATTTTATGTTTTTGGAACCTTGAGATCATAAGGTAGATTGCCTATGTTGGAATTTTTAAATTGTTAGTGTTGTGGAATATGTTATATTTGAGAAATTTAAGTTTTTGAAGTTGTTTTGATAGATTTTGGGGTTAGAAGTTAAGTGAGACTACTTTGTAGAGTGAATTTAGGAAATTTTGCATTAAGGACTAATTTATATAAAAATTTGCTAATTGAGGAACTAAATGGATAAATTATGATAAACATAGGGACTGTTTTGAGACTATTTATCTTGCTGGAAATTGTTGGTTGACTTATTAAATTGTATGGTATGAGAAATTATTACTTTAAGTAGTGATTTAGTTAGTATTAGTTTTAAAGGAGTTAAGTGTTATAAATTAAAATGTCATGGTGTTAAATTATAAATTTCAAGAATTTAGGGACTGATAGTGAATTATATGTATATTCGATTAGCTATGGAAATTAAATGAGGATGAGATGAAGTTCATTTTTATGTTAATGACTGAGTTGTGTAGTGACTAACTATTAAGGGTTAAATGTTGAAATATGATTTTATAATTGATAGTTAGATTGAATTATTGAAGTTTTGAGTTAGTTAATTGAATTAGATATTTATTGTATTTAGATCAAGAAACAAGTAAAGTGGTCGTTAACTGAGGGAAGGAGAAAGTTGTTGATTAATCAACCTCGATCAACGGAAACTATCGTAAATTTGGTACGTTTGTAGTCTTTGGACTCAAACTCTATTTATTTAATTTAAATACTTAATTATTACTTTGATATCTTAATTATATTTATATATATGCAAATGATTAAATTATGAAATGAAAAAATTGTGAATTATATATATGAAATGTGGCATTATGAAATGAATCAATGAATGATTAGAATTTAAATTGCTTGAATGAAATATTATGGAATTATATTGAATGTTATGAAATTCGATCATGGGATATAGCATAATTGATTAATGCGAAAGACTGATTATGAATTGATGGAATGTGGAATTATGTAATTGAAATTGTCGGTTTATTCGACTAGCGCTAGGTGCAACTTATCATTGGTACATCCAACTAGTGCAGGGCACAACTATTGTCGATTATCCAACTAGCGATGAGCGCAATATTTGTAAATTTATTCGACTAGTGCTGGGCACACCATTATACTTGTCGATTTATCCGACTAGCGCTGGGCACAACCTTGGTCAGTTTATCTAACTAGTGCTGGGCACACCATTATATTTGTCGGTTTATCCGACTAGCGTTGGATGCAACTTTTTTCGATTCGTTCGACTAATGCTGGGCACATCTATCGTCGGTTATCTGACTAGTGTTGGGTGCAAATCTCTATTACGGTTTATTCGTTAGGCATTGGGTGTCATCCACTAAATAACTCGTACAAATCAGGTATAATCAAAACATTGAAGAAGATTGGTAAACAAGAATTGTTAAGAAAGATATATATAATTATGTATACTCGGGTTGAATTCAATGATAACATAATTGGATCAAGCTTTATATGAATTAATTTATGAAATGATGGTTATTAAATGAAATTGTAGCTCTTTGAGTCAAGTAATGTAACATCCTGGAAAAGGCCTATGCATTTTCGGTTTAATTGTACGAAATGACATGTCTTAAGTTTTATGAATACATTTTTAACATTTTTGGAAACCTGGAAATGCATGGAAATGGGAATGGAAATGAACATTTTTAGAAACCTAGAAATGCATGGAAATGAAAATGGAAATGAACATTTTTGGAAACCTAGAAATGTAAGGAAATGATTCAAAAATGGAAAGTAAACATTTCTGGAAACTTGGAAATGTAAGGAAATGTCAAGTTTACAGAGCCGATCGAAAATTTTTGAAAACTTAGAAATGACCTAGAAATGACGAGTTTTAAGGTTTAAAAGGGGAAATTAAGGCAAGGTGGCCTTAAAAGAAAAAGTTTGTGAAATTTGACACACAAACAGGCTTGGAAAAGTGGCCTGAAGATGTCACTTAGGGCCTATGGAAATGGCGCCATATGCAAGAGGAATGGGCCTGAGTTCGAGTCACTTGGGAAGCAAATAAAGGAGGTTTTATTTTTGCTTCTGTAAGACTCGAGGTGGACGGCACATGCTTCTAGAAAGGAGGTGTTTTATTTTCATAAATATTCGATTAAAAGGTGATAAATAAATGATTTTTAAATTGGATTATTTTGAAGAGATAAATGTTGGATTAAACTCTTTTATTTATGATAATTAAAGGATAAAGTTATCGAGATAGAGGAGTGGTGGCCAAGTAAGGGACTCCTTAGATGATAATTTCGGCTATAAAAGGAAGGAAGGGGGCTACTTATCAATTTTTGCTTCCTCCTCTCTCTGCGAATACTTAGTGCTCTCTCTCTCTTCTTTTCTTTTCTTTTGTCAAGCCGAAATTAAGTAATTGTTGGAACCTAGCCGAATATTTTCCTCTCCATTAGAAGCCATAGCCGAATCTCCCCGTGAATCTAAGCAAAGGAAGCAATGATCAAGTATTAAGGGGATCTCTCGAGTTTTCTACAAACCATCGCGACTACAAGGAGGAATATTTCGGGATCTAAGTTAAGAAACTATAAGATCCAAAGGTCTTGTTTTAAGTTTTAATGTTAGATTAAACCTAGCATGTGATTATAGGAATTTGAAATCCCTAGGAAAGCAAGGATACTTTTCAGATTTGAGATCACAAAGGTATGTGTTTAAGACATTCGGCCAAGGCCTATTTTAAGTATTTGGATTTATTCCAAAAGCCGAAACTAACCTATGATGTGTTTTAATGTTGGTAGAATGCAAGAAGGAATACAACAAAGTTTTGGGACTTGATTCTTAAGTCAATCAAACAACAAGGTAGGTTTTGATTATACAAATCCTACTAGGATTTGGTTTTAAAGCCAAAAAGGTTTATTAATGTGTTTAAATGATTGGCCGAATATAGGAGTTAAGGATCTAAATTAGTAGATCGGTTCTTCGGGATTTCAAAGACTTCGTTAAACGAATCAGGTGTGTACCCCACACTAACTTTTAATACGATTATGGTAATATGTAATATGTGCATATGGATAAGGTACCGTGTTATGGTACAAAGTACTCAGAATACGTTTCCTACTTCCACTAGGATTATGAAATATGTTATTTATAACATGTGAAACTTTATAAGAATGTGAATTTAAGTATGATATGCATGATATGGATAATATGGGTCATTCGGGATATATGAAAAAGGGAAGTGAATGTGATGACTACGGTTTCACTATCCGAATGTGGTGACTTTGGTCACATTAAGCGAATGTGGTAACCGGTTACATTATCTCGAATTTGGTGTCTCTTGACACAATTATATCAGTGGTTATGCCACAAATTTTATATATGGGCGATGAGCACGTCGATCGCAAATGATCGCCTTCGATGGTGTGTAGCGGATAAAGGGTCGACTTAGTAGTCCCCACGGTGTGCGAGTTGGTACGGGGATGTGTAGCGGATAGCATCTAGGTTTGGGTTTGGGTTGCATCATTATCGCTATCTCATTGTATGAATAAGTGTTTGATATGAACATGTATGCTCGATCTATTGAATTTTAGTGTTGGTTACACATTGAGTCTGCATTCACTCACCCCGTTGTGGGAAACATGTTTGGTGATGAGCAGTGATGATGGGACGGTAGATCTTGTGGTGGCCATGCTCAACTTGAAGTTTTATTCAATATGGACACTTTAATTTTATTTAAGTACTTTGGAATTTTATTTTGGGATTTTACTTATTGTAATAAGGCCATAGTTACATTTCTTTACTTTTATTTTTAATTACTATGTTACGAATTATTTTAAATTAAAGATCAAGTAAAATTATTTCTTTAAAAATAAACCCTAAATTGTTTTGTCACCTTAATTAATTGGATTTTCAAATAAAATAAATGGGTTTCCAACCTAAGCCCAACCCAAAACGATATATTTTAAAAAATTACACAAATTTTCTCTAAGTAACAAGAACTTTAAAACCAGCTTACCTAAGGAACATACCAGATCCGGCTAAGGCTCGTGGGCCGGGTTTGGGGTGTTTCAAGTAAAGTATTATTTAATTGATCGTTACCTTATGTGCAAGTTAGGTACCTACTTTGATTGACATTGTCGAAACCATTTTAAAAATCTGATTTTAAAAACGGGGGATCGACTTTAAGAAACAAAAATGGAGTCGCCACCAATCCCTTTTTTGCTTAGGTGTGATTGGATCACCTTATAAAACATTTTATTTCAAAACATCGATTTTTGGTCCACAGAATACCAGAAAACAGGTTCGGGAGTCGGTTACGTACGAGGAAGGATTAGCACCCTCGTAACGCCCAAAAATTGGTACCTGATTGATTATATCATGTCCTAATGTTGAAAATTTGAAAAATTTTAGAAAATGGTCCTTTTATTTGAAGAAAAAATCAGACTTACCTACCTCAAAGAAATAAAACACCATACCCAGTAAGTTAGGATATAGCATCTCATGACTTCGAAACTAGGCACGTCTTTATTTTAGAAAATTCTTATTTCGAGACACAAAGCATCATATCCAGTAAGTTAGGACACAACGTTTTGAATTCCCAAGAATAGGTTTTTTTTTTTTTATTTAAAACTTGAGATTTCTTTGTTCCGAAAGAATATAAACACCACATCCAGCATGTTAGGACACAATATTTTTAAACCCTCGTAATAAAAAGACATCTCATGATTTACAAAACTTGTTAAAAGGATATTTAGTTATTTAGCCAAACAGAAAATCGCAGCCCAACACGTTAGAGCACTATTTCCCGAATTTCTAAATACAAAACATTGCCTTATTTTAAAATATGGTAAACTTACAAAAAATGTATTTTTATTTTGAACAATAATCCATGTAACAATATTGCATTTATAAACTATCGTACGCAAATATTAAAAACAATTATAATACATTAGCATTTAATATAGACAATATAAAATACAACTAAAATAACTACACTATAGTAATCATAAAATAATAAATAAATAAAAGGGCATTGCATGGACAAATAAAATATATAAAGCAATATATATAAAACAATAAGAAAAATACTAAATAAATATTATATAATTTAATACTTATAAAAGATAATATGTAACACCCCAAACCCGGTCTATGCGTTTAGACGAGATTTGGTTTGTCACATCAAACATATTTTCGTTTCTTTTCAAGATTTATGATAAATTAATGCTACAAAAACTTTTGAAAATCGAGTTTAATAAAAATTTAGTACGAGGATTTGAAATTTTGGTGTTTCAAGAAAAATAATTGTTTGAAAACTTAACGTCAAAATATAATTGTCAAAATCTTAAGATAATAAACTTTGAAGAAATTTAAAATAATTTATAGTGTCCAAAAATTTTGTTATAAAACCAATGTTCTTAAGAAAACTTAGTATATATAAGATAAAACCATATTAAGAGTTTAGAAATAAAATTTAAACCATCCACACAATAAAATCCATAAAACATACTTAGAGGCCTTATTACATCAAACCAATAATAGTAATTAAAATAAAAACTTAAATAAAGTCATAGTTCATAAAACCCAAGTTAAGTAGTATGGCCTCCACCAAGTCATCTCCGGCCCAAGTCCACGTCAATTTCCATTACAGAAATGGTTAATAAAAATTTGGGTGAGTTACAAAGAACTCGAGTGTGCAATTCACTTACCACCATTTTTGGGCCAAATCGTCAAGATATCATGTTTGGGCTTGAGCCCATTCTGTAATTCAACCATACATCATAAAATAACATAATAAAAAAATGCATGTAAAATGAATTTCCCAAACCAACCTAGTATCCATCCGCTATCACCCCGCACCAACCAACACACACTGTGGGGATCAAGTCAACCCACCCCGCCAAACACACCAAACATGGGCTTAAAGCCCTTAAATAATTTTGTAGTGCACTATGAACTAGATTGTGACATTGTCACCGAACTAGAGGCATTAAGCCAAATTTGTGGCAAGAGCCACCGAACTAGAGGCATTGAGCGAATTTGTGGCGAGAGCCACCGAACTAGATATTTGGCAAGCGGCCATTCTTCTCTTCATATATCCCACCCATGCAATTATGCGTGTATAACAAAATATAATCATATAAATGATTTTCAATTAATCCATAACATCGGTGGGTTTATCATTAATCATTTCATTAGGCCCATATAAATAAATAATTTAGTAATTTGCCCATTTAACAGATTTAGTGGGCTTTGGCGCTTTTTCGAACTAAAGTATTTTGGCCCAATTTATCGAACTAGAGTATTTTGGCCCAATTTATCGAACTAGAGTATTTTGGCCCAATTTATCGAACTAGAGTATTTTGGCCCAATTTATCGAACTAGAGTATTTTGGCCCAATTTATCGAACTAGAGTATTATCGGCCCATTTATCGATTTAATGATTTTTCGCATATTTTCGATTTTAACCGTTTGCATGCATTTTCACAAAAGTATCAATTACTATAAAATTTCCGGATTTACCATTTTCACGATTTTATCGCAATACTTATGATTAGAAAATCTAACCGAAAATGAGTGTGAATTTACACACTGGTTATGGAGAGAACTAAACTTTCCGATCTTCAACACCTATACGTATTGCGTTAATTAAACACTATAATCTATAATGAAACCGATCTAAATATAGCGATCTAGAAATTTACCTCGGATTTTCGTGAAACTTCTACTTGCGATTTCCCTCCGATTGATGGTTCGCTAACCGAATCGAATCCACGAACAAATAATGGTTCGGGAGTACGAACGACTTGAACAATTGATTTTCCTCGGTTGAACGTCCGCAACCGGTGGAAAATTCCGGATTCGAAATAGTCCTTTGCTTGTACTTAGGGGAATAATAGAACCTCCTTCTTAGAAGGCTAAACACCGCCTTTTCTTCCCTATTTTGAATGTCTTTAAAGGCAAAGAACATTAATCTAATGATATCGAAATAATTCTAAAGTTTAAAAGATGTGATTTCCTTACCACGAGAATCGATTCCTATGCTTTGTCACCCACAACTTCTTGATTCCAACTTTCCGTTATCGCACTAAAGTTTAACAAAATAAGCGTTAATAAAATAAACGTTTATTTCGATCCAAATAATGCCTTCATGCCAATATTAATATTAGGCTATAACCACTATAACTAATCGAAACGAAAAGAACTCTTACCTATATTCCACGTCGAAAAGAAAAGATTCGAGAATAGAATGGATTTAAGAAGGATTCGACTATGTGAGATTAAGGAGAGAAGAAAATAATTTGGCTTATGAACACCTTAATATTCGCCATGAAAGTGTAGGTAGAGAGAATTTCAATTGAAAAGAATAAAATAGGAGAAAGATGGTGATGATGTTGCTTTGATTTCAAAGTGAATAGAAGAAAAGAAAAGAAAAAGATGAGCTTGAGAGAGAGATGGATATTCGGCAATGGGGAGAAGAAAGAGAAAGAGAAAAGCTTTTGGTGTAGGAGATTTTTAAGACTAATGAAAATAAGGCACAAAGAATACCAATTGATGTGCAAAAATGACCAAATGGTCAAAAATTAACAAGGCTTACCAATACTCAAATTCGCCAAAGGGAGAAAAGGTTGAGAGAATAGCAAAACTATGCACAAAACTAAAAATGACCAAAACAAAACTAAAATTCCTAGCCAAAACTATCACCAGAATTCTGGCCCCCCTAGCCATAATGCCGTCCATATGCTTGGTCATTAAGCCAAGATATTGTTTCCAAAATAATTCCTTGATTCTTGCCTCATATCTTCACACCTTTCCTTATTTTCTTGATACCCTTCCTTAAGTTCAAATTTTCCTTATTCCTTTGATATTCTCACCAAAAATAACAAGTCAACACCTTCCATTTATGCTCTTGGCCGACACTTGCTATACATGGGCAGAAAAATCAAAAATAAAATTCACCTAGATGCTACACAAGGGATTCGAACCTTCTCCCTCATGCCTAAACCCATGCGCCAACACCACTTTGCCATGCACTCATCTTATGCCTCACTTTGACACTTAAATTAATTTATGTGTCATAGCCACTTAATCCACTTCCATAAATAATTTCTCAAAATTTAAAAAATATTCCATCTAATAAAATTTTAAATCCTTCTTCAGGACTATACTAACCACGAAAATAAATCAGAAAATTTTACTTTCTAGAATAATTACTCAAAGCACACAAAGAAAATAAATTACTCGAATTTTCAGGGTGTGACATAATACATAATAATATATATAATAATTTTGAATAAATATATTTTCAAAAAATATGATATGAATGATATATGTGAAACATGTTATAAAATATAAATAAATTTTATACAAAAATAAAATTTTTAAAATAATATATGACATAATATAATACTATGTAATAAAAAAAAATTTAAAAACATATAATATAGTAATTAATATATAAAAATAATATGTAATGAAAATAATTTTGAGCTAAATAAAAATAATAAATAATAATGATTTAATATATAAATATATATACTATTAATATATTAATATATAAATAATAAAGAAAATAATATAAACAATTTAATATAGTAAAATAATTAAGTACAATATTAAAATCATAAAATAAAAGGATAAAAAAATAAAACAAAGAAAGCATCGGTTAAAAAGCAATTAAAACAAATTAAAAGGATTGAAAAAAACGCGCGTTAAATATCAGGGATTAAAATGGCAATTAAGCCTCTTTTCAAAATGGCGTCGTTCCGATTTTTCCTTTAAAGACCTTGAGGATTAAAATGAAATAGAATGTAAATTTTAGGGCGAAATTAAAAATAAAAAAACTGGATTAAACAAATTGAAAATGCGAAGGGTTTAAATGGAAATTATACCATTCAATGAAAACGCGCGGATCCTCCCGAGTCGGGTCAACTTGCGGATCCTGGCCTTCTAAAACGGTGCCGTTTCAAACTTGTTATATAAATCAGTTTTAATAAAAAAATCATTTTAAAATCTGTTTTAACAAAAAAAAAAACTTTGAAAAACTCTAAAATCCTCTCGCCCTCTCGTCTAGCCTCGGTCGTCTGACTAGGCCACGCGCTCCACGCGCCACCGCGAGTTGTGGCCGGAGGCCGAACCTCAAAATTTTAGCCTTGGAAAGGTAATTTCTTCTCCTTTTATACCTTTTTACTAGAATTTATGCACCCAAATGTACGAAAATAAAAAACAGAATGCTATATAAAAGAAAATCACATCTATAGAAAATCTTCTTATTTTGTATTTTTTTTTGCTTTTTATTCTCTGTATTCTCGTGTGTCCTCCCCTTTTTACAGATTATCATAGGGTTTTTGTAACCCTTGAAATGAAAAATAAAAACGGAAAGAAAATCTTGTCCATGTGTGCTACTGTTTTCCTTGCCTTATTTGCAGGTAAATAAGAATGCGACGGCGATGGGGCGTTCTTCGCGCGCGAATCATGGCTTGACGAGGGCGAGGCTTGCGGCGCAAAAGGGGTTGGGTGCATGCTGCAGCGCTTAGGGTTTCTGGGGAAACCCTAGGTCTGGAATCTGTTTAATTTTTGGGCTCTCTTGGGCTGTGCTAGTTTGGGCTATAGGTGTTGAATTCTATTCTGGTTAGGTCTGTTGGGTCTGGGTTTTTAGTGTAAATGGGCTACGAGTTTGAGTGTTGGGCCCTGGGTCTTGAAAATATAACTGGACTGTTTTAAAAAAATACTGGTTTATTTATTTATTTTTTTGTTTTATTTTGGTTTATTCAGATGGGCCAGGGCAAAATGGGCCGATTACAGCTGCCCCTCTTTGCTTATTGTTGTGAAACAAGAATAGAGCAGAGACTATAAAAGGACCAATTTTGCCCGACTTTGGCCGAGTTTCGACTTCTTGATCCTCGCTTTCTTCAAACGGCTTCCAATCTCAACTGCATCTTCAGGGGTATTGGAATTTCATCTTGATTTCAGTAAGTTTGATAGCTTCAATCTACTTCACTGCAACTTCATGAAGGCAGTATCCACTATATTTTGATCTGCTCCACTGCAAGCTCGGAGAGACAAGATCTGATATTTTCAATCTACTCCTTACAACCTCAAGAATGCAAAATCTGCTATTTTAATCTGCTCCCTACAACTTCAGGGATCGCCAGACTAATGTCTTTGATTTACTTCCTGCAATTTCAGGAATTGCCAAATCTGCTATCTTCAATCTGCTCCCTACAAACTCAGGGATTGCCAGACTGATGTCTTCGATCTGCTTCCTACAATTTCAGGATTGTCAGATCTGCTATCTTCAATCTGCTCCCTACAAACTCAGGGATTGCAAGACTGATGTCTTCGATCTGCTTCTTGCAATTTCAGGAATAGCCAAATCTGCTATCTTCAATCTGCTCCCTACAAACTCAGGGATTGCTAGACTGATGTCTTTGATCTGCTTCCTGCAATTTCAGGAATCGCCAAATCTGTTATCTTCAATCTGCTCCCTATAAACTCAGGGATTGCCAGACTGATGTCTTCGATCTGCTTCCTACAATTTCAGGAATTGCCAAATCTGCTATTTTCAATCTGCTCACTGCAAACTCAGGGATTGCCAGACTAATGTCTTCGATCTGCTTCCTACAATTTCAGGAATCGCCAGACCTGCTTTTTTCAATCTGCTCCCTGCAAGCTCAGGGATTGCCAGACTGATGTCTTCGATCTGCTTCCTGGAATTTCAGGAATCGCCAAATTTGCTATCTTCAATCTGCTCCCTGCAAGCTCAGGGATTGCCAGACTGATGTCTTCGATCTGCTTCCTACAATTTCAGGAATCGCAAAATCTGCTATCTTCAATCTGCTCCCTACAAGCTCAGGGATTTCCAGACTGATGTTTTCGATCTGCTTCCTGCAATTTCAGGAATCGCGAAATCTTCTATCTTCAATCTACTCCCTACAAACTCAGGGATTGCCAGACTGATGTATTCTCCCTTGCTATGTTGTCCTCTAGAGGACATAACCTGTAGAATGGGTATATGCTTATGTCTAATAATTAAGATATCTTGTATGAAATGTATCAAATGCTCCTAATTAGATATGCAATGATATATGAATATGAAAATGTTATGAAGATGATTCCTATTTCAAGGATTAGGATGCAATGAATCAAAATGCTCCTAATGAAATTTGCTATGATACAAAAATGTTACAAGTATGATTCCTATTCTAAGTGTTATCACTCATTTATTTTTCATTCTTGTTCATGTTCTGCTCAAATAATTTGCCCCATGGTAATTTCGAGTCCTCTCTACTTGAACCTTGGGACATGAAGTTGGTATCTCTCACTACAACTTCAGGAGAATAACATTTGGTTTCTTCAATCTTTCTGTTACCACTCAGAGTTACAGAACTTGTATCACTTTTAATCAATTTGATTTGTTACACCATTCCCTGGGTGTAATAATCAACTGTATGAATGCAGGGTATCCCGACAATGATCCCTTTTACACTTGGATTGACCTTGTTCATCATTTGCCGATATGGTATCACCAACGAAATTGTCTTATTCAATAAAAATCTGAAGAGATAATCATTTTTCAATGTTTCCAGCCCTTAGGCTTGGTGAGTTTTGAACAATAGTCATGTTTCAGATTCCTCATATTATTTAGAAGCGTCTAGAGTAATATGCGAAACTTCTTTTATGAAAGTGTTATTAGTCCATAAATTGTTATTTCAATATAAAATGCTTGAAAAAGATTACGACAATGGACAAGAAAGAAATTAATCAGGAGCATAGCTCAGAAAAATAATTTAATCAAAGATAATCCAGGCAATAAAAGAAAATTGATTTGGGTGTATCTCAAAAAGAATAAAGCAATCAAAGATAAGGAATTCAAAAATGGGTAAGATAGAAACCAGGTGCCCCAGATATCGCAGCCTAAGCTTCTTTGTTCCAACTTCTTGAGGACCATTTTAAGCTCAATATGTGTTTAGGGGATCCGGAGTACTTTGTCAATGCCCCAAGACGTAACATACTTCCTTATTGCTAATTTAGACGTAGCAAGGCTACTGTATGCTCCGCTTTTTGGTCAAAATTTGAGCCGCCCTTTTTGGGTTTTCAGCTCAAAACCCCTGTGGTCTCAAAGCGCCCTTTACGGGTTTTCGTCTTGGCCTCTCTTTTTTCTTTTTCTTTTAAAAAAATTTTTTTTTGAATGAATTTGAGCTCAAGGCGCCCTTTGCGGGTTTTCACTTTGGCCCCTCCATTTTCAAGTAAAAATCCTTCTTGATCGAACCTGAATTCTACGGATTAGACAAGTCTTTGGCATCCATCTCAGTCAATATCAATACTCCTCTAGAACAGGCTCCTTCTTACCACATAAGGTCCCTCCCAGTTTGGCATCTGCTTTCCTTTGAAGATCTTTTGTAAAAAAAAAAAAAAGAATCTTCCTCAACATCAAGTTCCTCTTATGAATTTCTCTAGGAAGAACCTCTTTGTCGTACGCTCGCATCATCCGACCGTAATGGATAGCTTTTAACCTTTTTTTCAATTAAGTTCAATCGACAAAAACGCTTCAATTCCATAAACCAATGGGTAAGATATTGCCCCTGCGATGGTTTTGGACAACATTCGATAATCATAGAGAGTAGTAATAGCTTCTTATGCCAATCTTTACATGTCTTAGCCACAATTTTTTTTTGGCAACTTTTGTTGCACTGTGATATGTTGCCTGATCTTTGGACAAACTGTAAATTTTAACTTTGTACAGTTATTTAAACGTGATCTTTTATGGCATTCTCTAGCATCTGATCCTTTTTTTTGATGACTTCGACCTTATAATATTGACATATGAAGCTACTTACACCCTCTTAGTGAAGTAAACAACGACCATGACAGTGAATCGATGTCAATTAAAAGCATTTGACAAGATTGGCCCCATAATATCCATGCCCCACATATGGAAAATTTGTGAAGAACTGGAGTAAGCACATGAATCTTGTCTCATTAGATGTAGCATAGCTGATATCATCCCTTTCTCTATAGATTAGTAGTGCCCAATCCTCATGTTAAGCCCGCGTCTTATTAGTCTAGGCATGTCCTGATATGATCGTATAAAAATATCTTTGAATTCTTGAAGATAACTCAATAATGTCTCGCCTTATTTCTGTGATGAGCTAGGCTACAATCTTCACTCCTTTCCTAAGCTCATAATATCCGTTGACCCTTTGTTGAGTAAGGTCTGTTTTTCATCTTGTTAACCATTCTTAACAAGTTAGAAAATATGTCACAATCGCTGTCATCTTCAAAGTCTTGAGATCCCCTAGACCCACATCTCGTTCAAAAAGGGAGTCAGTAACAACGTGGCTCATGACATTGATATCTGGGTACTTAGGTACAAAGGCAAACAAATCCAAAGAATGAATGATTCTAAGGATGATTATTTGGATAGTATGGTCACAAATAAAGAATGAAAGAATATTGGTAAAAAAAAATGTACAGTATGAAATGTAAAGAATAAAAGAATATGTATTCAAAAAGATGCATTTTATTGAAATAAAATTTCAGACACAAGCCTATTTCGCAAAAGGGTTCTTATTGCCTCTAGGCTTAAGGCAACAAACATGTTTTGAATATTACTCTAAATCAGCTCTAAAATATAGGGATCTCTTCCACAGTCCCATTATTCAAAACACTCCCAAGTACGCAATGACTTGGAAACTTCGTTCTCTGATTCCCTCTTCATTTTTGATTTCTTAAAGGAGTCGCAACTTTCTTGTCTCCTTCTTCAATTACCGCATTTCTTGTTGAATTTTAGTCAATTACCCCTGTATCTGTATTTGCATTTGCTCAATTCTTTGTTCCACATTTCTCCTCTTGGCTTTTTGTCAAACTCTTTTCTAGGCCTCATTTCGTATCTGTATCTCTAGGAACTTTCTCTCCCAATGGTCAACTTTGGCTTTTTCCGTTTGTATCTCTTGTTGCCACTGTTGCGAAGTCTTCCCTAATCCGGTATTTTTCATTGATAGTGCAGCTTTTTACACTCCGTCTTTAAGTCATTCAAATCTAATTCGACCATTCTCTTCCCTTTTCTTACTTTTTCAGCCTCTGATTTCTGCACGTCCACATCTAGCTTCAAGTACATCTTTTCTTCTTCCAGCTTCTCTATCCTCTTTCCAAGTTCTGAACTCTTCTTTTCAAAATCTTGCTTCACAATTTCTAACTTTGATAGGACCACTTGCAAGCATTCATCTCTCGATCGGGTGTTTTTTAGATTCAGCTCAGGGATGTTATCACTAACCCTTCTAATCCTCTATCCAATGTATTCTGGGGTCGTCATTGGACCTGCGGATAACCTCTTCATCCTACGAGTCTGATTCCAAGCACCAGAAATCTTATTAACTCTCTTTTTATAATTGTACCCTCTATACGAGAACTCACACTGAGCCAGCCCATGTGTTGCAGGTACGAACTGTCTCAATCCATACTGCCTTAGTATAAGTAGAAGAGCGTATCCAACAGCTCCCCAAATTCCAAGTAAAGGAACCCAATCAAAACTCCCACATCGATAAAGAATTTCATCTAGAATCATCCAAAGGGCTCTCCACTTGACATCTTCTTCTCAAAGATTTTGAAGTAGCGCTATCCAGTTCTTCTCAAACACATCCTCTCTCCTCGATGTAGCTACTATCTCTTTCAACGGAGAGTAACTCTAAAAAAAAACCCCGATAAAAAACTTTCTCCACCTTCCAGAAATGACTGTGGAACCAAGCCAACAACAACTGTACGCACCCAATAAACCTGCCTTCGCCTTTTCTCCGACATGCATTTAAAGATCTAAATGTCTCAGCTAAGATCGCAGGTACAGGCATGACTTTTTTGCCTAGTTGATCGAATAAATCGGTAATTGTTTCATCTACATGTCCTAGAGCTTTAGGGAAAATTACCAAACCATAAATACACAAGACGAAGACGTTAATCTTCTTCTTTGCATCCGAATGTGTTAGGACCAGATCCCTCAAACTCCCCCAAGGAACGTATTTACCCTCACCTTTCTCTTGAATTTTGGCTGTAACCCACTGTTCACTCATCCTCGTGATGTTTATTTACTTTTTCACAAAGGTTGGGATATTAGCAGCCCTAGAATAAATTCTGTCGACTTGGATTCTCGAACAATGAAGCAAAGTCCTATATTCCTCTGCCGTAGGTACTAAGTCTACTTTCCCGAAAGTGAAGCAACTATAGGCGGAATTCCAAAACTGAGTCATAGCAAGAAATAGATACTTGTCTACTTTGACGTCGAGCAAGTAAGGTAGGTCACCATAGTTACGATAGAACAACTGCTTTGCCTCATCGTCCCACTGGGTCCATATTTCTTTTTACTCCTGAAGTTCATTTTGCGTGACACTAATACGGGTGAAATCTCGTAGTTCCGACATATGCCCCTCAGCTAAGCTATCTCCTTTCTCTAATTGCCTTTGCTCTGACCATGTACAGACTATTGCATTATCCTCCACTTTATCAAGGAATTCGTTCTCCATAACCAACTTTCTAACTTTAGAAACTGACCGTGAATCGATACCTCTTTAAATATGAAATGACATGCACAAAAGAATGAAACATAACAAGTTAGTGTCGCAACATATAAAGCAAGCAAAGTAAACACACATCTACCTGGGTAACTACTAAGGTTCGATGTAGTTCTACTTAGGGTGAGTTCTTAGGGTTCGCTATATGTGGTTTAGTTCTAAGGTTGAGGTACCCGAACCAGCAGATTCCTCGATCCTTACCCATTATAGGCTCATATAGACCGAGTTTGGTTCAGGGGAATACATTTCCCTATGGCTATGCGGAGGTGAAAACCTCACGAAGACATGGTACAGATGTATCCCGGAAGTAGTCCACTAGCCCCTGCGGAGGTGAAAACCTCACGAAGGCATAGATTCTCACTCCCACTTAAGGGTGTGACCACAACAGTCATGCAGTACAATGCAGAGAAATATATTTAGAACCACATGCAATAAAAGGATCATGTTTTTTTTTAAAAACCAAAATTTTAAATTCAGACAAAAGGACATGAAATATCAATTTTACGGCTTGACTCTCTTATGTCCCCAGTGGAGTCGCCAAGCTATCGAAACCATTTTAAAAATCTGATTTTAAAAACGGGGAATCGACTTTAAGAAACAAAAATGGAGTCGCCATCAATCCCTTTTTACTTAGGTGTGATTGGATCCCCTTATAAAATGTTTTATTTCAAAACATCGGTTTTTGGTCCACAAAATACCAGAAAATAGGTTCGGGAGTCGGTTACATACGAGGAAGGATTAGCACCCTCGTAACGCCCAAAAATTGGTACCTGATTGATTATATCATGTCCTAATGTTGAAAATTTGAAAAATTTTAGAAAATGGTCCTTTTATTTGAAGAAAAAATCAGACTTACCTATCTCAAAGAAATAAAACACCATACCCAGTAAGTTAAGATATAGCATCTCATGACTTCGAAACTAGGCACGTCTTTATTTTAGAAAATCCCTATCTCGAGACACAAAACATCATATCCAGTAAGTTAGGATACAACGTTTTGAATTCCCAAGAATAGGTTTTTATTATTATTTAAAACTTGAGATTTCTTTGTTCCGAAAGAATATAAACATCACATCCAGCACGTTAGGACACGATATTTTTAAACCCTCGTAATAAAAAAGCATCTCATGATTTACAAAACTTGTTAAAAGGATATTTAGTTATTTAGCCAAACAGAAAATCGCAACCCAGCACGTTAGGGCACTATTTCCCGAATTTTTAAATACAAAACATTGCCTTATTTTAAAATATAGTAAACTTGCAAAAAATGTATTTTTATTTTGAACAATAATCCATGTGACAATATTGCATTTATAAACTATCGTACACAAATATTAAAAACAATTATAATACATTAGCATTTAATATAGACAATATAAAATACAACTAAAATAACTACACTATAGTAATCATAAAATAATAAATAAATAAAAGGGTATTGCATGGACAAATAAAATATATAAAGCAATATATATAAAAAAATAAGAAAAATACTAAATAAATATTATATAATTTAATACTTATAAAAGATAATACATAATAATATATATAATAATTTTGAATAAATATATTTTCAAAAAATATGATATGAATGATATATGTTTGAAACATGTTATAAAATATAAATAAATTTTATACAAAAATAAAATTTTTAAAATAATATATGACATAATATAATACTATGTAATATAATTTTTTTAAAAACATATAATATAGTAATTAATATATAAAAATAATATGTAATGAAAATAATTTTGAGCTAAATAAAATAATAAATAATAATTATTTAATATATAAAAATATATATACTATTAATATATTAATATGTAAATAATAAAGAAAATAATATAAACAATTTAATATAGTAAAATAATTAAGTACAATCTTAAAATAATAAAATAAAAGGATAAAAAAATAAAACAAAGAAAGCAGGGGTTAAAAAAGCAATTAAAATAAATTAAAAGGATTAAAAAAACGCGCGTTAAATATCAGAGATTAAAATGGCAATTAAGCCTTTTTTCAAAACGGCGTCATTCCGATTTTTCCTTTAAAGACCTCGAGGATTAAAATGAAATAGAATGTAAATTTTAGGGCGAAATTAAAAATAAAAAAACTGGATTAAACAAATTTAAAATGCGAAGGGTTTAAATGGAAATTATACCATTCAATGAAAACGCGCGGATCCTCCTCGGGTCCGGTTAACGCGCGGATCCTAGCTTTCTAAAACGGTGCTATTTCAAACATGTTATATAAATCAATTTTAATAAAAAAATCATTTTAAAATCTGTTTTTATAAAAAACTTTGAAAAACTCTGAAATCCTCTCGCCCTCTCGTCTGGCCTTGGTCGTCTGACTAGGCCACACGCTCCACGCGCCACCGCGAGTTGTGGCCGGAGGCCAAACATCAAAATTTTAGCCGTGGAAAGGTAATTTCTTCTCCTTTTATACCTTTTTACTAGTATTTATGCTCGCAAATGTACGAAAATAAAAAACAGAACGCTATATAAAAGAAAATCACATCTGTAGAAAATCTTTGTATTTTGTATTTTTTTTTGCTTTTTATTCTCTGTATTCTCGTGTGTTGTAATGGCCTAAATTCAAGGTTATCGGAATAATGGTTTAGCAACCATAAAACCGATTTAAAGAGAAATTTATTTCAATATATTTATATGAATATTTATATGATAGGAAATATTTTTATAAATATTTATAAAATGTTAGTAATGTAGTATTAAAATTTCGTTAGAAAATTTTAACGTTTGGGTAGGTAATTAAATGAAAAAGACTAAATTGAAATTGAAGTAAAAGTTGAATTATAGATTAAAAGAAAGTATAAAGGACCAAAATAGCAATTAAGCCTTTGCCTAGTTGAGGCGGTTTATTGTGAAGAAAATCTGAGATTTTTATGTTTAATATATATTATTATAGTATTATATAATAAAGATATTTTAATATATTATATTATATTGTTATTATTATATTTATATATGTGTGTGTATAAGCTAAAGAAAAAAAAAAAGAGGAAAGACAGAGAGTAAAGACAAAACAGAGAAGAAACAGGGGAGAAAGAAGGAAAAAGGGAGAATAGAGTTTTTAAAGCTTGGAGTTTAATTTGGTAAGTTAATTTAGTCCTTCTCTTTTAATTTTGATGCTTTATAAGTTTTAGAATAAAGCTTGTCGAATTAAGTTGAAATTCTGGAAATTCTTAGACTTTTGAACATGAGTTATGTGGATCAAATTGATGAATTAGGGGTTTAATTGATGGAATATCTAGTTAGAAATTGATTTTAGGAACTAAATTGTGAAAATGTTTGGAATTAAAGACTATTACTGAAATTCTGATTCCTAAAGGTTATAAAGTAGTTTAAAGTGATAGAATAAAGTGTTAATTGAGAAAAATCAGCTCAATTGAGAAGTTAATTGAGCAGGGACGAAATTATCGTTCATTGAAAGCTTAAGGGAAAAATGGTAATAAACAGTTTGCACTAAAACAATTTTGGATAGCAGCAGTAGACTAACTTTGAAAAATCACTAAAAATCGTAGAAGTGGAATTAGAAGTTAAGTGAGATATGAAATTAAATCTTGTTGAGTCTAGTTTCTCATAGAAGAAATGTGTAAGCAATAGATATGTAAATCATGAGATATAATGAATTTTGTGAGACAAGTTTAGAATGAATTCGGGTTCCCCTGTTCTAACTTTAGAAAATCATCAAAAATTGGATAAAAATAATTATGGGCTTAAATTTATATGTTTAGAATCCTGAATGAGTCTATTTTCAATAGAAATAAACGTGAACATCATCTGAATCCTGTATGAAGAGATATTAATTTTTAGTGAAAAAGGGTCAGAACTGCCAGACAGCAGAACTGGGGTGACTTTGATGGATAAACTGTACTAATTGGCTAAGATAAAAATTCTGGAAATTTTATGGTATGGATATATGTGAGTCTAGTTTCAGGAAAAATTAATGGTTCTTCATTTGGAGTTCTGTAGCTCTGGAAATAAATAATTTATTGACTATGACCCAAAAGGACAGCTTTAAATAAATTTATGAGTAAATGATTAAATTGAAATGTGAGCAAAAGTAAGAAAGGATGAATTTATTATATTATACATGTCTATTTTATTAAATAGTACAGGAAATTTACTTGATTATTTTTTAACATAAAAATGTTAAATGTTTATATGAAATTGAAGAAAAAGAAAGGAGAGGACTGAATTGAAGGAAAAGGAAAAGAGAAGGTTAAGGAGTGAAGGAAGAATAACATATATCATTTCAACCTTTTTGTTGTAAGTACTACAAGAATTTTAAATTATTGTTATTTATCTTTTTCCGAAATATTTATATAAAGTATTTAAATGTATGAGATTCAGCTTTAATGCCCAAGTAGACGGAATTTAGAACTACTAGGATATTAGTGGCATGCCATTAAGGAACTTTAGCGCGCTATCTGATATTAGCACGTTGGTGCTCTCTGTTCACTTGTGCATCATAATGCACCTCTGTATTTGTTCCGTATATCCGGTGTGTTCTATAAAGTCTACTTTGGGCTAAGAATGTGAATTGAGAACAAAAGTGAATCACTGATGTGTTAAGGTAAGATTTATACCTTACAAAAGATAAGTTAAATTTTATTAAAACAAGGCATAGTTGAAGAAACTTATATGTGAGTAGATATGTAATAATTGAATGAGTTTAAAATATTTTGTTATGATTATTTACTTATTTATTCTTGTAGTGCTTACTAAGCCTTCACCGGCTTAACGCGTTTATTTTAATGCGTAGGTACAATTAAACTAGAAGAGATAGAGTCCAACTAGAAGATCTCTCACCTCATCACATCCTCACGAGTTTCAAAAGTAGGTACTGTATTTTGTATTAAAATGGCATGTACATATGCAGTTCAAAGGTGTTCCCATGTGATAGGGACTAAAATGTAGACTCTGGAAATTCTATCTATTTTCAGATACTTGAAGTATTATCACATATATATGGAATGAATTAATAAAAAATAAATATGTTAGCAAAAATAGTTGGTATGTTCAAATATTATATGCAAATGTTTTAATTAAACAGTATCTAGCCATCACTGTTTTGGCACCAAATGTAATAGTCTTATACCGGGTCTGCATGATTGAATCGGGTATAGGGGTATTACATTTTTCCTCCCCTTTTTACATATTATCATTGGGTTTTTATAACCCTTGAAATGAAAAATAAAAACGGAAAGAAAATCTTGTCCATGTGTGCTGCTATTTTCCTTGTCTTCTTTGCAGGTAGAGAAGAATGCGGCGGCGATGGGGCGTTCTTCGCGCGCGAATCGTGTCTTGACGAGGGCGAGGCTTGAAGCGCAAAAGAAATTTGGATGCATCTTTGCGGCGCGCTAGGGTTTCTGGGAAACCTAGAGGTCAGAATCTTTTAATTTTTGGGTTCTCTTGGGCCATGCTAGTTTGGGCTATAGGTGTTGGGTTTTGTTCTGGGTTAGGTCTGTTGGGTCTGGGTTTTTAGTGTAAATGGGCTACGAGTTTGAGTGTTGGGCCCTGGGTCTTGAAAATGTAACTGGACTGTTTTAAAAAAACACTGGTTTATTTATTTTTTTTTTTGTTTTATTCTGGTTTATTCAGATGGGCCCTGGCAAAATGGGCCGATTACAGACATTTCGGTATCCAACATCAATCCCGAACTCAAGTTGGTGATATGTTTCTTTTGTGTCTTGGCATGTACCTAGGTTGTCAATATTGAAACAATGATCTTTTGATTATGGTTAATTCTAGTGAAGGATACTTGAATTGAATGTAGTTCTATAAGTTGTGAATGATGTGTTACTTTAAAACATAGTTATATATAGATGTTTAGAGTTATTTATGTAAATGCTTTCACATGATGGTTATTCTAATGAATTGGTCACTTTGGTATTATGCTATTGATGTGCTTGAATTAGTATTAGAAAAAAGGTCTATAGATATGTACTCATGTATATATATATATGTTTGGTCATTTGGTTGATGTTGGAATGTTCTACTTAGCTTGCTTTATTGAAAGTTAAATTCTTTTTGAGGTGTTTTTGAATGGCACATTAGTTAGGCACATGAATTGTAGGATTTTGATATGTATATATATATATATTTTTTACTTGCTTAAGGACAATTTTGGTCATGGTTTTAGTGTGGTTTTAGGTTTGGCTTGAGAACCAAGACAGATGTAAAAATTGCCTTATTTTAGAAGCAAAATTTGGTGCACATGTAGGTTTCACAAGGCTTGCGACATGACCGTGTGTCTTAAAACTATTAGTTACACGGTCTGAAACATGGCCTGCGACACGACCGTGTGACCCAACATTGAATGCACACACGAGTGGACACACGGGCTGGGACACGGTCGTGTGTCTAGATTTCAACTGTCTACACGGTTTGGGCTATGACACACAGCCGTGTGTCTCCTGTTTTCAAAAATTTCAACTTTTTTTCTAACTTTTCCATTTTGTTTCGAATCGAAACAAAAATATTTTCAAACTATTTTTAAGGCCCCGTAAACTCGATTTAAGGCTCGTAAGTGTATGTTTGTTATAATTGCAATGTGATTAGTTGTTTATATTCATGGTTGGATATTTATGAGTAAGTAATGATAAATGTTTAAATTGTCGTCGTAATATTCCGTAACCCGACTTCGACGACGAAAATGGGTTAGGGGTGTTACATATAAATTATAGATTAGTTTTTATCTATTGTAAATATATATTTAACATTAGAACTTAATTTTAAAAAGTAAAACTAAAAAATGCAGAAGCTTGGTTTGTATGAGCATGATCATTGACCTTGTATAAGTCATTTTGGTTACTTCCATAAAAAAAAACAGAATTCTGGCACGATACTTTTTTGACACATGAACCTGTCAATGAATGCCACATGGTACAACTTCTTCTTCAATGCCTCTTCAAATATTTTCTCCAAGCTTTGCATTTCGAGTGGAAATTTGGATACAGTTGGGTGCAAAAGGTGTACTCGATCTGAGAAGATTTATCCTTTGCTTCCTGAATCGTAGCAATACTAACATTCTTGTCGTCGATTGAAAGCCCTAATTTTAGAGATTATTTCATTTATGGAATTAACATCGCAAGAACAATCAAGTCATCATTTCAAAACAAAATATATCTACGAATTTAGAATTGAAATAAGTAATATCCATTTTTTTAAATTGATGAACCCTGTCGTTTGAACTCAATTTTAGAGTTTTGCCGTTGAATCCTCTTTCTAGACAAACTAGTAATGAAGCAAAGAAAAAGGTGGCATAAAACACCAAAAACAACTTAAATTCATCGTAATAATTAGCTTAAGAGAGTGACTCAAATGAATGAACTAAGTAATGTAGGTGTTTAAATTACAATTTTTTTATTTTAATTGCCTAAAATAAAAATTTTTGATAATTGAGTTTAACCAAAAATACAGAAATGATTTTTATTTGATAAAATGTAAATGAAATAATTATAAAGACATTAACCCGGCTAAGCGACTAATTTTTGTGACGTTTATTAAACCCTAACTGGCGGCAGGGGAAAAAGTGAATAAAACCCTAGCAAAATAGAAAGAAAGAAAGAAGGAAGGAAGATGA
This sequence comes from Gossypium bickii, assembly GCA_025503065.1. Lineage (NCBI taxonomy): Eukaryota > Viridiplantae > Streptophyta > Magnoliopsida > Malvales > Malvaceae > Gossypium > Gossypium bickii. Next base: position 2,590,022 of record CP106720.1, on the reverse strand, counting down.
CGAAGAACATGGGAGTAGCGGTAGCGGCTGCTTCATCCGAATTGAATGTGGAGAAGGCTGTGAATGCTCTGCTCAAATGGAGAGATTCTCAGTCCCAAGCCCAAAAACCCCAACTTCTTGAACAGGATGAATTCCTATATCTCATCGTCAGCCTCAAGAAAATCCCTCAAAAGGCTCGCGTTAACCCCATCAAAGTCCCTCTCCCTCACCCCATCATCGATGATCCCGCCGAGCTTTGCTTGTTCATCGATGACCGCTCCAAGTCTGGTATCACCAAAGACGCTGCGTCTAAGAAAATCAAGTCGGAAAACATACCCATCAACAAGGTCATTAAGCTGTCCAAGCTCAAGACTGATTATAAGCCCTTCGAGGCCAAAAGGAAGCTTTGTGATTCGTATGATATGTTTTTCGCTGATAAGAGAATTATCCCACTTCTGCCTCGGTTATTGGGGAAGCAGTTCTTCAAGAAGAAGAAGATTCCAGTGCCTGTGGACCTTAAGCATAACAACTGGAAGGAGCAGATCCATAATGCTTGTTCCTCTGCTATGTTGTTCTTGAGTAGCGGGACTTGCTGTGTGGTGAAGGTGGCGAAGCTTTCGTTGGAAAAGAAGGAGATTGTTGAAAACGTGATTGCTGCTATTAATGGGATTGCAGAGCGTGTGCCGAGCAAGTGGGGTAATATCAGGTCGTTTCATTTGAAGTTGCTCGATAGCTTGGCTTTACCTCTTTTTCAAGCTATGCCTGATTTGCGTTTGAAGATTCTCGCTGATGCTGATCACCATACTTCTTCTAAGGAGGAAAAACAAGAAGTTGAAGAAGAGGAAGATGATACTTCCCATCAGAAGACGAAGAAGAAGAAGAAAAACAAGGGGAGGATACACGATGTTCAGTACATGGATGATCAAGAACATATTAATGACTCTAACTCTGAGGCTGATAGAAAACATGAAATCAATGCGAATATCTCAACCAAGAAAAAGAAGAGTGCACTAAAAAAGTTATGCCCTATTGACATCAAGGTCAAGGATAAGAAAAAGAAGAAAAGTTTAGCAGCTTAATGATTTTTCTTACTAAGCACCACCTAGTAAACTTTAAGTTCAACTTTACTGCTTCTTGTTCTTCCGGATTAGTACTCATTATTGTTTCTTTTGTAATTGGTTTTACCTTTCAATTTTGGGTTGTTCTTGATCTTTTGAAAGTCTATGTTATTTTTGAATGCTTCTTTACTTAGCTTTTTATTTGTATTAGATTGTTAAGAATGAATTTGGAGAATGATTGCTGTAAGCAGCATTTGAATCTAATTTCTTTACATATTTAATGGTATACAATGTTATGAAAAGAGTTTACATATTGTAAAATGCAAATATCCACGTGTATCTAAACTGTGTTAAGACTTCAAAATGAATCTGAAGAAGGTGCCTTTAATTTTGCTTGTTTATATGTGGACTACTTCTAGATTGGATTGTCCTACCTAAAGTTACTCCGTGTCTGGATAATAATAAGTTAAGGTTTTTGGAGGAATAGAAGTTTGATACAGAATTATTTGTAAGATCTATAGGTTTTACACTCATACTCTGTTTATCTTTGTCTTGTTGGTGCAGCTGGATTTTGATGAAAGTAATGGGGGTTGATTGAAACTTGCTTAATACCAAGCTTATTATCTTGATTGATTTTTGACATCAAATTGCTTTTCATTTTTTTGTTTAAATCTATTAGTTTGTTTGTTGGCCCTCAGGATTTGTTCAGTGTTTACTTAGTTTCATCTTCATCTGTTTGTTGAGAATCCCAGTATGGTTGGATTAGGCTTTTTAAATCAGATTGATGTTTATAATTGGAAGTTATTGAGGGAACTGATGTGAAAAAAGTATTGTATGTTTGAGCTTCGTGTACACACACACACACACACACACACACACACACACACATATATTTATATATCATGTGTTACCTATAGGCATCAGATGTCTTGAGGTCCCATTAATTTCTAAACCTATGAAGGTGAATTGATGATATCATGGAATGATGCAGAGGGAACTTAAGTGAAAGAGAAAGAGCCTTTTCTCTAAGAATTATTGAATGAGAAACGATTTTGTTTCTTGTTATATGAATGTAAAAAGAAATAAGCTATTCCATGTGTCTAATTGCCATCGCGATTGGACAACCATCACTATGATGCTCTAGCAAGATGTAAACAATACTCATTAGAAAGGTAAAGCGGTAACCATCATCTCTCTCTCTCTCTCTCTCTCTGTCTCTACAGCTGGTCCCCTGCCTTCAAGAGCCAAATGGGTAGAAGGAGACCATTCATGGTGTGGGAAATTTGGGATATTGGTCTCCTCTTTTCTTTTTGCTCTGTTTGTGATTTTGATATTTGATATATGATGTATTGGGACTCAAGTGGATGTTCTTTGTGGCTTAGAAAATGAAAAAAATACCTCAACTGTCCCTTGACTAAAGGTGACTGTTCAAAGATAGTAGCAAAGGGATCTTATAAATTGCCGTTGTCTGACGTGGTAAGTTTTTGTTCCGTGCTGGTCTCTACTCTCTATGACTCTACCTCTTTGGCTTGCTGCTTTTGAGTTTAAATTTTGTTTAGTTGTTCTTTGGTATTGTCAGAACAAAACCCCCATCGACTTGTATGCTTTAGAAAAGTAAAAATATGTTATCAATTAGTAGTCTTTTATTAGATGATGCTACACAATGGCAGGGAAACACTAGGAAAATCAGTGAACTAGCAATATTGAGCTCTCAGGTCACCACCGGCATCATCAAACTTCTCCTACAAGTTTGTAGCGTTTGTCTCACTTAAACTAAATTGTTACCCTTCCGCTTTTTATTTTCTGAGCAAACTTTCATCTAGATGATCCAAAATCATTGTAGTAGTGATTTCATCTTTAGCTGCATATGCTAATAGGCCTTGCACAAATCGAAGTGCCAAGCCAAAATTTTTAACTTCTTTGAACTTGTTGCTTTGAAGTTTGGTGGGAAGTACAGACCATTTCATACTATATGGAATGCACATCTTGATTTATGATTATATTTCAATAATACATGTAATTAGCAAGTTTTGAGTTTCTGTTTTTCCTGTATTCCTTGTGAATATATCTTACTTGACAGACTTTAAAGTAAGTTGGATGATGTAATACTGGATTCTGGAGTAACAGAGGCTGTTTTAATGCCCCTATGACTAGAATTAGTATCATCCTTCTCCTTAAGGATTTAGTTATGGTTACATGACCACTTTCGAATGTTTACTTGGAGCATATAAACTATTTGTTCATATATTGCTGGTACATTATTGATATTCTTAAGAACTTTATTCAGACAGCAGCCAGTATTGTGCTCTATGGCAATCTTTTGCATATCTTGACTTGCCTTTTGGACCAGTCTTTGACCCTGAATTTATCGCTAGAGCTAGTGCTGACTGTTACCATTTAGTTCCATCTAATTAATGGTAAAATGTCAGCCTTCGTTGTTCTACCACTCTGCTAATGCTTTGATACATGGAAGAAGCTCATCTTTCTGATCTGCATCGACCATTGAGAACAGCTGTGTGTGTGATCTTCTTCTTCATCATGGCTCAGCTTTCACGTTCTAAGTGTTCTCTGTCATGGCAGACAAATGCACTTCTTCAGTGCTCATCTTAGAAGTTTAACATACAGTCAACATTACAATCACGTGATGAACACTGAAGAAGTGCATTTGTCTGCCATAAAAGATAAATGGCTGCCAAAATATATGAGCTTTAACCTATATCTTATTTATGTTTAACGTACACCGGTGTTTTTGCTTTTGTTTCCATTACATTCAGAAGGGGCAAATCATTGAGTTACCACTGCTCGTTTGTTATTAATCGAGTCGGCTCTGCACTTTCTGGATGTTTAAAGGAATGTAGAGTTGCTGCTGTTGATAGAGTTGGCAGGTTCTACAACATGCCTTTCCTGTGGGGTTCCATACTCTTGCCATTGCATTGTAAACTGTTTTCTAAGTTCAAACAAGATACTCTTCAACATCAACACCTGCAAAACGTTCTTCTATGATCCTATTTCTGTTTGTTATCTTCATATGACCATACATGTGCAAAGAGCAGCTCAAATTTTCGGACAGTTCTGCTGTACCAAAAAATTAACCTTTTACTAATATCTCTAATTTATACCTATATTTCTAAAAAAATTAAATATTTGTATGTGTGCAATACCAATACTTTTAACAAAAAATGTTAAAATTTTGGTAAAAGTTAGATATTTGTGTGTGCGCATGGAAGATTTTTCACGTAATGAGTTTCTTTGAAACAAGATCGAGAATTTCAAGGTTGATGAGCGACCCATTTCTGAAATTACAAATCGGTATTTAATATTTTAAATAAAAAGTTACGAAGATTGAAATGAAAAATTAACATAAAAATTTATAGTGATTTTGACTCAATTATTTAGTTATTTTACCTTCATTTTCACGATAATGTATAATTTCGAATAAAGTTGAACATTTGCAAATATCTTTATCTTTTGAAGGAAAATATATAACCTCACAATGAATGCCTTTTCAAAATATTGGTTTACAAGATTATGCATTCATAAATACAAATAAATACTTGAACAAAGAATAAGATTTTTAACAAGTATATACAAGAGGATGAATCCTTTACCCATCTAAAATTGTTTGTGGATATTGACTTGTGAAAGGATCGGGTGATTGATCCTTTGCTACTTGGATTTGGGTAAAAATATTTGTGAAAGGATCGAGAGATTGATTCAATTATCCAATTTTCAAATGCAAGATCTATTCATGGTTGAATTATTCACCCAAGCTCGAAAACCCATCAAAATTTTGAGAGGATTTGAGTAAAAATACTAAGTTTAAATAATAAGTTTAGATAAAAAAATTAAGCCTATTTAAAATATGAGTCGAGTTTGAGTTTGAACATTCAAGGCCCAGGCTCAGCTCGGTCCCACCCGCTTTTGTTAAGTTTGTAATGTTTTATATTATGTAAATTATAGCACATAAAAATTAAATCTATAATACTACTATAATATAAATATTAAAAAAAATTAAGATGACTATATAAAATTATAATAAATAAAAAATTAAAAATAATATAAATATATATTTATTTTAAGAAAAATATTGATGAACTTAAATGGATTTGAGTTAACAATTTTCAAATATAAATAGATCTGAATAAATTTTAAATTTATATTTTAAGCCGAGTTTAAGAAAATATAAAAAAATTAGAATAAATTAATATCATTCTTAAACTAGTTCCAGTAACACTTTTACCAAATACAAATAAATAAAAAATAATTCCAGCCCAAAGACAAACTGAAATACAAATTGTAATGACGACCCAAATAAATCCCACCGTTGGGTAAACGTTAAACCCGTCTCCACCTAATTCAGTCCGAGTAGGTTCACTCCCTCTTTTGTCTTCTGTTATACCATTATTATTATTTTGAATGACAAGAAATTAGCCAGTAACCAGTAGGTACGTATAAACATATTTACGAGTTACACCTGTTTCTCGCTCTCGTCTTGAAAGACCAGCGCCACCACCACGCTTTTAGCTCTTCCATTGCCATATCGAGTCCAACCCGTTCTGATGCTGCGATTTGCATTGCAAAAAGTACTCTTTCTTTTCTCCTTTTCCATGTAAATCATGCACTTTTATTTTCATTTTTATATAGTTAAAAGCTACATACTTTTTTATTTATTATTTATAGATTTCTGGACACTCCACGCAAAGGATTTTTCTTCCTGCAACATCAACGTTGATGAGAGGTTGCTTCTTTGCTACATATGAGGTGATATTTTTGTTTTCAAGTTTTCTTTCATAACTGGTGCCGAAATCTGTCACCCCCATCACCTGTTTGATTAAATTACGAAATGAGTTTTCAATGTAATTCAACTTTTTTTTTTTTAGTTAGAACTTTGGATTCCTTCTCTGCTAATATTTCTAACTTTGAAGACCCTGCTATCCTTTGATGGCTGGTTAATGTCTTCTCCTTATTCAGATTCTCAGCATCTGAACTTCTCTGTTTTTCTCTTAGTCCAAGTAAAGAACCGGTCTCTCTTTGAGTTACCCTTTTCTGGTTTCTTGTAATCAATATATAAAATTTATAAATATGTGTATGTATTTATGCATATATTAGAAAAATAAAAGCGGGGGCGGGGGGGTGGAGGGCGGGGTGGGAGATACTGGACAGTTAATAACTAGGCCGTCTGATTTGCTCATTTCTTTAACTATGTTTATATAGGTTATTCCGAAAGGACAAGTAAGAGAAGCACACTGTGACCACGTTGTGAAGGTAAGTTCTTTTGTTGATATGTTGTTATTGAGTTGCTGTAACTTTTCAAAAAGTGGAAGCATTTGTCATTTTACTGTTAATGGTATACTCTAACCAAGTTGATCAACAGAGTTAAATGTTTGAACTTCACTCGCAAAAACTTAAAATAGGGCTAAGTTTGATAGGGTTTTATTCTTCAAATTTGATATTGATTCTAAAAGTTAGTGAGCTATTCAATTAGCCTCATATCATTAAAGATAAAATCAAGTACACTTTGTGACAGAGAGATTTGTTATTAAGTCAACAGCTCAATTACATACATGTATGAGCAAGACATGGCTTCCCTACACTCCTAGTAAGGATGAGTTTTAATTGGAGGTTCATTCATTCTTAATCAAATTTTATAAATAAATAAAAAACAACTTTTAGTTAATTTTATTTGATAAATTGAAAAAAGATAAATATCGAATAACTAAAGCTTGATTCTGCATTTGCTTAAAAAGAGAAGAAGCATGAATCTGCTTTTATTAGGTTTTTGAAGTTGTAATATATTATTTTGTAGTGATATTACAACTAATGAGATTTTACGCAATAGAAGATGGCACAGAAAGTCCATTAGTAAGACACTGGGCTAATGTGGTCTAAAAGTAAAATATTGTTGGTTGAATGAAATAAATTTATTTAAACTACTAAATATTCCTAAAGTTTTAATTTGTAATATTATATTAAGTGGTACTTAAAATGATTAACTAGCTATGTCACTCAAACTCTTGGGAAGTGTTGAATACGATTTCGTGTCTGGAATGGGTATACTCAAAAATGTTTTGCAAGTTTTTTTTTCGTTCCTGTTATAAATTTGCAAGGTCATACTTACATACAGTGTCTAGGTATATGTCGAATACAGACTCTTTAGGGATTATGAAGAAACAAAGCAACATAGGTATCTATCACAAATTTTAATTTTCAATTTGTCATCAAATATCATCTTTCTGTAATTTCCATTTAATCCTTCAAGCCATCCTCTTATCTCTATTTATTTTCCTTCATTTCTCATGTATATCAACTTTTATTGGAATAAATAACATAGGAACTTTTTTGACTTGCAAAAAATAGAATGAAGGGAACATGACAGATCCTTAAAGTTTGAAACATGTTTGAATACGGTGTTCTATGATTGGAAGAAGGGTTAAGCAATTATTTTGAAGTTTTTCATATTTCTTTCTTGTACAAATAGGGTTTATTTATCTTTTGGACAAACATGATTTATCAAATATAATAGAAGTTTAGACAGATATCTTATCTTATTAATTTGTTAATCTGTTTTTTACACGCTGCTTTATTTTGGATAAGTTCTTCAACTTTTTGAGTTGTTTAGTTCATTTTATTTGACTGCCTTAACCGATATGGGAATTATTTAAGGATCAATGTAATAACCAAGTTGCGAATCTTTATCCGAAGCCAAATGTTGGAGGTCAACAGAAGCTCCAAATTGGGCAGAATGTCTCAAGAAAGGACAAAATTAAGTTTCTTGTCACCACAGTAAGTATAACAGCATGTCATCTTTTTTTTTTTTTTTCCTTCTTGGCTTTAATTTTGCATGCTAAACTGGGTTGTTAAATTACTAAAATAACTCCATCTATGCAGCTTCTTGATCTTAAAGACAGTAAAGAAGCTGTCTACAGTGCTCTTGATGCGTGGGTTGCTTGGGAGCAGAATTTTCCTATTGGACCTCTTAAAAATGTAATCCTTGCTCTTGAGAAGGAGCATCAGTGGCATAGGGTTGTTCAGGTATCAGCAATTACTCTTTCCAATTTGTTTTTTTAATTTTAATCAGCTTTCCCTCTCTCTCACTGGATGATTTATTTTTCTTTGTATCAGACGCTACAAAGTCACTTGAACTGGTTAGTTGTGATTTTATTTTATTTGTTAAGAGGTGTAATCCCACTTCAACTGGTCGACCTCAAGTCGAGTCTATCTATTGTGAAATGGTTTTAGGTGGATGCTTAGCATTGGTATTGGAGCTTAGGCATGTTCTGTTCTTCTTGTCCAACCCCATGTGAGGTTTACCACCCCTGTGAGGTTGTTCATGTGTCTTCTTTGTTAGCTAGATGTGGGGGGAGGGGGGGGGGTCTCAAGAACTGTTCATCTATTAAGTATTGGGTTTCCTATGGTCTAATATTTAAGTTGGGGTCTTTTTGCCTATTTCCAATTGGTTTTTGCTTAGATGCTTAACAATTATATTTCAAGTTAAGAAAGAAGATACCATCCAGGTTACTGGGGGCTCTGGAATCAATAAGTGAATTAGTAGTAAGAAGAGCACATTTTTCCTGGCATTTGGCTCTTTTGTTTCTTGGTGTAGGTTAGGGCAAGAACTGCACATATCAACGATAATAGATGTTTATTATTGAGACTTGTTTTTCATTTTAACAGGAATAGATGTTTCGACCAACTGTACCACATGTTTAACTTTACAGTTTCACTTTTATCAGAATAGTTTGATTAGGGCTCTTCATTCAGTATTTGCCTTTCTCACTTTTTACTTTTATGGAACATATGGGAGATACAAGGGGGAGGGAGGATTCAATCTTGGTCCTCAAACCTCTTAAAGAGGGTAACAACCTCTATACCAAGCTTGACTTGCTGCCTTCCCCACATTACAAGTACCTCTTTTTCTCTACTTGCTGCTTTTTTAAAGAATAAATACATAAATAATTCTTATACTTGTAAAAGACAAGGTAAATTAAATTTTGCAAATTGCATATTGGAATACCTCCTGCATCAAATATAATGAGTCATGTCAAGTGAACTCTTTGGATATGAATTCAAGTTCAACAACTATTGTTCCCTCTTAGGTTATTAAATGGATGCTAAGCAAGGGGCAGGGAAACACAATGGGAACATATGGACAATTATTACGAGCTTTAGATATGGATAATAGAGCAGATGAAGGTCATCAATTCTGGGTGAAGAAAGTAAGTGCTGATCTACATTCAGTGCCTTGGCAGTTATGCAGCCTCATGATATCAATATACTATCGAAACAACATGCTGGAGAATCTTGTGAAGGTATGTTTTTGTTCCCTAGCTGTCAACTCTATGCATATTAAAAAGTTAGTACTTAATATTGTACAGGTGGTTTTCAGATCTTTGACAGGTTTTCGTTTTATTTTTTTTCTCTTGAGCTTTACTTAACTAAAAGTTCAGCTTATTCTTATTTTCTCATAACTAACTAGTTTTTCTAATATTTTGTGTTGGTCTATTTTTAATTGTTATCATAAAGCTTTTCAAAGGCTTGGAAGCTTTTGGTCGCAAGCCTACAGACAAATCAATAGTTCAAAGGGTAGCAGATGCATATGAGATGTTAGGTTTACTTGAAGAGAAAGAAAGGGTTCTTGAAAAATACAAAGATGTTTGTACCAAGATAGAGAAAGGTCATAAGAAATCTAAGCAGACTTCATTGAAGAAAAAGAAGGATTCTGGTTAGATTCTCAATCTCTTCCCACTCCATTAACCACTTGCAGAGTAGAATTTTGTATTTTAGGAGGATGAAGGGTTGTACCATTTTCACCTAGGACAATGTCGCAAACACCGTTAGGCATTGAATATGAGGAATTTTGATTAATTTATGTTGTTTCATTGTCAAGTTTAATACTTCCAGATTTGATGAGAGAGTCTAGGGGTGTAATTGAAACACTAGTATTCGCAAGCTACTTGAGTTCGACTTGAAAAAAATTCGAGCTCAATTCAGTAATTATCGAGTCGAGCTCTAGCTCGAGCTATCGAACGAACTGAATTCGAGCTTAGTAATACTTGACTCGAACGGCTCGCGAGCATTTTCGAAATTTTTATATTTTTATATTATTAAATTACGTTATTGTCCTTAATACATATTATTACCCCAAAGTTTAATTATTAACTTGAGCTCGAGTAGCTCGATTATATCTTGAGCTGAGCTCGAGCTGAAAATAGATGTTTGACCTAGCTCGATTCGAGTATTGAGCTCCAAATTTCGAGTCGAGCTCGAGCTTGGCAGTATATGGGCTCAATTCTGCTCAATTACACCCCTATGAGAGACTCAAACTTGTATGCCTTGGAAGATTGCATTTTGTCCCCTCTACTTAAAAAAGGGGCAAATTAGTTCCTGTACGTTAGATCAAAGAGCAAACTGGTCTTTTTACCATTAAAAATTGATCCCTATACGTCAGGATGAGGTACATGTAGCACGTTAGTGTAACTGTCAAATTATTCTGTCAACCACATCAGTTTTTAATAGTAGAAATTGATGAAATTTTGAACCAAAAGGACTAGTTTGCTCTTTGATTTAGTATATAAGGACTAATTTGCCTTTTTTTTAATTAATAGGACAAAATGCAATCTGACTCCTAGTATAGGAGCTTCCATGATACTTCTACTGATAAAAAATGTTTCTTTGACCCTGCTGGTTTCGGGGGTTTTCAGGACGGGAAAGACCTAGACAGAGACAGACATCGACTTCAAATAACCTTGTCAGCACCATGGATGGCCCAGAATTAGTGAGATGAGGATGGGTTTTGCTTCCCATATTGGAACTGGTAAATTTATTTCGTCAGCTATTATAATAGTACCTTGGACGACAACAGGCTCCTAAGTTTTCATCGGTTGGAAAATCGTTGTGTGAATACATGGTTGGATGATAGTCAACAGGGAATTGGCCTAAAATCTTTCTATGCTTGAACTCCTTTGGTATCTAGTGATTGTCAAACATTATTGTAAATTATGTATTTCTATTGCTATATTAATTACTGATCAAGAGTTTTGATCTTAATTTCACTTTTTATTTCTTTAGGTTTTTTTTTTCAATATCTATTTAGACTTATGCTATATTAAATCTTGTTATACAATAAAAAAAAAGTATACACATTTTTCCCTTTTGATAATTGAGGATAGTGTAAGGATATTAAAGATTGAACCAGTCTTTTTTAATGATACAGAAAGTCGTACTTGAGGATAATGTAAGGATATTAGGTATTGAATCGAAGTTTTTTTTTATTAATACAAAGATAATACAATTACACATACTTCATGGGTTTAAAATATGAGTACAAATACATGTTCAATCAATTATAATATAAAATTATAATATTTAATACTTTTTAATAGAAAATTACTTTATAAACTTCCTTCGCATCACCTACCCAAACCATTACAAATTTATTATCTCTCATATCCTTCCTCTGCATCTCATACAAGTCTAATCACTATCACACTTTAAGCTCTCCGTTAAAACCAAATCCAAACCTTCAAAACAACAAGAATTTTCTATAATTTTCTTATATATATTTTATTATTTTTATAACTTTTTAATACTTTTAATAATTTTTTATAAATTTTTATATACAACTTTCAATAACTTTTTTTTTATAGTTTTATATATTTTTGAAAAATTCTATAATTTCTAAATTTATTTATAGTATTTATATAATATTTTCATATTTTTTATAACATTTTATAATCTTTAAAAATATCTTATAATATTGTATAATTTTTTATAAATTTTCTTTGTAATGATTTATTTTGAGGATGTATTCTTTGTAAAAATATTTGGTACACAATTAGTGGGGTTTTTAAACTCCATAAGTAAGGTTAGAGGGTTAATAAGTGTTCTATAAATGTATAGTGAAATATTAAAAATAGACATATTTCAAATTTTTAAAGTTACTTGTGGAATAAAAAAAAGATATTATGCTAGTGTACCAATTATTCACCCAAAATACATATTTATTTAACATAAAGCAAATTTATAATATAATTTAATAATAATTGAAACATTTTTATAACTAATTAAAATTTTATTATCTTTAATTGAAAATTAGTAATAATTAATAAAACGTAAAATTATTCTTTAATTTAGAATTCATTTAATGGATAAACTTTAAAATTTAGTGGTTAATCATCAAACCTTGAAAAGGTAAATAGATATTTATTTAAAGCATAAACCTTAAAAAAGTAAGTAGATATTTTTTTAAAGTATAAGAGTTAAGGGATTCATTTAATTGCGGAATAATTGGAACAATATTTGATTTCCTCTTTTGTTCACGGTTTGGTGAGTTTGGGCCTTTGGGGTACACCTCGTTGGATTACTTGTCCATATTTGAATCTTGGATAGAAAAATAGGAGGGTTTGGATTAAAATATAAATTTGAAAAATTAATTTAGATAAAAAAAGGTCTGTTTTTTAAACCGATCGGGCCTTGAGTAAATTTTTTTGGCTTGAGCTCGACTCAAATTTAGCTAACTTTTTTCCCCCTGTTGTTGTTTTGTTGTTTACTAATTTCTACTGCTTTGTTGTTTTCTTACCATGTTGTTATTATATTGCTATTATTTTGTTGTTATTATTTGGATATTATATAACTCTTATTTTAATGTTAATTTTGCTACTATTTTAGAGGCATTTACTTGTTAAGTTGCACCTATCTTAGTGTTATTTAAGTATAAATATTTTTAATATATTTTTAATTTGTTAGAAAATACTTATTTTAATGTTTTTAGTGTAATTGATATATTATACTTTTTAAATTTATTTTTATATAAAAAAATTTAGTATGGACTAGACTCAAGTTTAACATTTTTTTTTATCTAAACTAGGCTTCGATAAAATTTTAGATTTATTTTTTTGGACTAGACCAAATTTAAAATTGAATCTAAATTTTTATATATTTCTAAATTTAACCCGATCCATAATTAATTCTAATTATAAATAGACGAAGAGAAGGCGAACAAGAGATTAGTGTCCCGGGGAAACAACCACCTCTGTCTGCTTTCTATGTTTTCAAACAAATGGTCCAACTCTGACAATGTTGCTCTAATGTTTAAGGTGATTTTCATCTAAAGTAACTCAATTATTAGAAAATTTATATTTTGATCACTCAATTTTAAGAAATTATAAATAAGTCATTGAATTATTCGAAAATTTTTATTTAAACCATTGGATTGTTAAAATTACTATTATATGGCATTTTTTGTTTGCATCACTTGCACCAATCAAAAGCTATTATTTCCCTTCTTTTATACATTTCAATATTTTTTTATGAAACAGCTTTGAATATCACAAATTTGCGAATCAAAATCCAAATAGTTTTCTTCTTCGGTATTCAATACTAACCATCAGATTGAATTGAAGCCAGGGACGACACCAAGAGGGTAGGTACCCCCCCCCAAAATGGCAAATTATCAATTTAGTCTCTTGAAAAATTTAAAATTATAAGTTAGTTTAATGTTGAAAATACATTTTGGCCCCCAAATATTAAAAGAATTTCAATTTAATCCCTTTAAAATTCTAAACCAACTAGCAAATCAAAGGAAAACTATACTTTAACCCCTTTAAAATTTTATAATTTAATTTTGGCCCCTCTGAAGATAAATTTCTAACTTTGTTCCTAATTAGATTTAAGGTATGTTCTATTTATTGATGAGTATTGATCCACTGTACCGATCATTGAATCATCGTATGAAGCTTGCTAATAAGACATTTAAAAAACAAAATAACAGCCCAATGACTTGAATAAAACTTTTTAAATAGTTTTGTGACTTTAATGATAACTTTTGAATAGTTTAGTGACCATTTTAGAAAAAATTAAAATTAAATAACCAAACTATAAACTTAATAATATATAGTATACTGAAAAGCTTAAAGTCAAAGTCGCTACGTCTTAAGGGGGTTCCGTTTTCCAAAAGTTACGCGCCCTCATGATGTGGACTTTTATAGGATATTCCACAACTTCACGTTCATATATTATATGCTGAATGCAATCATCTTGCTTCGGGGAACAAATAACCAAATTTCAAGCACCCACCTTTTCATTTATTATTATTATATTTTTTCAAATATATATAATAGAAGTATTACAGAGGCTTTTATACTAAACATTAAATTGTATTTTATTTTTTACTAAAAAAACAAAATAAAATCGTCCACATATGTTAGATCCAGGGGCAAAGTCAGAAAATTTTTTTAGAGGGGCTGAAATTAAATTATAATTTTTACGATAATAAAAATATAATTTCACAATTTTAGTAGCTTCTATCTTTATAATTTTTAAAAGATTAAATCAAATTTTATAATTTTTAGGGGGGCCAAAATGTAATTTTACTTTTATTAATTTAAAATTTTAAAAGAATTTTCTATTTTAGAGGGGATTGTGACCTACTAATCCCTAATTAGATTAAAGAGCAAACTAATCATGTTTATTAAAAAATATTTATTTCTACTGTTAAAACATAAAATAATATTGAAATTAACATCACTGCAGATTATATGGTCAAGTTATTGATGAACAAGGATCTTAGCTCGGAAATTTTTCACATGAAATAGAATTATGAATGGCGCGATGGGGTGGATTTAATCAGGGTTGTTTCATTCATATATATATATATATATACTTGTGTTGTTTGATGAAACAAATAGAATTTTACCTAATGAAAGAAAGTTGTTTGTGGTATATGTAAATAGGAAGGTTAGTGTAATCTTTTAATTTATATTTTGAATTTTGATATTTAAATTAAAGTGCTTAATTTATTTATTTTTTTATGCCTCTTAACCTTTTTAATATCCATATCAAAATTCACTTATTATTTCAAAACTTTGTCATGAGAATTCTTTTAAACAATCAATTTTATTTTTGTTACACATGAAAATCTTTTATTTTTATTGTAATGACTAAATCTATTAAATTTAAACAAATTATTTTTTTTATGGCTCATTCATATGCTTGTTGTTTTCTGATTTTAGGACTTCTGGTAATTTTTTTAATATGTTCAAAATTAAGTAAATTAGAAATTTTATGTTTCAGTTCAATTTAATCATTATTTGAATTAAACAAAAATACAATTAGCATTTAATTGAAATTTGTTGGAAAAATATTTTTTTTAAAAAATTGAGAATTTATATGAATAATCTTAATTCCCTTACATCTTTAGGACATATTTTCCTTTTAAGGGTAAGACTTGTTGAATGTTTGATTCAATCCGTTTCAAATAACAAATAAAAATTATGTATGAGCAACATTAATTTCAAAAATATTTTTTTTCTATTTTTTAACGTGTATATATAGCCATCATTATGATTGGAGAATCTCATTATAGGTTTTGATCATATTTGCTCTTTTTAATATAATGTCTAGAACTGTCCATAGCCACTCCTCAACCCATAAATAAGAGGATAATGCGTTGAAACTCACGTCCTTCTATATTGACAATAATATTCATACCAATCAAGCTAAAACTTAATCGACAAATTTCTAAAAATCTTTAAATAAAAAAGATTGAAACCAACAAATAATAAAATGTTGCACTCCAATAATAAATAATTGTATCTTCTAAAATTTTAAAATTTAAAATCTTGTGAATTTAATTTATGAAATAGAGCGATATAATGCTTTTTAAACATATAATTTACTATTTGAAATATATATTTAATTTAGTAAATGTGTATATAGAATTTTCAACTCATTTGAGACTAAAAAGGGGACAGTTAGAGCATTTTAATCTAACTTCAAATTTAAATAGTAAAATAAATAGGGGTAAATTAAACTAAATTTCTAATAAAATCATTTTCTCATTTCCAATTAAAATTATTAGGATAAATTAAATACTTCTAATTAAATTATTATATAATATTCATAAATTACAAATAATTTACTAATTAAATATAATTTATAAATGTTATAATTATTCATGTATTTACTTCAATATTGCGTTTTGAATATCCTTTTATTTATTTTTTATTTAGTTGCAAATGTATGTGCAATATATTTTTTTTAATATCATTTAAAAATTGAAGTTATATATAATGTCTATAATTACTATAAACGCATTTTAACGCATTCGAATTCATGTTTTTTTGCGCTGCAATATTATCAATGCTAATCGAGTTAAAACTTAATCGATAAAGTTGCATACAATTTATATCTATTATTCAAAACATTTTCCCCTTCTTTTACCTCACCACTATCATCCGCGACCTACTTACCTGCAAAGTAAGAGGAGTTGGTGAGTTCATTGTGAACTCAATGAATAATCAAGAACCATCAAAGTATGCGTAAAACACAGAGTTTACAACAGAAAGAAGACTTAGTCTGAAAAATCACGTTGCGTGCTAGATTCGCATAGACGGTACGAGACCTAGTTCACAGAACCTATTTGCCAGAAAACATAAATTTAAAAATAGTTTCGCATATACTTACTAGAAATCATACTTAGAAACTTAGCTTTTTTTTGTTTGAAAATAGATCTTGTATAACATGGAACATGCTCTATCTTAATATCAATACCAATCGAGTTAATAATAATAAAAAAATATATTAGTTCTTAATATCTCTCTTTTTTGTTTGTTTCTATCCATTTTAATTTCATATTTCTTTTCTCTTGCAATTTTTATCAATATTTTTCAATTTTTAATAAAACCTTTTAAGCTATTGTATAATATATCTATAACACTTTTAGGAGTAAATATGGATAATTTGGTTCTATAAAATAGTGCCGATTTTTTTTTTAAAATATTTTTAATTAATATATTATTTTTATTCTTTGCTAATTTTTTTAATTATCTCCTAAAAGAATTAATTGTTATTTTGTTTTGATGTCTTACAATGTTATTGTTGAGCTATATTTATATTACTCATATTAATTGTTTCTTTGAAGGAATTATATTAATTGTTTTCATCATTGTTATTTATTTTTTAAAAATATTTTAATTTTAATCAGTAAGTTGATATATCATGTTGTTTAAAAAAAAATTAAATTTAAAATTGTATAAAAGTCGGTTTTTATAATTTCTTACATGAAATTGAATATTAAATCTCATAAAGAAACACATTTAATTTCTTTTCAATCTGATCATATATATGTTTTTTTTAAGGCAATGCCTAGAACTACTCGTAGCTCTTCCCTAATCCATAAATAGGAGAATAATGCGCTTGAGCGCACTCGAACCATGTCCTATTGCATTGACAATAATGCTCATACCAATCAAGTTAAGACTTATTCGACAACTTAATTTTTTAAATATAAAGTATTTTTCTTTTTAAGATTTATAAGTTCAATTTTCTATTGCATTTATTATTTTTAATTAATAACTGATATGAAATAATAATTTTGATTTTAAGTTTTTCATTGAAATTTAACTTTATAGAAACATAATATTAATATTGAAGAATAGTATGAACCATAAATCTTTTTATAAATTTAATAAAAAATTAATAATTATAAGTTGAATATTATTATATTAAAATAATAAAACCAAAGCAGTCAATGCGTGGTGGTATTATTTGTAGTTAATATATGCATATGCATGAGTCAACCTGTCTTAGTTTCTCTCTCTCTAATTAACTCCATCTTGATTCTTTCTTTTTTTGGGATCTTACCATCTTTAATTCCCATTTAGACCTGAAATTAGATGGAGCACAACCAGCAACCAACACAATTCCAAGAAATGGATTCTGGGGAGAAACGACTTAATGAACTTGGATATAAGCAAGAACTCAGGAGAGAAATGGTTTTTGTTTTTTTTCATTCTTTTAATCTTTTTTTCTTTGTTTTCATACATGCAGTAACTTCTTAATTTTTTCCTTTATTTATGAATCGCAGACTCTGTTCAAGACTCTTGCGATCTCGTTTTCAACAATGACACTATTCACTGGGATAACTCCCTTGTATGGTTCAAGCCTTCAGTATGCAGGTCCTGCTAGTCTTGTTTGGGGTTGGGTTGTTGTCTCTTTCTTCACTTGCTTTGTTGGAGTTGCAATGGCTGAGATCTGTTCTTCTTTTCCTGTTTGTCTCCTTTCTCACTCTTGTTCCATTTTTGTCTTTCATTTTCGATAGGAAAATCTGCCCCAAGAGGTTAAACAATTTTAGTTTAGCCTCCAAGGTATTTGATGTTTTGAAGCCTTGCATTAAAATGAAGCCAAATGGCCCTGTAAAAGTATCATGACTTATCTTTATATGTCAGAGCATAAGTTACACTTCTTCTTATTTAGTTATTTTGTCAATTACATCAGTTTTTAATAAAAGAAAATGGATAAAATTATTTAATATACAGCAACTAATTTGCCTAATTTTTTAATAAATGACACAAAATATATAGGGGCTTCCATGGTACTTTTATCTCCTAACATGATCTGAGTGACAGCATTAATATGCTGTATACAATTATAGACATGACAGAATCCATCTCCTAATCCAACCATGAAAAATCATAATGCAGCTAATTCTAGAAGAGCTTCTACATCTAGAGGGAAATGACTTGCTCTTTCTTGTAAACTTTTAACAGACTACAGGTTCTCTTTACTTTTGGGCTGCTCATTTAGCTGGTCCCAAATGGGGTCCTTTCTCATCATGGTGTTGTGCTTGGCTTGAGACCATAGGGCTTATTGCTGGCATAGGTACTCAGGTATACTTGAAAATGATAAAAAACAAAACAATACACAGTCCAATCTGTTAGTAAATTGTTTGAATTTAACCTTGTGTTTGTGTTTGTGTTTGGTATGGAAGGCTTATGCAGGATCACAAACACTGCAGAGCATCATCTTATTAAGCAGTGGAACTAATAAAGATGGTGGATATTTTGCTCCAAAATGGCTCTTCTTATGCATGTATGTGAGCCTTACTTTAATATGGGCAGTACTCAACACCTTTGCATTAGAAGTGATTGCTTTCATCGACATAATTTCAATTTGGTGGCAGGTACAAGTTTTACGTTTGCGTACTTTAAGGCTTCATGGTGTGTCTTTCACTTGTAAAAATATCTTGTAAAAATATCATGGAGGCACTTGTATTCAGAGTTAGATTACATTTTACCCCCTTTACTAAAAAAATGGGCAAAATAATCTCTGTATGTTAGATCAAAGAGTAAATTGATCATTTTGTTAAAAATTACATCTATTTCTATTGTTAAAAATTAGTCTCTGTATGTCAGCATCATGACACGCCACATTTCACTTTCTAGTTATTCATAAGAGTAAATGGACGAAATTTTTAATAGAAAGGACCAATTTGCTTTTTGATCTAATGTGAAGAGACTAATTTGTTCATTTTTAAGTAGAGGGGGCCAAATATAATTTGACTTTTAATACATAGGTCACTATGGTAACTTTTACAGCCTTTATTGTATCAACTTGTGTTTCATTTATATACTTTGATGTGCAATAAGATGATAATTCAGATATAGTTGATAAGCTAGTTAAACCAAAGTTTTCCCTGACAGGTAATTGGTGGCTTAGTGATAGTTATAATGCTCCCATTAGTTGCAATGACTAGAAAATCTGCAGCATATGTATTCACAAGTTTTGAAATGGGGGTAGGCTCAACAGGAGTATCAAGCAAACCTTATGCAGTTATCCTCTCCTTTCTTGTCAGTCAATATTCGTTGTATGGATATGATGCGGCAGCACATTTGACTGAAGAAACTAAAGGTGCTGATAAGAATGGTCCTATTTCAATTCTCTCCAGCATTGGGATCATTGCAGTATTTGGATGGGCTTATATTTTGGCCCTTACTTTCAGCATTCAGGTATGTCTAAAAAATCGTAAAAGTACTATAGACAACTTATATTAAGAGTTATATTACATTTTGCTTTTTGTACGTTAGATAAAAAAAAAACAAACTAATCATTCTATTAAAATTTTTATCCATTTGTACGGTTAAAAATTAGCATAGCTAACGGAATAATCAGACAGTGACACATGTCGTGTCATGTATGCCTTATATTGACACGTATAGGGATTAATTTTTAACAATATAAATAGATGAAATTTGTAATAGAAGGATCAATTTGTTCTTTAATCTAATATATAGTGACTACTTTATTCATTTTTAGTAAAGAGGGCAAGATACAATCTGACTCTTAATATAAAGATTTTTATAATACTTTTAATGTCTAGAAAATGATCAGTAGATTCTGAATATATACATGTTTACATATGTATATATAGATAGCTCTTCAATGTCATTATATATTGTTTCATTCAGGATTTTAGTTACCTCTATGATCCAAGCAATGAAACGGCGGGTGCATTTGTGCCAGCACAAATACTGTATGATGCATTCCATGGGAGGTATCATAATTCTGCTGGAGCAATTGTATTACTATTTGTCATTTGGGGCTCTTTCTTCTTTGGTGGGCTTTCAATCACTACTAGTGCAGCCAGAGTTGTAAGTACATCTTTGGTATAATGATTTATTTAGTTTTTTAACTATACAAAAAAATTATTTTAACTCTTGAATTAGTGTTTTTTTTGGACAAAATAACTCGAAATGGACAGAAAAGTTAATAAATGTTAATTTTGCTGACATGTCATTAGCGGTCTATATATATGCCACATCAGTAATTAATTCTAAAATTTATGGAATATTTTTTAAAATTTTGTAAAAAATTTAAAAATTATAAAAAAATATTTAAAATATTTAAAAATTATTTAAAAATTTTAAAAAATTAAAATTTATGTATTTCTTCCATGATTTATTTTTTTCTTTTCTAATAATTATTTTGCATTATTTAGAAAAAAAATTTCCATCCATTTTAGAGTGTTTTTGACAAAAAAAACACACCCTAATCCAAAAGCTAAAAAAGACGAAAAATTAAAATAAAGGACTAAAATAATTTTTTATTTTTTTGCAAAGTTACAAGACAAAATAAATCATTATGCATAAATCTAATCTTAATAGCTAAGTTGTTAATATTGTCCAAGCCTTATGTCACCATTGGTACCCTTTAGGTATATGCTTTATCAAGAGATAAAGGGATCCCTTATTCATCAATATGGAGACAAGTTCACCCAAAGCGCAAAGTTCCATCAAATGCAGTATGGTTATGTGCAGCTATATGTATTGTAATGGGGCTACCAATCTTGAAAGTAAATGTAGTATTTACAGCCATAACTTCAATATGCACCATTGGATGGGTTGGTGGGTATGCAGTTCCAATATTTGCAAGAATGGTAATGCCAGAGAAGAATTTCAAATCTGGTCCATTTTATTTAGGCAGAGCAAGAAGACCAGTTTGTCTTGTAGCATTTGTCTGGATTTGTTACACATGTTCAGTGTTCCTTTTACCAACATATTACCCAATTACTTGGGATACATTCAATTATGCACCTGTTGCTTTAGGTGTGGGTTTGTCTTTGGTAATGGTTTGGTGGTGGGTGGATGCTAGGAAATGGTTTAAGGGACCTGTTAGGAACATTGAAATTTCTAGTAATGGAAAGGTTTAATATTAACCATAAACTACAATAGAGACATACATGTATGAATTTATAGATGAATATAAATCCTTGTTCTTCTTTTCTGTATTTTTGTGCTTTTATGGTTTAATTGATTCAGAATGTTGGTGCTTTTTTTTTTTTTTGAAACTACTAATCTAAATTTCATGCCTCTATAGCATGCGGTCATTTACGTTGACAGACTCTCGCCTTGGAGATGATATTATCTTGTCTCACCGACTCAACAAATTATTAAAAATAATAATATTTTGGGTTAAAATTTCTTTATGCGAAAATAATTTTTAAAAAAATTAAAAATTATAAATGTTGAAACTTTTTTGAAATCGACTTTTGGTTTTAAAACAAATGAAAATAAGAGTCGCAACCAATCTTTTTTTATGAGGTATGATTGGATCACTTCGTAATTTGATTGTTTTAATAAAAGGCTTGATTTATTAAAATAATGATTTTTGGTCTACAAAGTCTAGAAAATGAGTTCGGGAGTCGGTTACGCACAATGAATGATTATCACCCTCGTTACGTCCAAAATTGATACCTAATTGATTACTTGATGTCCTAGAGTCGAGAATTGAAAATTTGAAGAGAGTTTAAAACATGATCCCCTTTTTTTATTAAGGCATTACTTAAATAAAATTATTTTCGCAAAAAAGGCTTATTTCAAGTTGATCGAGAAGAAAGACCATGCCTCGTAAGTTATGACACGATACTTTGAATTCTCGAAAACGAGAACAAACACCATTGGATTGTTACTTAAATCTCATTTTTTTTTGAAATAGATGTTCGACTATTTTGGTTTTAGGAGGAAGTTATATTCTGTAAGTTAGGAACGCGACTCTTCTAATTCCAAAAATAATGAACATTTGCCTCGATTTAAAAATTTTCTTTTTTATACATCGAGTAAAAAAATGAATGTAACATTTTAAGAAATGTGTTTTTAACTTATTTGAGCATAGTATAGTAATGGGTAAATATATTTGAGTACGGTTCATGACATGGTTGTAGAAATAATAAAATTAAATGAAAAAAAATGAAGATATACGATAAAAAAATATACTAGTTAATGATGATATAACCATAATAATAATAAAACACCAAATAATAACAATGACAATAATCACATTAATTACTATTCTAATACTAATAATAATGATAATAATAATAATAACAATGATAATAAAATATAAAAGTATATAAAAGGAATATAAATAAATGAATTTTAATTATTGAAAAAGGTTAAAGAAATAATAAATATATAACTAAAATAATAAATAAAACAGTTTGTAAAAAAATTGAAGTTAAATAAACCACAGATCAAATTGGAATTAGAATGAAATTAGGGAGTATAAATTGTAAATAATAAAAAATAACTAATAAAACAAAAATATGGATTAAAATAATATGCGTGAAAAGAAATAGGGACTAAGTGGGAAATTATCCCAAACTTCCTAAACACAGTGTTTCAAAAGGGACCAAAATGGAAAAAGACAAAATTAAATGGCAAATTTTTAAAAAAAGAAAAAAAGGGAAATAGGACTTGATTGGAAACTGCCTAAAAAGCGGAAGGACTAGGGTTGCAATTATACCCCATGTCGAAACTATTTTAAAATCTGTTTAAAAAAACGGGAATCGACTTTTAAACAAAAATGGGAGTCGCCACCAATCCCCTTTCTCTTAGGTGTAATTGGATCACCTTGTAAAACGTTTTATTTTAAAACATTTGATTTTGGTCTACGAAAAACGAGAAAATGGGTTCGGGAGTCGGTTACGTATGAGGAAGGGTTAGCACCCTCATAACGCCCAAATATTGGTACCTAATTGATAGAATCAAGTCCAAATGTTTGAAATTTAAAAAAAAAGTTTAAAATAAGATCCGTTATTGAAAAGAAAACCAAGACTTACCTATTTTAAAGAAATAAAAATACCATACCCAATAAGTTAGGATACAACATCTCATAACTTTGAAGCTGGGTGCATCTCTATTTTAGAAAATTCCTACCTCGAGACACAAAACATCACACCCAATAAGTTAGGATACAACGTTTTAAATTTTCAAGAATAAGTTTTTTATTTGAAATTGATAAGCTTCAATTTTGAAAATGGAAGGATATCTAATACTTTGAGTTTTACGAGAAAAATCACAACCTAACAAGTTAGGGCACGATCCTTCTCGAAGACTCCAAATATCACATATCACCGTAAAAAATATTTAAAAACAAAATCTTTAATGTAAAATGTATTTTTATTAAAAAATGGTATGAGTAAGACATTGTAACAGATATATATCAATTGCAATTCTACAAATTATATTAACAATAAATAATAAAAGAATAATATAACATGAATAAATAAATAATAAGAAAAAATGTTAAAGCAATAATAAACGAATATAAAAATACAAATAAGTATATAATAATTAATAAAAATCATAATAAATAATAAAATAATATAAAATAATTAATAATATATAAGGATTATAAAAATAAAACTAATTAGTAAATAATATATATAAAATTTTAAATAAAACATATTTATACAGAATATACTAATCATAAAAATTATATGTTATATTATATAATATAATAAACTTTATACAAAACAAAGTTTTAAAAATAATACATAATATAATATAATGCTACAAATATATATAATAATAACTAATATATAAGTTAAAAATAATATGTAATAAAATAATTAGATTAAATAATAAATAATAATAGTTTAAAAAAAGGATAATATGTAATAAAAATATACAAGTTTAATAAATTAATATACAAATAATAAGGATAATATAATATTTTAACATAATAAAATAATAAAAACAGTATTAGAATAAAAAAAGAAAAAAGAAGGGTTAAATAAATATTAAAACAGATATAAAGGACTAAACTAAAAAGCGCGTTAAAACCCCAGGGACTAATATGGAAATTATGCCTCTTTTTAAAAACGGCGTCGTTCCGATTTTTACCTTTAAAATGCTCGAGGATTTAATTGAAACAAAATACAAATTTAAGGGCTAATTTAAAATTAAAGAAAATGTCAGATTGGATAAAATTAAAACAAATAAAATTTCAAAGGGACTGAAATGAAAATTTTCCATTTATAAAAATGTGCGGATCCTACCTGGGTTATCGGGTCAAAGCGCGGATCCTCATGCCCGAACGATGTCGTTTTGTACTTATCAGATTAAGTAAAAACGACGTCGTTTTAATAATAGTATATAAATCAGTTTTTAAAGGAAAAATTCATTTTTTTATTTTTTTAAAAAAAAATCCAGAGAGCTCTCTCTGTCCTTCGGCTTTCAGCCAGGACTCCGATGATGGGTGAACGCACGATCCTTTGCACGCGCCGTCGCCTCTAGTAGCCCGAAGGTAAAAAAAAGCTTTCTTCTCTCTCTTTTTTTTTATATTATTTTGTTATTGAAATATGCAGAAATAAAAAAAAGATAAAAAATGTAAACCACCTCTGAAATGGCCTTTTATTTCTCTGTATTCGAATATATATTTTTTGTATATTCTGTTTTTTTGTATGTATTGTGTTTGTTCTCTGCCTCTCCCTCTCCTTTTGTTGTTTACAGATCTTGGGTTTTTATAACCCGAAAGAAAAACAAAAATAAAGGAAACATATTTGTTGCCATATTTGCTACTGTGCTTTTTCCTTTTGTGCAGGTGGACGAAGATCTCGCGACAGAGATGAAGCGTGCTAACTGCGGTGCGAATTGATGGCGCGACGATTGGGGTACTGCGACGATTGGGGTGCTGCGGCGCCTAGGAAACCCTAGGGTTTGGGGTTTCCAACTTCTGGAAACAAGTTTGGGCCATTGGGCTGTGTTTGGCTTGGGTCTGATAAGGGTCTATTGGTGTTTTCGGGTTTGGGCCAATGGGTATGGTTTTGGGCCTTTGAAAATTGGTCTTATAAAGTGGACTGTTAAACTGGACATTATTATTTTTTATTAAGCTCGGGCAAAATTAGGTACTTACAGCTGCCCCTCTTTGCTCATTGTCGTGAAACGAGAATAGAGCAAATATTATAAAAGGACCAATTTTGCCCGGTGTTGGCTAAGCCTCGACTTCTTGGTCCTCGTCCTCTTCAAATGACTCTAACTCCACTACAACTTGAATGGTATTGGAACTTCAATAAGTCTGATAGCTTCAATCTGTTTCACTGCAACTTCATGAAGGTAGTATCCACTATCTTTTGATCTGCTCCACTGCAAACTCAGGGAGACAAGATCTGATGTTTTCAATCCGCTTCTTGCAACTTCAAGAATGCCAAATCTGCAATCTTCAGTCTGCCCTACTACTATCTTGAGAGGACAAAATTTGAACTTTTTCAATTTGTTTCCTTACTATCTTCAGGAAGACTTCATTCTTCAGTCTGCTCCACTAGGAAACAAAATCTAAACTTTTTGGTTTGCTTCCTTACTATCTTCAGGAAGACTTCATTCTTCAGCCTGCTCCACTATCATTTCTAGGGAACAAAATCTGAAATTTTGCTTCCTTACTATCTTCAGGAAGACTTCATTCTTCAGTTTGTTCCACTAACATCTCTAGGGAACAAAATCTGAAATTTTCAATTTGCTTCCTTACTATCTTCAGGAAGACTTCATTCTTCAGCCTGCTCCGCTATCATCTCTAGGGAACAAAATCTGAAATTTCGCTTCCTTACTATCTTCAGGAAGACTTCATTCTTCAGTCTGTTCCACTAGGGAACAAAATCTGAAATTTTCAATTTGTTTCCTTACTATCTTCAAGAAGACTTCATTCTTCAGCCTGCTCCACTATCAGCTCTAGGGAACAAAATCTGAAATTTTCAATTCGCTTCTTTATTTTCTTCAGGAAGAATTCATTCTTCAGTCTACTCCACTAGGGAACAAAATTTGAACTTTTTGGTTTTGCTAACCGTCCTCTGGGGGACATGTCCTGTATATTCAAATGTATTATGGATGACTTTTGCATAAATGTAGAATGTCATGAGAATGATGATTAGGATGCATGACCAGAATGAATCTAATACTCCTAACTAAATGATATTATGGATGACATTCGCATGAATGTAGAATGTCATGAGAATGATGATTAGGATGTATGATCGAAATGAATCTAATGCTCCTAACTAAGTGATTTTAAAGATGACATATGCATAAATACAGAATGTCATGAGAATGATTTCCCTTTTTTTTTTGTACAACGATTAGGATACAATGATCGGAATGAAACAAATGCTCCTAATTGGAAGTGTATGCATGAGAATGATCCCTTTGGGTTGTCATTACTCATAGTTCATCGAGGTTCTATCACTGACGCGCTACCATACTTTCTCATTCAGCTGGTATCTTGGACAGAAAACCCAAAGAAACAAATATTCCACTCAGCAAGCTTGCCCCGCTGTAATTCCAGAGTCCCTTCCCTTGAACTTTAGGACATACAATTTGTTCATCCCATTGCAACTTCAGGGGAACAACATTTGGTTCCTTGCATCTTTCTGTTACCACTCAGAGGTACAGAACTTGTATCATTTTCAATCAATTTAATTTGTTATACCATTGTCTGGGTGTAATAACCAGATGTATGTGCCTTTCAACATTTCCAAACCTTAGGCTTAGTGAGTTCTAAACAATAGTCCTGTTTCAGGTTCCTATATTATTTAAAGAACTTCTAGAGTAATGTACGAAACTCTTTTTATGAAAATATTATTAGTCCAATAATCATTATTTCAATATAAAATGCTTGAAAAAGATCACAAAAAAAAATGGACGAGAAAGAAATTAATCAGGAGTATAGCTTGAAACAAATAAGTTAATCAAAGATAACCAAGAAAATTTATTGGGGTGTATCTTGAAAAGAATAAAACAATCAAAGATAACAAGTTCAAAAATGGGTAAGAATGAAGCTAGATGTCCTAGATATTGCAGTCTGAGCTTCTCTGTTCCGATTTCTTGAGGACCATTCTAAGTTCAATATGTGTTTAGGGGATCCAGAGTATTTTGTCGATGCCCCAAGGCGTAGCATTCTTCCTCATTGCTAATTCAGACGTAGCAAGACTACTGTATGCCCCACTTTTTATTCAAAATTTGAGCCGCCCTTTTCGGGTTTTCAACTCAAAGCCCCTTTGGTCTCAAAGCGCCCTTTACGGGTTTTCTCTTTGGCCTTTCCTCTTTTTTTTCGAGGTCGGGTTTTCACCTTGGTTTTTCCTCTTTCAGGTCAAATATTTCTTGGCTGAACCTGAATTCGCCGGATTGGGCAAGTCTTCGTCACCTGTCTCGGTCAATATCAATGCTCCTCTTGAACAGGTCTTCTTTGACATCTACTTTACTCTAAAATCATTTTATAGAAGAAAAGTCTTTTTCAACATGATGTTTCCTCGTAGAATTCTCTAGGACGAACCTCTTTGTCATAAACTTTGATAACTTTAACCTTTTCTTCAACTAGGTTCAATTAGCAAAATGTTTCAATTCCATAAACCATTGGGTAAGATGTTGCCCCAACGAAGGTTTTGGCCGACGTTCAATAAAACAGAGGGTAAATGGTAGCTTCTTATGCCAATCTTTACAAGTCTTAGCCACCTTTCTTCTTCTTCTTCTTCTTTTTTTGGCAACTTTTGTTGCATTGTGATATGCTGCCTGATCTTTGGACAAACTTTAAACTTTGTCTTTGGGCAGTTATTTAAACGCGATCCTTTATGGCATTCTGCTAGCATCTTGATCTTTTCTTCTTCTTTTTTTTTGGCGAATTTGATGACTTCGACCTTGTAATATTGGCATATAAAGCTACTTCCACTTTCTTAGTGAAGTAAATGATGACTATGCCGATGAGTCGATATTGGCTAAAAGCTTTTAATGAGATTGGCCCTATCACATCCATGCCCAACATATAGAAAATTCTGTGAAGAAAAATAGAAGAGTCACATGAATCTCGTCTTCTTTAGTTCAGAATTTGCGGTATGACTGATGCAATCCCCTTCTATGGTGGATCAACAGTGCCCGATCCTCTTGTTTAGCCCGCGTCGTAGTAGCCTAGGCATGTCTTAATATAATCATGCAAAACATCTTTGAATTCTTGAAAACAACTCAATGATGTCTTGCCTTATTTTTGTGGTGAACTAGGCTTCGATCTTTACCCCTTTTCTAGGCTTATAATTTCTGCTGGCCCTTTATAAAGTAAGGTCTGTTTTTCAACTTATTCTACCATCATTAACAAATTAGAAGGTAGGTTACAATCTCTGTCATTTTCAAAGTCTTGAGATCCCCTAGACCCGCATCTCATTCAAAAAGGGAGTCAGCGTCGCTCATGTCATTGATATCTGGGTACCTAGGTACGAAGGCAAGAAATCCAAAGAATAAATAATTCTAAGGATAATTATTGGTATGGTCATGAAAGAAAAAAATAAAAGAATGTACAGTATGAAATGTAAAGAATAAAATAATATGTATTCAAAAGATGTATTTTATTGCAATAAAATTTCGGACACGAGCCTATTTCACAAAAGAATTCTTATTGCTTCTAGGCTTAAGGCAACAAGCATGTTATGAATATTACTCTAGGTCTACTTCTGAAAATACAAAAATCTCTTCCACAGTCCCATTATTCAAAACACTCCCAAGTACACAAGGGCTTAGAATCTTTATTCCCCAGTTCCTTCTCCGCTTTTGATTTCTTCAAAGAGTCGCAACTTCCTTGTCTCCTCCTTCGATAATCACATTTACTGCCTCGTCAAAGTGATCAGGTTTTGATGAATCGTTGACTTCCACAATTCCCATTTTAATGAACTTTTCAACTAGCTTTTTAAATGTAGTGCAGTTTTCAATTGAATGACCCTTTATTCCCGCGTGGTACTCGCATTGGGCATTCTCGTTATACCATTTTGGGAACAGAGGTTGCAACGGTTTCGAATAAAATGGGGACACCATGTGTGTGTCAAACAAACTTTGATATAGCTCCTTATACGTCATTGGGATTGGCGTAAATTGGAGCTTTTCAGAGTTTTGCCTTGTGCCCGACTCTTGTCTCACCGACCCTTGTTGCCCAGCAGTGATCACCTTTGGCTGGTTAACAGTAATTGCTTTTGAGTACCTTTTTTTGTACGTACTCGTATTGTTCACCTCGTCATCCCTTTTCCTAGGAGTAGACCTTTTAGTGGTTTCCCCTGCTTCAATCTTGCCACCCCTTATGGCATTTTCAATCATCTCTCCTGCCATCATTACATCTGCAAAGCTCTTAGTGATACTCCTTATCATGTGAGTGGTGAATGGAGCCTTCAAGGTATTGATAAAGAGCATTGTAGTTTCCGTTTCTAAGAGCGGTGGTTGAACTTGCATGGCAACCTCCCTCCATCTTTGCGCATACTGCCTGAAGCTTTCATTTGACTTCTTCTCCATGTTTTGCAAAGTGATTCTGTCAGGCGTCATGCCTGTGACATAGTTGTATTGCTTCATGAAGGCTTGAGCTAAATCTCTCCAGGAGCTAATGTTAGTGTGACTGAGTTGATTATGTCACCTAGACGCCGCCCCTACCAAACTGTCTTGGAAACAATGAATTAAGAGTTGATTATTGTTAACATAGCCGGTCATACGTCTGTAAAACATGGTAATGTGGGCTTCAGGGCAGCTAGTCCCGTTGTACTTCTCAAATTTCGACATCTTGAATTTATGAGGAAGCACCAAATCTGGAACCAAACTCAAGTCTTTTGCGTCAATACCATGGTGATGATCAGCATTTTCCAAAGCTTGAAACTTTTCTTCCAACCATCTACAACGATTCTCCAACTTCCTTAAAGATTCAATTCTTATTCCCTCTCTCTCTGCTATGTCCAAATTAGGGATAACATGATTAGCAGGGTTATCTCCTGGGTTAGATCCTGAGCTGACTTGGAAGTTCATAGGTGGTCTAGTATCAGCTTGCCCCTATTGAGGCCTAATTATGACAGGTGGCCTTTGGGGATACTCCTCCGGTTGTACATGCGGTGGGTGAAACCCCGAGGAAAATCCTCATTGTCATCAGCATTGACTATGGGACCTTTCCCTTGTCCATTGTCCCACTCAGCATCTGGGCCATTTGGGCCATCATGTTCCTTTGGGCCTCTAACATTTGGTCCCTCATTTCTTACTGGAGCTTTGCCATTTGCTCCTGCATCTGGTCTTGCATATCTTTTTGGAATTGTTCAAGTCTTTGATCCATTTTCCTTGTCTTTGCACGTGTACCGTAGTGGTGTTCAGCTTTCAGATTCTCTCTCTATTGTATTTTTAACTAATTAGACTCTCCCTATGGACTTAAATGCAAATGGTATGATGTAATGCAAATGCATGGAATGAATGCAAAAGAAAGAGAGGCGTTGATTCTGAATTCAATTCCATTAGAAAATTTTTCCTAGAAAGCAAATTTCTTTACATAAAACGGATCGCATATAAGGCATTGCCCTCATATTCCAAGCAAAAACAATAATCATTTTCTTCGCAAAAGTCAAATCTTGCAAACTTGTAATAAATGCCTCCACTAGCTCCTTTTTGCTTGATCTGGGACGCGACTCATTGCTCACTTATTTCCATAATGCTTGTTAACCTCTTCAAGAAAGTCGAGACGTGGTGATTCTCGAAATGTCTTTGTCAGCTTAAATCCTTGGATAATAAGGTCTTGTATTCATTCGTGGGCTATCAGTCTTCTCTTATTGTATTTACTTGGACCATATTCGGACGACCATATTATAATCCACTTTATCAAAAAAACCCGCTTTCTTATGACAAACTCTTCTATTTAGCAATCGAATTTGAATCAACACCTCTTTTCTATGATGTGAATGCAATGCAATCAAAACAAAAGAGAATACATTAGTACAGGAAAAATAAATAGCATAGAACACCTATCTAGGTGACCACTAGGGTTTGATATAGTTCTACCTAAGGTGGGCTCTTAGGTTTACTACATGTGGTTCAACTCTAAAGTTGAGGTACACGAACCAACAGATTCCTCGATCCTCACCCATTATAGGCTCATATGGGCCGAGTTTGGTTCAG
This sequence comes from Gossypium bickii, assembly GCA_025503065.1. NCBI lineage: Eukaryota > Viridiplantae > Streptophyta > Magnoliopsida > Malvales > Malvaceae > Gossypium > Gossypium bickii. The sequence continues at coordinate 2,558,485 of CP106720.1, read as the reverse complement.
GGGAATACATTTCCCTATGGCCATGCGGAAGTGAAAACTTCACGATGACATAGGTATAGATGTATTCCGAAAGCAATCCACTAGCCCATGCGGAGGTGAAAACCTCATGAAGGCATAGCTTCTCGCTCCCACTTAAGGGTGTGACCACAATGGTCATGCAGTGCAATGCATAAATATTTTATAAAAACAGAATCACATGCAAATAAAAAAGGATCATAATTTTTTAAAAATCAGATTTCTAAGTTCAGACATGAGGACATGAAACTATCAATTTTACGGCTTGACTCTCTTATTGTCCCCAGTGGAGTCGCCAAGCTGTCGAAACTATTTTAAAATCTGTTTAAAAAAACGGGAATCGACTTTTAAACAAAAACGGGTGTCTCCACCAATCCCTTTCTTCTTAGGTGTGATTGGATCACCTTGTAAAACGTTTTATTTTAAGACATTTGATTTTGGTCTACGAAAAACGAGAAAATGGGATCGGGAGTTGGTTACGTATGAGGAAGGGTTAGCACCCTCATAACGCCCAAATATTGGTACCTAATTGATAGAATCATGTCCAAATGTTTGAAATTTAAAAAAAAGTTTAAAATAAGATCCGTTATTGAAAAGAAACCAAGACTTACCTATTTCAAAGAAATAAAAATACCATACCCAATAAGTTAGGATACATCATCTCATAACTTTGAAGCTAGGTGCATCTCTATTTTAGAAAATTCCTACCTCGAGACACAAAACATCACACCCAATAAGTTAGGATACAACGTTTTGAAATCTCAAGAATAAGTTTTTTATTTGAAATTGATAAGCTTCAATTTTGAAAATGGAAGGATATATAATACTTTGAGTTTTACGAGAAAAATCACAACCCAATAAGTTAGGGCACGATCCTTCTCAAAGACTCCAAATATCACATATCACCTTTAGAAATATTTAAAAACAAAATCTTTAATGTAAAAGGTATTTTTATTAAAAATGGTATAAGTAAGACATTGTAACAGATATATATCAATTACAATTCTACAAATTATATTAACAATGAATAATAAAAGAATACTATAACATGAATAAATAAATAATAAGAAAAAATGTTAAAGCAATAATAAACGAATATAAAAATACAAATAAATATATAATAATTAATAAAAATCATAATAAATAATAAAACAATATAAATTAATTAATAATATATAAGGATTATAAAAATAAAACTAATTAGTAAATAATATATATATAAAATTTTAAATAAAACATATTTATACAGAATATACTAATCATAAAAATTATATGTTATAAATAATATAAATAAAATAGATTATATAATATAATAAACTTTATACAAAACAAAGTTTTAAAAATAATACATAATATAATAAAATGCTACAAATATATATAATAATAACTAATATATAAGTTAAAAATAATATGTAATAAAACAATTAGATCAAATAATAAATAATAATAGTTTAAAAAAAAGGATAATATGTAATAAAAATATACAAGTTTAATAAATTAATATATAGATAATAAGGATAATATAATATTTTAACATAATAAAATAATAAAAACAGTATTAGAATAAAAAAAAAGAAAAAAAGAAGGGTTAAATAAAAATTAAAATAGATATAAAGGACTAAATTAAAAAGCGCGTTAAAACCTCAGGGACTAATATGGAAATTATGCCTCTTTTTAAAAACGGCGTCATTCCGAGTTTTACCTTTAAAATGCTCGAGGATTCAATTGAAACAAAATACAAATTTAAGGGCTAATTTAAAATTAAAGAAAATGTCAGATTGGATAAAATTAAAACAAATAAAATTTCAAAGGGACTGAAATGGAAAATTTCCCATTTATAAATGCGCGGATCCTACCCGGGTTATCGGGTCAAAGCGCGAATCCTCATGCCCGAACGACGTCGTGTTGTACTTATCAGATTAAGTAAAAACATCGTCGTTTTAATAATAGTATATAAATTAGTTTTTAAAGGAAAAATTCATTTTTTCATTCATTGCTTAAAAAATCGAGAGCTCTCTCTCGTCTTCTGGCTTTAAGCGAGGACTCACGATGATGGGTGAGCGACGCGCTCTGCACGCAGCGCGCCGTCGCCAAAGTGCTTAGAATGTAAAAAAAGCTTTCCCCTCTCTCTCTCTCTCCCTCTCTTTTGATTATATTATTTTGTTATTGAAATATGCAGAAATAAAAAAGGATAAAAAATGTAAATTACCTCTGAAATGGCCTTTTATTTCTCTGCATTTGAATATATATTTTTTGTATATTCTATTTTTTTGTATGTATTGTGTTTGTTTTCTGCCTCTCCCTCTCCTTTTGTTGTTTACAGATCTTGGGTTTTTATAACCCGAAAGAAAAACAAAAATAAAGGAAATATATTTGTTGCCATATTTGCTGCTTTGCTTTTTTCCTTTTGTGCAGGTGGACGAAGATCTCGCAACGGAGATGAAGCGCGCTAACTGCGGCGCAAATTGGTGGCGCGACAATTGGGGTACTGCGGCAATTGGGGTGCTGCGGCGCCTAGGAAACCCTAGGGTTTGGGGTTTCCAACTTCTGGAAACAAGTTTGGGCCATTGGGCCGTGTTTGGCTTGGGTCTGATTAGGGTCTGTTGGTGTTTTCAGGTTTGGGCCAATGGGTCTAGTTTTGGGCCTTTGAAAATTGGTCTTGTAGAGTGGACTGTTAAAACTGGATATTATTATTTTTTTTATTAAGCTCGTGCAAAATGAGGTACTTACACCCCAGTCACAAAAACACGCTGATCCTGAGGTTATTGGATCGGGTAATCGGGTCCGTCCCAAAATGACGCCGTTTTAGGTGTTTGAGGTCAATTCCAAAACGACGTTGTTTTGGGAGCCTATATAAACCAAAAATTTCAAAAAAAGTTCATTTCCTTCGTGCCTTTTTTTTAAAGAAAAAAAATCCTCTCTCCTCTGCTTTCTCTCTGAAATAGCCCCCAAGTCCGGCCAAGGGAGTCATTAAGCTCCACCGGTGACGGTCACCGGCAACGGCTCCGCCGTCCACGGTGGCCAAAAAATGAAAAAAGTTTCTTCTTTTTGGCCTTTTGAATTCCAAAGCTCGGATCTGAGGGCTAAAAGCCTAAGAAGGTAAAAGAAAAAGCAAAAAGCTTTGATTTTTTTCGATTCGCCTTGTTTTATATATATGTTTATTTTTTTGCTTTCGGAAAAAAAATAAATAAACAAAAAATAAAATCACCTTCTTGATTCTATTTGATTTCTCTTTTTTATTTATCGATTTTTTTCATACATGTTTTTTTTCGTGGCTTTTATAACCACGTTACATATTATTTTTTTATTTTTTTCTACTACTTTAACTATTCCCGTCTTTTCTTCCTTTTTCTCTTTTTTGCAGGGGGTGGTTGATGACGGTAGTAGTTGGCGGTGGAGCGGTGGCGGCATGCTGACGTGCGGCGCCAGGGGCTAAGGGCTAGGGTTTCTTTTTTCTGAAAGATGTTTTAGGCTATTGGGCATGTAACTTTGGGTTAGGGTTTTTTTTTCTATTTGGGCCATATTTTAAATAGACTATTATTTATTTATTATTGGACTTTAATATTTTGTTTTATTTATTATTATTATTTTATTTAGTGGGCTAGACGAATTGGGCTTTCACAACTGCCCCTCTTTGCTCGTTGTCATGTAACGAGAATGGAGTAAAGACTTTTAAGAATGACCAATTTCGTCTGGCCTTATTGAATCTCGATCTCTTTGGTGCTCCTCTTTTTCAAGTAGTTTCATTTTAACCTACTATAACTTCAGAGGTATAGGACTTGTTGCTTCAATCTACTCCACTGAAACTTTAGTGAGATTGGACTCGTAGCTTTAATCTGCTCTGCTGCAACTTCAGGGAGATGAGACTCGTATCTTCAATCTACTTCACTGTAACTTCAAGGAGATAAGATTTGTAGCTTGTAGTTTTAGTCTGGTCTATTACAACTTCAGGGAGATAATACTTGCTATTGTAGATTTAATCTGACCTACTGGAACTTCAGAGGTATAAAACTTATCGTTTCAATCTGTTCCACTGCAACTTCAAGGGAAATAAGATTTGTAATTTGTAGCTTTAATCTGTTCCATTGCAACTTTCAGGGAAATAAGATTTGTAGTTTTAATCTACTTCACTGCAACTTCAGGGAGATAATATTTGTGGCTTTAATCTGCTCTACTGCAACTTCAGGGAGACAAGATTTGTATCTCCAATCTATTCTACTGCAACTTCAGGGAGATAAGATTTATAACTTCAATCTGCTCCATTACAACTTCAGGAAGATAAGATTTGTGGCTTTAATCTGCTCCACTGCAACTTCAGGGAGATAAGATTCACCACGATGACTTCAATCCGTCCCACTATAACTTCAGGGGTATATGATTTGTGGTTTCACTGATCTATTACAACGTTCTTTGGGGAACATGACCTGTAGAATCCATTTCATGAGCCTATATTTATGCCAAGCGATTAGGATGTTATGATTAGAATGAATCAAATGCTCCTAACTAGATGTATTTGAATGATATTTGCGTGCATACAAAATGTCATTTTTTGTGAATGATTCCCTTTTTAATGCTTAAGTTGACATTGCTCGTTGTTTGCCAAGGTTCCATCACTGATGTATTGTCATGCCTTCTTGTTCAGATCTGGTATCTTTGATGGGAAATTCGAAGAAATAATCGCAATTCAAACTATTTGTTCCCAAATATTTCCAACCCTTAGATTTGGTTAGTTCTGACTATTGGTCTTGTTTTAGGTCCTTGTATTACTTAGAAAACCTTTTAGAGCAATATGCAAAAATCCTTTTACTTGAATATTATTTGTCTATTTATCATTATTTCAATGAAAAATGCTTGAAAATGGTCGTAACAATTGACAAGATTGAAATTTATTGGAAGCAGAGCTTGAGATGAATAGATTAATCAAAATAGAAAACATTGCTAAAATACAAAATGAGTAAGATGAAACTAGGTGCCCCAGATATCGTAACATGAGTTTCTCCGCACTAACTTCTCGAAGACCATTTTAAGCCTGATATGTGTTTAGGAGATCTAGAGTACTTTGTTGATGTCCCAAGATGTAACGTTCTTCCTTCTGAGAAAACCTGACCATCACATGTTCAATCTTCAATCCAAATTTGAGCTGCCCTTTTTCGGGTTTTCAACTCAAAACCCCTTCGGTCTCAAGGCGCCCTTTGCGAGTTTTCACCTTGGCCTCTTCCTCCCTTTTTTGAGGTGAAGTACTTCTTGACTGAATTTTAATTCACAGGATTAGGTAAGTTTTTACCATCCATTTCGGTCAAAATTAGTGCTCCTCCAGAAAAGGCCTTCTTTATCACAGAAGGTCCTTCCTAGTTTGACATCTACTTTCCTCTGAAGTCCTTTTGTATGGGAAGGATATTTTTCAATACCAAGTCCCCCTCATGGAATTCTCTAGGGTGAACCTTTTTGTCATAAGCTTGCATCATTTATTTTTGGTACATCTGACCATTACGGATAGTTTTCAACCTCTTCTCTTCAATTAAGTCCAGCTGATCATATCGGGATTGGATCTATTCTGCTTCATCCAACTTCAACTCTAACAAAACTCAGAGAGAAGGAATCTCGACTTCAATGGGCAAAATCGCCTCCATTCTATAAACCAATGAAAAAGGCATTGCCCTGGTGGAGGTCTTGACAGACGTTCGATAAGCATAGAGGGCAAATGGTAACTTCTCGTGCCAATCTTTATAAGTCTCAGTCATTTTCCCTACTATCTTCTTAGTGTTCTTATTGGTTGCCTCCACCGCACCATTCATTTTTAGGCGATATGGTGACGAGTTATGGTGTTTGATCTTGAATTGAATACAGACCTCCGCTATCATGCTGTTGTTCAAATTCAATGCATTGTCAGATATAATTCTTTCTGGCATCTTATACAGATATATGATTTCTTTCTTCAAGAATTTGCTGACTGCTGACTTCGTGACATTGGCGTAAGAAGTGGCCTCTACCCACTTGGTGAATTAATCAATGACTACAAAGATGAATCGATGCCTATTGGAAGCTTTTGGCGAGATCGACCCAATGACATCTATGCTCCACATAGAGAAAGGCCATGAAGAAGTCATAACATGAAGAGGTGAAGGAGGCACATGAATATTTTCTCCATAAATGTGGCACTTATGGCATCTCTTGGCATAACTGATGCAATCCCTTTCCATGGTGGACCAATAATAACCGAATCTCATGATTTGCCTGGCCATTGTAAAACCATTAGCATGCGTTCCGCAAACGCCCTTATAGAATTCTTCCAAAGTCTTCTTGGCCTTAATGGTGTCCACACATCTTAGTAGCACTTGATCATTTCTTATTTTATTCAAGATCTCCCCATCTAAGACGTAGTCATTGGCCAATTTCCTTAGTGTCCTTTTATCATTCTCAGTCGCCTGATCAGGGTATTCACGATTCTTTACATATCGCAGTATATCGTGGTACCAATGGTGATCATCCTTTTCCTCTTCCTCGATATTGTAACAATGAGCTGGAGCCTCATAAATACTCATCTGGATAGGTTTTACATCCTATTGTTTGTTCATTTTGACCATGGAAGCTAAGGTAGCTAGGGCATCATCCATCTGATTTTCATTTTGGGGAAGGTAGCAAAAGGTGATTTCGTTAAACTCTTTAATTAACTCTAGGACCAGCCTTCTATACTCGATCAACTTAGGATCTCTTGTCTCCCATTCACCTTTGAGTTGATAGATCACTAGTGCAGAATCCACATATACCTCTCGTACTTTGATCTTGCGTTCTATAACTGCATGAATACCCATGATGCATGCTTCGTATTCTACCATTTGTTTGTGCAATCAAAATCCAATTTACTAGTAAAGGGATAATGATATCTGTTTGGGGATACCAGGACTGCTCCGATTCCGTTACCCGCAGTGTTTGAAGCTCCATCAAAATTTAGTTTCCAAGGATTTCCTTCTTAAGGATCTTCTTCAGTGGTTACAACATACATTAGATCTTCGTTTGGAAAATCTAAATTCAAAGGCTTGTAATCTTCTAGAGCTCTACTAGCTAGAACATATGCTATTGCACTCCCTTTTACTACTTTCTGGTTTACGTAAATTATATCAAACTCAAAAAGTAAAATTTTCCATTGGGTCATCCTTCCATTTAGAGCAGTCGACTCCATCATGTACTTTAGAGGGTCCATTTTTTAGATGAGCCAAGTTGTGTGGTACAACATATACTGTCTCAACCGTCGGGTTGTCCAGATTAAGGCACAACACAACTTCTCAATTGGCAAATATCTTGTCTCATTTTTAGTGAATTTCTTACTGAGGTAGTATATCGCTCTTTCCTTTCTTCCTGACTCATCGTGTTGGCCAAGAGCGGTTTATCTGGGCTACGTAGCATCAGCACTGGGGCATTGGACAGGTAATGTTTAACCTTGTCAAAAGTTTTCTGACACTCCTCATCCCATACACCTGAATTGTGTATTTAAAGGAGACAGAATATGGGGTCGCATTTCTCTGTCAATTGTGAAATGAACTGGGGGATGTAATTTAGTCTTCCTAGTAAGCCTCAAACTTCTTTTTGAGTGCGCAGTAGAGGCAACTCCTGTATATCTTTGACTTTATTAGGGTCGATCTCGATTCCTTTTTCGCTGACTACGAATCCTAGCAATTTTTTTTGATCTAGCCCCGAAGGTACATTTAGCTGGATTGAGCTTTAGCTGGAATTTTTTCAATCTCAAGAACAATTTCCTCAGGACTTGTATGTGCTCTTTTTCTGTTTGGGATTTTGCGATCATATAATTGACATAAACCTCAATTTCTTTGTGCATCATATCATGAAACAGGGTTACCATGGCTCTTTGATACGTCGCTCCCACATTTTTTAGTCTGAATGGCATCACTTTATAGCAAAATGTTCCCTACATGGTTACGAATGTGGTCTTTTCCATGTATTCAGGATAAATCTTTATCTTGTTGTAACAGGAGAAGCCATCCATAAAGGAGAATAGTGAATAACTTGCCGTGTTGTCCACTAAGGTGTCGATGTGAGGCAATGGGAAATTGTCTTTCGGGCTAGCCTTGTTTAAATCCCTGTAGTCTACACACATTCGCTCTTTCCCATCTTCCTTAGGGATGAGGACTATATTGGCTACCCACTTCGAGTATTTAACCACTTGAAGGAAACCAACGTCAAATTACTTCTTAACCTCTTCTTTTATTTTTTAACAAGACGTCGGGCCTCATCCTTCGAAGTTTCTATTGAACCAGCTTGCATTCTTTTTTATGGTAAGCCGGTGTACCATGATATCAATACTTAGACCAGACATATCTTAATACGACCATGCAAAAGCATCTTTGAATTCTTGGAGTAACTTAATGAGGTCTCGCTTTGTCTCTGTAGTGATGCAAGCTCCGATCTTCACCTCTTTCGTTTCTTGTCCGCCTCCTACGTTCACAATTTCTACTGACTCTTTGTGAGGTAGAATCAGTTTCTCCTCTTGTTCTAGCATCTTTAACAAGTCAAGAGATAGGTTACAATCTCGGTCATCTTCAAAGTCCTGGGGTTCCTCTAGATGCATATCTTGCTCAAAAGGATATTCCGAGTCAGTAGCAGTGTCACTCATATCATTGATATCTGGAGACCTGTTATAGGAATGAAGGAAGGTCTAAAGAACAAATGAATCTAAGAATAATTATCTGTGTGGTATGAGTATAAATGAAATGGAAAAAATAAAAGAATATTTTCCAAAATGAGACAAAAAGATGCATTTTATTGAAATAAAAATAATGGACATATGCCTTTTTCACAAAAGGATTCTTATTGCTCCTAGGATTAGAGTAATAAGTGTGTTTTAAACATTACTTTGAATTAGTTCTAAAAATTACAGGGTTCTTTTCTGCAGTCCAATTGTTCAGAACACTTCCAAGGATATAAGAATAAATGTCTGACAAATTTTCTCCAATTCCTTCTTCGGATATAGCGTTGATGCTCAGATTTCCCAACATTTCTTCTGTAGTTTCTTTTCTTGACGTCTTTCATTCAGGATAAATGAGTTCTCTTGGCATGAACGTTTTAGATATATGGGGAAAGGTCATTGGTTCCCATTTGACCTCTCCACCACTCAGTCGCGCTCTTCTTCTTTCTTGTTTCTTCTCCAGCTCCCTCTTCTTTTGCCTCGCATCTGGGTTGTATCCTAAGCTTTAGCGATCTCGTTTGTCTCTCAGTATTAGTGTCTTGACCCTTCCTTGTAGGTATTTTCTGAGTCTTTTTCCAGGTAAGGCTCATTTTCCAACCATAAACTGTAGGTCCATCTTCGTGGTTTTGGATATTTTGGGTACTGGGATCTTGTTTCCTTCAACAATTAAAGTTGCATTAACAAATTTCAGTGATCGAAAGGAACATTCTGTTGCCTCTTCATCCACTCCTATATAGGGTGCGCCACTAGTTACGGATGCGATGATATCCTTTTTAGCGTTTATTGTCACCAGTTGACCCTCTATTACCAACTTCAGTTTCTGGTGTAGTGATGACGGCACTGCCCCAGCCGAGTGAATCCAAGGTCTACCCAACAAGCAATTATAAAAGGGCTTGATATCTATCACCAAAATGTCTACCTCATATATGTTTGGACTAATTAGGAGAGGTATTTCAATCCTTCCCATTACCCTCCTTTCTGTACCATTGAATGCTCTCACTATATCTTAACACGTCTTCATGTGAGAGCTATCCACTGGTAGTCTGTTCAGTGTAGATAGAGGCAAGACGTTCAGCGCAGATCCATTGTCGATTAACACCCTGTCAATGTATATCCTTTGCAGCGAGTAGTGATATGTAGGGCCCTCGTGGATCCCATGTCCCCTGGAGGTATTTCATCGTCATTGAAAAAGATAAAATTATCGTCACTTATATTGTTAACCAGGAGGTCTAGCTTATTCACAGATGTAACAACTCGTTTTTAGTCAAACCAGAATAGTGGTTTCGAGACTACAAATCCGAAGTTGAAATATTTATTTTATTATTATTTTAATGTCTACAACATTATTTTATTTTAAATGTTAATTTGATAAAAAAGACTAAATCCCGTAAAGTGTAAAAGTAGAGTTCTATTAGCTAAAGGCATCTAATAGCTATGGAATCTTAAAGTTGAGGTCCTTATATTATAATTAAACCATTTGAAACATGAGTGGTCATATATGGACATATTATTAAGTGTATTAATGGTTTATTATTAAGGTTGATTTGGTAATTGATAATTAAATGATAATTAAATAGAACAAAAGGTAATTTTTATTCATTAATCATCTTCCTAACCGAAACTAGGGCAAAGAAAACACCATTTTTATCTTCTTCATTTGGTCAAGCTTTAATAGCTCATTAAGGTATTACTTTTGTCCTATTTTTATTGATTTCTATGTTTTTGAGATCGTTGCAACTAGGTCTAGCTAGCCTAGGGATTATTTTGCTAAACTGTTAAAGATTTTAGATGTTTCGATTGAAGAATACATGAGTATTTTGATGTTTAATGATAGATTATGAACATTTGATGATAATTATACAAGTTTTGTTAAGTGATTTTTAGTGAAAATGCAAATTAGGGATTAATTTATGAAAAGTGTAAGTCATAGTTGAAATGTGAAATAAATGAAAAATATGGGCTGCTTTGGTAATAAGAGAAATTTCGTTAGCATGGGTAGGGACCGAATTGCATGAATTTGTGATTTTATGAAATAAGTACTAAAATTTTTAAAATGTGAAACATTAGGGGCAAATGTGTAAAAGTGCCTCAATGTGAATTTTGGACTAAATTGAATAGAGAGATAATTAAATAAGTTAATTTTGATTACATATAAATCAAGAAAAGCGAAACTCGGATCTAGATCGAGAAAAAACAATGTTCTCGACTAATCGACTCGTGTCGTCGTTTTTACGTCCGAGGTAAGTTCGTAAGTAATAAACATTGTTATAATTATGTTTTAAGGCTTTGATATTGCATAAACTGTGAATACAGGACTAAGAACATGTTCAACAATGATTTGACGATGATACGGCAAGTGTGAAATCCCGATTGAAGCTTAGGAAGAGATTAGGATGCAAATGACATGTTATTAGGGCTTATTGTGATTATGTGGTCCAGGTGCTGGTCCTGTACGTCCTACTAGTGGCTGAGTATACCGGCATGTGTTGCGGTTACTTGAAAGCTTGTGTGAGTAGCACCGTGTAGCTACGTCTTGACCTACAACTTGTGTGAGAAGGCCTGTTGATAGCTCGAGAGTGAGCATATATGTGATATGAGATTAAGATAGCATTGGCTATATATGTGGCACTTCAGTGCAAGTTTTTCGAGTATCCGATAGTATTTTGAATGGTTCAATGGGTAAATGAAAGACGTGGTTGAATATGAGATTGATACGATATGGTTCTGGTATGTACATGAACTATATAAGTTTGAATCAAATAAGTTGTGAAGTTTATACACAAGTTTATGATTGAAAATGTGAAAGGTTTGTTAGTTAAATGAATTACATGTTGATATGTTCAAATTTGATAGTTTGTAAAGTTATGTTAAGATTGAGTTTATTTCATACAAGCTCACTAAGCTATAAAGCTTACTTTGTTTATTTTTCTATGTTTTATAGTGAATTTAAAGCTAGCTTGGATTCGAGGATCGTCAGAGATTTCGTCACACTATCTAACTATCAATTTGGTATTTTTAAGCTTATGTTTTGAGTATATGGCATGTATAGGGACTTTGGTCATTTTGGCATATGTTTTGTCAAGGGATTTAGACATTTTAATTGGTTTGTAAATGTTTTAAGTTTGGTTTTGTTTTGCCATTTGAGTTGGCTTAATTTTGGTTGGGAAGGTTATGTGTATAAAGGTGTGCATATGGTTTATATTATGTAGTTAAGTTTGGCCTTGGAATGCTGATCGCTGTGAAATCAGAGTTTTAAATATTTATAAAAGAATGATCAACCCTGGAGACTAACTCTGACAACGATATTAAGGCAAGTGTACCTATCGAACAGTAGTATAGCTTAGGCAAGACCGGATATCGAACCCAAAGGAACTAAAAGTATTAATACTCACTTTCTTTTTATTATTTAACCTAACTAAGATAAAGGTTGTTTTTTAAACTAAATTGACGACAACTAAACTAAGGAAACAGAGACAAATAGATGAATTTGGGGATAACTTGAAAAAGACTCAGTTGATTTTTATGATACCTTCAGGAAGAATTCACCTAGACTTCTCTTATTATCTAATCCTTAAATTATATAATTCCTTTTACTTAGCTTGATCTGAGACTCCCTAACCTATGTTAAACCCTCTCTTGAAGTGAATAACGTCTAATCCTAGGTTAATTAGTGGAACTCTCGTTCGCTTATAATAACCCCCTAGGAAAGCAGTAAATCGATCAATGGATTCCCATATTAGGTTTCACCCAAATCAGGCAAAATCTCGTAACCCTATCTCTAGGCGCCCGATCAACTCCGCTTAATTATGTTAGATCTACTCTTAGGAAGGGTCTAATCCTCCTCTACCTTAGCACATTGGATTTGGACTAAGAAACATAATTAAGAACGAACTAAGTAATTTATCATATAACTTAAAAATCAAATAATAAAATCTATCTAGGTTTCATCCCCCTTTAGGTATCTGAGGGGTTTAGTTCATAATGTAAAAAGGAAACATCACAAGAGAAAAGATAAAACAAAACATAAGAAAAATCCTAAAACTCCCTGATGGGATTGAAGGAGAATTCCGCCGTCTTGAGTATAATTCCGGCTTCTTGGGATGAATCAACTGGCTATCCTCGCGTTACTCCCTAACTCTGACCTTCTCAGCTTGGATCCTTGGCCTAGCTTTTCACTCCCTTCAAAGGTGGTACTTGGGGTATATTTATAGGCTCTTGGAATGTGATTCTTTCTCCTGAAGTATCTTTTTTCAACTGAAATTGCTCTTTCCAGCGACAGCGACACAGCCATGTCACACGCCCGTGCAAATCGAGACTTGACCGTGTTCTGATTTTTGCTTTGGCATGACCGTGTGTGGTGGTGATGAGGCCGTGCTCTAGGTGTTTGTCGAGACACGGCCGTGTGGTCCTTGGCCCAGGCCGTGTCAATTTCGTGGAAAGGCCCATTTACTTCATTTTAGGCCCATTTTGTTTTCTTTTCATCCTCGGGTGCTTTCCTGGGTATAAGACATGAAAAGAAAGGATTAAGAGCACCTTTTTATATAAAATGAGGCTTAAATCTTTAAAAAGCATATTAAATGTGGGATTAAAATATGTTACTTTTACGGTTTATCAAATAAACCCACACTTAAGCTTTTGCTTGTCCTCAAGCAAAATTCTCAATTTACAATTAAAACGAACTTTCCATGATTCATAATTCCTATCAACAATGTCTTATCCTAATTCATAGATAATTTATACATGGATAATTCAACTCAAAGATTCCTAAAAATTCAAACAAGATAATTCATAAATTTGTAGCACGAAAAACATATGTGTTTCCCTTCATCTAAATAATTACCTTTAATTCAAAATCGACAAGGATTGATATCCTCACAAAAGATTCACTCAAATCACCCAAAAAGTGTTTAAGGGTCAAAATTAAGCACTCATAAGTCGAACATGAAAAGTTAATCCCATAGGCTTGCCTGAAAATCAAATCTCCACCACTGTAAAATGATATGATAAACAGATCAAAAGGTCTTTGTTAGGGTTGTAACGAGGCTAGGGTTAAAGGTGTGGATAAAGGCTAAAATTAGAAGGTTAGAATCGAGATTGAATTAATAAGTTACCTACCTAAAAATTTCTAAGATAATAATTACATCAACTGAAAACAATAAAAAATCCTACTAATACGAGCTTTTCTTTTTGGGAAATAGTCTTTGATTGTGTAAGCTCACTTTCCATATTACTAATATTGAAAAATTTGAATTTTTTTATTTTTTATTTTTTAAGAACAAACTAAATACAAGATAAATTTAACTACCAGAATAATAAACTCAAATAACTGGCTCAAATCAAATCTCGATTAAGGGGTAGTCAAAATAAAGGGTGATAACAAATATAAAGGGTTTTGGGTTAATATTAGCGGGCAAGTTAATAAAAAGGTTGTTAGGCTCTACGGGGTTAACTAAAGGTTAATTATAAGGGTAGGCTATTTAGTAGAGTAAGTGGGTTAAAACCTAAGTGCCTTTATCATCTCGGTATATCAAATCATAACTATGGTCTTGACATGTATAATCGAGGCAAGTTCTAGAATAACAATTCATAGTCGACACACTCATAATCAAGAAGTGAGCATGAAAAAGAATGTATGCTCTGTAAGACTCAAATTCTCACAAAAATTATGGGTGTTTTTGACATCAACCTTGTAAATCTCAAATTTCAGGATAATATTCAAATTCCGGTTGACAACCTAAAATTTTAATTTTTAGAAAATTAGACTTATCATGCTTGATTCCCTAGTATTCTTCAAATTTAATCATCAATGCACAATTAACTATGACTGATTCCAAAACATATCAATAAAAATCACAAATCATTAGAAATTTCATCTTAATTAGTAATATGAGAAAATTACTCTAAAACAAGATTAAATTCAGGGATTTGAGAACAATGCAGGTAGTTAGGCATTTTTATCCTCAGGGTTTGAGAATAATGAAAAATTAGACATTTTCTCAGAATAACTATTCACCCCCACACTTAAGATGTACATTGCCCTCAATGTACAGAGATAGATAATGACATTTTAAAGGTAAATCAAAAGAGAAGGGGGAAGAATTACTCCCTGATTTGTGGATGTTTTCCCGAATGAGTGTCTTTGGTGGCGGTGATGGTCAGTCGGGATAACGTTCTTGCGCTAGATGAAGAATTTGGGTAGCGCTTTGAGAAGTAGCCAGACTTTATTAAGAGCTAATAAAAATAAACTAAATATATAAATAAAGACAAGAAAGATAAAGAGAAAGAGACTAAGAAGGAAAACAGACTAAGGCTAGGAGATTAAAGGGCTTGAGAATCCTTATTGGTAGGTGGTTCGCGAGGTGGGTGTGACTTCTAAGGCGACGGAGGTGCTGGCGGTGGCGGAAGTGGCGTGATTCCCAAGCAGCCTTTAGAACTTGACACTAAGAAACTAAAATAAAATAAAATAAATTAAGTATAAGATAGTCAAAAAAAAGGAAAATAAAGGAAAAGATAAATGTGAAACGAAAGGTAAATGGTCTCATAGGTCCTTGGCTTGGTCTTGAGACGAAGTTGTCGGCATGAACTCATGTTCTTTGTTAAGTGGGCTATGCCTAACTTTCTCCGTTTCTTTAGCATGATGTTGCTCAAGGATCTAGAGCCTTAATAAGTGGAGAATCTGAGATGAAGAAGAGTGAAAAATAAAGAAAATAGGGATGAAATTAGATGGGGAAAAGAGAAAGGGGTGAGGAGTTTAAATAGATTCTCAAATGTTCTGCTCTTCCACGACCGTGGTCCAAGGGTGTGTCGACTTACACGGCCTCCTCACACGGCTGTGTTATAGAGGGTGTTGTCACCCTATGCCCGTGATTGATCCTTCAACGCCCGTGCTCTTGATGTTTTTTTCTTTTTTTGTTGGCACGGTCGTCTGTACTAGCGTGTCTTACCCATGCTCGATAAGTCAGTAGCCTCAGTAATTTCACACGATTAGTGGCGTGGGCTTGTTCTGTCCGTGGTATGGAAGTCGATAGCCTCACACGGTTGGTGCCACGGCCGTGCCATGTCTGTTGGTGCCCGTGTTAAGAGTGGTTGGATCTGTGATGTTGGGGTAGTGGTTGGGTCGATCGCATGACCTGCGCTTACTGTCGAGTGGCGGTTTTTGTGGTCCACACGCCACGCATACGTACCGTGTGATTTGGGATTCTGCACTTTTGGGTTAGTTGAAAAAGGAAAAGAAAAAGAGAAAAGAAAATAAAATTGCAAAAAAGAAGTAGTGTTAGTACTCTGGTTGCCTCCCTCATGTCTATATTTTCAGTTTTATGAAAAAATTAAAGTCAAGAAAGGTTTACCATAAAAATGCAAAATGTTGGATTGCTTACATCGACTATTCCTTGGGGGAAGATATCGTGTACCTCAAGAAGGAGTTCTCTCTTTTCCTTTGGGTTTGTTGTGGTGATGTGAGGCTCGACTTTATCTAACAGGCCCTGGTCTCTTATTTTATAGTGATTTGATGTCCCCACAAGTTCTTGTGGTGGTTCCTTTGGTTCTACATTGTGTGGAGTCGGCTCTTCATTGACTTGTGTTTCCTATTCTTCCTTGTGTAACCCTAGTTTTTCCTTGAAGTGTGTTTTCCACTCATCTAGTTCATCGATTTGTGTCCTTTGTTCTTCGTAAGTTATTTCTCTGTTGGCATTAAACTGAGGATCTGGTTCAACTGTTCTCTTTTTTGGAGGTTCCTGAAAAGAATGTGAAGTTAAATAATTATCGAAAGAATTTTCTTGCTCACCTTGATTCCTTGAGGACCTAGCTGAATCGAGGGCTTGAAGACTAATTGAGTCGTCACCTACACAAAGTATGAGCTCACCTGTGGCAACGTCAATTTTAGTCTTGGCAGTTGCTAGAAAAGGTCTTCCTAAAATTAAGGGGATTGAATTATCCCCATCCATGTCTAAAACAACAAAATCTACTGGGAAAACAAATTTATCAATTTTTATGAGAACATCTTCAATAATGCCCCTAGGGATTCTAACAGTTTTATCCGCTAATTGAATACTCATCTTAGTTTGTTTTGGTTTCCCTAGACCTAGTTGCTTAAACAATGTATAAGGCATAACATTTATGCTTGCCCCTAAATCAGCTAATGTATTATTAATATTTAAACTACCAATTAAACATGGAATTGTAAAACTCCCTGGATCTTTTTGCTTCTGTGGTAGTCTATTTTGTAACATTGCTGAGCATGTTGCGTTAAGTTCCACGTGGTGCTCTTCATCTATTTGCGTTTGTTGGTCAATAGCTGTCTTAAAAATTTCCTCGAGTCTGGCATCTGAAAAAGAGCTTCAAGAAGAGGTAAGTTAATATGTAATTTCTTTAAAAGGTTAAGAAACTTACCGAACTGCTCATTCGAATCATCTTTTTGTAATGCTGCGGGATAAGGTATGCGAGGTTTGTACTCCTTGACTACTGGTTTTGGCTTTTCTTGTACTACATCTGTTGTACCTTCGTCTACCTTACTTTCTAGAGTTGGGTTGGATGTATCTATCTCCTTGCTATCCTGAAGTGTGATAGCTTGAATTTTCTCATTAGGATTAATTTCGGTGTTACTAGGTAGGCGTCCTTGCGGTCGTTCTGACATTGACTTTACAAGTTGTTCAACGGCTTTGCTTACTTCCTTGACTGACTTAGCAAGTTCTTCCATTTGGTTTTCATTGCTTTTGATTGTTCTGTCAGCTTCTTGGATAAGTTCCTCGATGGTTGGCTTCTTGTCTTGTGGATAAGGCTGATTTCAGAAGTTTTGGGAGGGTTGTTGCCTTTGATTTCCTGGATTGCCTTTTCCTCCCCACGAAAAATTTGGGTGATTCCTTCAACCTGGATTGTAAGTGTTACTATAAGGATTACTATTAGATCAGAAATTATTACCAATATAGTTTATCTGTTCATCTTCTGCTCCTGGTTGGTAGGGTGGGTACTCAGGATTCGCCACAGTTCCACTAGCGTCGCATGACCGCATGTTGTGGATGTATCTCGTGAAGAACACAAACTATCAAGCTTTTTATTCATCATCTCTAGTTGCGTTGATAGCATGGTCATGGTGCCGACGTTGAAAACTCCTGCCGATTTTTTTGGTTTGGTCCTCGAAGCTTGCCATTGATAGTTGTTTAATGACATCTCTTCGATGAACTCGTAGGCTGCTTTAGGAGTTTTGTTGTTCAAAGATTTCACGGTGGTGGGTGAATCTATCAGTTGCCTTGTTGAGGGGTTTACTCCGTTGTAGAAGGTTTGGACTTGTAGCCACAGGGGTAAACCATGGTGTGGGCACCTCCTCAAGAGATCTTTGAACCTTTCCAATGCGTCGTATAATGTCTCTAAATCTATCTGCACAAAGGAAGGGATATCATTACGTAATTTGGCCGTTTTGGCCGGTGGAAAATATTTCATCAGAAACTTTTCGGTGATTTGATCCCATGTAGTGATTAACCCTCATTGTAACGAGTTTAACCACTGTTTGGCTTTATTCCTCAACGAAAAAGGGAATAACCGAAGACGAATGGCATCATCAGAAACACCATTTATTTTGAAGGTATCACAGAACTCCAAAAAATTAGCTATATGCATGTTTGGATCTTCGTCCTGCAAACCATCAAATTGAACAAACTGTTGAATCATTTGTATTGTGTTAGGCTTTAATTCAAAATTGTTAGCAGTTATAGCAGGCCTAACAATACTAGATTTTGTTCCTGTTAAATGCGGTTTCGCATAATCAAACATTGTACGTGGAGCATTTTGATCTCCCACAATGCGTAGTGGTGGGTTGTTTTTGTCCATCCCTTCAGTAGGATTGGATCTGTTTTCCTCCTCTCTTTCTGTGTAATCTAGGGCTCGGTTTCCCTGCGATTCTTACGAGCGGTTGCTTCGATATTGCTATCGTATACCAAAGGTCCTCTCGGGTTCCTTCTAGTCATAAACTAGAGGTACCTAGAAAAGAAAAAGGAATAAAAAATAAAAATAAAAATTAGGAAAATTAAAATTTAACCTAAGAAAATAAAAGAAATAAATTGTGAATAAAATAATGGCTAAAGTAATAAAAATAGAGCTTTCTTAATATTTTAGTTCCCGGCAACGGCGCCAAAAACTTGATCGCTGTGAAATCAGAGTTTTAAATATTTATAAAAGAATGATCAAACCTGGAGACTAACTCTGACAACGATATTAAGGCAAGTGTACCTATCGAACAGTAGTATAGCTTAGGCAAGATCGGATATGGAACCCAAAGGAACTAAAAGTATTAATACTCACTTTTTTTTTATTATTTAACCTAACTAAGATAAATGTTGTTTTTTAAACTAAATTGACGACAACTAAAGTAAGGAAACAGAGACAAAAAGATGAATTTGGGGATGACTTGAAAAAGACTCAGTTGATTTTTATGATACCTTCCGGAAGAATTCACCTAGACTTCTCTTATTATCTAATCCTTAAATTATATGATTTCTTTTACTTAGCTTGATCCGTGAGACTCCCTAACCTATGTTAAACCCTCCCTCAAAGCGAATAATGTCTAATCTTAGGTTAATTAGTGGAACTCTCGTTCGCTTATAATAACCTCCTAAGAAAGAAGTAAATCAATCAATGGATTCCCATATTAGGTTTTACCCTAATCAGGCAAAATCTCGTAACCCTATCTCTAGGCGCCCGATCAACTCCGCTTAATTATGTTAGATCAACTCTTAGGCAGGGTCTATTCCTCCTCTACCTAAGCATGTTGGATTTGGATTAAGAAACATAATTAAGAACAAACTAAGTAATTTATCATATAACTTAAAAATCAAATAATAAAATCTGTCTAGGTTTCATCCCCCTTCAGGTATCTGAGGGGTTTAGTTCATAATGTAAAAAGGAAACATCACAAGAGAAAAGATAAAACAAAACATAAGAAAAATCCTAAAACTCACTGATGGGATTGAAGGAGAATTCCGCCGTCTTGAGTTTAATTCCGGCTTCTTGGGATGAATCAACTGGTTATCCTCGCGTTACTCCCTAACTCTGACCTTCTCGGATTGGCTCTTTGGCCTAGCTTTTTGCTCCCTTCAAAGGTGGTAATTGGGATATATTTATAGGCTCTTGGAATGTGATTCTTTCTCTCGAAGTATCCTTTTTCGACTGAAATTGCTCTTTCCAGCGACAGCGGCACGACCATGTCACACGCCCGTGCAAATCGAGACCTGACCGTGTTCAGATTTCTGCTTTGGCACGACCGTGTGTGGTGGTGATGAGGCCGTGCTCCAGGTATTCATCGAGACACGACCGTGTGGTCCTTGGCCCAGGCAGTGTTGATTTCGTGGAAAGGCCCATTTACCTCGTTTTAGGCTCGTTTTGTGTTCTTTTCATCCTCGGGTGCTTTCCTTGGTATAAGACATGAAAAGAAAGGATTAAAAGTACCTTTTTATATAAAACGAGGCTTAAATATTTAAAAAGCATATTAAATGTGGGATTAAAATATGTTACTTTTACGGTTTATCAAATGCTTATGATAATAAATGTTGTGATTGTTAAATAGTAGAAACTAGAGAAGTTATATGCTTGTAAATTAAGCATGTTGATGTATGATTGAATGTGCATAATTGTTTAATTGTGTATGTGTGAATTTTGTATAAATAGTATGGCCTACTTTTGTGACTTGTGTGTATGGAAGATAGTGATATAGAATATGCTTGATTGAGGCTTGAATTGGTTAGTTTAAATGTTTATTTTTATGCCATGAGTTGTGCAATTTGGTTTGATATAGGTTTGTGTAGGCTGGGTGGCAAAATGGCTTGGTAAATAGCCTATTTTTGTCCACACGGGCAGAGATACGAGCTTGTATCTCAGCCGTGTGTGACACACGATTATGTACACGACCGTGTGTCCGCTGGTGTTGAAATAAAAACAAAGTCAGTATGCTCCACATGGCCTCACACACGGGCGTGTGACCTGGCCGTGTGGTATAAGTCAGTATACCCTACACGTTTGACAATACCTAGCACATGGCTTGGCACACAGGCTAGCTACACGGGCGTGTGTGTTGGCCGTGTGACCCAAGTCAGAGAGTTACACGGGGTCAGACACGGGCTGTGTCACGACCATGACCTCCCATTTTGAATGTCCACACGGCCTACGACATGGGCGTGTCTCACACGGTCGGGCCACATGGGCGCGTGTCCCCTATTTTTGTGAAAATTTTCTAAATGTTCAAAAAGTTTCCAATGTTGTCAGTTTAGTCCCGAACCACTCCTAATGCATGTTTAGGGCCTCGTAGGCTCGTATTGGCGATAAAATGATTGGTTGTGAATGAATTGTATTTGAATTTATTAATTCGTTTGAGAAATGTATGTTTTAATGTCTGATAAGTTTGGTATTGCTCTGTAACCCTATTTTGGTGTTGAATACGGGTGAGAGTGTTACATTTATAGGTATCAGAGCTACGATTTAGTCGATTCTAGGACTAACATAGTGGATGTGAGAGTCTAGGTATACATGCAATATATAACCTGTGATAGTGTGATGACTCCTGACAATGTAAATTGTGTTTTTGTATAGCAAATGGATCCCAATCGAGATATAACTGACGATGTCGAGAGTAATGTGTCAGCTCCCACTCAAGGGGCAGCGCCGTCTAAATCTAGAAATGTATCGAGTAGTCACGAAGGAGAGGCTAAAGAAGCCTTTTTTCAAATGATGAACGAGTGGTTCACGCAATTTTTTTCGACAAATTCGATTGCTCAACAACCTCCACCCTACCTAATCCCCAATTGGTTCCTGTAGCTCATCAAGGTGTGGAACTTCTATGACTAAATAAGCCACCAGTCGATAAAATATGTAAATACGGGGCTGAAGAGTTCAGAGCTACTATTGACGATGATCCTGAGAGAGTTGAGTTTTGGCTTGAAAACTCCATTTGGGTATTCGATGAGCTTTCGTGCACGCCAGCTGAGTGTTTAAAATATGCCATTTCATTATTGAGGGACACAGCATATCAGTGGTAGAATACCTTAGTGTCTGTGGTACCGAGAGAAAGAGTTACTTGGGAATTCCTTAAGACTGAGTTCCGGAAGAAATATATAAGTCAGCGTTTTCTTGATCAAATGCACAAAGAGTTTTTAGAATTGAAACAGGGCCGTATGACTGTGACCGAGTATGAAAGAGAATTTATGAGATTAAGCAAGTATGCTCGAGAGTATGTTTCTATTGAAGAAATCATGTGTAAATGGTTCGTTGATGGATTGAATGAGGATATTAAACTTTTAGTTGGAATTCTAGAGTTGAAAGAATTTGTTGTCTTGTTTGATAGATCTTACAAAGCCAAGGAGCTTAGTAAAGAAAAGAGAAAAGTAGATTCAGAGGCAAGAGACTCGAGAAAAAGATCAATGAATAAACCGTACCAATCTTTGTCAAAGAAATCCAGAGATTTGTACACTCGTTTAAATGCTTCAATTGGGTATTCGAATAGAGATTGTGGAAAACAATACTCAAATCCTAAAGCTCAAGCTACATCAGTATCGAGTGTTGGTAGTGTGAGAAGTTATAGACCTGAATGTTAAAGATACGGAAGATGACATCCTAGTGAATGTAGAATGAATAACTGGGCTTGTTTCAAATGTGGTTCACAAGATCATTTCATACGTGATTGCCTAGAGTTAGTTGAGAAAGATAATATTCAGAATGCAAGACTAAGTAACACAACTAATAGAGAGAGGCCACCGAGAAACGCAGGAAATGTGACCAGTAGTAGAGGCACGACAAAATATTCAACTAAGGAATTTGAGGCCAAAACACCTGCTAGAGCTTACGTTATTAGCGCTCACAAAGACACTTTATCACCAGATGTTATCGCTGGTACATTTTCTCTTTATGACACTAATGTGAATTCTTTGGTTGATCTTGGATCGACTCATTCGTATATATGTATGAATTTGGTGTCTAATAAAAGTTTGCCTGTTGAGTCTACTGATTTTGTGATTAAAGTATCGAACCCTTTAGGCAAGTATGTTTTAGTTGATGAAGTTTGCAAGAATTGTCCTTTAATGACTCGGGGTTACTGTTTTCTGACTGATTTGATACTACTACCTTTTGATGAATTTGATGTAATTCTGGGTATGGATTGGTTGACATTGCATGATACTGTTGTAAATTGTAGACAAAAGACTGTTGAGTTGATATGTTAGAACAATGAAATTCTTTAAATTGAATCAAATGAATCGAGTGAATTGCATGTAGTGATGTCATTTGTGTCAACTCAGAAATGTGTGAGAAATGGTTGTGAAGTTTATCTTGCTTATGTTTTAGATACAAAAGTGTCTGAATCTAAGATTGAATCAGTGCTAGTTGTCTGTGAGTATGCAGATGTGTTTTTAGAAGAATTATCGGGGTTACCACCTATAAGAGAGGTTAAATTTGCTATTGAGTTAGTACCGGGAACTTTACCAATATCGATAGCTCCATATGAAATGGCTCTGACAGAGTTGAAAGAGTTGAAAGCTCAGTTGCAAGAATTAACAGATAGAGGTTTTGCATGACCTAGTTTTTCGGCCTAGGGTGCGCCAGTATTGTTCGTAAAGAAGAAAGATGGGTCAATGAGAATGTGTATTGACTATCGACAACTTAACAAGGTTACAATAAAGAATAAGTATTCGTTATCGAGAATAGCTGATTTATTTGATCAGTTGAAAGGCGCAACAGTGTTTTCAAAGAATGATCTACAGTTCGGTTACTATCAGTTGCGAGTTAAAGATTCAGATGTGCCAAAAACTGCGTTCAGAACAAGGCACGAACATTATGAATTTCTTGTTATGCCTTTCAGACTAACTAATGCTCCTGCAGTTTTTATGGATTTAATGAATTGGATTTTTAGACCCTATTTTGACAAATTCGTTGTTGTGTTCATTGACGATCTATTCACGAGATGAGTCTAAGCACACTAACCATTTGAGAATTGTGCTTCAAACTTTGAGAGATATGCAACTATTCGCTAAATTCAGCAAATGTGAATTCTAGCTCCAAGAAGTCAGATTTTTGGGACATATTGTTTCAACTGAAGGAATACGAGTTGACCCGAACAAGATTTCTGCAGTTGTTGAATGGAAACCATCGAGATATGTATCTAAAGTTAGAAGTTTTTTGGGGTTAGCTGGTTATTATCGATGTTTTGTTAAGGGATTTTCGATGATTGCTACACCGATGAGCAGATTGCTACAGAAAGATGTAAAATTCGAGCGGTCCGAGAAATGTCAGCAGAATTTCGACCAATTGAAAGCATTATTAACTGAGGCACTGGTTTTAGTTCAACCTGAGTCGGGTAAATAGTTTGTGATTTACAGCGACGTGTCATTTAATGGTTTGGGTTGCGTTTTAATACAAGAAGGAAAAGTTGTAGCTTATGCCTCTAGACAGTTAAAGCTGCATGAAAAGAATTATCCGACGTATGATTTAGAGTTGGCTGCTATTTTATTTGCATTG
This sequence comes from Gossypium bickii, assembly GCA_025503065.1. NCBI lineage: Eukaryota > Viridiplantae > Streptophyta > Magnoliopsida > Malvales > Malvaceae > Gossypium > Gossypium bickii. Next base: position 2,534,280 of record CP106720.1, on the reverse strand, counting down.
AAGATTTGACGACATCATTTATTCGGCGAGAAGTGTCATATCTTTACCGACCACAAAAGCTTGAAGTATTTACAAAAAGATTTGAATTTGCGACAATGAAGATGGCTCGAGTTGCTTAAAGACTATGAGTTAGTGATTGATTAGCATCCAGGGAAAGCAAATATAGTCGCAGATGCTTTGAGTAGAAAATCTCTGTTTGCTTTGAGAGCGATAAATACTCAGCTAATCTTATTTAATGATGGTTCGATTCTAGTAGAGTTGAAAGCTAAATTGGTATTTCTCGAGCAAATTTTTGAAGCTTAAAAGTGTGATAATGAGTTACAAGCTAAAACATTGCCATGTGAGTCGATTAGTGATTCAGAGTTTCAGATCGGATCCTATGGTTGCTTAATGTTCTAAGCTAGAATTTGCGTACCAAAGAATTCCGAACTCATTCAGAAAATTTTGCATGAAGCACACAGTGGTTGTTTATTAGTTCACCAGGGGAGTACCAAAATGTATAATGATTTGAAACAACTGTATTGGTGGTCTGGCATGAAACGAGACATTTCGGAGTTTGTGTCGAGATGTTTAGTTTGTCAACAAGTAAAAGTCAAGCATGAGATGCCTTCGGGATTACTATAACAAGTGATGATACTTGAGCAAAAATGGGATAGAGTTACGATGGATTTCATATTGGGCTTGCCCCTATATTCAAAAACGAAAGATGCTATTTGGGTTGTCATAGATTGACTAACGAAGTCTGTACATTTTATTCCGATACGTACAGACTATTCACTTGACAAATTAGCTGAATTGTATATATCTGAGATTGTTAAATTACACGGGGTGCCAGTTTCGATTATTTTGAATAGAGATTCGAGGTTTACATCACGATTTTGGATGTAATTGCAAGAAGCTCTGGGTATGAGGTTGAATTTTACTACAACATTTCATCCGCAAACCGACAGTCAGTCTGAGAGAGTAATTCAGATTCTTGAAGATATGCTCCGATGTTGTGTTTTAGAGTTCGATGGCAATTGGGAGAAATATTTATCATTGGTTGAATTTGTGTATAATAATAATTTTCTATCGAGTATAAAGATGACCCCGTACGAAGCTTTGTATGGTTGTAAATACCGAACTCCATTGTATTGGACGGAGCTTAGTGAGAAAATTATTCACGTGGTTGATTTGATCCGAGAGACTGAAGATAAAGTGAAAGTAATTCGTGATAGTTTGAAAGCAGCTTTAGACCTATAAAAATCTTACGCAGATTTGAAACGTAAAGACATTGAAATTTAGATCGGTGATAAAGTATTTTATAAAGTATCTCTGTGGAAGAAAATACTTCGTTTTGGTCGCAAAGGTAAACTAAGTCCGCGTTTCATCGGGTCGTATGAGATCATTGAAAGGGTAGGGCTAGTGGCATATCGGCTAGCTTTACTGACTGAGTTAGAGGAAATCCATAATATGTTTCATGTGTCAATGTTGCGTCGAAATAGATCGGATCTTTCACATGTAATTTCTCCGGCAGAGATTGAAATTCAACCCGACATGACGTACAACGAAGAACCGATCCGAATTTTAGCTCGTTAGGTTAAAGAGTTGAGAAACAAATGTATAGCTTTGGTGAAAGTCTTATGGCAATGTTACGGAGTATAAGAGTCTACGTGGGAAGCTGAGGAAGCTATGAGAAAACAATATGCTAGCCTATTCCCTGGTAAGATTTTCGGGGACGAAAATCCCTAAGGGGAGAGAGTTGTAACAACCTGTTTTTAGTCAAATCGAAACAGTGGTTCCGGGACCACAAATTCGAAGTCAAAATATTTATTTTTATTATTATTTTAATGTCTACAGTGGTTTCGTTTAGAAATTTTATCGCTCAATTAGTCAATTTGATAAAAAGGACTAAATTGTTAAAAATGTGAAACATTAGAGGCAACTCTGTAAAAGTGCCTTAATGTGAATTTTGGACTAAATTGAATAGAGAGATAATTAAATAAGTTAATTTTTATTACATATAGATCAAGAAAAGTGAAACTCGGATCTAGATCGAGGAAAAAACAAAGTTCTCGACTAATCGACTCGTGTCGTCGTTTTTACGTCTGAGGTAAGTTCGTATGTAATAAGCATTGTGATAATTATGTTTTTAATGCTTTGATATTGCGTAAACTGTGAATACGAGACTAAAGACATGTTCGACAATGATTCGACGGCGATACGACAAGTGTGAAATCCCGGTCGAAGGTTAGGAATAGATTAGGATATGAATGACATGTCATTTGGGCTTATTGTGATTATGTGATTCGGGTGCTGGTCTTATACGTCCTACCGGTGGCTGAGTATACCGGCATGTGTTGCGGTTACTTGACAGCTTGTGTGAGAAGTACCGTGTAGCTACGTCTTGACCCACAACTTGTGTGAGCATGTAACACCCCTTACCTGTATTCAACGCTGGAATAGGGTTTCGGAGACTTACTGAACTTATAACACAATATTCATACATTTCACATACGTTGCTCAATTGCATAGCAAACATCATTTATTTCAATCACATTGTCCCGAATATGAGCCCACGAGGCTCTAAACATGCTGTAAGAGTGGTTCGAGACTTAACCGATAAGTTTGGAAATTCTTAGAACACTTAATTTATTTCTCAAAAACAAGGGACACACGCCCGTGTGACAGTCCGTGTCGACATTCAAAATGGGAGCACATGGCCGTGTCCCAGCCTGTGTTTGACCCCGTGTAACTCTCTGACTTAGGTCACACGGCCAACACACACGCTGTAACAGCCCAATTTTGACCCTAATCAGAACGGTGGTTTCCGGACCACGAATCCGAATTAGAAAAATATTTTAATATTATATTTGACATCTATGATATATGTTTGAGCATGTGTTAAAATTTCATAGGCTAATTTATCCGTTTGTGTGTTCGATTTATGAAAAAGGACTAAATTGCATAAGTGGTAAAAGTAACCTTTTATTTAATTGAGTGGTTTAATTGATTTGTCTTCTTTTGTATGTGGCCTTATGATGCAAATTAGCCATTTAGAACCTTAGTGGACGACATTGATATTAATGTGATTATTAATATGTTTTTATTTATAATATAAGTTAACTTTTATATTATATTATATGTTAATATTATAAAACAACATAAAATAAAGAAAAAAGCATGCATTATGTCTTTCCTTGGCCGAATGTGAGATGAGAAAACACCATTTTTGAAGCTTAAGGTTTCGGCATTAGGGAAGCTTAATTCGGGTATGTACTTTGTTTAATTTTTGATAATTTTTACGTTTTTGAGATCGTTGCTATGAAATGTACAAGACCCATGCTTTAATTTTTGAGTTTGATGAATATTTTGAGTTGAGCCATTGATGATAGTTTGTTGTTTGTGTTGTTTGAGGATGAATTATGATATATATGTGTTAGATTAACAAGTTTTGTCTTTGAATTTTTGATGAAATTGAGTATATTGGACTAAATTGCAAAAATAAATTTTTGAGGGACTAAAATGTGAAATAAATGAAATGTATGGACTTGTATGAGGACTAGGAACATTCGGCCCTTTGGGTGTGTAGCCAAATTTTGTGTATTTTGTGTTTTGTGCAAATAGGACTAAATTGTAAAAGTGTGAAATAATAGGGGCAAAATGGTAATTTTTCCATTTATGTGTTTTAGGACTAAATTAAATAGATATGTGTTTGAATGAGCTTAATTTGAAAATGTTTAGATCAAGAGCAAAAGAAAACAGACTTGGATAGGGGAAAGGCGAAGATAATCGAATAGCCGATTTTTGTCGTCCGACGTTATTCGAGGTAAGTCTTTAAGCAAATAAACATCGTAAATTATTTACGTAACCTAGTATATGCTGAAATTTTGAAACATTGTAACTATTGTAACACCCCAAACCCGGCCCATTCACTACGACCGAATTTGAAATACCACTGCGGAACACGTTTGAAAATATTCTTACTTAAGAGTGAAAAACCGTAAAAAAAATTTGTTGCCTTTAATAAAACATTTTCGTGGCTTAAAATATTCTAAGTAAAAATTAAATTGTTATAAAAATACCGGATTCAAAACTTTATTATACATACTTAAGAAAATAAAATCATTTGCAATTAATATTTAAATTGTCAATCCATAATAGAACATAATAATAAAAATACTGAATAAAAATACTTAAATACTTTAATGGGCCTTATTACAATAAATTATTAAACCAAAGTGCTTAATAATAAACTGATTGAAATAATCAAAATGTCTTCTACATGGGCCACCTCGTATCCACTCCAACCCGGTCCGATCACCACGAACCATCTGCGATGTTTAATAAAAATTGGGTGAGTCACACGGGCTCAGTGTGTAATTAACCACTGAATTCCACCCACATGTTAACCACATAATAACATATATATCAGATAGCATATATCATATTCAGATAATATCACATTCTGGCTTGGCCCATACTCATAACACTTATCAGGTAATAGGATAATTAACCACATAATTCCACAAATCGGGCTTAGCCCATTTCCACACTGATCCACATTCATATACTGGGCTTGGCCCATTTTCACATATGTTCACACACGAAATCATGCAATAATGAAACCCAACCCAAACCTAGGGTCCATCCGCTACACACCCCCTTATCCAGCCTACCACACACCAGGGGATTATCAAATCACCCTCTCCTTTTCACTCCAAAAGGCATTCAATGCCGTTCACGTGCAATTAAGCACAATAATCCACAACGCGACCTCAGCCAGCGCCAATCCACGATGTAGTCATAGCTAACACCAAAACCACGATGGGACACATAGTCACTCATCAACCACGATATGGCACATAGCCGATATCAACCACGATGAGGCACATAGCTACTCATCAAACCACGCGAACTTAATCGCAAATAATCCACAACGTGACCTCAGTCAACGTCAATCCACGATGTAGCTCAAGGCTAACATCAAACCACGTACTCGAAGTACACCCGTACCTTCTTCCATAACCCACCCATGCACATGCAACATAAAATAGTGCCATGATAATGCATGTACATGTTATTCATAATCATAGGCATACTCACATATACAAATCAATGATCACATCTCAACAGATTCGATACTAACCTGGTCATCGTCATACCCTTTAAGGGTATCTATTTCACATTTATCACTGCACTTATTAGTAAACACATAACACATGCAAATATCACATAAACCCCGGAAAATAGTAGGCTAACTACACACCTGATTATTTAGCGAATCCTTAGCTACTTGAATTTAACACGATCGCAGAACTTCCTCTTATTCCTGTCGATGTGGCCCTAAATACACATAGCCAAAATCGGTCACACTTCTACCCAAATATATGGCCTTAGGCCGAATACTATACATCACTTACCTAGCTTACTTAAACCCCGAAATATTTGCTTACTTCCCGAGTTGTGAAATCTCGCTACACATCTGTTAGAATCGACTTCTATATCCAAAAATCATTAGAAAGTGGCCTTAGGCCGAATACTTCATTAACTTACCTTGAACACTTCAAATATCGAAGCTTCTCCATTAATGCTCCTTCTTTCAGCTACACACAAAAAGGACACACTTAATGGCACTAAGACATTCGGCCATGCTCTAAAAATCAAGACCAACCCTTGATTCGGCACACCCATGAAGAAAGAGTAAAACGATTCATAAGGAAGGATTACTTACCACTATCGTTGCTTGCAAAGACTAAAAGAGAATGGATCCCGACTTTTAGAACTTGCGATAGAAGAAAAGAGAATCAAGGCACTTGAGATTCGGCTATGGCCTTTAATAAAAATAAAATATAAATAGAAGTATGGCACTTACAAGGTTCGGCTAATGCTAAAAAAAATAGAGGAGAAGAAGAAACACGAATAGCCTTTTTGCTTCTTGGAATTTCGGCACAATGAAATAAAAATTAAAAGAAAAAGGAACTAACAAAAGATGGCCACTCTCTAATTATACTACACAATTTGGTACCTATTTTTCCTTTCCCAAACTCATTCAAAAATAATTTGAATTAAGCCAATCTTTATCTCTTATCCTAATAAAATAAAATCCACCTTTTATCCTACCCTTCAGCTGAATAAAAAAAAATAAGGTAAGCCTTATCTCATCCCTTATCTACCTATTTAAACCAAATAAAATAAACAACCATTTATCTTCTATTCTTAGCCAATAATAATAAAAAAAATAAAACCAAGCATTATCCTTATCTAATTTAGAAGTCCAAAGCCGTCCCACTACTCACCCTGCTGTTGACGTCAAAAGCCAAAAAAATAAAATCCCACTCCTTCACGCTCCTGACCTCAAACCCAAGACTTGCTGGAACCCTTGCTTCAGGTAGCGCCCCCCAAGCCACTCTGCTGCTGATTCTTTTTGTGTCATAAACTCCCCCCAAATTCTTTTAAAGCCTCCTTCCCTAGCTCTCCCTTGTCTTAACGCCAAAAGATAAAAATAAAACCCTACTCCTTGCTGCCCACGTGAATCGAACCTCATCCCCCCTGGAGCATCCTTTCCCGCAAGCGTCCAAGCCACTTCACCCAGGCGCTTTTTGTGACATGTTCCACCCCGAATTTCTTTTAAGATATCCTTAGTCGAGCGCCTCCTTGATGCAAAAACATAAATTCTCCTTTTGCTTCCCCTGCAACTCAAACCACCTCCCTTCCTCCCAGCCCATGACGTCATGCACCAAGGCCCTAAGTGGGGCCCTTAAGCCACTTTACCAAGCCTCCTTTCATGTCCATAAACTCCTAAAATTATTCTTAAGGCCTCCGTAGCCCAATTCCCCTTTTAACTTAAAATTTCACAATTTTCCAATGCACTCCCTTTTAATCCTAGAGTTTTAAGAACCCTTAAAACACATCCAAACCACTCACTGAGCCTACTAACACATGAGTTATGCATTAAATGCATAACCCCTAATCTAGGATGTTACAACTATATTATGAAATAACCGAATTTGGCTATGTATAATATTTGATTTGGTTAAGTTATTTGAATGATATATGCTATTTGAATGATACATGCTATTTGAATGATATATGCTATTTGAATATTCGTACAATGAGTTTGAAATAAGTAAAAGGTTCGATATACGAAATGATTCGTGTGAGACAACTTAAAGTATTACTATTGAGGCTTTGAGCATAGCAAGCCTTGGGCTGGTGAACTTATCGAGCTTTATGCCTAGTAGGCTTATTGCCGGTGAATGGATATCAGACCTCGGGTCTAGCAGGCTTAGTGCCGGTGTGTGATTCTGGCTTATGCCTAGCAGGTTTTATACCGGTGATGTAATTTCAACTTATAAGTTATGAGTTTTCTTAATTATGTGATCATTGAGCAAGTAAGTTGATAAAACGAGTTTGTATATATTCGGCCAAACAGGTACGTGCATATGAGATATTTAATTGAACTTTTATGTTCGGCCAAATAGGTAAGCACATATGTGATGTTTATTGAGCGAGAATGAGACAAATGTTCATGTATATTCGGCCTTTTTGTTATGTGGATATAATAATATTGCATTGATATTATATACTTGAATATATGTGATGTTCAACGGACAAAAGTATATACATTCATATATATATATGAAATTAATATGTACAGGGCATTTACTTATTCGGATGTATATGTGAACTTATTGAATTATATGTACATGTATTATGAGTAGATTGTTAAGAGATGATATTTTATATTTTGAACCTTATGCCAAATTGGTAAATTGTATGTTAAAGGTAAGATAGTGATAAATATTATGCTAAGTGAGGTAATAGCATTCGACCATGATAGACTATTTGTGTTAAGTTATAATTTTAATGCCATTAAGTGATTGTTTTAAAATGCTTGAGTGTTCAATTGATTTATTATAATTGCTTTAGACTTACTAAGCTAAGTTAGCTTACTCTGTGCGTTTGTTATTCTATTTTATAGATTTTGGTCAAGCTACGAGCTCATGGGATCGTCAACAAAGTCATCCACACTATCGACTTATTTTGGTACCTTTAAGCTTGGATTTTGAACTTAAGGCATGTATAGGCTAGACTATGTTTTGAATCCATGAATTTTGTCCTTGTATATATATAGCCATGCGAAAATGGCTAAATTGTGGTACTTTGGTCTTAAATGTATTCGACCATGGTGCTTGCTCATTATAAAAGTATATTTGATAGTGTAAGTATATTCGATTAAGTAATTAGCTCATATTAGAAATATATCATATAGTATATTATATGTGATGGATATTCATATGACCTGACCTAAATGTTGAGGTAGTTGATGAATGTGGTTTTGATTGTGCATGGCTTATTAATCCATGAATGAAAATTTCATTGTTTGATAGTTGGTCATTTTTATGCGGTTTGAAATAATAAGGATTGTTATGTCTCATGAAAGATTTGATCATTATTTTAGTTGGTATAATGTGTAACATTATTAAGGCAAATTGGTTAGCCGAATGTTGTGGTAGGTAAAATAGTGCTATACTAAATTATGGTGTAATGTTTAGGCATATTATTTGTCTTGTAAATCAAAAATACTATCAATCACCATTTGTGACCGAAAATGATTGGTGATATTATTGTCAAAGATTTAATAAATTACCAATATAAGGTTTTATTGGTCTATTTAGTAATGGTTGCTCTTGTCGTATATATCAATGTTGTAATTATATACTTGGTTTAAGAAATGAAAAATGATTATTTATTAACTAGGAATTTGAAAATCATGCTTGTAATATTTGTATGTTTTGAACATTAGGATTATTAAATATAAGTAGTTTAATTTTGATACATGTGAATTGGATTGCTAAGTTGATTAAATGGATGACTAGTATATGTTTGGAACAAGAAGCATGGTTTAAATGATCTATATGACTGTGCCGAGCTGTGTTATGTTCAGTAATGCCTCGTAACCCTAATTCGGCGATGGATACGGGTTAGGGGTGTTACACATGCCTGTGTGGCTAGCTCATGCGCCCTACAAATGGTCATACATGCCCATGCGCCAGGCCGTGTGCTAGGCCGTGTCAAACCTGTAGTGTATGTTGACTTATGCCACACGGTGTAACACCCCAAACTCGATCAATACGCCATGACCGAATCTGGCATGCCACAGAGGAAAACGTTGTGAAGAAAATTGAGTGAATAATTAAATTTTTGTGAAAAACTCTTTGTTGTTCTATGTTTGTAGAAAACAAGTGTATAATAAATTAAAAGCTAACAATTTACTTTGAAATCTCGTAAATAAATCTTCAAAACTTAGTTGCAAAACCATAGATTAGAAAATCTTTTATAGTTTAAAAGAAACCAAAGTGATTAGGTTGAAAACTGTATCGAATGAAAATTTGGAAACTTGAGTTTTGGAAAATAATAGTATTAATTATCGAAAATACTTAAGTTGTTAAAACTATCAAATGAATTATGTTACCCGATGGTAACGTTTTAAAAAAAACCATCGCATTTTGTAGTTTAGAAAACTTTGTGCACATACCATTAATTCAACCATATAATTTGTAAACCATATTTAAATCAAATCCAAAACGTATAAATAATCCCAAAACATAATTAAAGAGGCCTTATTGCAAACCCAAATTAAATCAAAAACCAAATAAAAATAAATTTAAGTACCCAAATGGAAGTTCATGAAAAATCAAACTTTATTGCATGGCCTCCTCGAGCTCATCCGGCTCCTCATCCGCGATCTCACGAATCACCTGAAATGATAAGGGAGAAGGTGAGTCACCAAGACTCAGTGCATAATCCCTCTCCCGGGTAAATGCCACATACTTACACAAATTATAACAAAGCAACATATATGTATAATGCACCCAACCTAGCCATCCATAACTCCTTTTCTACCCCGTGTGGTACCAAACCACTGGTGGTGCCAAACCACTGGTGACCAAAGTCACGATATTCAATATTGTGATACCAAATCACTGGTGACTCAAAGTCACTAATAATCAAATTGTGGGGCCAACCCACTTGTGATACCAAATCATTTGGCGACAATCCCATATCTCAAAAGTGGGGCCAACCCCGGTGGTATTAAACCACGGGGGCGAGTCGTTATGAGGTGCCAAACCTCGGTGTCCCAAAGACACAAATGTGATACCAAATCACTTTGGTGACCAAAGTCACGAATAATAATCAATTGTGGGGCAAACCCACTTGTGATACCAAATCACTTGGCGACAATCCCATATCTCAAAAGTGGGGCCAACCACGGTGGTATTAAACCACAGGGACGAGTCGTGAGGTGCCAAACCTCGGTGTCCCAAAGACACAAATGTGATACCAAATCACCGGAGGTACCAAACCTCTCGGTGTAAAGTAGACACGAATATCAATCTCTGCCTCCTCTCATATTGCCCATACCAATGCAATAGATAAACAGATCATGTCAATATACTTTGATATGAACATATAACCAATACATAACGTAGATCGTGATATTAAACAACATATAGCATCATCATATCGAAACGGACTTACCCGTATCCTTGCTCATACCCATCAAGGTATCATATCAATATCTCATCGTTTTCCCACTTTGATAATATGATTAGTAAATTAATATTATAAATACATATACATAACCGAGTTATAAAGTGTGTAAGGTACACACCTTTCACCAACGCAAATACTAACTTCCGGAGATCCGATCTATCGCACTATATCACCTTGTCCTACATTCGACCAAACCACAACACTTTAATCAAGACCATTCGGCCAACATCATATCTTAATCCCAATAGCCTTAGGCTTTCTCAACCAACTTAAAGAATATTGAATCCTTACCACTTGACTTACCAACTTCGATTGCTAATGGAATGGACTTAGATCGATTGCTTCCGAAGTCCCAAAAAGCTTAAAAGAATGATTGATTCCTAATATTGATTAGAACCTTGAAACACATGCCCATAGGTTCGGCCTTTGTTCATAAGAAAACGGCATAGAAAAGAGAAAGAAATGAAAGAAAAACGGCCATTAACACTTACCCTTTTCCAAAACCAATTGAAGAAAACCCAAAATGAATGCCTACCCTTGATGATATTCGGCCAAGACAAATCAAAAAGGGAGTGAGAAGTTTCGGCAATATGGTTATGAAAGAAGAAAAATATGTGAGTAGAAAAGAGAATAAAAATGAAAGAGAGAGGATTCGCTTTTAGCAACAATGGAAGAAAGAAAAAGTGAGTTTGGGGAAGAAAGAGGTTCAGCCAAATGAAACAAAAAGGAAATGTTGTGATTTTGAACAATATTCAAAAGAAAGAAAAGAGAGAAAATGGGATTAAGAGATTCGGCCAACACCTATTTTTCCAAAGAAGAAAAGTGCACAAAAATGCACAAAGTTCAAATGTAGTTTCGGCTTCAAAAGGACAAATGAAAGAAAGAAAATGGTATTTGGTTCAAACAAAATGAGGTTAAAAACCAAAAGCAAATTTGCACCAAAAGCACAATACACATTCGGCCAAGGAGGGGAGTTTTTGGAGAGAAAGAAAACAAATGCCAAAAGATGCACAAATGCAAAAGTTGACCAAATATCACCCCCCAAACCACCTAACAACATTCGGCCACCCCCCCTAGCCACACATGCCATCCACATACATGCACTAAAGGCCTTGGAATAATTTCCAAAACATCTTCCTTAAGCCAAGCCTTATGTCCCCCCATCCTTCCATAACCTTAAGATTCCTTTCCCAAAGTAAAAACTTTCCTTAACCAATATTCAACTTACCAAAAATTTGAAAGTCCAACCTTCCATATGTAAAACTTGACCGTCCATTAATGCTAAGATGTACAAAAATACAATCCTCAAAATGCTTTCCATGCTACTCGAACCACTTCCCTCATGCCACCTTTCATGCATCTTAACCACCATGCCACTAACTCTTCATGTGCTTTAACTTAACACTTAAATTAACTTAAGTGTCAAGCTCACTTAATCCACTTCACTAAATTTTCCATACTAAAAATTATTCTAGCTTAGCTACTATTTCCAAGCCGACACACAAATATACTAAGCACACAATAACAATCATATCCAAGCTAACACAAGTAACAACATGATGCTCTAATATTTTTAGGATGTTACACATGGCCAAGTCACATGCTTGTGTGTGAGGCCGTGTGGAGCATACTAACTTGATTTCAATTCAACACCAGGGGACACACGATCGTGTATCACATATGGCTGAGACACACGTTCGTGTTTCTGCCCGTGTGGACAAAAATAGGCTATTTACCAAGCCAATTTTCCACCCAATCCTATGCACACCTACAGCAACCCAAATGGCACCAAAACATAACATAATTTGGCCTTTAAACCAACCAATTAAAGCCTAAATCATGCATATTCTATACCATTTCCAACATCAACCAATACAAAACATAACTACCATAACATGCCATACAAATTCATACCAAATTCAAAGGTGCATCAATGCCTAAATGCACTAGCATACCAATGTTCATAACCCAACCATTTGTTATCCATGATACTACTTATCCACAAGCATCACATATCTAACATTCAGAACATCACACAAGCCACACACACACACACACACATATACACACATGATTCAATCTTACCAAAATAAGCCAACTTATAAGGCAATATACCAAACCAAACTTAGAACATTTACAAGCCAACTCAAATGGCTACATCCATCAGCAATTCATGAACCAAAATGACCAAAGTTCCCTATACATGCCATATACCAAAATACGAAAGTTTAAAAATACTAAGTGATAGTAGGATAGTGTGATGAAGCCTCCAATGATCCTCGAATCCGAGCTAGCTTGATTTCACTATAAAACACGAAAAATTAAACAGAGTAAGCTATATAGCTTAGTAAGCTCGTATGAAATAAACTCAATTAAATCATAAATATTCATATCAACCAATTGAATATAGCAACATATAGATCATTTAACTAACAAACCTTTCACATGCTTAATCATATGTTTATATGTGCACTTCACAATTTCCTCGATTTAAAGCTTATGCGGTTCATGTACATACCTGTACTATCTCGTATCAATCTCATACTCAACCACATCTTTCATTTACCCGTTGAACCATTCAGAATACTATTGGATACATGGGAAACTCCCACACAAAGTGCCACATATATAGCCGAAGCTTAGGAGTAAAGATCTATAGAGATAGATCAAGACGGCTACTAGGTCTAAGCCAAAGTACATACATAGATAAAGTACTGAAAAGGTTCAGTATGGAAGAATCTAAAAGAAGATTCCTACCTATGAGACATGGTATTTCACTCTCGAAGGAAATGTGTCCTTCAACTCCACAAGAGAGAGAACGTATGAGTAAAATTCCATATGTTTTCGCTATTGGATCTATCATGTATGCTATGTTATGTACCCGTCTAGATGTATCGTATGCCTTAAGTATGACGAGCAGGTATCAAGTAGATCCCGGTGAAGGTCACTGGACCACAGTCAAGAGTATCCTTAAGTACTTAAGAAGAACTAAGGATACGTCCTATTATATGGAGGTGAGGAAGAGTTAAGTGTAAAAGGTTACACCGATGCCGCTTCCAAATCGACAAGGATGATTCTCGATCGCAATCGAGTTTTGTGTTTTGCCTTAATGGTGGTCTTTGTGAGTGGAAAAGTTCAAAGCAAAGTCTGAGAGCGATTCTACAACAGAAGTTGAGTATATTGCAGCCAGTGAGGCAGCAAAAGAAGCGGTTTAGATTAAGAAGTTTATTACTGGACTAGGGGTTGTGCCTAGCATATCAGATGCTATAGAGCTCCGATGTGATAACAATAGAGCTATTGCACAAGCTAAGGAACCCGAGATCTCACTAGCGATCCAAACATATACTTAGACGCTACCATCTTATTCGAGAGATTATCGATCGAGGGGATGTAGAGATATGCGAGTACCTTCAGATGATAACATTGTCGATCCACGACCAAGCCTCGACACACAGCATGAAGCACCGTCACACTAAGTCACTTGGTATTAGATATATGAGTGATTGGTCTTAGTGCTAGTGGGAGATTGTAAGAGTATGCCCAAAGATCAATCATGAGATGGTTGTAATAACATACTTAATTTACCATGTTTATTAATATAAAGTGTTGTCATTATTATTTCGCTTTTTCTATCGTGTGTATAAATAAACTGTGTTTTATAATAATGTCACGAGAATAATATGATTATTCTTAAAAGATCCTTAGTCAAGTATTATTGTTGACTAGGACAACAATAATGCATTAAGACTAACATGTAGTTGATTGATGATAAAGAGTTGTCATTGATGTGGATTGTCAAAATCAATGCATTAATATGTGTGTTAGAGAACAACATATTGGATTGACCCGTTATGAGTATGTTTATTGGATTATTATGTAATTGTCACAACATTACTCATAGTGATTAATATGTATGTAATCCTCAGACTTGAGATAATTATTATCTCAACATCGTGAGTTGTATATTTTGATACAGTTAAACGTACACCGTATCTGGTTGTTCTGTAAAGGCTGATGTTGGATATACCACAATCTATGTAGAGGGATATAGTTGATCAATATAGGATAAGTCCCTCCTACATAATGGGAGTAATATCTTAGGCCACTTGATTGAGTGAGACTAGAAATGCATGGCCATGCTCAAATAAGTTGACATGAGATGTCATACTAATTTGTATATCATAGTCTACTCAAGATATCAAGAAACATGGGATGGACTATACAAGTGTGACTATTCCATAACTTGTGTCCATTCCAGAGATAAAGGACTTAAGGATTAATATATGAAAGGTTAATCACAAAAAGTTATGTGGAATCATGACTTCTTGTAACTTAGGTAGCAATGATGCATTGCTAGATGCCACTCATTGTTTGTGACATTAGAATCGTTTCTATTATTTACGCTAACGTTGCAAGAACCTACTGTGGTCACACCCTATGGTTTAAATGAACGGAATAAAATATAATTGGTATTGTTTTTTGGTTGTCACATGAATTAAATTAATTAAAGAATTAATTTAATTGGGCAATCAAATATTGAACATATTATATGTACAAGGTTGTTGTACACATAATGACAACATAATTATATTAATATATGAATTTGATTCATATATAAATTTAAATAAATATAATTTACCGAAATCCTTATTATAATTAATGTAGTTATAATTTTCGGATATAATTAATGTAATTATAATTTTCAGTTAAAAAATTTATTGTATTTATTTAATCTTATGATACATTCAAGAGATACCAATTATAAAAGGGTATTAAAAGGATACCAAATAATGGGCCCAATGAAAAAGATACCCATTATAAAAGGCCCAATTAAAAAGATACCCAATATCAAAGGTATTTAAAAGAGACAAAGCTTATGAGAAAACCCTAATAGATTGCTTGTTATGTCTAGCAGCCGTCAAGCAAATAAAGCTCCAAAATAGTTTTGGAGATTTCTTCCGTTCATAGCCAAACCGGGTGGATCACGTAGAGGCCAACATCGGAAAAGGTTGTGGCTTGATTCGACACTAGATCAAAACTCTTGTTGCCAATGCGTCGCTGTCTACTCAGATTGAATTTTTGGTAATTTCGAAACCTTTATTTCACCCCGATTTGTTCCTCACACATGGATTCCTGATTTGGATTGCCGGATCTAATTTTATTCTGCTGCGCCATAGGGTTCCGGCGTTCCAACACCTCGGCCACCATCGGCAACCTAGGCCCTTGGTCGTGCTGGAGCCTCAGACACCATCGGCACCTTAGTGCTTGGATGTGCGGGAGCCTCGGGCACCATCGGCACCTTGGTGCTTGCATGTGCGAGAGGCTCCAACGCCATCGGTATACTAGGCCCTTGGCCGTGCGGGAGCCTCGGGCACAATCGGCAAACTAGGCCCTTGGTCGTGTGGGAGCCTCGGACACCATCAGCATACTAGGCCCTTGGTCGTGCGGGAGCCTCGGGCACCATCGGCACCTTGGTGCTCGGATGTGCGGGAGCCTCGGGCACGTCGGCAACTTGGTGCTCGGATGTGCGGGAGCCTCAGACACCATCGGCAACCTTGGTGCTTGGATGTGGGGGAGCCTCGAGCACTTGGTGCCTCGTGTAAGAGTATGCCCAAAGATCAATCATGAGATGGTTGTAATAACATACTTAATTTACCATGTTTATTAATATAAAGCGTTGTCATTATTATTATTTCAGTTTTTCTTTCTGTGTGTACAAATAAACTATTTTATAATAATGTCCTTAAAATAATATGATTATTCTTAAAAGATCCTTAGTCAAGTATTATTGTTGACTAGGACAACAATAATGCATTAAGACTAACATGTAGTTGATTGATGATAAAGAGTTGTCATTGAGATGAAGTGTCAAAATCAATACATGAATATGTGTGTTAGAGAACAACATATTGGATTGACCCACGATGAGTATGTTTCTTGGATTATTATGTAATTGTCACAACATTACTCATAGTGATTAATATGTATATGATCCTCAGACTTGAGATCATCATTATCCCAGCATCGTGAGTTGTATATTTTGATCTGATCGAACGCATAATCGTAACAAAGTTGTTCTATAAAGGCTAATATTGGATATACCACAATCTATGTAGAGGGATATGGTTGATCAATATAGAATAAGTCCCTCCTACATAATAGGAGTAATATCTCAGGCCACTTGATTGAGTGGGAGTAGAAATGCATGGCCATGCTCAAATAAGTTGATATGAGATGTCATATTAATTTGTATATCATAGTCTACTCAAGATATCAAGAAATAAGGAATGGACTATGCAAGTGTGACTTTCCCATGACTTGTATCTGTTCCAGAGATAAAGGACTTAAGGATTAATACATGAAAGGTTAATCACAAAAGATTATGTCGAATCAAGACTTCTTGTAACTTAGGTAGCAATGATGCATTGCTAGATGCCAATCATTGTTTGTGACATTAGAATCGTTCTAGTATTACTACTAACGTTGCAAGAACCTACAGGGTCACACCCTATGGTTGCAGTGAACGGAATAAAATATAGTTGGTATTGTGTTTGGTTGTCACATGAATTAAATTAATTAAAGAATTAATTTTATTGGGCAATCAAATATTGAACATATTATATGTACAAGGATGTTGTACACATAATGACATCATAATTCCATTAATATATGAATTTGATTCATATATAAATTTAAATAAATATAGTTTACCGAAATCCTTATTATAATTAATGTAATTATAATTTTCAGATATAATTAATGTAATTATAATTTTCAGTTAAAAAAACTTTATTGTATTTATTTAATCTTATGAGACATTCAAGAGATACCAATTATAAATGGGTATTAGAAGGATATCAATTATAAAAGGCCCAATGGAAAATATATCAATTATAAAAGGCCTAATGGAAAATATATCAATTATAAAAGGCCCAATGAAAAAGATATCCAATATAAAAGGTATTTACAAGAGACAAAGCTAAAGTATGGAACCCTAAGTGATTGCTTGTTAGGTCTAGCAGCCGTCAAGCAAATAAACCTCCAAAAACAGTTTTGGAGATTTCTTTCGTTCATAGTCAAACCGGGTGGATTACTAGAGGCCGACATCAGAAAAGGTTGAGGCTTGATTCGACAGTAGATCAAAACTCTTGTTGCCAAGGCATCACTGTCTACTCAGATTGAAGTTTTGGTAATTTCAAAACCTTTATTTCACCCCGATTCGTTCCTCACACATGGATACATGATTTGGATCGTTGGATCTAATTTTATTCTGCTGCGCCATGGGGTACCGACGTTCCAACACCTCGGATGTGCTGGCTAAAGAAAAGTGTCCCTGTTTCAGACATATGAGTGTCGGCTGGTAGCAGCGCCTGGTAGCAGGTCGCCGGTAGCAGCAGCAATTCTCTCCAAGATTTGGGCGATTTCTTTTCTTGTTTTCTCTCGCGTGTCTGCTTGGGTTCGTAAGAACTTTTGGCAGTTTGGGGTGGGTTGGGTGTTTTGGTGTTTCGTGGGGTTTTTACTTTAGTACACCTATTTGTTTATATTCCCGATTCAGGGAAGTGCTTGGGAGATTCCGGTGTTTTGTTTTTTCGTGCTCGTTGTTTCCCGCTTTTGCTTTCTTTTTGGCATTTGTTCGGTGGGCTTTGTTGTTTTGTGTTTCTTGTTTTCAAGATCTTCCTTTGCTGGGGTGCTGATTTGATAGCTTGGCAGCCGCTGTCCTGTCAATTGTCTCCTTGATGATTGCTACGTCTTGGTCCCTCGGTCTCTTGGTATTATCTTTCCATTTTGTTGTTTTAGTTTTTATTTTCTACTCTTTTGACGTTTCTCCGTCCGTATTTTTACGTGTTTCTTTTCGTTTGCTGTCCTCTGCATGGTTTCTTTGAATATTTCGAGGGTTTTGCGGGACCCACGTCAGTTTTTACTTTGATCCGTGTGACGCCTGTTTACGTGTTTTTGCATGTTTTTTTAGCTTTCTTGATTTTTTCTCTCCCTCATCGTTAGTTTCTTGCTTGTTTGGGTCTTACGGTGGCCTGAGAGCGCTTTGAGTTCTCGTTTTCTTTCATTTTTTTGGCTGATTTTAAGGTTTTATTAGTTTTACATTTTATTTTATGCACGGGAATTAGGGTTTGTGTCCCTTGTTTCGTCTTTTTATGTTTCCTGCATGGTTTATTAGGGTTTCTTTGTTTGATTTTGTTATTTTTTCGTCTGTGTTCGTGCACGCTTCTGGATATTTTTTGAGTAGCTTTCCTCGTCTTGTTTTCTCGTTCTTGTTAACTTGTTTTTCTCTTCTTATCGTTGTTTTTTAGTTGTGGTTTTGTTGTTTGTTGTTTCTTGTGGGTTTTTCTGTTTTAGGTGTTTAGGTTTTTTCTTGGTTTTGTTGTAAGGTTTTGCTCTGTTTTCTCTTTTCTTGGGTTGGTTGGTGCTGTTTGCTGGGTTTTCATCTTCCTCTTTGCTTCTTGGCTCCTAGTGTTGCTGTGTTTGGTTCTGTTTGTTTTGCTAGGTTTTCTTCGATTCGCTTGTGATGGATGAACACTTGGAGGGTGATAAAGAGTCTGGGGAGGTCGATATTAGTAAGATGATGGAGAATCTAAAATTTTCGGATGAAGAGTCATCGAGGGTTTACCGGTCCAGGGACGAAAGCTGTGATCGTGGGTTTAAAGCATGGGCGGTGGGTAAAATCATGGCAATGGAAAAACCTAACAGATAGGCTATGTATAGGGTTTTAAGGTCTCTTTGGTTTACTAAGGAAGACGTTAGCTTCATTGCCCAAAAGGACGAGGTGATCATTGTGAAATTTGGATGTCAGGAGGATCGCAGTCGGATACTAAACCTGATGCCCTGGCTTTTCGACAATTGTCTCTTCTCAATGGTACCTTTTGTGAAAGGAAAGGAGTTTGATTCTTATGAGTTCCACAAGAGTCCCTGTTGGGTTAGAATTTATAATGTCCCAATGGAGCTGATGGATCGACAAACCGCTTTAGATGTAGGTAAGGCATTAGGAGAGTTGGTGGCCATTGACTGGAAAGATAGAAATGGTGGTTGGACTGAGTTTATTAGGATTAAGGTGGTGATCAACATTTTGAAACCTCTGAGGAGGATCGTAAGGCTGGTGGATAGAGACGGGATGGAAACCATATGTGGCTTGAAGTACGAAAGACTCCCAAACTTCTGTTTCAAGTGCGGGATTGTTGGCCATAAGATGGATCGCTGTACCTCTAGGAGTAGAGAGGCAGACACTATAGCTCCCAGCCCACAATTTGGTAACTGGTTGAGGGCTACAATTTTACCTTCGAATCAAGGTAGTGTTAATTGGAGAAACGGGGTGGAGGTTCTTCCGACTCAAGCCAATTATAATGAGGACAGCGAAGGGAGTAATGAGGCAACAAGAGATGATAGTGGGCAACGTGATTGAAGGGAAAAGGACATGGGAGGGGATTAGGAGATAATGTCGGCCTCCCCTGTTGTTAGAAAATTCCATAAAATAATGCGTGACGGAATGGGCTGGTTCAAAAGCAAGAGAAAGAGAATGAGGGGGCCAAATGATGAAAGCATGGATGAAAGTCCTGCTAAACTGGCTAAGAGAAGGATTTTGGATAATATCTCACCTAGTAAGGCGGTGGCTGCCGAGCAGCCCCGCCAGGAGCCATGAGAGCCCTTTGCTAGAACTGTCGGGGGTTGGGGAACCCTGCGACAGTTCGTGAGTTAAAGCAACTTATCGTTGCCTATATCCCTGATGTTGTGTTTATTTGTGAAACAAAGATCAATGCTAACAATGTTTCTCGGGTTTGTTCTTTGTGCAGGATGAGTGGCTGTTTGGAGGTTAGTTCCGAAGGTAAGAGTGGTGGCTTGGCCCTTATGTGGAGGGAAGGGGCCAAGGTTGCGGTCCAAAACTATTCTAAATTTCATATTGATTCGATTGTTGGTTTGGAGGATGGGACGGAGATCCGGTTTACGGGCTTCTACGGTCATTCTGACCCTAGCATGAGAATCCAAGCTTGGGATATGTTAAGGAGAATTAAAAACAGTGTCAGAGAGGGTTGGGTGGTGGGGGGGATTTCAATGCTATTCTCAATGCCACCAAGAAGGAAGGGGGGAGGAGAAAGTCTAGGATCTCTATGGAAGAGTTTAAAGATTTTCTGGAAGAAATGTCTCTGATTGATATTAAGACGAGTTTTGGTTGGTTTACCTGGAACAATAATAGGGAGGGGTCGGGTCTCGTTAAGGAGAGGCTTGATAGATTTGTTGTTTCGGACACTATTATTGAAAGCCTGCCTTTTGTTGAAACCAAGGTCATTCAGCAGTCCAAATCCGATCATGATGTTGTTCTCTTGGATACCATGGGGCATAAATCGAGGGAGAACTGTACGGACCCTAAATTTAAATTTAGATATGATACCTGCTGGGCTAAGGAACATGAGGCTAAGGAGATTATCAATATTGTCTAGTCGAAGGGTGATAGTTCCCTTGTGGATAAGCTGGAGGACGTTAGAACGAAGCTGGGTCCTTGGCAGTATAAAAGGTTCAATCAAATGAAGTGTAAGATTAGTATTCTTGACAGAAGGATCAGCAACTTGATGGATAGCCCTATGAATGAGGATACCTTGAGGCTCCTTAAGATGGCGCGGAGTAAGTTGGGTCATTTCTTTGATGTGGAGGAGAAATATTGGGCTCAGAGATCTCGCGCCCAGTGGCTTCGCGAAGGGGATCGCAATACGCGGTATTTCCATGTCCGTGCTACCTGCCGAAAGAAAAAGAATAGCATTGAGAAAATTAAGGATTCTGGGGGGATGTGGCATGAAGGAAGATCTGAGATCAACGAGGTGGTTTGGGACTATTTTAGTGAGCTTTTTAAGCAATCTACTGACCCTACAACTGCTGTCGACTTAGATTATATCCCGAGATGTGTTTCTGAATGCATGAACAGAAAGCTTAGTGAAGAGTTTTCCGATGAAGAGATCTTTAAGGCTTTTAATCAAATTGATCCGAGAAAGGCCCCGGGAATTGACGGGCTTCTTGGGAGTTTTTTTAGAGAGAATTGGGAGACTGTGGGGAAGGAGGTTATTGACTTTTGTCATGAGTTGCTTAGGGATACTAACAACATCCATAGCATTAATGAAACTCTTATTATTTTGATTCCTAAGATTACAAACCCGTGTGACATGACTAATTTTCGTCCCATTAGCCTTTGCAGGGTTATATACAAAATTGTGTCGAAAGCTTTAGCTAATCGCCTCAAAGAAACACTGTCCATGTGCATCAGTGAGAATCAAAGCACCTTTGTGCCTGGCCGGATGATCCATGATAATGTGCTGATTCCGCATGAGCTTATTCACTATCTTCGCAGCGCCAGAAATGGCCCGAATAAAGGATGTGTGATTAAGTTAGACATGAGCAAGGCTTACGACCGGGTGGAGTGGGATTTTCTCGAAAACGTCATGATCAGGCTTGGCTTCTCGGTTGATTGGGTCCATAAGATCATGAATTGTGTCCGTAATGTTAAATATAGAGTCAAATGCAATTCGAGTATCACTGATATCATCGCTCCGGAGAGGGGTCTACGCCAAGGGGACCCCTTATCCCCCTATCTTTTTCTGTTCTGTATGGAAGCCCTCTCTCTAATGCTTTTGGAGGCCTAAAATAATAACTCCATTAAAGGCATTCGGGCCAGTAAGGAAGGGCCAAGGATTAATCACCTTTTTTTCGCTGATGATGCTTTACTGTTTGTCAGGAACAAGCTGGACGAGGTGGAAGCGTGCATGAAGATTCTTAGTAATTTTGAGAAAGTGTCGGGCCAGAGGATTAATGCTGACAAATCTATGGTTTACTTTAATCCGAAAACCCTCATGGCTCAAAGAGATGCTGCGACTGGTCTTCTTTGCATGAAAATGGTGGACAACTTGGACAATTATTTGGGGCTTCCGGTCCAGGTTGGAAAAAAGAAAACCCTTGCTTTCAAGAGCATTTTGGAGCGAACGGCCAATAGATTCAATAGCTGGTCCAAACGTTTATCGTCGAGGGCTGGAAAAGAGATTTTTATCAAGTCCGTGATCCAAGCGATCCCTTCCTACGCGTTTTCTGTTTTCTTTGCCCCGAATGGTGTGATTGAGGAGATCCATTCTATGATAGGTTGGTTCTGGTGGGGTGGGGGTGATAACAACAGAGTTTGGAGCAGGGTGGCTTGGGATCGGATGTGTTTTCCAAAAGGCATGGGGGGTCTTGGTTTTAGGGACTTACGCCTGTTTAATGTGGCCCTTTTAGGTAGGCAAGTATGGCGCCTCCTTACGTGTAAAGATAATCTTTGTTACAAAGTTTTAAGGGCCAAATACTTTCCGAATGGGGACTTTTTCCACCCCAAAAAGATTGACAAGCCATCTTTTACATGGCAAAGTATTTCCAAAGCTGCTTGCATGTTGAATGGGGGATTTGGTTGGAATGTTGGCAATGGTAAGAGTATCAACATTTGGAGGGATCAGTGGGGCTTTAAGGGTCTGACGGGATCTTCTATTTGTGCTGATAAAAGGTTGGTGGATGAAAATTACGTCTCTGATCTGCTGACAGAGAACGGGGAAGGTTGGAAGGAAGAGAGGATTCTGGAGTTATATGGGGAGAATATAAAGGATCAGATTTGCAATATTCCCATTCCTCATAATGGCCATGCAGATCAGCGGGTGTGGTACCATAATCCCTGGGGCTTTTATTCTACGAAGACGGCTTACTCGTGGTTAATCCTGAAACGTGTTGGTTGCGCTCCTCATCGTTTTTACTGGAAGATGATTTGGAAGTTGAAGACCCTTCCGAAAATTCGTGTTTTTGCCTGGAAGTTGGGACATGACATCTTTCCAACCTACGATAAGATTGCCGGTATTCGTAGGGGTTTTAATAGCTCTTGTCCGAGATGCGGGAGGGCTAGGGAAACTCTCCTCCCCGCTATGAGGGACTGCCCAAAAGCGAGGGCCGTGCTGGAGTATGGCGGTTTGAATGACAGGCTTCTTAACAAAAATTTCTCCTACTGTATTAATTGGCTCGAGGAGGCGATGAGAATCTTGGACGATCAGGCTATGGCAAATTTTATTACCGTGCTTTGGAATGTGTGGAATTGCCGCAACAATCGGGTCTTTCGGGGTGTCAATGAAGAAGCTAGAACTACTTGGGAGAGAGCGACCACCTTGAATAATGGCTTCAGGATTTTCAATCTGATTGGGAGACCGATTCTGCCGATCATGGAGGTGGAGAGGGGGTGGAAAAAGCCCAAGCCTGGTGAGATTAAGGTTAACTTCGATGCCTCGTTCCAGGACAACAAGGCGAGTTATGGAGTGCTGACTAGAGACCACGACGGATTTGTGGTTGGCAGTCAGATGGGTATGCTGAACAGCGTCAGAAATGCCGAGTGGGCTGAGATGCAAGCTCTTGAGGAGAGTATCAGATTTGCTCGCCTGAATGGGTGGAAGAAAGTGGCCTTAGAGACCGACTGTGCAAGCTTGGTGAATCGTTTCAAAAAGCGTGATTGTGATTTGACCGGTCTGGGATCTAGCATGCGGCATCTGTTCTCCCTTGCAGATTTTTTTCTTTTCTTTACTTTTAATTGGGTGCCTCGGTGTAGTAACAAGGCAGCCGACATTTTGTGTAAATTAGCTAATAATAATCAGTGTACAACGAGCTTTAATGTTGACTATCCGGTTGAGATTCATAATTGTATTTTGAATGATGCAATAATATGATGTGACCCTTTGGGTCGTGTTTTATAAAAAAAAAAAAAGAATGTTGCCTGGTAGCACATTGATAAAGTTTTTTTAGCTCTTTAGGGGGAAAGTGATATTGAGCGAGTAGGGGTTGATAAGGGCACTGCCCACGCCCACCTCATGCCCGGACGTCGGTGCCCCCCACCGGCGGTTAGGTTCCCAATGGTGCTCCGGCGATCCATCCCGGCGGTGCTCCGGCGAGCCCTTCCGGCGAACATCCGGTGAGGCATCTCAGAATATAAAAATGATGCAACGAGTCGTCCCGGTCCCTCCCCTTTTGGAATAGTCCCGGTCCCTCCTCTTTTGGAATAAGATCCTCCCGTACCATGGGCCCTTGGTCTTACGGGAGCCTCGGGCACCATCGGTAAACTAGGCCCTCGGTCGTGCTGGAGCATCGGGCACCATCGGCACCTTGGTGCTTGGATGTGCAGGAGCCTCAGCCACCATTGACAACCAAGGCCATTGGTCGTGCAGGAGCATCGAGCACCATCGGCATCTAGGCCCTTGGCCGTGCGGGAGCCCCGGACACCATCGGCAAACTAAGCCCTTGGTCGTGCGGTAGCCTCGGCCACCATCGGCAACCTAGGCCCTTGGTCGTACGGGAGCCTCGGACACCATCGGTACCTTGGTGCTTGGATGTGCGGGAGCCTCGGACACCATCAGCATACTAGGCCCTTGGTCGTGCGGGAGCCTCGAGCACCATCGGCACCTTGGTGCTTAGATGTGCGGGAGCCTCGAGCAGCGTCGGCACCTTGGTGCCTGGGTGTGGGGTAGCCTCGGGCACCATCGGCACCTTGGTGCCTCGGATGCGCGGGAGCCTCGGGCACCATCGGCACCTTAGTGCTCGGATGTGCGGGAGACTCGGGCACATCGGCAACTTGGTGCTCGGATGTGCGGGAGCCTCAGACACCATCGGCAACCTTGGTACCTGGATGTGGGGGAGCCTTGAGCACTTGGTGCCTTGGATGTGCGGGCGAAAGAAAAGTGTCCCTGTTTCAAAGATATGAGTGTCGCCTGGTAGCAAATTGATGAAGTTTTTTTAGCTCTTTAAGGGGTAGAGATCCAGCGCGCCCGACGCGCCCTCCAACCCGAGGTGGGGTGCGTCTGCAGCCCCCATGGGGGTCGATTGTCCCGCTATGACTCATCAACGGTGGTGGGTTGATCGCTGGCGGTAGTGGCCGGGGTGATGATTTTTCGGCCGGTCAAGCTCGTGCCCATAGAAATGTAGCCAACGACTCCAGGACCAAGTTCCCTATATCGGGCAAAGATCTCTTGGGGTGGCTTATGCGTTGCTATGGGCTCGAGCTTGGCTTGCCCTTTCTCCCCCGTCATGTTAGGGACGCCTTGTGCCTCCCAAGTCGGTAATCACATGGTGCCTTGGCCTTGCCAAGCCCTTGCCTGCATTCGAAGCTGCCCATGACCCCAGTACCAAGTCCTTTTGACAGCAACGGCTCACTGGGGGGCGTAAGTTGAGTTTGTAGGCTCAGTCTTAGCTTGACCAAGTCCCAGTTGGATTTTTCCCCTCGTAGTTATCGTGCCAAGCGGTTGTGGTGTGCCCTCGTTTCATTGTTCCTTCCGCCCCCCTACCAATACATCGGTTGGGTGGGTTGTTGGCCGGTGTGCGTGGGTGCTACTACTAGTACGCAATGGGCAAATGAGTGGTGCTTTGGTTGTGTGTATTGGCGGCAGCTCGTGCTACCCGCATCGAATCGCCGAGCCGCACTCCTCTTCATTAACTCCCTTGTTGTAATTGAACTCAAGGGTGCGATCGAGATCCCGTGTTGCGCACCTAAGCCGGATGGAATTATGGATGTGTTGTCGTCCCTTCTCCACCTCGTGCCCTTTCGGGTGCGTGGTGGACCTTAATCGTGCTCGTGCGTGTCCGAGTGCACCCCTTGAATCGGTAAGGCCTCGTCGGTGCATTGGTGCTCGATTTTGCTTTTTCGGATGCGGAAAATATTTTTGAGAGTAGGGTCCGTGCCCTTGTCTCTCGATGCCTACGCATTTTGTCTCTTAACACGGACGATGCTCGTGCTCGTTATGACCTCTTCGTTGCTCACGCGGCATGTTGAGGGCCATGCAGCTGCCGACTTCGCGGAGGAATGCTACCGGTTGATCCGCGCCAAGAGTCATATGCTTTGTCTCAAACATTAAGCCATGCATGTGTAAGTATGAACAAATTCAGATCGTGAAAGCTGCGAATGGCTCATTAAATCGATTATAGTTTGTTTGATGGTATTTGCTACTCGGATAATCGTAGTAATTCTAGAGCTAATCGTGCAACAAACCCCGACTTACGGAAGGGATACATTTATTAGATAAAAGGCGACGGGCTTTGCCCGTTGCTCTCGATGATTCATGATAACTCGACGGATCGCACGGCCTTTGTGCGCGACGCATCATTCAAATTTTCGCCCTATCAACTTTCGATGGTAGGATAGTGACCTACTATGGTGGTGACGAGTGACGGAGAATTAGGTTCGATTCTCGGAGAGGAGCACGAGAAACGGTTACCACATCCAAGGAAGGTAGCGGCGCGCAAATTACCCAATCTCGACACGGGAGGTAGTGACCATAAATAACAATACCGAGCTCTATGAGTCCGTAATTGGAATGAGTACAATCTAAATCCCTTAACGAGGATCCATTAGAGGCAAGTCCGGTGCCGAATTGGCTGTAATTCCAGCTCCAATAACGTATATTTAAGTTGTTGCGGTTAAAAAGCTCGTAGTTAGACTTAGGGGTGGGTCGCCGGTCCGCCTCACGGTGAGCACCACCGATTCGCTGCTCGTCCGTACTACACGGTGATGCGCTGGCTGGCCTTAATTGGTCGGGTCGTTCCTCCGCTATTACTTTGAAGAAATTAGAGTGCTCAAAGCAGCCTATGCTTGTATACATTAGCATGGGATAACATCATAGGATTTCGATCCTATTGTGTTGGCCTTCGGGATCGAGTAATGATTAACAGGACAATCGGGGCATTCGTATTTCATAGTCGAGGTGAAATTCTTGGATTTATGAAAGATGAACAAGCGAGAAAGCATTTGCCAAGAATGTTTTCATTAATCAAGAACGAAAGTTGGGGGCTCAAGACAATCGATACCGCCCTAGTCTCAACCATAAACGATGCCGACTGTGGATCGGCGATGTTGCTTTTAGGACTCGCCAGGCACCTTATGAGAAATCAAAGTCTTTGGGTTCCGGGAGCATGGTCGCAAGGTTGAAACTTAAAGGAATTGACGGAAGGGCACCACGGGAGTGGAGCTCTCGCGGCTTAATTTGACTCAACACGGAAACTTACCGAGTCCGGACATAGTAAGGATTGATGATCGAGAGCTCTTTCTTGATTCTATGGGTGGTGGTGCATGGCCGTTCTTAGTTGGTGGAGCGATTTGGTTCGGTTAATTCCGTTAACTAACGAGACCTCACCTGCTAACTAGCTACACGGAGATGATCCTCCGTGGCTAGCTTAGAGAGGACTATGGCCTTTTAGGCCAATGAAGTTTGAGGCAATAACAGTCCGTGATGCCCTTAGATGTTTCGGGCGCAGCAACGCTACACGCGATGTATTCAACGAGTCACGCCTTGGCCGATGCGGGCGGGTAATCTTTGAAATTTCATCGTGATGGGGATAAATCATTGCAATTGTTGGTCTTCAACGAGGAATTCCTAGTAAGCGCGAGTCATCACTCGTGTTGACTACGTCGCCCTTTGCACACACCGCCCGTCGCTCCTACCGATTGAATGGTCTCGTGAAGTATTCGGATCGCGGTGACGTGGGCGTCCACGCCCACTACGCCGCAAGAAGTTCACTAAACCTTATCATTTAAAGGAAGGAGAAGTCGTAACAAGGTTTCCGTAGGTGAACACGGGAAGGATCATTGTCGAAAACCCGCCAGCGTAACGACGCGAACGCGTTGTAAACAACACCGAAGTGGTGCAGGTGCATCCGCGCCTCGCCACCCCCGCATCTCGGAGCGGTCGGTCTCGTCGTCCCTTTGCCCATCGGGTGGGGTGAGATGTCAAGATCAACCTCTTTGAGGCAAAACGAACAAACCCCCGGTGCGAATCGCGCCAAGGAATCGAAAACGAAAAAAGGGGCACGTCTTTCGCCGCCTCACCGTCAGATTCGCGGTGTCGCTGCCGATGATGTTGTTCTCTTGTCGCAAAATATACTGTAACGACTCTTGGCAACGGATATCTCGGCTCGCGATCGATGAAGAACGTAGCAAAATGCGATCATCGTGTGTGAATTGCAAAATCCCGTGAATCATCGAGTCTTTGAACGTAAGTTGCGCCCCAAGCCATTAGGCCGAGGGCACGTTTGCCTCAGGTGTGTCACGCGATCGTCGCCTCCATCAACCCCCGAGCCCTCGGGCCTCGGCTGGACCGCGGGGAGGAAATTGGCCTCCGTGCGCGCCACGCCTAGCGGTTGGCCTAAACCGAGTCCTCGACGTCATCATCGTCGCGACCATCGGTGGTAATGCTGTAAGCAACCTCGTTCGGAGTCGCGCGTGTTTGACGATCGAGACCCTTGAACCCTTTCGGCATAGCAAGGACGATGCTTGCATCGCGACCAGTGTCGGCGGGATTACCCGCTGAGTTTAAGCATATCAATAAGCGGAGGAAAAGAAACTTACCAGATTCCCTAGTAACGATGAGCGAACCGGGAAGAGCCCGGCTTGAGAATCGGCGCCACCCGGCGACCGAATTGTAGTCTGGAGAAGCGTCCTCGCGCGGATCGCCCAAGTCCCTCGGAAAGGGGCGCCGAGAGAGGTGAGAGCCTGTCGTGCGTGCCTGCACTCGCCGCACCACGAGGCGCCGCTTCACGAGTCGGGTTGTTTGGGAATGCACCCTAATCGGGCGGTAAATTTCGCCCAAGGCTAAATATGGGCGAGACCGAGAAGCGAACAAGTACCGCGAGGAAGCGGATGGGGCCGCGATGGCTCTGGTCGGATGTGGAAAGCGAGAGCCGGCCCACCGATCGGCTCGGGGCGTGGAC